>JBBGZY010000246.1:0-600000 GCA_037952925.1 Lithobates clamitans
ACATTGCAAGGATATCTTGGTTAGTGCTTAATGCATGCACCAAGAGAGAGGGACACCAAGAAATGGGTGGAAAGTACCCACAGATCCTGACAACAGGTCGCCCATACCTTTTGCAAATCTGGTCAACCTGGCTCCTACTGTGCTCATTCGGTATGACCACTCATCAAAAAGACTTCAGTAAGTCTAATGGAACTGTGGTCAACCTTTCCCTCTGTGTCTTTTTAAATGGATAGCCTGTGTCATTCCACACTTTTTTGATATCTATTTTGCTGGAAAAATCCCCATCTCAATTGATACTGGGAGCTCCTGCCAGGCAAACCCACTGGTGCCTTGATCTTTTTGTTCTGTGGAAGTTGGGCTGACTTCCTTTATCCCCCTGGAGATTGCCACATCCAACTTCTGGCCATAGAGAAACTTGCCATTCACAGCAACTTTGTTTTAAGGATCGGTCTGCCAACCAAGGCCTAAGCCATAATGACCTTTTATTCATCACCGAATGTAGCATCACTCTGGAAGCTGACTGAAAGCCATCTATCACTGCCTCTCTTGAAGTACGCCATAACTTGTGCTCATCTAAGGCATGAGTGACCTGATACTTGAAGATCCTGGGAGATGGTAAATTCTGTGTTCATACCTTCATCGCATTGGCTACCAAAGTCAAAGCAATAATTGGTTTACAGGTGCCTGGTATGACATTCATAGATTCACCTCAATCCTGTCCAAGACGGCTTGAAAGAACACAATCCTCCATCTGGATTGTAACATTTCTGATCAGTCTAATGACCACCCCATCCACTACTGAGGCGTTATCCAGGGAGGAAACCTCTTCTGCTACAGGATACAATTACTGAGTTGACTTCTTCCCCCTTCTGTCAATCATGAGTAAAATCCTTTATTTTTCCGTGAAAGGGAAAGAAAGAAGACTGCTTTTTCAAGAATGGAAAGTAGGTTTTTAATGTTGTGGGTAGGGGTTCTGGCTCCTCCACTCCACCACTCCAGGGCCTGCTTCATTGCTTTAATGTATGGCTGAGCCATCAAATTCAAAGCCTGAAAAAGTCCTGTTCCAGCTACAAGGATTCAAACTGATTCTCCTGTATCAGGAAGGGCTGAATGTGCAGTAGGGGTGGACATTTTGGACAAATGAACCCTCTGTGTAAAACTTGATGTCTCTTGGAGAGGTGCCTGGAAACTCCTTGGTTAAAGGGGTTTTATGAGATGCTCTGAACTAGCCACTGGACCTATGTCTAGAATGTTTTGAAGTGGCTGTTTTAACTTTGAGTAGAGTTCCAACAGCAGCTCTTGCATTACCTTTTTTGAGGGACATGATTTGTTGACGGTCAGTCTCTATCCCTAATAGAGGTCCTGGAAGCAGTTTTCATGAGCTTATCTGGTAAAGGATCAGCACTGCAGGCCCAGCATTTCTTGCCTCTTGGTTGCAATGAGTGCTCAGGGGAGGACTATCTCTGCTCATGAGAACTATATCTATGGCAGGAGCTATGGGGGCTGGAAGAGCCGTTGTGCTCTATGCCATGACATGAAGATTCTCTTCAAGACTTTGTAGAGTGAGAACTGGAGCATGCTGGGCTGTAACAACAATTAAATGGGCCACGCTTATGAAAAGTGTACCTTTTGCCATCCTCTTAATTATAATGTCAAACCCTACCTGAGCATGTGGAGAACTTGTTCGGATGGTAGAAGGTTCACAAGTATGTGTTTGAGGCTGCAGAAAATTAAAGCCTATTGCTAAGAACAAGGACAGATTTCCAAAAAGACAATTCCAGCTAACAGTGAAATGCAACTACCAATAAAAATGGTCATCCTACCCAAGACGCCCAGCCAAGGATGTAGGAAATGAATATGCCCTCAAGCAAGTTGCATCTCTGGCTCCCAGTTTTAAAGCTGCTTGTACCCAAAATCGAGACAAAAATCTGACCTGTAATTTCCACTCCAGAGGTGTGGCATCCAGGAGCTCCCACACTGGCTGCTGATCTCATTGACCGGCTTCTACTGGGCTCCGGATTTTCAGCCATCTTTAGTGGCCAGGCTAAGATCATCTCACAGGTGTAGAAATGTGTGTACACAAACAAGCAGTTAAGAATATTTTTAGGCAAGAGACTAAAGGCTCTATGTATAAAAGTTTCACTCTGTGGATCTGGCCAACCTTCACATATACAGGATGAAAATTGGACCCGTGCAATTTGTTTAGTTCTGAATTTTTCAATTTCCAAAATTGAGTTTCGAATTTTCAGAAGTTCGAAATTGGTGAAATTTCAAACCTTTTTAGAAACCTTGAAAATCCAAAAAAGAATGGAAAATCTGAACATACTAACAAATATATTAAAATATAGGTATTGAAATTTCAAATTTTGGCTGTTAGTGAAGGTAACGAATATGAATTTATCTGAGATTATGCATTATTTGAAATAATGAATGCATATCTAAACTAAGGGCACGTAACGATCTAACAATTAACAATATATCGTATTTGTATAGATGCAGCATTCGTTATTTCGGATAATTCGTACTTCAGATAAATGTTAAATTTGTATTCATTACGTTCGCGAACAGACAAATTTGAAAGGAAATTCCAATATCTATAACTTGCTAGTTTGAATGTTACGTGTTTTTTTTTGTTTTTTTTGTTTTTTTCTTCTTCTTTTTTTTTTTTTTTTTTTCCCCTCATTTCTCTGGTGTTCCTATATTGTCAGTGCCACCTAGTGGCCATAATGCCTCTTCTTCCCCCCCAGGAAATCTCTGAGTCAGCAAACCAAAATGTATTGTGACAACTAGATGGTGCTGATACAAGAACCACACATAATAGAGGAAGGGTGGGAATTTTTCATCCTAATTGTGCCAATGTTTTTTGTCCTATTCACACAACAAAGGTTTTATTATACATGGACTCCTCTTCTGCATTAAAAACTTGTTTGACACTTTAATAACATTTTGTACATTTTGAAAAATTTGCAACTGACTTTCACAAGGTTTGTGAGTTAAGTATACAGTTTTACCTGTTTTATTCTGGAGGCCGGGCACCTGAGAGAATTTATTTCCTGAGAATATTTGTAAAAGTGTGGGGGGGGGGGGGGTTTTGTGTGTAATATATATTTGATTTATTTCCCAGATAAAATCCTAAAAACAGCGACCTCCTTAAAAAAGATCGCATCCATCTGATCGATGCCGGTTTGGAAATCAATACTCCGTACCCGTTAATGTTGCCTCCTCATCGCAAAGTAGATCTGATTTTATCTTTTGACTTCAGTGCAGGAGATCCATTCGAGGTAACCACATTTTATGGTCATTCGATGCAACTCGCCATTCTCCAGTTTTATTTGTTTGAGAATTGTCATTTGGTGTTGAACCTTCTTCCCGCTCAGACGTGTTTTATATTTAGTAAATAAGCAGTCACTTATATTACTATTTAGACATATTATAGAGAATTTGCATTTGATTTTTTTTACTTCTGATCAATTACATAATTTAGGCTAATTTCACCGATATAATGGGGTGGTGTGTTCTAGTGGGGGGCTGGGTATTTTAGAACCACAAGTCCATATGTTATAGAATACATATTTGGAAATTGTCCACACAGTAGTTTGATATTTCATAGATTTGCGCTGCAAATTGTGTTTTTTTTTTTTTTTTTTTTTTTTTTTCACTACTAGTATTTTTACTAGGATTGAGCAGCAGCATTCTTGGGATCCACAATTGTCCAGTTTTTTCTGTGGCACCGATTCCTTTCTGCTGTGTAACTCGCCAACAGCAGATATAAAACTGATTGAAAAAACACAAAAGGGATGACATAATTGGGGATGAACTGAACTGCCCTGGGCTCAGTTCAAGTGTTCAGAGAACGTCAAATGTTATACCCAAACCCCACTGAAATCAATGGGAGCCCATAAGTGGCAGCCGCTCATAAGGGGCGCTGCCCCCTAATCCATGCGCCCGACCCCCTAATCTCCATGCAGGGCGCCGGAAAGCGTGTGTGTTTTGAAGAACATTAAAGCCTGAGGCATTTATTGGCTTCAATAAGGGTGGGCTCACCCACTTGTGTGACATTAGCGCTTTAATATTTGCTAAATATCTTCATGCTTCTCCCGGCCAATCAAGGAGCAGGTCCTGAGACAGGATTGGCCGGGAATCCTGAAACCCGATAGGCCAGGAGAAGTGACCGCCGGGACACGGGAGGAGATGCAGGGGGGAGCCATCTCCATCCTGTCTTCTGGATATCTGAGCTAATCTCCTTCAGAAGTAGGGATGGGGCGAACACCCCGCCCCCCGGTTCGGTTTGCATTCAGAACATGCAAAAAATGTGTTTGCGCACGCGAACACCGTTAAAGTCTATGGGAATCAAAAGTGCTCATTTTTATGACAATAACTGGCATATAAGCCTTTAAGTGTTTGGGGACCCGGGTCCTGCCCCAGGGGACATGTTTCAATACAAAAGTTTAAACAGCCTTTTTTTGGGAGCAGTGATTTTAATGCATAAAATGAAACCATAAAAGTGTAATATTCCTTTAAATTTCGTACCCGGGGGGTGTCTATAGTTTGCCTGTAAAGTGGCGCATTTTTCCCATGTTTAGAACAGTCCCTGCACCAAATGACGTTTCTAAAGGGGGAAAAAGTCATTTAAAAGTACTCGCGGCTATAATGAATTGTCGGTCCCAGCAATGCACATAAAAGTCATTGGGGGAAAAAAACAGCATGGGATTCCCCCACAGTCCATCACCAGGCCCTTCAGGTCTGGTATGAATATTAAGGGGAACCCCATGGCAAAATAAAAAAATGGCATAGCGATTCCCCCCAAAAAATGAGGTGAGTGCTTAGGAATAGCCCCCAAAGTGACCCAGCCCCCTCTGATGCTACAGGGTAGCCATAGGGATGTCCCCATTGTCCCCATGCATCAGGGGTATGGGGTCACCTGGCGACTTCACCGTGTGGCCCCACCCTCAGTTATAAAACTGTCACCTGAGAGGCCGGTCATTACGGCGTGTGCCTCCCATGGAGGCAGATCGTTGGTGGCGTGCTTTTTTTTTATTTTTTTTTATTTTTTATTTTTTTTTCAGGCTGTCGGAGCGAGAGAAGATGAATGGACTTCATGGGACTTTATTAAAAAAAAAAAAAAAAATTGTCCCAAGCTGTGTCTTATCATTTTTACCATTGACGTGTGTGTTTTTTTTTTTTTTTTTGTGAAATGGTAGGTGTACATTTGTACCCCGTTACCACTTCACACAGGGGGAGAGGTCGGGATCTGGGGGTTCAGATTCTGATAAGCCCCTGCAAACCACCGGGCAAGGGTTGTAGGGATGAGGCCCTTGTCCCCCATCAACATGGACAAGGTGCTTTGGGGGGTCACTACCCCAAAGCACCCTCCCCATGTTGAGGGCATGTGGCCTGGTATGGTTCAGGAGGGGGGGGTGCTCTCTTGTCCCCCCTCTTTTCCTGCGGCCTGCCAGGTTGCGAGCTTGGATATGGATTTTTGGGGGACCCACATGCTTTTTTTTTTTTTTTTTTTTTTTTAATTTTGGCATGGAGTTCCCCTTAAAATCCATACCAGACCTCAAGAGCCTGGTATGGAATTTGGGGGGGACCCCACGGAATTTTTTTTTTCAATTTTGATTCAGGGTTCCCCTTAATATTCATGACGATGTGTATTGCCAGGACCAACAATTCATTATAGCCGCGAGTACTTTTAAATGACTTTTTTTCTTTCCGTTGTCATTTTGCTCTCGGACTGTTCTAAACATGGGGAAACATGCGCCACTTTACAGGCATACTATAGACACCCCCCCGATACAAAATTTAAAGTAATATTTCACTTTTATTGTTTCACGTTAAGCATTATTAAAATCACTGCTCCTGAAAACGGCTGCCTTTTTTTTTTTTTTTTTTTTGCATTGATACATGTCCCCTGGAGCAGGACCCAGGTCCCCAAACACCTTTTATGACCATATCAAGCATATAAGCCTTAAAAATTAGCACTTTTGATTTTCCATATTCGTGTCCCATAGACTTTAATGGTGTTCGAACAAATTTTTTGCCTGTTCGCATGTTCTGCTGCGAACCGAACCTGGGGTGTTCGGCTCATCCCTACCGCTGGGACTTAAGAGGAGAAGCAGGGGTGGAGCTGCAACCCAGATGGGTTAAGTTCGGGGCTGGTGGACGGGTGAGCGAAGCAGGGACTGATCGATTGAGGGGTCAGGTTTGTTTGTCCCCTCAAAAACAATTGAGCACCAGCTGCCACTGGAGTCCAAACTGTCAAGTTAAAAATTCCAATTTTCTCAGCTAATAGGCATGAAAATGTAAAAATCCCGCCTATGAAGGGACAATTCTGTGATATACAGAAAATGCTGCAGCAGCGCTGATATTTAAAGAGGAAAAGAAGGATTTAACATTGTCAGTAAAATTGCATTTCCTTGCTGACATCTTTAAAAAGGAAAAAATAATAAATATCAAAATTTTGCTATGTATTTTTTTATCTAGAATGAAATGCCACTTGCTGGCAATTTTAAATTTTTTTTTTTTTTTTTTTTTTTTTTTCCCCTGGAGCACTGATTTAAAAAGTGTCCCCTCAAATGCATACTGCATGTGACCCTTGAGTCTGGATGGGATTTTAAGGGGGTACATCGTACAAAAAAGTGATATCCTCCCAGGAAATCCACACCTTACCCGTAATCTGAGCATGCTGCCTGGCATCCCCTCTTACCTGAACCATACCCTGGCACACATGCCTTCAACGTGAGGATCTCATGTTAGACAAGGGCCTCTTTCCCACAACCCTGGGCCGGTGGTTGTAGGGCTCAGAGGGTGCTTATCAGAATCTGGAAGCCGCCTTTTTAATAAGGGACCTCCAGGGACCCCCCCCCCTTACATGAACAAATTACTCTACTCATTCACGAGACTCAAAAATGGACACCCAAACCCCCCCCCCCCAAAAAAAAAAGTGTCATTGTAAATTCATCATGCCTATGATGCCCACTAACTTGGCAAAAAATACCCTGATCGGCAAATACAATTGCTCACCCAAGGTTAACCTTATTGACCATGTATGGTTAGTGCCAATATATAGGCAGAGATGTTGCTGCTGTCAGCCGCTTGATTTTATTTTTATTTTTTTTATTTTATTTTTTTATATTTTTACACCCCACCCTCCAGCCACCCTCCGGTGCTTGTACAGGCTCGCCCATCCAGAGAATGAATTGGCTGGCAGTGGCCGTTTGCCATAAAGCTGACCAAGGACCAGATGGCAAGCTCTGACTTTTGGAGGCCGGGCGCAACATTGTCACTTCTGGCCTTGGTAGATGTAAACACTCCCGTGTTAACTGGAAAGCCTGAAAACAAATTTATTTTATTTTTTTTTCTCTCTAATGGAGAGATGGGAGGTCCTGTAGACCCCAGATCTTGCTGTAAAGAGGACCTGTCATGCACTATTCCTATTACAAGGGATCTTTACATTTTTTGTAATGGGGAAAAAAAGTTATAAAGGGGAATTTTCTAGAGTGTGTAAAAATTAAAGCGCTTCATTCCCTCACACACAGAAGAGAATGCGTACATACCCCGCATATGTAAACGGCGTTCAAACCACTCTTGCTGCGAGCATTGGAATGAAAGTAGATTTACAGAGGGCTAGTGCTAGAATTTTTAAATGGGTAAAGAATTAAATGTCACATATGGAGATTAAGTACCAAAGTTTGGCGTCATTCCACAAGTGTGCCCAATTTTAAAGAGTGACAAAAAAGTGTTTTGAAAAATTTCTGCGCAAATACTGCATGACATTAAAAGTTGCAGTGACCGCCATTTTATTCCCTAGAATCTCTGCTAATTTTTTTTATGACCCCAAACATTATATATGCTTTTTATAGCAAACAAATGATGCTTTTTACATGTAGGAGAGGAGTGCCAGAATTGGCTTGGGTTAGAAGTGGTAGAAAACCTTTTTGGCGACTTTCATGCTCATCAGCACCCTTGCAGTTCATTGAGAAGTACTCCGTCTGCCACGGTGGAAGATGGGGCTGTAGAGTCCTCTGATTGATGTGGCTTGGAGGAGCTGCACCATTTTTGAAAAGATGACAGTGGGGTGAGGAGAAAGGAACACCCACCTGCTGTCATAAGGGGTAGAGGGGAGATCGGGGGGTGCACTCTAAATATGGGTGTAATGTGTACATGCTCCAAAAGGTGAAATTACCCTTTTTTTTGTTTTTAAAGGGGGGCTTCCAGATTCCAAAAAGCCCACCCCCACAACCACCAGCCAAGGTTGAGGGGGGGGGGGGGGTAGAAGAGGCCCTTGTCATCAACATGAGAATGTTTTGCCTAGGGGGAGGGGGATACTCGTGTTAAGTGCATGTGGCCTGGTATAGTTCGGGAGGGGGAACATTCTTCGAAAATGGATTTTCTTGGGGAGCTCATGCATTTTGTTCTTGTGGTGGTTTTTTTTTTTTTTTGGCATTGCCACATGTTTGTCAGTGCCAGCACTCTATGCCTTTTTTGCAGAGGTGGGGGACTCGAGTCACATGACTTGACTCGAGCCAGACTCGAGTCACCTGTTTGAGGACTTGCTTGACAAAATTAAATGACTCGACTTGACTTTGACTTGTCACTAATGACTTGCAACTTGACTTTGTCTTGGGCTATTTGACTTGCAATGACTTGGCACCACCAGTTCTGTGTCTTGGCCTAGGCAAAAGCCGCCCCCCACAAAAGAAAGCTCCCCCCCCCCCCCCCCCCCCCCCCCCGAGTCCCGGCTTGGGGGTAGATCAGTATTTTGACTTAATTTGTGACTTGACCAAAATAAATGACTTGACTTGCTTGACTTCTAGCAGGGACTCGACTTGACTTGCTTGCTTTTCGCCACAGTAACTTGGGACTTGCTTATGACTTGAAGGTTAAGACTTGAGACTTGCTTGTGACTTGCACATGTGTGACTTGCTCCCATCACTGCTTTTTTGTTTGACAACCACTTGCTTATTACTCCCACAAATGGTCAGCCATGGCCAAACGTTTTCAGACTGACACCAATATTAATCTTCCACAAAGTCTGCTGCCTCAGTTTTTTTTTTTTTTTTTTTTTTTTTTTTTGTCAGATGTTATGTTACTAAAATATACTAAAGTATAATTACATGCATTTCATAAGTGCCAAAGGCTTTTATTGACCGTTACATTAGGTTTATGCAAAGGGTTAATATTTGCAGTGTTGACCCTTTTTCAAGACCTCTGCAATTCCCCCCGGCATGCTGTCAATCAACTTCTGGGCCACATCCTGACTGGCAGCCCACTCATCCATAATCAATTAGAGAGAAAACCAACAGGAAGCAGGCGCCTCTTAGTTAAGGCTGTATAGTTTTAATAGACAAAGTGCATCAAAAACACTCACATTTGGGTTTCATTACTCAGGCACAGTTTAGTCTGGATACACCAATCTCCATCACAGCTTCCAGCAGAGGGGGTCATGTCCTGTAAATCCTTCTCATGGCTGGCGTCCTGACCAGCAGGAATCTTCCAGCATGTGTGTAGAGTCCAAAGCGAGGCTTGGAGAGCAGCTGGTGGATTGCAGGGAAGTCCAAAGCGAGGCTTGGAGAGCAGCTGGTGGATTGCAGGGAAGTCCAAAGCGAGGCTTGGAGAGCAGCTGGTGGATTGCAGGGAAGTCCAAAGCGAGGCTTGGAGAGCAGCTGGTGGATTGCAGGGAAGTCCAAAGCGAGGCTTGGAGAGCAGCTGGTGGATTACAGGGAAGTCCAAAGCGAGGCTTGGAGAGCAGCTGGTGGATTACAGGGAAGCACTGGAACACAGAATGTGGTGTGATGGTGTCACAGACAAAATTGCAACGCGTTTCTGAGCATGCGCACTAGGGCGATGTCAGTAGTGCGCTCCTTTAATTGTATAGGCTGTGAACAGCCTTTTTATGTGCCTTGGTGGTGCTGCCGCCCAGTGGGGAGAATGGAAATGGGCTATATACATGGAGGCTTACATATTCTTAAAGCGGCGTTCCACCCAAATTTTGAACAATATCTGTATGTATTCTCTTCCTTGCCTAGATGCTGACATGCCGTTTAAAAAAATTTAAATCGCTGTAATTACCTTTTTTTAATTTTTCTATTCTTCTTTGCACTTCCTGGTTATCCTCCCGTGGGAGTAGGCGTGTTTCTAGCCTCTCCCAGACTCCTGGGAGCTAGTCTCAGGCTTCCCAGGATGCCACTGAGCATGTGCGGGAACGAACGGTGAATGCTGGGAGCACAGCATTCACCGCATCCAGGAAATAAATGCTTGTGGGCTTCAAATGCCCACAATGAAGATGGAAACCGCCTGCAGTGAATAATATAAGTTATTCTTTCCGACGAAATCTGACACAGGTGGACATATTACACACAATATGTGAGTATGTAATGCTGAGAAGAAAAGTTTGTGAATGAACTAAAAAAAAAAGATAGGTGGACCCCCACTTTAAATAAAAAAAACCCACTATGAAGGTATGTATATACATATCCCTCAGTATGGTCACTGTATAGCAATATGTAACAATAGACATGGATCTTCAATGCAAAGATAAATTGGATATTATATAAAAAAATTTTAGCAGAAAATTTATGTTCTAAATAAATTGTTAGCAATGAATCCATACAATGTACTAAATATATAGATATGTGATGTTACCAGCGATGTTTCTGTGGAAATTCACAAACTTTTACATAGCAAGTCACATGAAAAAATCTGAAATCATCAGTTCCAAAAAAATGTAATTAAAAATGAATCCATAAAATGGATGGTGTGGAAAGTAACAATCATAACCGGATGGACTTACTGAAGGGTCGATGTCATTAATACGAACGGTTGCAGCCACAGCAAGCTTCAATAGTTTGTTACCTAAATTTGAGGTTTTTAATGCACTTTGTCTATAAAACTATACAGTCCTCACTAAGAGGCGCCTGCTTCCTGCTTATTTTCTCTCCATGTTTGGAGTCGGCTTCGGCTGCCCTGTCTGCATAGACTGTTGTCCTTTGAGCTGTTAAGCTCTGTGTGAGGAAATTTGTATGGACTCTAATCTCATGCTATATACTATAACCTGCGCCACTATCCATTGTATTTCTTTGCATAACCAATGCTTGCAGTTTATCAGAATTTGTGAGGGGGGGGGGGTGTGGGTTTTTTTTTTTTCTCTAAACCTGCCACTTGAGGATTGACCACGTTCTCAAAGGGATTAAGGTATGAGTTTCCTGGCTGTGGACCCAAAATGTCCATGTTTTGTTCCCCAAGACACTTGGTTATGTTTTTGCCTTTATGAGCAGGTGCTCCATCATAATAGAAGTGGCTTCTTTGTTGCCCTTGACACCAGGCCATCCTCCAAGTCTCCTCACTGCTTCTGCTGATGTACTCACCTGCCTGCTGCCATTCCTGTGTAAGCTCTGCACTGGTGGTGTCCCAATCCTGCAGCTGAATTCACTGTAAGAGGAGGTCCTGGCACTTGCTGGGTTTTCTTGGGCGCCCTGAACCCTTCTTCCAGGACCATCTTTAAGGCAGGGCAAAAGCGGCAGCTGCTTTGGGGCCCCATCATTGTAGGACCCAAAGCAGATGCCTCATACTTTCCAACTATTCCAGTCTAAATTGCTTTTTCCCTTGAAGTTTTAGTCCCGTGCTGTGTCCCGATATCTCATTGTGAAGTTCTGTTACTAATGCTGCCCAGCTCTGCTCTATTGCCATGTACAGATGACTCACCTGCATACCCTGTGTTTACATGTAAATCACAGCAGCATGAATATATAAATAGCTACGGACCAGCGGCATTGATACGTTAACCACTTAAGGACTAGGCTCGTTTTTTATTTTAGGTGTTTACATGTTTAAAACAGGTTTTTTTTTTTTTTTGCTAGAAAATTACTTAGAACCCCCAAACATTGTATAGTGTTTTTTTTTTTTTGTTTTTTTTCTAACACCCTAGAGAATAAAATGGCGGTTGATGCAATACTTTTTTTCGCACCGTAATTGCGCAGCGGTCTTATGTGCACTTTTTTTGGAAAATCACTTTTTTGAATAAAAAAATAAAACAGTTAAGTTAGCCAATTTTTTTTTTTTAAATTGTGAAATATGTTATGCAAATTAAATTTATACCCAACATGTCACGCTTCAAAATTGCGCCCGCTCTTGGAATGGCGTCAAACTTTTACCCTTAAAAATCTCCATAGGCAACATTTTAAAAAAAATTCTACAGGTTGCATGTTTTGCGTTAGAGGTCTAGGGCTAGAATTATTGCTCTTGCTCTACCGGTCGTGGTGATACCTCACATGTGTGGTTTGACCACCGCCTTCATATGCGGGCGCTACTCACGTATGCTTTCGCTTCTGTGTGCTCGCTGGGACAGGGCGCTTTAAAAAAAAAAAAAAAAAAAAAAAACTGATCACTTTTATTCCTATTGCAAGAAATGTAAACATCCCTTGTAATAGAAAAAAGCATGACAGGTCCTCCTTAAATATGAGATCTGTCCTTAGATCTCATATTTGGACTTTAATGCAAAAAAAAAAAAAAATATATGCCTTTAGGGGAAATGGTATGGTATGGAGACGGGTGGGGGCTATCTTGGTCTCACTCTCCATACCGAGGAAGTGACAGGTCCTGATCACCTCCGCCGCTACCGATGGCGGCGGAAGGGGGGTGGCACCTCTCCCGTCACTAATAACGGTGATCCCGTGCCGAACCCGCTGCAGAGACCACCATTATCGGAAACACGACCGGCTCCTGTAAAGGTGAATACCTTGGTTGTGGCAGCAGCTGCTGCCCTTACCGAGATATCCACCTCCAAAGTTTTAGATTTAGATGTATATCATGCCCCCCCCCCCGGAGGTCATATCCATCACTTCTGCTGAATGCTGCCCACTGGGGAGGTAAAGGGACATGCTTGAAAGTCCTGCCTACAACTGTGGTCATTCAGCCCAACATCAGCCTGTTCTGTAAAGGTAAGCAAATTGGAGATGGAACCCTTTACAAAATAAGATGGAGCCACAGCACTGAATTTTGGAGGATGTGAATACCTCTCAGCCGATGTGTGAGGGCATCATTAACAATTAATGGAACTGCTGTGTATCTGCTAAAGGGCAGCACATTTCTGTGGTGTCAGGAAAGCGATTTTTGCATGGATTCCCAACACATTATGCAATCCTTTCATTCACACTAGTGGCCAGTGTGAAGGTCCTCCTTAAATTGGTGGTCAGTGCAAATCCCTCCTTACATTGGTGGTTACTGTGAATGCTCCTATTACATTAGTGGTCAGTGTAAATCCCTTTTACATTGGTGGCCACTGTAGAAACTCCTTCATATTGTTAATCGGTAAAAAAAAATCCAAACTTGCATTTGTGGTCAGTTTTGAATCCTCCCTTATATTGGTGGTCCCTATAGAAGCCCCTTTTTAAATTGGTGGTGAATGTAACCCCCCCCCTTACATTGGTGGCCAGTGTAGAAATCCCCCTTTTATCTGTAAAATCCCACATTACATTATTCATTACATTGGTGATCAGTTTACATTTCCCTTTACATTGGTGGTAAGTGTAGAATTGCCCTTACACTGGTGGTCGGTGCAGAAGTGTCACCTTACATGGAGGTCATTGTATATTCCCCTTCACATTGGTGGTCAGTGTAGATTCCCCCCACCATATACTTGCCAAAGACTTCCAGCTTTGCTCTACATGATTCAGAATATGCCAGTGTTCTGCCTCCTAACTAATCCCACCCCCCCACCACTGATCCCATCAACCTCCCAGCGTTGCCACTGATCACCCCCCCCCCCTCCCCCAGCATTGCCATTGATCCCAGGAGTCCTAGGGTTTTTTTGACTATTGATGGGTCCCCTCACCTCCCTAGTCCATGGTGTGCAGGCAGTGAGTGCTATAAACTTTAGTAACCAATTGGGCAGTAATGATGTGCACTAACCTCTTCCAACCAATCATTAAGTGGTAAGGATATGCAGTAACCTCTAGCAACCAATCAGTGAGCGGTATTGATGTACAGTAATCTCTAGCAACTAATCAACAAGCAGAAGTAATGTGCTGTAACCTCGCAAAAAATCAGTGAGCCATAATGTGTGCTGTAACCTCTAGCAGTCAGTGAGCGGTAATGATACACTGTAACCTCTGGCAACTAATCGCAATTGCTGCCTGATCTGATTCAGTAAACTGAGTCTAACTTCTATTTATTGTATGTCTCAGAGCAGGTGGAGAGAAATTGCATGGAGGGGGGCTCCAGAAAATGTTTGCCCAGGGTCCAATCAATATTAAAGACGGCCCTTCCTTCTTCACAAATGCAGTTGAAGTGTTTATTCACGGGATTAAGTTCATTTTCATAGAAGGACTTTGCAATTTATCTGATCACTCTTTAGAACATTCTGGAGACTGCAAATTGCCATCATAGAAACCGAGGCAGCAGACTTTGTGAAAATGTAATATTTGTGTCATTCGCAAAACTTTTGGCCACGGCTGTAGAGCATAGCCACCCAAGTGTTCAATGAGGTTCACTGAATTTTGAGTGCGATTTGCAAAACTGTTCATAAACTGAACCTAGGCTTGTTCCATCATTACTATTTGAGTACAATGGGTTCATTTTTAATGTGTGTTGGGTTTTTTTTTTGTTGTTGTTTTTTTCTTCTTTAGACTGTGAAAAGAACAGCTGAATACTGTAGGGATCACCAGATTCCCTTTCCAGTAAATACCAATGAACGTTATGAGCACCCTCCAACTAAAAGCTGCTACGTCTTTGAAGGAGATGGATATGAGACGCCCGATGTGATGCACTTTCCTCTGTTCAACATGCAGACTTGTGGAGGTGAGTTTACAGAGGAAAGTCCTGTAATAGGACTTGTGTATTCATGGAGTTGTCTCACTCTCTGTATTATGAGCTTGGTGGATGCTATAGGCTGCATATTACATACAGGGCTTTTTTTCTCAAATAGGGGCAGAAACCCCCCCTTCTAAGTTCACCCCTTTTTACTACCCACCTCCGAGCACCGTCCCTTGGTTCCACCCACTACCCACCTCCCAGTACAACCCCTTTTTAGAGAATACAAGTATCATTCTGTGGCGCTAATACATTTTTATAGAATTTATTAGCAGCAAAATGGATCCCCCAGCAACAATAGCTCCCTCATACAACAATGCCCCCCCAGCAACAATAGACCCCCAGCAGCCAGCATCAATAGACCTCTCTCTCAACAGTAGATAACACTCAACAACAATGGACCCCCACCCCAGGAATATAAACCCCCTCCCAGCAACTATAGATCCCCCAGTGGCAATAATCAATAGACTCTCCAGCACACCCACAGCACCCTTTTGCCATTACATAAATTTAGTGCGGGAGGTGCCGGAACTGTCCCCCCCCCCCTGAAATAAGCAATGCTTGCATAGTTCCAGCTTGGACCAATGCAATTCTGTATATGTCATACCCGTCTGATCGCTTTAGAAGCTGGTAATCACTGTAGTAGACACCACCAGTGGTGACCACTCATGCTGGAGCGCCATCCCCCTAATCTATGTGCCCGGCCCCTAATCTACATGCAGGGCACCAGACAGACACATGGATTCCAATGTGGTGTGTTTTTTTTTTTTTTTTTTTTTTTTGTGGGCTCGGTGATGTAGGATAGGATAAAGCTTGAGAGGATCACACTCTCTGCTTGGGACGGACTGGATGGATCAGCTTTGCTCATAGTGAATGGAAGCCAATGGCTACTAGGAGAACAAATGCTGAGCTGCTGGACGACACATAACAGCTTGGTGTCTTATCAGTAACCGTGATGACAACGTGTTTCGGGTGTGTATCCCCCTTTATCAAGCCTTGATGAAGAGGGGGGGCACGCTCCTGAAATGCATTGTCGTCATGGTTAGTATTGCAACATTACATTTTTGTTCCCATTGACATGAACTGAACTAAAGCACAGAAATGTAGGCTTTCTTATGAATAAACTATAAATGTTTCATTAAAAAAAGTTGTCAAAATATATGCAGGCCTGTTTTGAAAGATACCGGAGAAGTTTTTATTTATAAAAATATCATTGATATTTCCATTGTTCTTTATTTCATTACACAATCTGATGCATGTTTCTTTCAGAGGCTGAAAATCTATACAGACTAAGCAAGAAGTATACTGCACGTGTTCCTTTATATGACACATCTATGATAAATGAATTGCTGGACATAGCAAAGCAAAATGTAGAGGGCAACATGGAGGAGATCCGAGTCAAAATACAACAATGTGTTTCCAGGAGTAACAAGAAGGAGATGTGGCGTAACAAGAGGGAGATGTCCTAGACCTAATGGGCAATGTCCGCAACTTTGTCTTAATGGTCCTCTAAAGATTTTATGCAAACTAATAAAAGTTGTTTTCAAAGAAATTTGTCAATGGAATCCTGAGGATTTTGAACATATAATTCCTAAATATTTCAGCAGTTGTATAAATGAATGTTTGAATGTGACCAAGTACCACTAGATATACTTTTTCTGTATGCAATTGTAAGATGGACATCTTGGGTTCTGACGCTGGTGGTTGGGGGTTATCATGCATATCCACCTATTTTCCTGGCAAGGGTCTTTTGGTAAGGGGTTACAATGTTTATCTAAATGTATTTCAATATTACAAAATCACGTATTGTATTTGGTAATAAAATTTTTACTTTGTTAAAATACCATGTTTGTCTTCTTTCTGTACATAGGATAGGAATGTATATTAAAGGTTTGTGCTGTAATAGTAATGTTCGGGTGTGGGTGTGTTTTGGTTAAACCGAAAGGGTTTTGCAACAACTTCTAAAACTGTAACTGTAAATGGAGTTTTGGCCCTAGAATGTATCTCTTTGGGACTACTTAACCACTTCAGCCCCGGAAGGATTTACCCCCTTCCTGACCAGAGCACTTTATGCGATTCAGCACTGCGTCACTTTAACTGACAATTGCGTGGTTGTGCGACGTTGTACCCAAACAAAATTGTTGTCCTTTTTTTCCCACATAGAGCTCAGTTTAGGCCGATATGTATTCGATTTTTGCTAAAAAAAACCCGCAAAAAGCGTATATCAATTGGTTTACGCAAAAGTTATTGCATCTACAAAATGGGGAATAGATTTATGGCATCTTTAAATCAGTAATGGTGGAAATCTGTGACATTATTGCAGACACGACATTTTTTACACACTTTTGGGACCATTGTCATTTTATACAGCTATCAGCGCTATAAAAATGCATTGCTTACTGTGTAATTGACACTGGCAGTGAAGGGACTAAGTGTGTTCTAGGGAGTGATTCTAACTGGGGGCGAGGTGCTACAACACGCATGACAGTGATCACAGCTCTCGATGACAGAGGAGAGATCTGTCCTGTCACTAGGCAGAACGGGGAAATGCTTTGTTTACAAAATCTCCCTGTTTTACCTCTCCGTGACAAAATTGCGGACATCGAGTTCGCAAGACCCAGTCGCTTCTTAAAAGGGACGTTACGCCCTTTTGGCCACCAGCGCCTTTCTGCCGACGTATATCGCTGTGCGCTGGTCAGGAAGCGGTTAAAGGGGTTGTAAAGGTAAACATTTTTTTCACCTTAATGCATTCTATGCATTTAAGGTGAGAAAACTTTTGACAATACCGCCGCCCCCAGCCCCCCCGTTTTACTTACCTGACGCCTCGAATCTTCACTGCTCGTTCTCATCTTCATTGCAGCTCAGCCTGGTCGCTGATTGGCTGCAGTGGATGGATTGAAAGCAGCGCAGCCATTGGCTTGCGCTGCTGTCAATCACATCCGATGACGCGTCGCGCCGGGGGGTGGGGCCGAGTGATACAGCGAGCGGCTATAGCCGCCAGCTGTATCACGGGAGCGCGCCCGCAAGCACTCACCACCATGCGAGGGAGCTCGCATTAAGGTGGTGAAACAGCCGCCGAGGGACCCCAGAAGTCCAGGTTCGGGGCCACTCTGTGCAGAACGAGCTGCACAGTGAAGGTAAGTATAACATGTTTGTTATTTAAAAAAAAAAAAAAATTACCTTTACAACCCCTTTAATTTAAAAACCCCTTGGCTGTCTTGTTTCATAAGCTTGACATGATGGCTTAAACTATAATGTTCTTGGTATGTCAAATCAGACTAAAGTGGTTGCAAAGGCATAATTTTTTGTTTAAGAGTAGTAAACCCTCATGGTTTTTTACCTTTTTAATGCATCCTTTTTTCTTACTTGAGCCCTTTTTTTTTTTTTTTTTTTTTTCCCAGCAGCTCCAGCCGCTGTCTCGGGTCCTCATTGGATAGATTGATAGCAACAGGAACCATTGGCTCCTGCTGCTTTCAATCAAATCCAGTGACATGGGAGCTGGGGGGCAGGGCCGAGTCCTGCTGTCTGTCAATGGACGCAGCAGGACTCGGGATGTGCCCGCACAGGTGCCCCCATGGAAATTGGATCTCTGTGGGGGCACCCAATGAAGAGGGGCTAGGAGCGCTGCTGGGTAACTCCAGAAAAGGCACGTCAGGGCCACTCTGTGCAAAACCCTTGCACAGAGGAGGTAAGTATGACATGTTTGTTCTTTATAAAGGGTGTTTATTTTAAAATGATTAAAAAAAAAAAGTTATGCTTACCTGCTCTGTGCAATTGCATAGAGCAGCCCCTTACCACCTCTTCTGGGGTCCTCCATCACTGCTGTCCATTCCTCCTCCTCTGAGTGCCCTCATAGCAAGCTGTTTCCATGCTCCTAAGCTGGGCTGTGTGAATCCATAGACGCACATAGTTTGGCTCAGCCCTGCCCTTTCCTCACAGGATTTGATTAGCTGCAGCAGGAGCCAATGGTTCTCACTGCTGCACCTATGTACTGTGTGAATAGAGCGAGAAGAGCTCTGCTGAAGATGGGCACAGTGCTGAATCAAAAGAGGAGCCAGGCATTTAAGAGGGGCTGGTGGAGCTGATCATTGGAGGTTTTTTACCTTCATGCAGATCATGACTTGAAGTAAAATACTTTGGTCTTTAGAGCCACTTTAAGTTGGAAGTCAAGTGATCCTTTGCTCCAAAAATTTCACTTTTCACATAGATGGGTATGAAAAAGGTGCCCATTACAGTTCCCTTTATCTTCACAAAAATATATTTTTTAAATGTACAGCGGTATTAACATAAATCTGAACTGAGATGAAGAAACAATATTTTGAGGGGTCATGTGTTCTGGTTGCCAAAGCCAATGGCCATCTAAGTGAGCAGCTTTGCTTCTAAATGGCTCCAAACTGGTACTAATCCCCCCCCCTCACAGCTCACTGAAAAAACATCCCCTGCACTTATGGAAGGGAGGGAGTTCAAGGGAGGAGAGGGAGATGCATGGTCCTAAAGGGAACAGAAGTTCAGACCTCAGAAAAACAGACCCTTCTGCTTTTGCTTAGTGGGAGAGCCTCTAAATGCTGCAGATCTGTGTATCAGGAGCTGCTTTCTGGCATTGAGCTTATCTCCAAATTCGGAAAGGAACCAAGAATCCGAGTCTACTATACACAGAAAATAAAGAGACCTAGAACCGTTTCCTAGACTGTAACAAAGTATTGCACTCACTTGTATTTGTACCCAGACTCGCCACTAATGTGAACAGCCTTGCAAGTAATTAGCCATTGGCGTCGCTACCTGAATCTATGGAGAGGGGTCTTTTTATTGTGCTGGTTCCCAAGTGCTTCATATTGGCCAATTTCCCTTCTGAATGTCAATCTAAACATTGTTGCTAAGATTTTGGCTAATCTCTTGAGGATTAGATGTATGTTGACCCAACAGGGCTTATGCTAGGCAAGGGCTTCCTCTGTGTCTTCTCCCCCCTCCTTGGCTAATAGGATTGCTTCTCCTCTTGGCCAACCAGGTGATAGGTCCCAGGATCCACCTCCTGATTGGCTGGGCGGAGAATTGGGAAGGAAATATTGACTATTTGCTATTGTGACACAACTGGGTGGGCTTGGGGCATAGAGCCTCTAGCTCTAATCACGTGTGTCTAAAAAAAAAAAAAAAAAAAAACTCTATTGGAATTTATGTGTCTGCCACCCTGCATTTAGATTAGAGGGACGGATGCATGGATTAGGGGGGCGGAGCCCCTGTGTGAGGGACCGGAGCATGCATTTGTGGGCAAGCACAGGCGAATGGGGCACTTTTTTTTTTTTTTAAATCATTTTCACACTGGCTTTTTTATTTTTTTTTTATCAACTTAATTTTGCATGCAGTCAGCAATAAACATTTCAAAGTCCACCATACATGTGCAAGGTTTTTCGTACATCCCTACTCCTAACTACAGGCTTGTACTGTCCCAGCATACCTGCAAAGCTGAAGTCCGAGCACTTACCTGAGCTCGTCTGTATGCTGGAACTTGTACACGAGCATTAGCTGAATTGGTTTCCTGACACCCAGCACTTACTGACACACCCTGGTATATTTCAAAGAACTTATTAGGCCAAGTGTAATGTAAATGAAAAGAAGATTAGCAAGTCTAGTTATGCAAACAATAAGACAATAACATTACTCTGAGAGATATGGGTAATCATCTACAGTATTCTGACTTGGTAACTAAAATAACTGAATTGCTTTTACCTAGCAACAGTATATAAAGACACTTCTAACCTGTTATTAGTATATATGTTATAGTCCCAATTTTATCCCACTGGCCAGTAAATGATGAAAAAAAAAACATTGGTCAGCAATGTTGGGGCCCTTGAAGAAAGCCCAACTATTCCCAACAGAATAACTTGGGAATGTCAGTCTCCCACCGGACCCTGAGTGCCCTCTTCTGGGTCTCCAGACATGTGCTCTTATTCAGTTCAAGCCCGCAGACAGGGATAGGAGTTGCTATGATTTCTCTTTCATTCCTGCAGAGACAGTCCACCTTTTGCTTCCTTACCAGTGGTGGGAATGCTCCGTAGTGCAATCTGATCTCGCCAGGTATCCAAATCACACTTCACACCTTCCCAGGGAGAAAGTTCCCATCTCTGAGGCAAAGTCCTGTGCAATGAGCAGATTTTCTGTGGTCAGCAGTCCAGTCTTTTCATTTAGCCAGTAGTCCCGTCTTTTTCCCCCCCTCACCATCTCATTTAAGACCTATCTCTGCCTCTCAGCAGACTGCAGGCCCTCTTCTCCTTGCTTTGTTGCAGCTGCCAATCACTATCCTTCCAGGACTGACCCAGTTCCAACCAAGAGGGCTGCCCCTGCACTGGAGACACTCTTTAGAAGAGCACTGCAAGTTGGTTTTCTTAAAGATGGCTGTTGCACTTCTGTATTAATGAATATTCAGTTTAACCCTGTCCACACTGCAGAAGGATAATACAGCAGCAACAAAGGAAGAAGTTCCACAGCAGTTAACAGCTATATTACAAGGTACAAACATACCCCATGCCACTTACAGTTATACTGTGAGCACACCTGAACAGTAACCTGACATAGTCTAAAAGGCATGAGTGTCAGACAGGCATTTGATCCAGTAGTGTCGCTATGGGAGTGCACACAGGTGGCAACCGGATGACACCCAAGCCTCGGCACTGCTGTCATTCTTTCTGGTGGGATGGGGATGGGGTTACTAAGGACATTAATGGAGGGGTGAGGACATTTTTGTACGGGCTTGAGGACAGTAATAGGGGCCTGAGGACAGTAATTGGGACACTTAGGACAATATTGGGGGTGACTAAGGACAGTATTAGGACAAGATTTGGGTCACTGAGAACAAAAATGGGGGGAGAGCCTCACTGATGTGCTAGCCTGCTCAGTGTCTTACTGGGGGGTGACACCATCCCTAGTGATGCCACTGATTTTTATTTATTCAACACCCACTTGGGGACATCGACCAATAAAAGAACTTCAACTGCTGACAAATAGGGATGAGCCCCATGTTCGATTCGAACATCGGGTGGTCGCCTGTTTGCTGAACAGCGAACATTTTGCGGTGTTCATGGCAAATTGGAAAGCTGCAAGAACACCATTAAAGTCTATGGGACACTAACATGAAAAATCAAAAGTGCTAATTTTAAAGGCTTATATGCAAGTTATTGCCATAAAAAGTGTTTGGGTCCTGCCCCAGGGGACATGTATCAATGGAAATTTTTTTTAAAAAAACTGATGTTTTTTCGGGAGCAGTGATTTTTTTTTAATGCTTAAAGTGAAACAATAAAAATTAAATATTCCTTTAACCACTTCAATATCAGGCACTTATGCACCTTCCCACCCAGACCAATTTTCAGCTTTCAGCGCTCTCACACTTTGAATGACAATTACTCAGTCATGCTACACTGTATCCAAACAAAATTTTTATCATTTTCTCCTCACAAACAGCGCTTTCACAAAGAACGCTATTCTGAAGCCCCTCACATATGTGAGACCCCTGTGTACTGAAGTAGATGGGCAAAAGATCAGTCCAAGTGGCAAGCAAAAACATGGTCGATTAACAGGCCAAGGTCGGTGCATGTGGAAGTCAGAAACATGGTTTAAATTGGCAGGCAGAGGAATCATCGTAAACAGGCTGAGTTTGGTGCACGTGGAAGTCAGAAACGTGGTTTAAATCGGCAAGCAAAGACATCGTCGGTAAACAGGCCAGGGTCAGGTAATTAACATGGTAGCAGGCAAATGGGGAAATGGCGGTCTGTTAATAAGGGGAACTAATATTGGATGGATGTATGGTTATTTTTTAAGCAATCTCCGATGCCCAGGCCAGGTTGGGAGGGACATTGGGGACAATAACAGCTGGTATCTCTTCTTACTCCTCCTCTGCTGCATACACGTCATTTCTTTTGGCGTCTTCTTCCAGATTCTGTGGGGGGGAATGTGATAGGGAAAGTTTTGCTCGTGAAGTCGACTCACGCTATCAGAGCGAATGCTTCCTGGGGCGGTAAATGAGGGCAGTGACAATATCTTCAATATACTTGAGGTAGGTGATTTGTTGGTTTTGAGTTGCTTTTTGGTAGCAGACAAACAAATTAAAAAGGGCCATGTGAAACAGGTAAAACGCAACTTTCTTGTACCAAAAATGGGACTTTCTGGTTGATAAATAGGGCTGTAGCATCTGATCATTTAAATCCACCCCCATGTACATATTGTAATCGTGGACACATTCGGGCTTTACAATGGGGCCGCGTCTTCTTTGGATCTCCACCACGGTGTCATTGTGGATGGTAGAGAGGATGTAGACATCTTTCTTGTCCCTCCACTTCATGGCCAACACCTCCTCATTCCTCATGAATGCCGATTCTCCGTTTTGCAATTTTTTTGTCAACAGATTTTGTGAGAATCCCTTCTGTTTTTTTTTTTTAAAGTACCGCAGGCCGGGGTTTTTTTTACTATAAAGGTGACGAAAAAGGGGCAGGCTGGTATAATAGTTGTCGAAATATAAATGGTATGCCAGCTCCCAGACAATTTTCCCACTGCTTCCAATATATGTGGGGCAATCATGGGGCTGGAGCTGGGAGTCTTTGCCTTCGTAGATCCGGAATGTGAAGACATATCCAGTCGCTCGATCACATAATTTAATTAATTTCAGCCCATACCTGGCTCTCTTGCTTGGTATATACTGCTTGAAGTGCAGTCGGTCAGTGAAATGTATGAGGGACTCGCCCACACAAATTTTTTGGTCTGGGATAAAAACGTCTCTAAATCGCTGGGAAAAGGAATTGATTAGGGGGCGTATCTTGTACAATTTGTTGTGGTTGGGGTGATCTTGGGGAGGGCACAGTGAATTGTCATTGAAGTGGAGAAAACGCATAATCATGTCGTATCTTGTCCTGGACATGACAGCGAAATATATGGGCATGTGTTGGATGGGGTGGGTGGACCAATATGCATGGACTTCGTTCTTTTTTGTAAGCCCAATATTAAATGTAAGGCCCAAAAACAATTTAAATGCGTCCAGTGTTAGGCATCGCCACTGGAACATGCGGGCATAGGAAGAATTGGGGTTGGCAGCAATAAATTCGTATACATACAGGTTAGTTTGATCCACCATATTCTGCATCAAATCTTGTGGGAAAAATAAAGAAAAATAATTAAATTGAGAAAAATTCGTAGTGCAGTGAAAGGGGGGATGATAGCGGATCCTGAGTTGGTAGGCAACCATAAGGGGTTTGCCAGGGCATCGGGAAGGTAGGACTGGGTTCTTCAGCTTTGGCATGTGATTCCAGTACTTGTACTGAGCTCCTCTTCCTGGGGTCTGGTGCTGCTGGTGGTGGGCAGATCTCCTGATCTTGGTCCTGATCTCATTCTTTTGGGAGGGACGGTTTCCTCTGAAGACTCGGACTCTGATCCACTATCCTCCAAACCAGAATCGGATGATGGGAGCTCCCCGCTGCTCTCATCTTCCAACATGGTAAGAAGGGAATATGCCTCCTCAGGTGTGTAAACCCTTTGCGACATTACAGTATGATAGTGCTTTTTGGCGGGCCTATTTAATGGTACTGCTGGTGGTAGTGGTGGTTCCGATGTATTAGTGACAGGCCTGTGTGGTGGTACTGATGGTGGTACAGGTGGCGGTACGGGTGGTGGTGGTGGTACCGATGGCGGTACAAGTGGTAGTGGTGGTACCGATGTATTAGTGGCGGGCCTGTGTGGTGGTACCGATGGCAGTACAGGTGGCAGTATGAGTGGTGGTGGCGGTACAGGTGGCGGTACGGGTGGTGGTGGCGGTACCGATGGTGGTACAGGTGGTGGTGGCGGTACAGGTGGTGGTACGGGTGGCGGTACTGGCAGCAGGCCTGTGTGGTGGTATAGGTGGTGGGCCTGATGGCAGTAACGATGGCGGAACTGGTGGTGGTACCGATGGTGGTACTGGTAGCCTGTGTGGCGGTACCGATGGCAGTGGGCCTGTGACAGATGATTGACAGATGGGTTGATTGATTGGATAATTGATTGGCTGATTGACAGATGGGCTGATTGATCAGATGGGCTGATTGACAGATGGGCTGATTGATGGGCTGGGCTGTGTGACAGGTCCTCTTTATTGGGGGGGTCATGTTGTGCACAGTATACAGACAGAACACTACACTGATATCTCACTTACTGATATTTGCTCTCTCCTCACACAATCGGTGTGTGAGGAGAGAGCTCATCAATTTTCCTCATTAAACCCAGCAAGTTCATCAGCTGCTTGATAAGGAGAGTCACTCCCATTTCTGATTTACTTTGCACACTGACATTACCCAACACAGCAACACAAGGTAAGACTCTGCAACCAAGTTTGCTCCAATCCTTGCAATGTACGTTGATCAGGTAGAGGGGCTTATTTCTTAACCAAAGTGGGGTCACTGTTTGATATCATGTGTAGAAACACTAATAATACAGATAAGAATAAGAGGAAGCTAGGGGGGATGAAGTCTTCCCCATTCACAGATTGAAGCCTGGGACATAGTTGTCCATGACTGGTGTGAAGGAGAGGGAAGTAGGGACACCACCTCAGTATTGGGGTTTATGAGACCAGCAGAGCTACATCTAAGGGGGTCTGTACAGCGGGAGTTCTATTAATCCAACATGGAAATGAGGAGGTAGCCCCAAGCTTGCATGGTGGTATGAGGCTTTTGCAGCAATGGAATGTCTATATGCTTTATCCCAGGTTATGTTTGTTGTTCCCATCATTTGGCTTTGAAGGTATTATGGGCTACTTTTATCTTTATTACCTTCCACCCCCCATATGTATGAGCATTATGTGTCATAAAATCCCCCCCCCACATGAACACTGGGCACCAATACTTGCCCCCTAATCATAACCCCCCTCCTCCCAATACAAATCTGTCCCCCTGCTGAAATCCCCCCCCTCTCGAAAACAAATTCACCCCTCTAGCACAAATTCTCTACTCCTAAGATTTCCCTTACTAGTACACGTCTTCTCTCCCCTCCATCCCCACTCTTTACACAAATCGCCCTAGATCAGTGCTGGTGAACCTTGGCACCCCGGATGTTTTGGAACTACATTTCCCATGATGCTCAACTACACCGCAGAGTGCATTAGCAGCATCATGGGAAACGTAGTTCCAAAACAACTGTGTAGTTCCCCCCCCCACCATCCCAATATATCCCCTCCTAGAACAATACCTACCTCCTGCTGACCCCAAATTCCCCCCCTTTCAATGAAAATTGCCCCCCCCCCCAATTGCCTTGTGGTGCCCCCACCTCATGTGATCCCACAGTGCCCAGGGCAGCCAGCACCTCCTGCCCACCCCTTGTCCCGGCCCTAATCAGCTGATTACTGGTACCTCCATCCTGTCTTCTGTAAATCTGAGCTAATCCTCCTCATAAGTCTTACTCCTGCATTCTGTTTTATCAGATTACAGGTCACTATTGGTGACCTACCTTCATTTCCAATGGCGGGCAGGTGAGTGACTTTCTATTCATTTTTATCAATGTGACACCCAATCCTTTATTACAAACCATGCAACAAGCCGAGTGAAGGACTCATAGCAGCCAATCGAAATGCATCCAGAACTGGTCTGCAGTCTGTAATAATAAATCTCTCTGGGGGGAAAAAAGCTTCTCTTCTCCTTTTTTTTTTTTTTCTTTTTTTTTTTCTCTTCTCCTCCTTTTTTTTTCTCTTCTCCTCCTTCTTCTTTTTTTTTTTTCTTTCTCTTCTCCTTTTTTTTTTTTTCTCCTGAACCATACAAAGCAATATGCCATGGAATTTGGGCATATTTTGTTTTTCACATAGGGCCTGGTATTACTTTTAGGGGGGGGTCCAATGTGAAAAACAAAATATACCCAAATTTCCAGGGCATATTGTTTTGTATGGTTCAGGAGAGGGGCACACACGTACTCAGGGCATGTTGCAATTTGCATTGGAAGGGGGAATTTGGGGTCAGCAGGAGGTAGGTATAGTTATAGGGCCTAGTATGCATTGTGGGCTGAAAATGCTAGGCTGACAGCTGAATGAGCTGGGCAGGGATGAGTGGTTGCTAGGATGCTGGCGGGTGCCCTCTCCCTAACCTATACCTGATGCTTCTAAAAATGGTCCTTTTAAACATGTGTAGCGCTGGTAGATTTGCGATCTACCATCTGATAGGTAAATTTAGTAAATTGCTCGTTAGGGGAAGTTAGATTTGCCTCTGTTCCAGCTTGGCTGACGTTGTATGTGTTTCCATACTGGGCCAGTGGGTGTCGTTGTTACTATTGGCTAGTGTTGGAAAGGCAACGTGTCAAAGCGTATGGATGCTCTTCTGTCCCAGGGACAACTCGGTGGAGGTGGTCCTCCGAGTGGGATTCTGGGAGAGGGTATTTATGGGACAGACGCCATGTTTTAGGGTCGTTTTACAGCCACCTGCTGGCCTTCCTGGCCGACAGGTATGCGTTAGAGTGCTACCTCGTGGTCCTCCGTTCCGGAGGCCCGCGTCGCTGCGACGCATGGGTGGGCCCAGAAGCTTGTCTGGGGCCTACCACAGCAGCCGAGGAATGGTCCTGAGTTGTCTATCCAGTGTGAAGAAGCTGGACAACCGAGGAGATCCCAGGGGAGGACCCGTCATGGAAGGATCATGCAACGTGCTGGTCTGGAGAGGGGCCTGGTAACTCGGTTGGAGGACGTATCCTAAAGTAACTTTACAGCATAGTGTAGCCGGGTTTGGCTTAAAGGTTCAAGCACTGTGACTGACGTTCACCGCAAAATCAATACATCCTCTGGCAGAGGATCGTACGGGTTCATCCCAAGCAAGTCTGTGGCAGAGACTTTTGTTCGTGCTACGCACTGGCTGCTAGGCAAGTGAGAGAGGCCTATCCAGGCGAGCAAAGAGTGTGTCCCACCAAGGGAGCGCATTCTACTGTAATATTCAACTCTAAAGGACATTTGTCAAGAATCCTACAGAAAGGTATTTGCATTTTCCCTGCAGTTTCCCTTCTGCCTCTTTCCTGCTACTACCTGCTCTTTCCTGTTAATTGTTCAATAAAGCATTGAAAACGTACTCAAGTGTTGGTGTATGTATCGACCGGAGGTAAACTCAATGGAACCCTACACCCGGGGAAGGACAGTGAAGGTAACAAGACCGCTTAAACCAGCAGCTCCACCGAGAGTTATTGCTACATGTGGGGGCTCGTCCGGAATTTGTTGACCATCAATTCTCGCAACCCAGAGAAGTGTTTCACCAGGAGTTTACGGTGAGAGCTAGACTTTGTCAAAATTTTTCAGGAAGAGAAGGGGTTAAAACTGCAGGACTTTATTTCTGAGTGCGTAGATGGCGGGCGCCAGTGAAGGCCCGGGAACTACGTGATCAGAGGAACAAGTGGGAGGAGTCTACCCTACTTGATACCGCGTGGGACGCGTGTATGTGTTTGGCGCCAGAGGAAAAGAGAAGCCTCATGATCGTGCTGAGAAGATCAGAGTGTGGCTATGTCTTTTCTGGCGATGCAGCGACTTATGGGACCAAGAATGTTCCCTGCAAACAACGGTTTGTTCTGTTTACCTCAGGAGATATTGAGGGACTGGGCATGATCTGCCACCGATGTGAAGGACTGGCCATGCATCTCCGTCCGTTTGGCCAATGTTTGCAATGTGGAGAGTACTTGTTTGTGGTGGAGCAACCTACCACATCACCTAGTTCTTATCGGATGGATTGGGCAACAGGTATCGCCACAGTAGAAGCTGCTACTACTACAGAGAGAGAACAGCAGGCCACCACTTTGCCTGTTGTTGCTGACAATGTTCCGGAGAGAGACACTGCTGCTGTCGTCTCATAAGGGCACATTACTTTGATTTCTGCGTCCACTACACCCACTCCTGTTGTACCTTTTCAAAGGAAGGTGGGATATGTGAAGGCTTCCCGCGGCCGTGGTCGAGGCCTACCTCAGAGGTTACCTGAACCGGAGCTACCAAAGTCCACATCAGGGACGGGTAAGCCACTGACGGGGAATGTATCTGGGACTGTAAATAAGTATCTGCCAGCGGAAGAGTTGGGAGATTCGGAAATAGAATCCATGTCGGATCTTTCCAGTGATGATGATCTATATGAGACTATGTCTCAAGAGCTGTTATGGTCACAAGGTGAAGATGTCGCCTCTGCTATGACTTTCCCTGAATGGACAGCCCTGAGTTCTGGGAAGACGTCACCCTGTGTGGAGCCGCACAGTACTGTTACTGAGACTTTATCGAAAGTTGCTAGTTCACTACAGACACCGTCTGGGTCTATGGTGAGCAAGTCATTGGATTCCTGTGTGCCTCCTGATATAGGGAAAGACAGATCTTTGCCCAAACTTGCACGTTTGCAGAGAATGTTAAACAAGCGTGTGGCTGCAGAGTATGGTTTGGAGTTCCCCTATGTGCCCCAGGATATAATGCAAGCGATTGAACTTAATCGGGAACTTTGGTACAGTGAAGCTGTTTGGGACTATTTGTCTGTGCCTAAGCCTTTCCGAAAGACTGGATGTTCTGTTAAAATGGATGAACGTTTTAGTGGATGTTTTATGCACTGGAACTTCGGTCGGCACATCTATGCTGACAAAGTGGTCATCTGCAGGCCCGGAAAAGATGACGTTGTCTATTTCATTACCACAGTGGATAAAACAGGAAAGACACTGACCTTGCCAGATCCCTGGTTTTATTAGTGATTATGGACAAAAGAACTTTGAAGTTAGATAGTTAGTGTCAGTATAAAGAGATCTTCGTGGTCAAGATCTGCATATTCTGTTCAGTTTTTCAAATCCAAGGACTTCTTTTTGCTAGCCGGATTTTCCTTCATTTAAAGAAATCATTATACAGGGATGGACTCCTTAAGAATATTTTGATGTGGGTAAAAAGGAAGAGAGGCTCATTTAAAAAAAAAAAAAGATGAGGCTTTGCTCCTGATATTGTACAGTATGTGTGTGTGTGTGTTTAATATATTTTCCTTTTCAGGAACTATTGGATCTCCTATCAAGCTGGGAGACTTTCCAGCTAGATAGATAGTGAGGTTATGTACAGTCATAGGATGGTTTTGTTTGCGGACGTGAACATAATGTTTTGTAGATGTAAGTCTTGTAATGTCTTTCCACTGTCTTTCTCTCTTCTTTGTCTATCCAAGTTATTAAAAGCTCAAATACCTACTCCCAGGCTTGGGAGTTACTGTCATTGTTTTTGGACAGACGTTGGGGACAACGTCTACTGTCGTGGGGGGGAGTATGTAGCGCTGGTAGATTTGCGATCTACCATCTGATAGGTAAATTTAGTAAATTGCTCATTAGGGGAAGTTAGATTTGCCTCTGTTCCAGCTTGGCTGACGTTGTATGTGTTTCCATACTGGGCTAGTGGGTGTCGTTGTTACTATCGGCTAGTGTTGGAAAGGCAACATGTCAAAGCGTATGGATGCTTTTCTGTCCCGGAGACAACTCGGTAGAGGTGGTCCCCCGAGTGGGATTCTGGGAGAGAGTATTTATGGGACAGACGCCATGTTTTAGGGTCGTTTTACAGCCACCTGCTGGCCCTCCTGGCCGACAGGTATGCGGTAGAGTGCTACCTCGTGGTCCTCTGTTCCGGAGGCCCGCGGCGCATGGGTGGGTCCAGAAGCTTGTCTGGGGCCTACCACAGCAGCCGAGGAATGGTCCTGAGCTGTCTATCCAGAGTGAAGAAGCTGGACAACCGAGGAGATCCCAGGGGAGGACCCGTCATGGAAGGATCATGCAACATGCTGGTCTGGAGAGGGGCCTGGTGACTTGGTTGGAGGACGTATCCTAAAGTAACTTTACAGCATAGTGTTGCCGGGTTTGACTTAAAGGTTCAAGCACTGTGACTGACGTTCACCACAAAACCAATACATCCTGTGGCAGAGGATCGTACGGGTTCATCCCAAGCAAGTCTGTGGCAGAGACTTTTGTTCGTGCTACGTACTGGCTGCTAGGCAAGTGAGAGAGGCCTATCCAGGCAAGCAAAGAGTGTGTCCCACCAAGGGAGCGAATTCTATTGTAATATTCAACTCTAAAGGACATTTGTCAAGAATCCTACAGAAAGGTATTTGAGTTTTCCCTGCAGTTTCCCTTCTGCCTCTTTCCTGCTACTTCCTTTGTTTATTGTTCAATAAAGCATTGAAAACGTACTCCAGTGTTGGTGCGTGTATCGTCCAGAAGTAAGCTCAACAGGACCCTAGACCCGGTGCTGGTGAAACAGAGGGAAGGAGAGCAAAGGTAACAAGCCCGCTTAAAACAGCAGCTCCACCGAGAGTTATTGCTACATGTGCACATTTTTTTTTTTTTAATGCACATCGGCATGTTGTATGTTTTTTTACATTAGAGGAAAACTTTGGCACATGAAAATGATTGTTGATAATGCATGCAAAAAAATGTAAATGTGCATGAAAGAATATTTTGCTTCTTTATTTCCTGTCTGATCAATGTTTATAAACAATGTTACTTTGATCAGGAGATAGAAAGACACAATGTTACTTTGTTTATAAACAAAGTTCAGACAGGAGATGGAGAGATACAATGTGTCATGTGGCCTCTTGCACAAATCCCATCCAAGCACCCCTGGTAGAGGAGAAAGGGAAGTGGCTAGGGTAGTGGAAGGGTGTAGGTGCCAGGATGTGGAGCAGTGAACTTGAGCTTGGAAATGCAGTATGGGGTCAGTTCATCAATTCTGTTCATCCGCAGCCAGGCAGATTGTTATCCTGATACCGATCAGTTTCAAGGTTGGCGACAGGAAGGAATTGGCAACATGCTGGCAGTGAGGTACCAAGTCTGGAGGATGATCTGCAGACATAACAGTCAAGGGAAATCTGAACAGAAGTCAGATGTAATGGAGTAAGTAGCAAAATCAGCAGGTTTTAGGAAATGCAGGGATCTAAGGTGTGCCCATTCCTGAACATCTGCACACGCACTTTCTTGAATGGGCACATCCACAAATCTTGGCATCTGGTGGCCTATTTAAAACTCTGGTCTTCCTAGCCTTATTGCTGGTTTGTCTTCAGCTCAGATCCCTGTGTTCCTTGACCCTACATTCACACCTATGCGTTTTTAGTGTATTTTGCAGAAACGCACTACAGTCCATTTAACATGTTTCCTATGGTACTCGTTCACATCTATGCGTTTTGCGGCTGGAGCCACCAGAAATGCAAGTGGTGCATTTTGGATGTGTTTTGCATTTATTTTACCAATGTATATAGTTGGTTGCTAAACAGGGGGCAGGGAAGCCGGGCACCATGTCCTTAGCAACTGATGAGTCAGCACGTTCCCCGCTAAATGTGTGACAAAAAAAAAAATTGCCGGCAAAAATTTCTGCAAAAAAAGGCGTGGGGTTCCATACCAGGCCCTTCGGGTCTGCTATGGATTTGGAAGGGACCCCCACGCCAAAAAAAAAAAGAAAATCCATACCAGACCCTTATCCGAGAATGTGGCCTGACAGGTCAGGAAAGGGAGGGGACGAGCGTGGGGGGGAGATGGGTGCCCCATATTGATGTGGACAAGGGCCTCTTCCCGACAACCCTTGCCCAGTGGTTGTCGAGGTCTGCGGGCGGGGGCTTATCGGAATCTGGAAGCCTCTTTTAACAAGGGGACATCCAGATCCCGGCCCCCCACCCTATGTGAATGGGTATTGGGTACATCATACCCCCTACCCATTCACCAAAAAAGCAGTGAAGTTTAAAAAAACAAGAACCAGTTTTTGACAATTCCTTTATTAGTAAAATAGCTCTGAGCCACCACTTCTCCCAGTGCCCTTGCCTTCTGCCTTCTTCCTCTCTTATATAGGCATGGGGCGTGGCCATCCAATGACGTCGCCCAGAGAGCCCGCCTCTTGTGATGTCCTGTCAGAAGGGGTGGGCTCTCCGGGTGACGTCATTGCTTGCCATGCCCCATGCCTATATAAGAGGCGCCAGACAGCGGGGAACATAACAATGGAGAAACACAGCTTTGCGACAACTTTTTTCGCCGGCAGTTTTTTTTTTGTTTAGCTTTCAGCACGGAAACAGCTGAAATCTGATGACTCATCGGTTGTTGGGTACACAGCAGCCGGTTTCCTGGTCCCCTCCTTATAAACCAGCTTCATACAGTGTGTTTTAAAGTGCATTTTTAAAGATGGGGAGAATGCATTTAAAACTGTATGCAAAAATGTATAAAAAACGCTGGTTTAAAAACGTAAAATGCACTGAAAAACGTGCCTAAAAAATGCATCAAAGGCAGCCTCATAGGTGTGAACCTAGACTAAAACCTGCTGATCTTACAACTTACCCGGTTACATCAGCATGTTGCCAACTCCTTCCTGTCCCCCGACCTTTAAACTGATTGTTATCCTGGTACCTATCTGCCTGGCTGCTGATGAACACCATTTGTGACCTGACCCCATACTGCCACTAGGTGGGTCTCTCCATTTTCAAGTTCACTGCTCCACATCCTGGCACCTACACCCTTCCACTACCCTAGCCATCACTTTCTCCACTACCAGGGGTGCTTGGATGAGAATTGTGCAAGAGGCCACCCTCATCTCAGGCTCCACTGTTGGGTACGTGGCATACTATTCTTAAAGCGGAGGTCCGCCCAAAAAAAAAAGTAAAAACCACATACTGCAGCTGCTGGCTTTTAATAATTGGACACTTAACCTGTCCTGGAGTCCGGCTATGGCACTGCAGCTGATGTCTCTATCAGCTGTCAGGTGCTTCCGCCACCTCCATTGCGGGTAAGGGTACCCGGCATTGTAGCATTTCGGCTTGACGCCGGGAACCCTACTGCGCAAGGCCTGCTCCTCTCTCATACTGGCCTGGTGACAGGGAAGGGAGAAAGAGGGAGCCCCATCTGTGACGTCAATACCTGCGGCTGAGGCTCCCGGAAGTGGGAAAGGATACCTGGTGTAAAGGTGCAAATTGTGGCACGGAGGGGGGAGGAATCGGATGACCAGAAGTTCCACTTTTGGGTGGAACTCTGCTTTAAACAATGTTAAGATAGGAGATGGATACAAAGCAACATTGTTTATAAACATTGGTCAGACAGGAAACAGAAAGATGCAAAGTAACATTGTTTATATGCATTGATCAGATGTGATATAGAAAAATACAAAGTAACATTGTGTTAGGAACCTCGTGCAGCAAGTGCTCACTCTTGTGAGAATAAAACCTCTTAAAAGCAATCTACATTACCCTTGAAATTCAGGAGGAAAAAGTACAACTGTCAGATCATGACAAAATGTACCAGGGTCTGGATGAAACTAAACAGAATGTATCGAGTTCATAGGGTCCTATCAGAATCAGTCAAGAAAGAATGGAAGGACCCCGAGAGGGGCCCCTTCTATCTCCAAGACCCTTAGGAGAAGGTTTCCATTTGAAAATAAAGACTCTGAAGTTTGGAATAAGAAACCACGGGTAGATGTTGCTTTCTTGCAGGTTTCTAGATGCACAGACCTTGCATTTGAGGACATGGGGGTGCTAAAGGACCCGATAGTTAAGAAGGCAGACTCCCTCCTTAAAAAAGTCTGGGATTCTACATCAGTCAGTCTCAAAACTGCTATGGCTTCCACGGTTGTGGCAAGGAACCTGGAATGCTGGGTGGAGAAGCAGGCACACCACGTAAAGACTTGTTATTCTTTTCCCTTAATTTTAAAAGCTGTTAAGTATATGGCTGATGCATCGGCTGAATCAGTCAACTTGGCGGCAAGGTCATCAGCACTTGTGAACTCAGCCAGACGTGCAGTCTGGCTGGAGACCTGGTCTGGTGACACAGCTTCTAAGGTTAAGCTGTGCAGTTTACCTTTTTCAGGTCCTTTTTCTTTTTGGTCCAGACCTTGAAACAGTCTTAGATAGGACAGCCAACAAGAAAAAGGCTTTCCCTGCCAAAAAGAAACCAACGATTTTAAAAAGAATTTTCATGTTGTTTAACAGACCAATAAGAATAAGGAACAGGACCGCAAGAGCTGTTGGGGCTCCCAAAGAGGTGAGGGAAGAGGAGGAGTTCTCTTCAGATCTCCCCCAGATCAGCCTTACAAAAGTAAGTGACAATCTCACCCCAGTAGAGAGAAGATTGTCAGCTTTTCACCTACAGTGGAACATGCCATCTCCAAGTTTGTTCGTGAAAAACATCATAACTTAGGGATACAGGCTGGAATTTTCAGAGCCACCCCCGAGCAGATTTTGTTACAGCCCTACCAAGAGATTGGGAAAAAGCTACTGCAATGATGAGCCTACTACAGGATCTGATTCAGCAAGAAGTAACCATCCAGGTCCCAAAAAATCAGGAGGGCAGGGGCTTCTACTCTCATATATTCCTGGTAAAGAAGCCTTCAAGGAAGTACCATTTGATCCTGAACTAAAAAATCTTGAACAAATCAATACGGTACAAGTATTTCAGAATGGACACAATCTTTTCAATTACAAAGTTGCTGACTCCAGGCTGTTTCATGGCATCCCTGGATCTAAGAGATGGTTATCTTCATGTTCCGATAAATCGGACTTCTCAACAGTTTCTATGCCTGGCAGTGGATCTAGGAAACTCAGTATGGCACCTCCAATTCAGAGCTCTACCATTCAGACTTTCATCCTCCCCCAGGATCTTCACAAAAATTAAGCTCTGGAACCTCTGAAGTTTAGAGGGATTTCAGTGGTCCCCTATCTGGATGACCTGTTCTTCGCAGATTACAAAGAACAAGTCTTATCAAATCTCCAGATGTCCCAGGATCACCTCAAGAATTTAGGGTGGCTCCTAAATTTGGAAAAATCCAATCTGGAAACATCACAGGAGACTAAGTTTTTGGGTTACACCATAAACTCGGTGCTTCAAAAAGTCCTTCTACCATAGGGAAAAGATCCAATCAGCGGTGAAACAGGTTCAGAACAACCTGTCAGTGTCAGCCAGGTCAGCTATGGCAGTGTTGAGTCTTCTTACAGCATCTTCTCCCGCCATTGTTTGCCAGATTGCATTCAAGGCCCCTCCAGTTAAACATACTACGCAGTTGGTCATACCAGGAACCATTAGAAAAACAGATAAAACTTTCCTTAAAGGTAAAGAGGGCTCTCTGGTGGTGGAGAAATCCGTCCAACCTGACAAGAGGCCTTTCTTGGGTCTTTCCCCTGGACGAGCGTCTAACGACGGACGTGAGATCCTGGTCCAAGTCAGAAGCACAAAATTCCTCAAACTGGCAGGAACTGAAGGCAATTTTTCTGGGTCTTCTAGCCTTTCAACATGTAGTAAAGGGCCATCATGTTCTGTCAGACAATACAACTGCAGAGGCCTACATGATGAAACAAGGGGGAACCAGGAGCAAAAGGCTCCTAGAGTTGGCCAGTCAATTACTGACCTGGGCGGAACAGAACGTGGCCTCATTATCAGCAGTCTACCTGAAAGGTTCTCAGAATCTGCTAGCAGATCTTCTAAGCAGACGGAAGCTGGTGGAAGCGGAATGGAGCCTAAATCAAGAAGTCTTCCTGATGATCTCCAAAGCTTCGGGGCAACCCCAAATAGATCTGTTTGCCAACCAACAAAAGTATGCAAATTCTTCTCTCTCCACCGAGACGATCAAGTAGTAGGCATATATGCTTTCGCCTATCTGTGGCATTACCAGCTGTGCTATGCTTTTCCCCCCTTTCCTCTGATACCACTGGTCCTAAGGAAGTTCAGAGAAGAAAAGGCCAATCTGATCCTGGTCACTCCCTTCTGGCCAAAAAGGCCTTGGTTCGCGGCTCTGTTAAATCTAGCCACGGGACCTCCGTGGAAGTTACCGTCCAGAAAAGATCTTCTATTGCAGGGGTCAGTGAACCATCCGGAAGTAGACTATTTTCAGTTAACAGCTTGGTTTCTGAAGAAGACCTCTTGAAGGTAAAAGGGCTATCTGATAAAGTAGTAAAGACCCTTCTTTCAAGTAGAATAGAGGTCACTCGGGCCATATACATGAAGGTCTGGGAAAAAATGTAACTCCTGGTGTGCTTCCAAAGGCCTCCAGCTTAAGAGTTCAGTATCTGTTCTTGAATTTCTCCATGAGGGAATGGAGAAGGGACTGGCAGCCAGCACCCTGAAAACTCAGGTGGCGGCTTTATCTGTTTGTTTTGAAAGAACTTTATCCAAAGAAGCTTTCATTTCAAGATTTTTCAGGGCACTCGGACGAAATAGGCCAGTAGCCCTTAAAGATTTTCCCAATTGGGATTTGTCTATTTGTTTTGCAGGGTTTCTCGGGAGCTCCGTTTGAACCCTTACAAGAAGCATCCTTGCAGAATTTGGTTCTCAATTTTTTTTTGTGGTGGCCATCACCTCTGCAAAAAGAATCAGTGAGCTCCAAGCTCTGGCAGTTACAGAACCTTTTCTGAAAGTTTTGCAGGCAGAGTGGTCCTTCAAACGGACCCAGAGTTTCTTCCTAAGGTTTCTTCTACCTTTCACTGATCACAGGAAATGATCCTTCCCACTTTTGTCTTCAACTCCGACTGATCCAGGAGAAGAAGCTTTTCATACTCTGGATGTGAGGAGATTTTTGTTACTTTCTTACAGTAACCAAAGAATTCAGAAAATTGAATGCTCTTTTTCTGGTTTTCTCAGGCTCACGCCAGGGAGAGAAAGCTTCCAAAAGTACACTGGGCAGATGGCTTAGATTGGCAATCACAGAGGCCTATAAAGCTAAAGGAGAAATACCCCCTTCGGGTATTGCTGCTCATGCTACAAGATCTACGGCAGTTTCCTGGGCTGAAAGGGCCAGTGCTATGCCTGAACAAATCTGTAAGGCTGCTACTTGGTCCAGCTATTCGACATTTCTCCGACACTATCGGTTGGATTTACTGTCCGCCGCAGATCAAGCCTTCGGCAGGAAGGTATTGCAGGCAGTAGTCCCACCCTAGGTTAAGTTTATCGGTTATCCTCTCCAAGGTTGTCCTGAAAGGCGATTTTGAGAGGCATAGTTAGACTTACTGTTGACAGTATTTCTAAGAGCCTTTCAGGACAACTGTTACTTCCATCCCTTTGTTTATCTTAAGAGTGATTTTAAGTATCTATCATGGTTGTTTGGTGGTTTTCTGTGCTTTGTTTTCTAGTTTGTCGGAGACCCCACAATAACTGAGGCCATGGTGGAAGAGGAGGGATTTAAAGGCGGCATGTGTTTCCTGTGAAGAAGGCGGAGCTACGTTCCCTCCAAGGTTGTCCTGAAAGGCTCTTAGAAATACTGTCACCGGTAAGTCTAACTATGACTTTCTTGTACATGATCGGATGATAAAATCGGCAGAGCTTTCCATCAGATCTAAAGCAACTGCACTTCAAGGTACAGTTGTAATGCAAAGTGGATTTACCTTTAGTAAATAAACCCCAATGTTACTTTGTATCTCTATCTCCCATCTGTTTATAAACCATGTTAATTTGTATCTCACTAGCTCCCATCCAGTGTTAATTTAGTTGACTAAAATATTTTCCCCAGTTGTCTTCCAGGGCAGCCCTTGAGAGATGGAGTCCATCCCATCACCACAGGAAACACATTGCCACACTTCAAAAGGCGGTCCCTCAGGTCCCTGGCCAGTCATTTGTGTTTCCTCCGTCGGAGGAACATGTTGCTAGGAACCAGAAGAGGGACTGCATCTCTCAGGGGCTGCCTGAAGGGAGCGGTGACTGCACAGAGGGACTGGGTCCTATCCATCAGCTCCAGTGTAGTCCTTACCTTATTATTTTTGGGCTTGGGTACCATCCAGTATGATAGGAGCAGACCCGTTGCCCCCCCTCCTTCCAGTGCCGAGGTGTGCCAGTGGCAGGGTGAGGCAGGTTCCCCCAGGAGCGGTGTAGGTGGATTTTTCCATCCTAGCTCCTTGCTGCAATTGCAGTGGGGGCCGGAGATGCCATTTGAGTCATTTCCCGCGGAACCGCGTCATCGTTGTGTGCCGAGGATTCCGGGTCTCCAGAGGAGGAAGGGGAAAGCCCAGACAGGGCCTACTATTCCCAACCAGTGTCCAGCAATACCGGACTAGCGGCAGGATCCAGAGATCGAGGGGGGGGACCATGGAGGCAAATCCCCAGGACACTCTGGCGGATGCAGGCACCAGCCAAACCTAGGTAGGCTGCTGGGCAAGCCCTGTACTGAGCTTTTTTCATGTGGGTAGTTGTAAGGCTGGGACTTGTAGTACTTCATGGTGGTGGATGTCTCACTGTCCTTGGTTTATGCAGTTTGGTGGTTGCAGCACGGGTGACTAAAGAGGGTAAAAGGTTTTTTGATGTTGAGATCATCTATTCTTTATTTTCAGGCTAAGGTGACTGCAAGGGAAGACAAGTCAGGTCGCAAAAAGTGCCCTAATTGTGGAAACAAGTTATCCTCAGGCTCTAACAAAGCTTTATGCAAACAGTGTATTGCAGGGATATGCAATTAGCAGACCTCCAGCTGTTGCAAAACTACAAGTCCCATCATGCCTCTGCCTCTGGGTGTCATGCTTGTGGCTGTCAGAGTCTTGCTATGCCTCATGGGAGTTGTATTTATGCAACAGCTGGAGGTCCGCTAATTGCATATCCCTGGTGTATTGCATGCTTACTAAAATCAGAGGCAGACTCTCCTTTGGCTAAATTCCTTAGCTCGTTTAAAGATGAGATGGTGTCAACCTTTTAAATCTCTGAGTTAATCGCAGATGTAAACAGTCTGCTTCCACCAGTAGAGCAGCTGCAATTCCTTCTTTACCAGGCCTTACAACACCCAGCTCTGGGGAGCCCCCTAGAGTCAGGGAGCATAGCCCTGCGTTAGTTAGCACTGAATCCTCTGACGCAGACTCAGACTAGGATGATGATGAGGCTGTAGCTAACAAAGCTGCAAAATACAAGCTGCCCCTTGAGGAAGTAGATGAGCTGTTGAGCGCTCTTTATGATACACTGGAAATTGATGAGGAAGAAGTTCAATTGTCCAGACATGACAAGATGTATGAGGCCCTAGAAAAAAAAAGGCAAAAGTATTCCCTATACATAACGTGCTTTCTGATCTTGTCCGGCTCAGCCCACTCCTTACGGACAAGAGAATTTTCTTTCAAAATTCTCTTAAAAGGAGATTCCCCTTTGACGAGAGCCCAGAGGCGGTATGGAATAAAAATCCAAAACTAGACGCTGCACTGTCCAAAGTGTTGAAACAGTCTGACCTTGCTTTCAAGGATATGGATCATTTAAAGGACCCAATGGACAGGAACAGACGTAGTCTTAAAGGGCCTGGGATGCATCAATGGCAGGCCTGAAGCCAGTTCTAGCCATGTCTTTTGTAGCTTGAAATCTAGAGTTCTGGTTGTCACAACTACAAGAACACCTAAAGGTAGGCACTCCTAGAGGGGAACTCTTAAGAACCTTCCCTATGCTTTTCAAGGCGATAAGTTTAATTTCTGATGCTTCAACGGATTCCGTAAAATTTGCGGCTAAGGCTGCAGCACTTTCTGTTGCAGCCAGAAGGTCAGTCTGGATGAAAACTTGGGGGGGAGACACAGCGTCCAAAACACGCTTGTGCAGTGTTCCCTTTGCAGGAGATTTAGTATTCGGCCCTGAATTAGATTCCGCCTTAGAAAAAATGGCGGAAAAAAAGAACTTTTCCCACTAAAAATAAAAACTTTTTCAAAGGAAGTTTTTTCATCCTTCAAAAGAACCCTCCAAAATAGAGAAGGACTTCAAACCCAAAAAGTACTGGACGGGGCAAAAAGGGGAAAGGTAAAGGGGGTTTACTTTTAACCACCCCAATCAAAACCCTAAACCCCAGTGACATCAGGGTCCCTGTGGGAGGAAGATTAAAAAACTTTCTCCCGCAGTGGGAAAAGAGGTTATGCGCTGGAATTTCACAGAAACCCACCCTCCATTTCTAGTGAGACAACTTCCAAGACATTCAGAAAAGCCCAGGGCCTTACCATTTTTAATAGGGGAGATGGTGGATCAAGAATTATTGACACCAGTCCCTATTCAGAAACAGGGGGACGGTTTTTACTCGCACATCTTTGTGGCAAAGAAACCATCAGGGAAGTTCAGATTAATCGTTAATCTCCGACCCCTGAACCTCTCCATCCGATACAAAAGATTTCAGATGGAGTCCATTTACTTGATACGGAATCTTCTCCAAAAAGAGGTGTTTATGGCTACCCTGGATTTAAGGGATGCCTATCTGCATATCCCAATAAGGAAGGAATGCCAGAAAATTATGGCGATTCAGATAGACACCAAAATTTATCACTTTCAGTGCAGAGCACTGCCCTTCGGGCTATCGTCCTCTCCGAGAACTTTTACCAAGGTTCTCGGGGAAGCGCTAGTTCCATTGAGACTTTAGTCAGTCTTGATCATTCGAAAATCTAGAAAACTTGCTCCTCATGGCCCATTCAGAGAAACAACTTTGTCAGGACTTAGAGTTAACACAACTCAGCCGGAGTCAATTGGGGTGGATAATCAGTTTGAAAAAATCCAAAACAACCCGACACAGAATATTCTGTATTTAGGCTACAAGATTATATCCATAGATCAAAGGTTAGTCTTGCCGGGAGAAAATATATTGAATCTGAAGCAGAGAATGTCCTTTTTTCAAACAAGCACCAAATGTACAGTGAGAGTGGTGATGTATTAGGACTTATGACAGCAGCAATTCCGGCTGTACAATGGGCCAGGTTCCACCAAAGAGACCTTCAGGGTTTTGTGTTGGAACAATTAAAGGACAAGGATCTGGAAGAATACATATCGATCCCCACTAAAGTAAAATGTTCCCTCTGGTGGTGGAAGGACACAGAAAATTTAAACAAAGGGGTACTCTGGGTCTTGCCTATCACATCTTCTCTGATACTCTGACCACAAATGTGAGCAGTTGTGGTTGGGGAGCCCATCTCAACTCATGCTGGGCCCAGGGCAGGTGGACGCCAGAGGAGAAACATTGGATTGGAAGGAACTATCAGCTATACTCAGAGCCCTACTAGCCTTTCAGGACACAATACAAGGTCACCATCTACAAGTCCGCTCAGACAATAGGACGGCTGTAGCCTATATAAACAAACGGAGGCACCAGAAGTCCTCGACTAATGTTGGTGGCTAGGGATGAGCTTTGTGTTCGAGTCGAACCCATGTTCGACTCGAACATCGGCTGTTCGATCGTTCGTCGAATTGCGAACGATATGGGCCGTTCGCGACAAATTCGTGTGGCGCGTCACGGCCCATAATTCACTGCGGCATCGCAGTGCATTGCTGGCTGATGATCGGCCAAGCATGCACTATGACCTGCATGCTTGGCCAATCACAGCGCCGTCGGTAGAGAGAGCTGTAATTGGCCAAAGCCAGGCTGGCTTTGGCCAATTATGGCTCGGGGTTTAGAACACGCCCCACACTATAATAGGCCGCCTGCACGGCGGCCCTGTGTAGTGTGTTCCAGCGTGCTTAGAGAGAGAGAGACAATGTCATTTCATTTGAGTTAGCTAGAATAGGCAGGACAGTCAGTGGTCAGTGAGTTAGCTGCACTTACAGTGTATTGTGTGTGTGTGTGTATATATATATATATATATATATATATATATATATATATATATATATATATGTGTATGTGTGTGTGTGTGTATATCTATATATATATATATATATATATATATATATATATATATATATATATATATATATATATATATATATATATATATATGTATTCAGTTTAGCTAGATCCATTCCTGTTATCTTCCTGACAGGCAGGCTTGTCTTGTTACAGTATTTACAGCTACCTGAAGAAAATTGCTGGTGTTCTTTTGATCCTATTAGTACCACAGTCAGGCAGCTAGACTATTTACAGTTAGTGTAGTGCGTCCTCCTCACAGTGTTCAGTTAAAGCTACAAGTTAGTTTAGTGTGACCTCTGCACAGTGTTCAGCTAAAACTACAAGTTAGTGTCGTGCACAGTGTTCAGCTAAAGCTACAAGTTAGGGTAGTGCGTCCTCCTCACAGTGTTCAGCTAAAGCTACAAGTTAGTTTAGTGTGACCTCTGCACAGTGTTCGGCTAAAGCTACAAGTTAGGGTAGTGCGTCCTCCTCACAGTGTTCAGCTAAAGCTACAAGTTAGTGTAGTGCATCCTCCTCACAGTGTTCAGCTAAAACTACAAGTTTGTGTAGTGAGACCTCTGCACAGTGTTCAGCTAAAGCTACAAGTTAGTGTAGTGCATCCTCCTCACAGTGTTCAGCTAAAGCTACAAGTTAGTTTAGTGTGATCTCTGCACAGTGTTCAGCTAAAGCTACAAGTTAGGGTAGTGCGTCCTCCTCACAGTGTTCAGCTAAAGCTACAAGTTAGTGTAGTGTGTCCTCCTCACAGTGTTCAGCGAAAACTACAAGTTATTGTAGTGCGACCTCTGCACAGTTTTCAGCTAAAGCTACAAGTTAGTATAGTGCGTCCTCCTCACAGTGTTTCGCTAAACATACAAGTTATTTTTTTGCGAGCTCTGCACAGTGTTCAGCTAAAGCTACCTGTAGAAGGTTGGTGGTGTTTTCCTGATCCTATCACTACCGCAGGCAGCTAAATAAGCTACAAGTTATTTTTTGGCGAGCTCTGCACAGTGTTCAGCTAAAGCTACCTGTAGAAGGTTGGTGGTGTTTTCCTGATCCTATCACTACCGCAGGCAGCTAAATAAGCTACAAGTTATTTTTTGGCGAGCTCTGCACAGTGTTCACCTAAAGCTACCTGTAGAAGGTTGGTGGTGTTTTCCTGATCCTATCACTACTGCAGGCAGCTAAATAAGCTACAAGTTATTTTTTGGCAAGCTCTGCACAGTGTTCACCTAAAGCTACCTGTAGAAGGTTGGTGGTGTTCTCATACTACAGGCAGCCAAGTACTTGCGGGCAACCTGCTTTCCGTACACCGACGTCAGATTGTACCAGGCAAATTTCCCTGCCCCAGCTGCTGCACCACCGAAAGAAGTTCGCTCCCAGCCCTCCACATGCCCAGCGGTTGAATGCTAGCTTGGCAAAATTGCTAGCACTTCAACTGCTGTCTTTTCAGTTGGTAGACTCTGCCCCCTCCGTGAGTTTGTGGAATGTGCGGTTCCTCAGTGGCAGATACCCAAACGCCACTTTTTCTCAAGGAAGGCGATTCCGGCTCTCTACCGGCATGTGGAAGGCAATGTCCATGCATCGCTGGACAGGGCAGTCAGCGGTAAGGTGCATATTACCGGTGACTCATGGTCCAGCAGGCATGGACAGGGACGTTACCTAAGTTTCACGGCGCATTGGGTCACTCTGCTGGCAGCTGGGAAGGATGCAGGACAAGGTGCGGTAGTGTTGGAGGTTGTTCTGCCACCACGCCTCCAAAATGCCACTACTAATGATTGTGACACACCTCTCTACTCCACCCCCTCCTCTTCTTCTTCCTCCATGGCCTCTTCCTGTGCTTTGTCCTCGGAACCAGCAGTGCTCCATAGGCATTCAAGGGATACGCAAGTACGCAGGCCAAAAGATGCCATGCAGTGCTTGAGCTGGTGTGCTTGGGGGACAGGAGCCACACTGGGGCAGAGGTTCTGTCAGCTCTGCAGGGGCAGGTTCAGAGGTGGTTGACACCACGCCAATTTAAGGCAGGAATGGTGGTTTGCGACAATGGCACCAACCTCCTCTCCGCCCTCCGATAGGGACAACTGACCCATGTGCCCTGTTTGGCTCATGTCCTTAACTTGGTGGTGCAGAGGTTCTTGGGCAGGTACCTGGGCTTACAGGATGTCCTGAGGCAGGCCAGGAATATAATGCCAGTGTTCAGCTGGCGGACCTCCAAAAGGAGTTTAACCTGCCCAAGAACCGCCTAATCTGTGACATGCCAACCAGGTGGAACTCAACATTGACCATGCTGCAGTGGCTGCACACGCAGCAGAGGGCCATCAATGAGTACCTGTGTGACTATGGCACCAGGACAGGGTCAGGGGAGCTTGTTTTTTTTTCCCCACGGCAGCGGGCCATGATCAGGGATGCATGCACTGTCCTGTCACCATTTGAGGAGGCCAAGAGAATGGTGAGCAGTGACAGTGCATGCATCAGTGACACTGTCCCCCTTGTCCACCTGTTGAAGCACATGCTGCGTGGAATAATGGACAGGGCACTTGAGGCAAAACAGAGGCAGGAAGAGGAGGACTTCCTTAGCTCTCAAGGCCCCCTTTATCCAGACAGTGTTCCTGCGTGCCCGCCGATCACACAGGAAGAGGAGGAGGAGGATTGTGTCAGCATGGAGGTGGAGCCTGGCACTCAGCATCAGCAGCAGTCTTTAAAGGATCATTTTACAGTCCCAAGAAACCCATGGACTTGTACGTGGCTGGGAGGAGGTGGCTGCGAATCATGTCGTCCTTCGTGACCCAGAGGACCCCGGACCGAATGCCACAGCAAACCTACGCTGTATGGCCTCCCTGATCCTGAAAAGCCTGCGGAAGGATCCTCGTATTTGTGGTATCAAGGAGAGGGATCGTTACTGGCTGGCAACCCTCCTTGATCCACGTTACAAGAGTAAGGTTGCAGACCTTATCTTGCCGTTGCAGAGGATGAAACATCTTTGGGAGGCCTTGCAGAAAGGCCTGTGCAACACGTTCCCAGAGACTGGGAGGTTACAAACTCCTGTTCCTGGACAACGTGTTGCTGAGACTTTGGTCAGTCAAAGAAGGAGCGGTGGTGAAGGTGGCTGTCTGACTGATGCGTTCAGACAATTTTTTAGTCCGCAGCCCCAAGGTATGATCGGTTCCAGCAACCATCGCCAGCGTCTGTTTTACATGGTGCAGGAATACCTAGGGGCAAGATCTGACTTGAACACCTTTCCTACCGAAAATCCTCTGGATTACTGGGTCTTAAGGATGGATCACTGGCCAGAGCTTGCACAGTATGCAATTGAGCTACTGGCCTGTCCTGCATCCAGTGTTCTCTGGAACGCACATTCAGTGCTGGTGGAGGCTTTGTAACCGTTCACAGGGTGCGCCTGTCCACCGACCTGGTCGATCGACTGACCTTCATAAAAATGAATCAGTCTTGGATCACCACCAGATACCAAGCACCTGATGTTGATGTAACTGAATATTTTTTTTTAAAAATGTAAGATCCCTTCAAGACTGCCTATGCTGATGCTGAGTAACTATCCTGTTATGCTGAGTGACTATCCTCTTCCTACTCAATGATCATACTGATAGCTTGTAAGAATATTTTTGTTTCTGGGCGCCGCCACCAGTGGCTAAGGCCCAATTTTTCAGCCCCTGTTTAACAGGGATGTGTAATTACAATTTTTGATGCAATTCTTTGCAGCAGGGCTCGTTCCTGTGCTCCAACTAGAGTATCTGTGAGGGGTTGCAGTGTTGTGGCACCAGCACTAGTGCCTAAGGCCCAATTTTTCAGCCCCTGTTTAACAGGGGCATGTAATTACAATTCTTGATCTGATATTTCACAGCAGGGCCCTGTGGGGGCTTACAGTGTTGTGGCAACACCAATATCTAAGGCCACAATTTCTGCAGAGTATATAGGGCAGGACCCTACTTTCAAACATCCAACTTACAAACAACTCTTACTTGCAAACAGAAGGAGACAACAGGAAGTGAGATAAAATCTACTCCTAGGAAGGGAAATTCTCTCCTGTAAGAGTTAATATGGGGAAAAATGTTTCTCCTTTCCACTGATGCTTTATCACCAATCCTTGTTTCACTAAAAACCCCAAATTTTCCAAAAAACATTTGTCATTGTGACAAAGTGAGGTGAAATCTTCTGAAGAGATGCACTGACAGCAAAACAAACGTCACAGGGGTGATAACCCTTCCCTATGTTTTCCGAAAAGCTTGGAGCTACACTTTAAAAATATACCAGTTCAAAATAACAAACAGATTCTACTTAACAACAAACCTACAGTCCCTGTATTGTTTGCACCGCCTGTATACTGCTGTTCAGAGTATATAGGGCCTGGGGACTCCACGCCTTTCCTTTTTTTAATTTGGGTGCAGGGTTCCCCTTAATATCCATACAAGACCCAAAGGGCCTGGTAATGAACTGGGAGGTGTACCCATGCCGTTTGTCTCACTGATTTTCATCCATATTGTCGGGACCCGACATTACATTAAAGCCCCAAGCAGTTTTAAATTACTTTTATTCCTTTAAAAATGTCATTTTGTGCAGGGACTGTTCTAGGCATGGGAAACACGCGCCACTTTACAGGAATACTATAGACACCCCCCAGGTACGATACTTAAAGGAATATTTCACTTTTTTTCACTTTAAGCATCATTAAAGTCACTGCTCCCGAAATAACGGCCGCTTTTTAAAACTTTTTTTTTTGCATTGATACATATCCCCTGGGGCAGGACCCTGGTCCAAAACAATTTTTAGGACAATACCATGCAAATTAGCCTTTCAAATTAGCACTTTTGATTTCAAACGTTCGAGTCTCATAGACTTCAATGGGATTCTAACGTTCGCGCAAATTTTCTGTCCGCTCGCAGGTTCTGGTATGAACCGAACCGGAGGGTGTTCGGCTCATCCCTATTCATAAGTAATTTGTGTTTAAACTGAGTTCAGCTCCTAAATCTATTACCCATTTAGTTTTCTTATCATTTAATAAACCGTGTACCCATGGCCTTCCACCTTCATCTATTAAAATTGGAGCAACTTAATTTAATGTTGGAGAAGTCTCAAACTTTTTAAAATCCTGATGGCGATGGAAATAATCCATCTCTTTCATTGTCAGTGTAACGACACCCTGAGTATGAAAGGGGTTAAAGTCGTTTAAGACATTCCATACCCAAACACAAAGGCAGCTACCGAACACTTCAATCAGCTGAACAAGGAACCCATACAAGTACGAGACAAGATGTTCTGTCTTGAGGTTCAAGCAGGAATGAATCTTTATTCAAACACATGTTATACAGATCCCACTTCAAAACACTCCCCCCCCACCCTTGGAAAACAGGGCACTTTAAATTGTCCAATGACATTGGACACACAGTTCAGGTGTGTTTAACTTCTTATCAGTAAACAGTCTTAACAGGGGGGCTGCTGGAGGAATCCCCCCTCCCTCTTTCCTCACAGCAAGACACTTGGACATCTCATAATAGTTGAGGCAGACAGCCACAATAGAATACAGTCACACCCCAACCATCACAGCAAATAGTACACAACATAATGAGACAGCACACATTATATAAACGTATACAGCAATAAGTCTGACTAGCACAGATCATATTGTGGTACCCATTTACCTTGTGCCTCTATTAGTGACTCCCGTCACAATGGCATATCCAGGGTCCCCACAGTCTGTGTGTCTTGGGCGACATGGACCTGAATCTAAAGTAACGCCACCTCAAGGGTCCCCAGGCATACAGCTCACAAGGAGCACCGTTCCCCCAAATGCCAGGGCCCATAATCGGTCAGCAAGAGGCTAGCATTCAGTCCCCTCCAAAAGCCTGTCTCTGCTAGGTCTGTCACATTTCTCCCCTTTCGGCAGGAGACTAACACAGGAGGAGACCCTAGACGGGTTGACTCCAAAGTTAGTCAGTAGTTCCAGTCCTCTAATACTGGTATCCACACAGTACCCCAAACAAATTGTTCCAAACAGAGCATTACTCACCCAGCCAACCTCTGCCTCTCTCAGAGAACATACTTGCCGCTGGGGAGAGGCCTGGACTGGCCCTTCTCCCTGGAGTTCTTTCAGCTGCTGGAGAGAAGACAGGGTGACTGAGCTCACCCCATTATGCTGTTGGGGATCTAGGCTGACTGCCCAGCATCCCTGGGGTATACAGGTGGGGACTGAAGCCCCATCCACCCTTACAGGAAATTCGTCCTCTGTTAGTTGAAGCAGAGGCCAGCAGCACTCTGCCCTGTTGCCAGCCCTTCTGCTGGAAACCCCACACCATCTGCTCCGGCTAACTGTTGGGGAGGGAGGCCGACTGCCCCGGTTCCCTGGAACTCTGTAGTTGTTGCCGGTGCTGGGCAGAGGTTGGTAGCACTCTGCCCGGTTGCCAGCGCTTCAGCTGGGTTGGTGTCATCATTCTGGGGAGTCGTCTGCTGTTGGAACTCCCTTTCACTGGTGTTGTCTCCCAGGTGCACAAACCCTTGTTGGGGAGGGAAAATGGCTGCTTCTCCTCCCTGCATCTCTGAAATCCACTGGGAAGTGATTGCCACCTTCTTACCATGAGCCTCCGGAACTGCCACAGGTGTGGGGCAGAGGTCTTGGACCCTCTGTCCGGTGACCAGCACCTCAGCTGGGGAAGTTCCTTGCAACTCCACAGATACTGCTGTTGGTGCTGGGCAGAGCACACTGAAGTTTGGCTCTGATACCAGCTCTTCTGCTGGCTCATCAGGTTGTTCTTCCTCAGCAGAAAAGTCTATCAAATCCCCTGTTTTTGCAACTAGTGTCTGGGGATAGAAGTTCACAATCTCATGTCCGTGGAACCCAGAAGATGCTATCAGTGCTGGGTAGAGATTAGCAGAACTCTGCCCTGTTGTCAGCACTTCAGCTTTGGGGATGGCAGTCTTCAGATTTTCCACTAACGATTCTTCAGCCAAGATTTCAGAGTTGTCAACTTGCATTTCCTGATAGTCCCAGGTAAAGGGAGCCCCACCCTGCTGCTGAGCAGAGTCTAGCAGCTGTCTGTAGGTGATCTCCAGCTCCCATTCCTGAACGGCCAGAAACTCCAAATCTTCCTGTGCCCAGTGCCCTTTCAAGACATTCAGTCTTCGCTTTCTGTGTTCCATTATTTCCTCCAAACGCCACTCTTGTTCACTCCCAAAGTCAGGATCCCTGGACAGCCTCCAATACAACAATCCCAGACCATCATAGTCAAAGGCTTCCGTGGGGCTGTCATCCACTGACCATGGGCACTCTTGGGCTACATACCCCCGGGGGGCTCTGTAGCTCTCGTCCAACCGCATCTCTGCCCAGATCAGCCTGCTAAACTTAGCTGTCCACTCCTGCTTCGGCTGTTCCCCCAATAACAGCATTCGTACTTCATACTGCGACCAATACCTTACATGGATGGAGGGGAGAACTTTTCCCTGGTGTCGCTGCTCACGGGCTATCGCTTACTTCCAGAGTTTGCATCAGATAGAATTAGACCATCCCAGCAGGACCTGCTCTGATACTGGTCCTCTATGCTGTATCTGCATCTCTCACAACCTCCTTCTGAATTTCTCTTCCATGGTGGCTGGTATCTGTACCTCTCCTCTGCTTTCCGTTGGTGCTGCTGTGACTTCTGCTGCTGCAGCACCTCTTTGCTGTAGCCAAGTTGCATCCACAGCTGCTATAACTAGGTCTGTGATCTCCACTGTAGGGTTAGGACCATTATGTGCCAGCCTTATTTTAACAGCCCGAACAAACCATGCCTCTTCTGGTGTCCTGTCTGTTATACTGGGCCTTTCGGTTATGTTGGGTCTTTCGGCTCTATCCATTTCGACTAGTTCTGTGATAATGTCCCTCTTATTACGGTTGTTGGCCGGTCGGCCCCCGTTCTTCAGTAAGTCCTTGAGGGTAGAGCGCTTTAGCCATTCATACTGTGCTTCCATTGTCCTGTGTCCTCTTGAAGTTGTTGTCCTTCTGGGCTGTGGGAATGATCCTACTGCTTGCCACCAGTTGTAACGACACCCCGAGTATGAAAGAGGGTAGTCGTTTAGGACATTCCATACCCAAACACAAAGGCAGCTACCAAACACTTCAATCGGCCGAACAAGGAACCCATACAAATAATTCTCCCCCAAGTACGAGACAAGATGCTCTGTCTTGAGGTTCAAGCAGGAATGAATCTTTATTCAAATACATGTTATACAGATCCCACTTCAAAACACTTCCCCCCCACCCTTAGAAAACAGGGCGGGTTAAACTGTCCAATGACAATGGACACACAGGTCAGGTGTGTTTAACTTCTCATCAATAAACAGTCTTAACAGGGGGGCTGCTGGAGGAATCTCCCCTCCCTCTTTCCTCACAGCAAGACACTTAGACATCCCATAATAGTTGAGGCAGACAGCCACAATAGACAATAGAATACAGTCACACCCCAACCATCACAGCAAATAGTACACAACATAATGAGACAGCACACATTATATATACATACATACAGCATTGAGTCTGACTAGCACAGATCATTGTGGGGTTCTCATTCACCTTGTGCCCCTCTAAGTGACTCCCGTCACAATGGCATATCCAGGGTCCCCAGAGTCTGTGTGTCTTGGGGTACATGGACCTAAATCTAAAGTAACGCCACCTCAAGGGTCCCCAGACATACAGCTCACAACTAGCACCGTCCCCCCAAATGCGAGGGCCCATAATCGGTCAGCAAGAGGCTAGCATTCAGTCCCCTCCAAAAGCCTCTGTCCCGGCTAGGTCTGTCACAGTCAGCATTGTTTTTCATATTGGTTGAACTGTCATTAGCAGTCAATGTACTGATCTGTTTGACTTCTGGGGCATAAGGCAAATCAAGCAACCTATTGTTTGGAGAAGAAGGAATAAATTGCTCAGAAATTTTCTCATTTTCTACTTCCAAAGTTTTTCTTTGTGAATCTACTTTATATTTTAAACATTCTTTCTGTACATGACCACATTTCTTACAATGTAAGCAAGTAACATTTCCTGTCTGCTCTGAAACTTTAGTTCCGCCTGTGATATGTAACACACCATCACCGGGTGTGGCCTTACACGTGGCAACTCTCTAATCGCCATTTTCTAAATTTTTGTGTGCATATTGTATCTTTATTCATTACTTTTGTTTTAAGCAAAACTTCATGATCCTGGTCATATTTTTCTACAGACCGCTTATCTGGTACAAAAGACTTCTGCATAGGGTCTGCATTAACATCAATCTCTAAACTCTTGCTTGACTCTGTTTTAAACTTTACATTATTCTGTAACTCAAACAACTGAATATCTTTTATTTGAATTGCACTTTGCAAATCATCTATTCGTTCAGTCAAAATCAGACAATTAGTACATAAACTTTTTAGGTCAGGGGTGGGTAGTGGGGTTCCCCAGGGTTCTGTGCTGGGACCAATCCTATTTTATTTGTTCATAAACGACCTGGAGGATGGGATAAACAGTTCAATCTCTGTATTTGCAGACAATACTAACCAAAGCAGGGCAATAACTTCTCCGCAGGATGTGGAAACCTTGCAAAAAGATCTGAAAAAATTAATGGGGTGGGCAACTACATGGCAGATGAGGTTCAATGTAGAAAAATGTAATATAATGCATTTGGGTGGCAAAAATATGAATGCAAGCTATACACTGGGGGGAGAACCTCTGGGGGAATCTAGGATGGAAAAGGACCTGGGGGTCCTAGTAGATGATAGGCTCAGCAATGGCATGCAATGCCAAGCTGCTGCTAACAAAGCAAACAGAATATTGGCATGCATTAAAAAGGGGATCAACTCCAGAGATAAAACGATAATTCTCCCGCTCTACAAGACTCTGGTCCGGCCGCATCTAGAGTATGCTGTCCAGTTCTGGGCACCAGTCCTCAGGAAGGATGTACTGGAAATGGAGCGAGTACAAAGAAGGGCAGCAAAGCTAATAAAGGGTCTGGAGGATCTTAGTTATGAGGAAAGGTTGCGAGCACTGAACTTATTCTCTCTGGAGAAGAGACGCTTGGGAGGGGATATGATTTTATTATACAAATACCGTACTGGTGACCCTACAGTAGAAATAAAACTTTTTCGCAGAAGAGAGTTTAACAAGACTCGTGGCCACTCATTAAAATTAGAAGAAAAGAGGTTTAACCTTAAACTACGTAGAGGGTTCTTTACTATAAGAGCGGCAAGGATGTGGAATTCCCTTCCACAGGCGGTGGTCTCAGCGGGGAACATCGATAGTTTCAAGAAACTATTAGATAAGCACCTAAGTGGCAGCCAATGGATGGATTTGCAGAGGGGGGTAGCAGACACTGAGCGGTTTGTAAGGTGGATGAGTCTGGCAGCAGCATTCATGATGGACTGAAGGGGGGATAGTCTATTTAAAGGAAAGCCAATGAGGAGTGAGTTGCAGTAGTCGAGGCGAGAGATAACCAGGGAGTGAATCAGGAGCTTTGTGGTTTGGTTGGTTGGAAAGGGACATAGTTTAGAGATGTTGTGGAGGTTGAGGCGGCAAGCTTTGGAAAGTGATTGGGTGTGGGGCTGAAAGGAGAGGTCAGAATCCAGGATAACACCTAGTACCCTGACATGTGGGGTCGGGTGGATGGTTGTGCCATTGCTCTTGACAGACAAGTCAGGGGAAGAGGCACGTGAGGGAGGAAATATTATAAGCTCGGTTTTGGACAAGTTGAGTTTGAGGAAGTGGTGTGACATCCATACAGATATGTCGGTTAGTAAGTTAGTGATGCGTGAGGAGACTGATGGAGTGAGTTGAGGGGTGGAGAGATAGATTTGTGTGTCGTTAGCGTAGAAATGATATTGAAAGCCATGAGAAGCTATCAGCTGACCCAGGGAAGAGGTGTAGATTGAAAATAAGAGGTCCAAGAGCAGAACCTTGGGGGGCCCCGACAGAGAAGGTAAGAGGAGTGGAGGAAGTAGAATTGTAAGTGACACTGAAGGTGCGTTGGGATAGGTAGGATGAGAGCCACTGAAGAGCACAGTGACGGAGACCGAGGGAGTAAAGTTTTTTGAGGAGGAGGAGGGGGTGGTCCACCATGTCAAAGGCAGCTGAAAGATCCAGAAGTAGGAGTACAGAATAGTGTTCGTTGGTTTTTTCAGTTAGTAGGTCATTTGTGAGTTTTAAAAGAGCAGTTTCTGTGGAGTGTTGAGGGTGAAATCCAGATTGAAGGGGATCAAGAAGGTTTTTTTTTTAATGAGGTGGTCACTCAGTTGGTTGTAAACCAGGCGCTCAAGGAGTTTAGAGGAAAAGGGGAGCAAGGAGATAGGGCGTAGGTTGTTAAGATTGGTAGGGTCCAAGGACGGCTTTTTAAGTATGGGGGTGACCAGTGCATGTTTTAGAGCATTGGGGAAGACGCCAGAGGTGAGGGAGAGATTGAAGATGTGGGTTAGAGAGTGTAGGATGGAGTCAGAGGGTGACTGTAGCATTTGAGAGGGAATAGGGTCCAGGGGACAGGTGGTTAGGTGGGCGATAGAAAGGAGTTTAGCAACTTTGTCTGTAGTAGCAGATTTGAAAGGGGTAGTGTCTGTTGTACCTGTTGACATGGGGTCTTAGCTGGGGGAGATACCTGTAGAGCGGAGATTTCATTGTGGATTGTATCAATCTTGTTTTTGAAGGGATTAGCGATCTCCTGGGCAGTGAGTGAGTCATTGGGTGGAGGCAGTGGAGGACAAAGCAGAGAGTTGAAGGTAGAGAAGAGTTTACGGGGACTAGATGAGAAGGTGTTAATAAGAGCTGTAAAATAGGTTTGCTTGGCAGTGTGGAGGAAAGAATAGTATTTTTGGAGGGCAGATTTGTATTGGTTGAAGTCTTTGGGAGACTTAGTCTTGTGCCACAGACGCTCAAGAGCGCGACTACGTTTTTTTGAGAATTTGTGTCATCTGTTTGCCAGGGTTGTAGGGGTCGAGGCCTGATTCTGCGTGTAGTGAGGGGAGCGAGCTTGTCCAGGGTGGAGGACAGGGATTTATTGTAGATGGACGTGGCTTGGTTGGGGCAGGACAGGGGAGAAATTTTGTCATAGGTAGTCAGTAGCAGAATAGAGGAGAGAGGAGTTGAAGTTGCGAAAATTTCTACGGGTGATGGTTAGGCGATTGGAGGGAAAGGTGGTGGAAGACAGGGGGAGGGAGAAACTAATAAGGTGATGGTCGGAGAGAGGAAAAGGATTGTTTGAGAAGTTGCATGGAGTGCATAGGTAGGAGAATACAAGGTAAAGGGTGTTGCCATCAGAGTGAGTAGAAGCCTGTACCCATTGTTTTAGGTCAAATGAAGAGGTTAGACTAAGAAGTTTAGAAGTAGCAGGAGTGTTTGTATTAGCAGGGATGTTGAAATCACCGAGAAGGATTGTGGGAATTTCTGAGGAGAGGAAGTAGGGTAGCCAGGCAGAAAACTCATCAAGGAAAGTTGATAATGGTCCAGGGGGCTGGTAGATCACAGCAATTCTTAGGGAAGTAGGAGAGAATAAACGTATACAGTGGGCTTCAAATGATGAGAGAGAAAAAGAGGGAGGAGAGTGAATAACCTAGAAGGTGCATTGGGGGGATAGGAGGAATCCCACTCCACCTCCCTTGCATCCATTAGGCCTAGGGGAGTGAGTCCAGTGAAGGCCACCCTGGGAGAGGGAAGCAGGAGAAGGGGTGTCATATTCGTGGAGCCAGGTTTCGGTGGGAGCAAATAGATTGAAGGAATTAGTGACAAAGAGGTCATGAACAGCAGTGAGTTTGTTGCAGACAGAGCGGGCGTTCCAGAGGGCGCAGGAGAGAGGGAGGCTGGTGTTGGGAAGAAGAGGAATGGAGACTAAATTGCGTAGATTGTGACTACTGCCAGAGGGTGTAGGGTGATGGTGATGGGTGTGTTGGGCACAGTTAAATAAGGGAGGCCCAGGGTTTGGGGAAATATCTCCAGCGGTTAGGAGAAGCAGAAGAGTAAGGGAGGTAATATGAGAATATGATTTGTATGAGGGGATATGCTTCAGTAACCTGGGGGGGTTGTTAGCAAGTGGGCTTAGAGCTAGAAAGAGGTGATGAGTGCAGTAATAGGGGGAGGGGAGAAGTGAGGGTGATATGTACAGATTGTGGGGTGGAGAAGAGGGGTGAAGAAAAGAGAGTTTGAGGAGAGAGGCAGCAATTGTGAAAACGAGGAGAGCTAAAGAGTGCATGTTTCAGAGAGGAAGGTGCGATAATTTGGAATTGAGGTCATCTGCGGTCTGTTGTAGTTTGCTTTGTGCAAATTGCTGAAGTGTAAGAGCAGAAGTGCCACTTATTTAAAGAACCCCACTTCTTTGGAATAACCCCTGTATGTGCAGCCCCCGTATGTGTTCCCCCGTAAAGAAGGCCTTGTTTTTATACTGTGTGTTGGGTGTGGATAGAATCTGGCAATTAATCAATTAAGAGGGCATATTAGGAACACAGCTAGCAGAGCAAAACTTTCACACCACAATCAAACTGCAAGGGGACTAAAAGGCCAAAATTGTAAAGATAAGGGAACCCATAATTTAGGTAAGAATTAATGGCTAAATAAACATTGAAATAATGTGAGCATGGCTACATGTAAATGACCGGCATTGATATGTAAATAGAGATAGCATTCATATGTATATCATGCCCCCCTAAGGTCATATCCACCATCACCTCTGCTGAATGCTGCCTAGTGGGAAGGGGCATGTTTGAAAGTCCTACCTGCATCTGTGCTCATTAAGCCTACCGTCAGCCTGTTCTGCAAAGGTAAGCAAATTGGAGGGGGTGGGGAGGGTGGTGTGGGGTGTGCAGTTTGGGGAACAAGTAGGGGATGTATAGAGGTAATGAAGATGGGTGCAAAGATGAGCAGAGGAGGCAGGTAGAGTTAAAGGGGGAAGGAGGTTGGAGTGGAGATGATGGGAGAGGTTCGGGATGCAAAGGTGTACTGACAGGGTGGATAAAGATGTATGTCAGATGTAGGGCAGCCTATTCATTTCAAAGAGCTGCTCTATGTTCTAGAAATTCAGAAAAAAGTCCCTAACTCTTTTTTGAAATCACATGGTGCCACAGCACCGTAAATTTTGGTGCATGTGAAAATGCAAATATCAGCAGATGTGTGAGGGTGTCATTAACAATTAATTGCACTGCTGTGTATCTGCTAAAGGGCAGCATGTTTTTAAATCCCTCCTTGTGTTGGTTACTGGGAATGCTCCTATTAGGGGTCAGTGTAGATCCCCATTACATTGGTGTAGTGTAGAAACTATTCTTTATATTGGTAGTTGGTGAAAAAATCCTAACTTGCATTTGTGGTCAGTTTTGCACCCTCCCTTACAGTGGACGGTGTCAGTAGTTTTTTTATTTTTTTATTGTTTTTATTTTTTACTATTTTCTTTTAAGCCCCCATTGGGGGGTTGGTGAAATATCAGAAGGGGGAATCTGCTCTACATGGGTGATTAGGGTGTGCCCAGGCACACCTATGGTAGAATCCCCCACTATATGCCAAAGATTTCCAGCTTTGCTCTATATGATTTAAAATTTGCCACAGTGTACTGCCTCCTAACTAATCCCACCCCCCACCACTGCCACTGATCCCATCAACCTCCAAGCATTGCCACTGATCACATCCTTCCCTCCCCCAGCATTGCTACTGATTCCAGGACTCCTAGGATCCCTAGTGAGCAGTAATAATGCACAGTACCCTCTAGCGACAATTTAGTGAGTGGTAAGGATGTCCAGTAATCTCTAGCAACCAATCAACAAGCAAAAGTATTGTGCTCTAACCTCTAGAAAATAATCAATAAGCTGTAATGATACTCTGTAACCTCTGGCAACCAATCACAATCGCTGCTTAATCTGATTTAGTAAACTGATTTTGAGTCTTGTTGCTACTCATTGTATGTCTCAGAGCATGTGAAGAGCGAAATTGCATGGAAGGGGGGCCCAAGAAAATTTTTGCCCAGGGTCCAATCAATATTAAAGACAGACCTGACCAGCAGGAGGAAGGAGGTCCTGATTCCTCTATATAGATCTTTATATGAAGCCTCTCTGCTGAAATCAGTTGGACTCCTTTCTTCAGAATGTCTGTTGGCTAATTTCAATATTTGTGTCCACTATTATGGTGCTATCAATCTACATACTTATAAGTCATCAATTCAGATTTGAGTTATTGTCAGTAAAGGATTTAAGATGTTGGTCTTTCGGTTTTGTAGACTTTGAAATCTTTCCTAAGAAAAGAGAAATGGTGCTTTACCTTTGTCACATTACTTGGTAAATAAAAGTCTATTATATCTGCCTCAGTCTATGTTTGGGGTCATTAAAGAATAAAGATGTTTGTCTTTCTGCATCAGATCTTATAAAATGTTTCCTAAGAAAAGAGAAATTGTGCTTAATTTTTGTCACATTTCTTGGTAATAAAGTCTGTTATCTGGTTTGTACAAATTCATTTCACTGTGCTATGAATTATTAATATTGATCAATCACTTCATATATGGGCACACATTGAACGCCTGGAGAAGACCACTACTCTCAGCAGAGGGATATTTTTTCAACAGTGATTAAGATTCAGATTTGGGGTCAAGCATGAATTCAGGTTGAGTTTTCAGGACTCAAATGGGTTAAATTAATCCAGAATGTCCTGCACAAATTTTAATGTGAATGTGATATTTAGGATTAATAATCTACAGTTTATTTTTTTTACATTTTGGCAGAATGCGTGTTGTGGGAATTTTTGCATACACCCAATAATGCCCAGAACAAACTTTTCCTGGTCTGGCGCCAAGTGTCTCTAGCTTTCCTCCTCTCTGGTTGCATAGACCCTTGGGGGTTGTAGTCTTTTCCCAGCACTTGGAGCTGATGTAACTACATATTCCATGATCCTTTTTTTCAACACCCTTCTCCTCTTAGCACGGAGTCTGAGCCAATCAAAGGGATACAATGGACGTTAATATGAGCTTAATGTGTGGACATGCTGAGACTTGCTGTCCCCAGTGCTTAATGCAAACATTTAGTCTGTACTAAAAGGTCCTGATTCCTCTATATATATCTTTATATCACTAGAGGGGTCACCAGCAAGAGGACAAAGGTCCTAAATCCTCTATGTAGATCTTTATATCACTAGGAGGTCCTGATTCCCCTGATATTAATCTTTATATGAAGCCTCTGTGCTGAAATCAGTTGGACTCATTTCATGGGGAATTTCCTCTTTTCTTCTGTTGGCTCATTTCTATATTTGTGCCCACTATTATGGTGCTATGAATTTACATACAGTACTTATAAATCAACATTTTTCTTCCTGGTTCTGAGTTATTATCAGTAAAGGATTTTGGTTTTATAGACTTTGAAATCTTTCCTAAGAAAAGAGAAATGGTGCTTGGTACATCACGGGACACAGTGCCATAGTAATTACTACATGCGTTATAGGCCACCTTCAGGTGATGGACACTGGCATACCCAAGACAGGAAGTCCCCCTCCCTATATAACCCCTCCCATTACAGGGAGTACCTCAGTTTTTTCGCCAGTGTCTAAGGTGTTGGTCACGGTAAAGAAGTTCTAAAGAACAAAGCTCCGCTAGAATCCTCACTGGGTCAAGGAACTATGCACCGGATCCATTCAAAGTGCCTTGAAGAGGAAAAGGAATGGTACCCAGGCCTCATGAAAGAAGACACAAGGTTTTGCCTGTAATGCTTCTCCCTGGAGAGCTGGACCATGGGATCCAGAACTTTGGTCTTTCTTCCAAATACCTAAAAGTTTTTCTGGCAGGGTGCTATACGGCACCGTAAATGGGTTCCAGTCCCTGAAGGTCTATCATGACTTGGCCCACCGTGATGGGTGAAGGTTGGGTCTGTCTGATCTTCAGCAGTATCCTGTGGCGAGGATAAGGTAAGTGAAGATACTCCTAAGGGAAACCTATGGATTTCTTCTATTTTAAGTAAATGGTGTCATGCCTATATTTCTCCACTAGAGGGTGTGAAAGTCTAAAAACACTTGTCTGATATCCTTATCTTGCCTCACAGTGTGGATGCTCAGTACAGCTGCAGCTCTGGTCATAGTCAGCTGTCCTCCTCTGCTCTCTAGGCCATCAGGGGAATAAGGCAGGGGGATCGCCCATCTGCCAGGCAATTCCCCGGATCCTCTTCCTCCTGCAACGCTCCCCCCGCCCGCCAGCTTTCTAAGAGGCACCCGCGCGCACTTGTATCTTGAATAGATACAATCGGACGGCAGGGAAAAAGGGGGCATAGTCAAAGCTCAAGCCGACGTGCACGTGGATTCGGCATGCACGTTCATAACGGCACAGGCGCAGAGCGGCTGAAAGTTTTAAAAGCCCTCACTCTTTCTGGCTGAGCAGTCAGTGGTACACAGGAGCATCGGGGGCTTGTAAGGTGGTGGAACCAGGCACATGTGCCTTGCCTATCTGTAGTTTTCATTTTGGGCATAGAGAATTGGCATGCGGATTTCTTAAGCCGCCAGCAGCTGTTTCCAGGGGAATGGTTTCTACACCCCAATGTCTTTCAGGCGATTTTCTGGAAATGGGCTACCACAGATAAGTACCTATTAGCGTCCAGGTTCAACAAGAAGTTAATCAACTTTGTGTCAAGGTCAAGGGACCCACCAGAATGTGGAACAGATGCGTTAGTGGTCCAGTGGGATCAGTTTTCACTGATTTATGCGTTACCTCCAGTTCAGTTGATACCGTGACTTCTTCGCAGAATCAAGCAGGAGGGGAAGCCAGTATTTTTAGTAGCCTTGGAGTGGCCCAGAAGATCCTGGTATACAGAGATCATAAAGATGGCAGTAGGGGACCCATGCTCTCTTCCACTGTGCCCAGACCTGCTTTCTCAAGGACCAGTATTCCATCCTATCTTATGAATGCTAAATTTAACAGTTTGGCTATTGAAGCCCATATTCTAAAAAATTGAGGGCTTGTAGGTTCATTGATTTCTACCCTGATTAATGCTAAGAAGCCAGCCTCTAGAGTCATTTATTATAGGTAGGATTCTTGCTTTTCTACAGCTAGGGGTAGAAATGAGCACTATCAAGGGTCAAATCTCAGCCTTGTCAGTGTTATTTCAAAGGCTGCTTGCCTCACATTCTCTAATCCGGGCCTTTATACAAGGGGTAATGCGTATAAATTCCTCCAGTTAGATCCCCTTTGTGCCCATGGGATTTGAATCTAGTTTTATCAGTGTTACAAAATCAGCCTTTAAAACCAATACATCATATTCCTTTGGTCATTTTGACAAGGAATTTGTTTTTTTGGTAGCTATCTCTTTGGCTAGAGGAGTATCAGAGTTGGCTGCCTTTTCTTGTAAGGAGCCATATTTGATTGTTCATAAGGACAGGGTAGTGTTGCGACCTCACCCGTCCTTTCTTCCTAAGGTAGTATTAGGATCTCATCTGAATCAAGATGTTATCCTACCTTCCTTTTTTCCAGAACCTAGTTCTGCGCAGGAGAAATCTTTGCACTCACTTGATGTAGTGAGAGCAGTCAGAGTCTATCTGAAAGCAACAGCTCAGATACGAAAAACTGATGTTTTTTTTGGTGTTACCAGAAGGTCCCAGGAAGGGGCAAGCAGCATCAAAATCTACTATTTCTAAGTGGATTCAGCAAGTTTTTATCCAGGCTTATGGTTTGAAAGGAAGGGTTCCACCCTTTCAAGTTAGAGCGCACTCTACCAGAGCCGTAAGTGCTTCTTGGGCAGTGCATCACCAAGCATCCATGACTCAGATCTGCAAGGCTGCAACTTGGTCTTCGGTCCATACATTCACCAAATTCTCTCAGGTGGATGTAAAAGGGCATGAGGACGCCGCCTTCAGGCGCAGTGTTCTGCGGGAAGCAGTATAGAACCTGGTGTCTGATGGCAGCCTGTGTTTTTTCTGTGTCTCCGTCCCCTCAGATTGCTTTGGGACATCCCATGTAGTAATTACTATGGCTCTGGGTCACATGATGTAGGATTAAAAAAATAGGATTTTTATAACAGCTTATCTGTAAAATCCTTTTCTTGAAGTACATCACGGGACACAGAGGTCCCTCCCCTCTTTTTGGGATATGTATATTGCTTTGCTACAAAACTGAGGTACTCCCTATAATGGGAGGGGTTATATAGGGAGGGGGACTTTCTGTCTTGGGTGTGCCAGTGTCAATCACCTGAAGGTGGCCTATAACCCATATAGTAATTACTATGACTCTGTGTCCGATGATGTACTGTACTGTTATAAAAATCCTATTTTTTTTTCCTAGTTCTGGGTTATTATCAGTAAAGGATTTTGGTTTTATAGACTTTGAAATCTTTCCTAAAAAAAGAGAAATGGTGTTTTACCTTTGTTACTTTTCTTGGTAAATAAAAGTCTATTATTAGTGCCTCAGTCTATGTTTGGGGTCATTACAGTGGATGTAAACTTGATTCATGAAATTTGAACTGGGCACATATATCTGCAGTGTTTTCTTATCTCTCTCCAAAGCACTGGGTCCCGTAGCTGTCTCCTGCTCCATTCTTCTGTTATCAGCCTGATAACTCCAGACAAGTTCTCTGTCACATATGATAAAAGCAGTTTTGTGTTGGGGAGGGTGCTATAAACCGATTAGTAGAGCCCTGAACTATTCAACAAACAGATCGGAAAATCTCTACCTATGAGGAGTGGGGGTGTGTGCCTTTTCTCCAATTAGCTGTCTTGGTTGTATGCCCAGACTTTACTGCAGTTTTTAACAGGAAGAGAAAATCTTGATGTGCACTTTCTAAACAGTATATAAAGGTGAAGACAGCAGATATACAGTCAGGTCCATAAATATTGGGACATTGACACAATTCTAATCTTTTTGGCTCCCTACACCACAATGGATTTGGAATGAAACAAACAAGATGTGCTTTAACTGCAGACTTTCAGCTTCAATTTGAGGGTGTTTACATCCAAATCAGGTGAATGGTGTAGGAATTACAACAGTTTGTATATGTGCCTCCCAGTTTTTAAGATACCAAAAGTAATGGGAGAGATTAACAATCATCCATCAAACTTTCACTTTTTAATACTTGTTGCAAATCCTTTGCAGTCAATTACAGCCTGAAGTCTGGAATGCATAGACATCACCAGATGCTGGGTTTCATCTCTGGTGATGCTCTGCCAGGCCTCTACTGCAACTGTCTTCAGTTCCTGCTTGTTCTTGGGACATTTTCCCTTCAGTTTTGTCTTCAGTAAGTGAAATGCATGCTCAATCGGATTCAGGTCAGGTGATTGACTTGGCCATTGCATAACATTCCACTTCTTTCCCTTAAAAAATTATTTGGTTGCTTTTGCAGTATGCTTCGGATCATTGTCCATCTAAACTGTGAAGCGCCGTCCAATGAGTTTTGCATTTTGCTGAATATGAGCAGATAATATTGCCCGAAACACTTTCAGAATTCATCCTGCTGCTTTTGTCAGCAGTCACATCATCAATAAATACAAGAGAACCAGTTCCATTGGCAGCCATACATCCCCACGCCATGACACTACCACCACCATGCTTCACTGATGACGTGGTATGCTTTGGATCATGAGCAGTTCCTTTCCTTCTCCATACTCTTCTCTTCCCATCACTCTGGTACAAGTTGATCTTGGTCTCATCTGTCCATAGGATGTTGTTCCAGAACTATGAAGGCTTTTTTAGATGTTGTTTAGCAAACTCTAATCTGGCCTTCCTGTTTTTGAGGCTCACCAATGGTTTACATCTTGTGTTGAACCCTCTTGATTCACTCTGGTGAAGTCTTCTCTTGATTGTTGACTTTGACACACACACCTACCTCCTGGAGAGTGTTCTTGATCTGGTCAACTGTTGTGAAGGGTGTTTTCTTCACCAGTGAAAGAATTCTTCGGTCATCCACCACAGTTGTTTTCTGTGGTCTTCCAGTTCTTTTGGTGTTGCTGAGCGTTCTTTCTTTTTAAGGATGTTCCAAACAGTTGATTTGGCCACACTTAATGTTTTTGCTATCTCTCTGATGGGTTTGTTTTGTTTTTTCAGCCTAATAATGGCTTGCTTCACTGATAGTGATAGCTCTTTGGATCTCATATTGAGAGTTGACAGCAACAGATTCCAAAGGCAAATAGCACACTTGAAATGAACTCTGGACCTTTTATCTGTTCCTTGTAAATGGGATAATGAGGAAATAACACACACCTGGCCATGGAACAGCTGAGCAGCCAATTGTCCCATTACTTGGGACTTGGTCCCTTAAAAAGTAGGAGTCACATATACAAACTGTTGTAATTCCTACACCATTCACCTGATTTGGATGTAAATACCCTCAAATTAAAGATGAAAGTCTGCAGTTAAAGCACATTTTGTTTGTTTAATTTCAAATCCATTGTGGTGGTGTATAGAGCCAAAAAGATTAGAATTGTGTCGATGTCCAAATATTTATGGACCTGATTGTACATCTAAAACTTATGTAGGGAGATTTCTTTCATGGTAACAAAAAGATAAAAACCACTGGAATCTACTTGTTTTTAAGTGTCAAAAATTATAATAATAATGATTGATCAGCCGATTCGTCTATATGAGGGGGTATCTCCCTAGTAGCAGAGTAATAATCTAGTAAGAAAAAAAGGGGGGTTGGGACCAGAGCAGTCCCAGGACTGCAATCAATGGGAGAATCACAATGGTATTGATCAATGAAAAATACAACTTTATTGATTATTGCACAGTACTATAAAAATATATAAATCTCACTGATGTAGCACCAAGGCCGTATGAGTGAGATGGGTTCCCTCACAAAAAACACTAACATGTATAGCACACTGTAGAAAAAAAAGGGGCGATAATAAACAATGTTGTTACATTAAAAACAAGCATGCTGGCACACCCTCCCTCATATATGCAGATCGGCTCTGAGCGGTGGTCTCCCTGAAATGATATGATAAAGACCCAGAGCGTATGAGGATAAGAGTCCCTTGTTTGACAAAGTGGTATCAGCAGGCCCCCCCAAAAAAACTGACTTCATATAACCTTGTACACCAATGCCCTGGCATGGGCTTGATGAATGAAAGGTGAAGGAGTCAGTAGGCGTGCACAATAGGCAGTGGAACTGTGGATTGTATGTGATAATAACAAGCATGTGGCTAACGCTGAAAGCCAGGCCAGTGCGGTGGTCCAGTAACAATGTATCCATGTATAAATTGATCAGTAAGTCTCCAGAATTCCAAAGAAAGATAGAGGCACCGAGTCCTTACTGGGGGTGTCTCATGCTGTGGTTCCGGCTGGTCAGGCAAAGAAAAGCTGCTGACATGCAGATTTGGAGATTTCCATGTGTCCAACAGGGTAGCCACTCATTTGCATGGAAAGCAATGGATCAGTACTTCATCTGTCCAGATGAAGTGCTTGTTCAAAGCATGAAATGCGTCGACGTAGCGATGCTATAGACGTTGGCAGCCCCCCCGACACCCCACCCTATCTCTGACAGCTGCGGGACGTTCCCTGCTATTTTTATACTGCAGAAACAAGCGTTATCATGGAATTACCTAAGAGCTCCCTCCAGTGGCCAAACACAGCAACACCATCTGTGCAGTGAACCGAACACATACTGATCCACTGAGTCCCCCAGTAAGGACTCAGTGACTTCAGACGAGGGAAGGGTAAGAACCCCACAGGGACAGTTACCTCCCCGCTATTTGTGTCTTTACACACACTTAAACCTGTGGTCACAGACTGCTGCTATCAGGCTTGGCTACAGCAGCACTGTCATTTGAACCACCCTGGCATGCGTTTACAGTATTTTGCATTTTCTGAATGAACTGTGTATATTCAAGTGTGCCTCTATCTTTCTTTGGAATCCTGGAGACTTACTGATTGATTTATACATGGATACCTTGTTATTGGACCATATCCCGCACTGGCCTGGCTTTCAGTGTTAGCCACATGCTTGTTATTATCACATACAATCCACGGTTCCACTGCCTATTGTGCACGCTTACTGACTCCTTCACCTTTCATTCATCAAGCCCGTGCCAGGGCATTACTGTACAAGGTTTCATGAAGTCAGTTTTTTGGGGGGCCTGCTGATACCACTTTGTCAAACAAGGGACTCTTATCCTCATATGCTCAGGGTCTTTATCATACCCTGTTTCCCTGAAAATAAGACCTAGCGTGATTGTCGGTGATGGCTGCAATATAAGCCCTACCCCTAAATAAGCCCTAGTTAAAGTCCTTGTAGGTCTTATTTTCAGGGTATAGGGCTTATTTTCGTGGAAACAGGGTAGGGCTTATTTGGGGGTAGGGCTTATATTGCAGCCATCACCAACAATCACGATAGGTCTTATTTTTCGGGGAAACAGGGTATCATTTCAGGGAGACCACCGCTCAGAGCCGATCTGCATATATGGGGGAGGGTGTGCCAGCATGCTTGTTTTTAATGTAACAATGTTGTTTATTATCACCCCTTTTTTTTTACAGTGTGCTATACATGTTAGTGTTGGTGTTTTTTGTGAGGGAACCCATCTCACTCATACAGCCTTGGTGCCACATCAGTGAGATTTATATATTTTTATAGTACTGTGCAATAATCAATAAAGTTGTATTTTTCATTGATCAATACCGTTGTGATTCTCCCATTGATTGCAGTCCTGGGACTGCTCTGGTTCCAACCCCCCTTTTTTTCTTACTAGATTTCTTTCATGCCTGTGTATCATCTGAGGCTGTTCCTTTCAGTGGGTACATGTGAAGGTTTACATCCACTTTAACTTCTTTGCCACCGTGCTATAGCCGAATGACGGCTACAGCGCGGTCACACTTTGCAAGGAGCCCTTCTAATGATGTCCTCCCATGCTTGCACTGCCTGAGCACCCCCTGCGGCTCGCATCGGCTGTGATCAATGCATCCTTCGGACGCAGCTGATACAGATCGGGTTAAAAAGCCGATCACTGCGGCTCTTTATTATGTGATCAGCTGTGTATAATCACAGCTGATCATGGATGTAAACAGGATTTGCTGGTTATCGGCAAAACTCCCCTCACGCTGACAGCGCATGAGGAGAGAAGAGCCAAAAACCAGCAAATCCACACAGGGACATCCTGATTATCAGTTCAGCCCCAACAGTGCCCACCAGTGCTGCCAATCAGTGCCCATCAGTGATGCCTGTCCACTGATGGGCACTTTGTCACCATCTTTCCTCCACATATAATGCCATTTTAATATCTCTATCCCACAAATCACCCCTTCAGCTATGTAAATCAACTAACTAGCATCTAGGCAGGCTTCCAGACACCAACAAGGGAATCGCAGAACTAGAAAATAGAATTAGACATCTTTTACCCTCCTATCCCGCTATTGGATAATCAACATCTACACATTCCATGGTGGTTGAATTATGGTTCCCTAAGATGTGAATTGAAATGTTGGGGTGTCTTCCCAACACTCTAGGAACTGAAGAAGGTGCTTAGATAATCTACAAAATATCTTTAATGTTACAGAACAAGTCCAGTTGAATGTAGCCAGCTACTACTAGATATACCATGACCTGGACAAACGAGATCATACAGAGAAAGGTTTAATAACTTTGTATCCTTTATTTATTGTAACATTAGGAGCTCTATTCTGCTACAACTAGGATTGTTTAAACCCTTCAGATCTTCTATTGGTACACCCCAAATAGACTAGAGTCATTTTTACATTTTGGTCACAAGCCTGTTTATTTTGTGATACCCGTGTCATTACCTATCATATCAAAGTTACATTGTTTTGCAATCATTTATTATATTTTTTTCCTTGTCAAAAAAGTTTATTGAACATACAATAATATAAAGATACATGACGTTAGTTTACAAGGATCTATAAAGTAAGCTCATTGTTAAACATTAGAATTTGTATAAGTATTTAACTTGAAATTATCGGATAATAAAAATTAGGTACACAAAACCTAAAATAAAGGTGGAAAGTAATACATCAATTTCTTTGCGAGTTATTTAAGAAATCTATATCACCTATAGATATTAACTGTTGGTAATATGTGTACAGATCAGATGTATTCTAATAAAGAGCTTTGATCATGAGGTGGAGGAAAGGAAAGAAAAGGAAGAAAAAGGAGAGAAAGATAAAGATATAGTCCACAAGGTCGACCCGCCTGTCATTTTATCGTCCATTGGCTTCTTCCTGAAGCATTGAAATGGATGTTTCTATAAGTTACTTAATCTGCTACCATGGCAAAAGTTATTATATTTTTTTAACAAACAAAAAAGATGTAAAAAACATGCATTTTTTAATCTATTTTGACCAGCATTAGATTTTTTTTAAAAGGAGTTCAACTGTAAATACAAGGCTTACATTTTTATTCTATAATTATTTAAAATTACACAGACATTATCTTTCTGTCACACAACATTTCAAAGTTATTTTAAAATTTATAAGAGACAATTTTTAAAATATTTTGTGCATTTTTCTGTTGCGTGATAATATAAAAAAGTAACAAATAAAAACAAATGAAATAAAAAAAAAAGATAGTAATGGAAAAGAGTAAATAAAACATCTGTAGAAAAATAATAGCAAAGGGGAGAAGTGGGAAAGGAGTTAATTAGGGTTGATTAAGATTGATTAGGATTACCTAAAAGGTAATAAGAGCTTATAGCTCATTGGAGTGCATTTTACGTTCAAAATTATCCAGTGGTGGCCCATCCATTAGGGGCGCATGGGCACCTCCCCCCCATCCATGCGTCCGACCCCTAATCTACATGTGGAGCGCTGGATGCATGAATTCCAACCAAGGTTTTTTTTTTGAAGCACATAATTAGAGCTAGAGGCTCTAATTGTCTTTAAAAAAAGGGTGGGTTCAGGGGCACAGAGCACTGTGCCCTGAGCCCACCCCGTTGTGTTACAATAGCAAATGAATATTTGCTATTGTATCACTGAGTCTCCTCCTGGACAATCAGGAAGCTGGTCTTGAGACCCATCACCTGATTGGCCGAAATGAGATCCGATCGGATTGGCCGCCAGGGGGAGGAGGGAAGAGACACAGGGGAAGTGAGGAAACAGCTGCCCGCGGCCTGGAGAGAAGCCGCCACTGCCTGGAGCACTGCCAGCAAGATGGGGTAAGTGTGGGGCCTCGACTACTGACTGACCAACTGGGGGGGGGGGGGTGCCAGAGCACATGGTGTGATTTTTGTCTGCTATCTGCAAGAGTCACTTCTGACAGGTTATGCTGACACCACAGAATCCTGAGGGATGACCTGGCCCCCCCTCCAGCAGACAGAAGATGATTGACAGACTGAGATGTGCACATTTCCCTTGGAGCCTTTGTAGATAGAGGGGGGTATTTCCATTCCCTCCACTCAGGTCTCAGATTACACTCAGCTCTCTGCTCTATATTGTGCAGTGTGTAACATCAGATCCCCACCTCTTGCCTGCTGGAGCTGAGAAATAGCATTTAACCTGTGTTCTTTAGAAGTCTGTGGAGTAAACAGTGCTGAAAATAAACAGGTACAACTTATCTAGGAGGATTTTTTCATCTCTGTGTATCACCTGAGGCCAGGTACTTCACTGGAGATATGGAAGGGTTTACATCCACTTTAAGTGATGTTATACACAGATGGGAGGTCACACCTTTGATCTACATATGAATCAAATATTAGATACAATTAAAAAATACAACAAACATTGTTACATTATGTTAACTCTGTCACTCTTGCTGGAAATATCAGTGGGGGAAGTAATTGCTTGTAATATCAGTGGGGGAAAGGGAAGCCGCAGCATGGGGAGAGGAGTCAGACACAGGAGAAATGTCCTAAAAACATTCAACAAAGCTTTCAGGATGTATCTCTTATGTTTAATGTCCTCAAATGGTCATGAGGGAACAATGGAGGGTGTTATTTCTGAGCTTTTGAGAATAACTTGTGTTAGTTTGTCCTAATGGTTGTCTATAAAACTTTTTGGTCCTCATCGTATGTTATCCAAGTTGCAGACATTTTTATTCGTGCTCGCCTGTTATGTCTGAGACATTTCCCTTCTTGTTACACCTCTGAACACATTGTTGTATTTTGTCTTGGATCTGCTCCAGGCTGCTCTCCACATTTTTCTTAGCGATGTCTAGCAGGTCATTCATTGAAGATTCACTATAGGTACGAATAATTGTGTCATACTTCTGGCTCAAGTGCTTTATTATGTCGGCATCTGAAAGAAACATGTGTATCAGAATGTATAATTAAATAATAATAATGAATGAATGATCAATTAGATTATTTTTATAAAACAACTTCTCCGGTATCTTTCAAACATGTCTGTGTGTAGTTTCCGAAAAGCTTATGGAACATTAAAAGTTTATTCACAAAAAAAAATAAAAAATTTCTGTGCTTCAGTTCAGTTCATGATCAAAATGGTCATGTTGCACTAGTAGTCATGACAACAACGCATCTCAGGGGCATTTCCCCCTTTATCAAGACTTGATAAAAGGGGGGCATGCCCCCCCTGAAACACGTTGTCGTCATCATTGATTATAGAAACTGAGCCTTTCTTGGTGGTGGCTAGGGATGAGCTTCGTGTTTGAATCGAACGCATGTTCGACTCGAACATTGCCTGTTCGGTCGTTCACCGAATTTGGAACAATATGGGCAAATTCGAGTGGCGCATCATGGCCCATAATTCACTGTGGCATCGCAGTGCATGGCTGGCTGATGATTGGCCAAGCATGCACTATGACCCGCATGCTTGTCCAATCACAGCGCCGTCTGTACAGAGAGCCGTAATTGGCCAAAGCCAGTGTGGCTTTGGCCAATTATGGCTCAGGGGGTTTAGTACACGCCCCACACTATATAAGGCCGCCTGCACGGCAGCCCTGTGTAGTGTGTTCCGGCGTTGAGAGAGAGATAGATAGACAGAGAGACAATGTCATTTGATTTAAGTTAGATAGAGTAGGCAGGCGAGTCAGTTAGCTGCACTTACAGTGTATGGTGTATATATATACATCCTAGGTGTTGTATATCTATTTATATATATATCTATATATATATAGATATATATATCTATATATATATATATATAGATATATATCTATATCTATATATATATATATATAGATATATATATATATATATATATATATACACACTGTATTCAGTTTAGCTAGATCCGTTCCTGTTATTCTCTTCCTACTTCTGACAGGCAGGCAGGTGTTTTTACAGTATTTACAGCTACCTGCAGAAACTTGCTGGTGTTCTTCTGATCCTATTAGCTACAGTATTTACAGTTAGTGTACTGTGTCCACAGTGTGCACCTAAAGCTACCTGAAGACAATTGCTGTTGTTCTGCTCCTATTAACACCACAGGCAGGTAGTTACAGTATTTACAGTTATGCCCCGTACACACGGTCGGACTTTGTTCGGACATTCCGACAACAAAATCCTAGGATTTTTTCCGACGGATGTTGGCTCAAACTTGTCTTGCATACACACGGTCACACAAAGTTGTCGGAAAATCCAATCGTTCTAAACGCGGTGACGTAAAACACGTACGTCGGGACTATAAACGGGGCAGTGACCAATAGCTTTCATCCCTTTATTTATTCTGAGCTTGCGTGGCACTTTGTCCGTCGGATTTGTGTACACACGACAACGGATTTTGTTGTCGGAAAATTTTATATCCTGCTCTCAAACTTTGTGAGTCGGAAAATCCGATGGAAAATGTGTGATGGAGCCTACACACGGTCGGAATTTCCGACAACAAGGTCCTATCACACATTTTCCGTCGGAAAATCCGACCGTGTGTACGGGGCATTAGTGTATTGCGTCCTCTGCGCAGTGTGCACCTAAAGCTACCTGAAGAAAATTAGTGGTGTTCTTCTGATCCTATTAATACCACAGGCAGGCAGCTACAGTATTTACAGTTAGTGTACTGTGTCCTCTGCACAGTGTGCACCTAAAGCTACCTGAAGAAAATTGGTGGTGTTCTTCTGATCCTATTAATACCACAGACAGGCAGCTACAGTATTTACAGTTAGAGTACTACGTCCTATGCACAGTGTGCACCTAAAGCTACCTGAAGACAATTGCTGTTGTTCTGCTCCTATTGATACCACAGGCAGGCAGTTACAGTATTAACAGTTAGTGTATTGCGTCCTCTGCACAGTGTGCACCTAAAGCTACCTGAAGACAATTGCTGGTGTTCTGCTCCTATTAATACCACAGGCAGGCAGTTACAGTATTAACAGTTAGTGTATTGCGTCCTCTGCACAGTGTGCACCTAAAGCTACCTGAAGACAATTGCTGGTGTTATCATACTAATAATACTACAGGCAGGCAGTTGATTCTGCTAGCTGCAGTATCAGTATATATATATATATATATATATACATGCCAACTTTGTGCAGCTACATCTCACTGCAGGCCATTAGTATGTCTGGAAGGCCAACAAGTAGAGGCAGACAGTCACAAACCAATAAAAGAGGGCAAGCAGGCTCTGTGTCTAGAGGCAACAGTGCTGGTCGTGAAGAAGGTGCATCCTCATCAGCACGTGGCCGTGGGACACGCTTGGCCTTTTTTTCGGCAGCTGGCCGTGTTGAGCCACAACATGCAGATGACTTGGTAGAGTGGATGACCAAGCCATCCTCGTCCTCCTCATCCTCTCTCACCCAGGCTCAGGGTACTTTTTCTGGCAAAGCAGCTGCCAACGCGGCCTCTTCTCTTGACTCAATGACATCAGTGACTCCTTCCCTAGCCCCACCATGTCCTCCTGAGGAGTCCCCCGAACTGTTTGACCACAGTGTTGGGTACATGCTCCAGGAGAATGCCCAGCATTTTGAAGGCTCCGATGATGGTACCCAGCTAGAGGAAGGCAGTAACGTGAGCCCAGAGAGAGGGGGTGCCCAAAAAGGACAGCAATCTGGCAGTCATGTTCCCCCAGCTGCAGCATACTGCCAGATTTGCTCCAGTGATGAGGAGGGAGGGGATGATGGGGTCACTGACTCCCTGTGGGTGCCTGATAGGAGAGAGGAGGAGGAGGAGTCACATCACCAACAAGGCAGGATGCCCTCCAGGGGCCAGCTTAAGGGCAGCACACTGACTGCATCAAACCGCAGAGCTCCGCATGTGCAGGGCGCTGCTGTCTCTGCATGTTATTCCAAAAGTTCTTTGGTGTGGGCCTTTTTTGAGACGAGTGCATCATATCCCACCGCTGCTATTTCCAACAAATATCTAATGTGTATCTCTCATGGCCAAAACATCTCCCGCTTGGGCACCACATGCTTGACCAGACATGTTGACCTGCCATGCAGTTCGTTGGCAAGCGTACCTAAAAGACCCACACCAAAGAACAAAGAGGACCTCTCCTTGCTCCTCATCAGCTGGGATCTCCAACCCCACTATACCTTCAGTCCTCTCTGAGACCTGCACTGAGAGGAATGAAGGTGTAGAATTAGGTCTGTAACAGCCAAGTACTTGGGGGCAATCTGCTATCGGTACACTGACGTCAGATTGTACCAGGCAAATTTCCCTGCCCCAGCTGCTGCACCGCCAAAAGAAGTTCGCTCCCAGCCATCCACGTGCCCAGCGGTTGAATGCTAGCTTGGCAAAATTGCTAGCACTTCAACTGCTGCCTTTTCAGTTGGTAGACTTTGCCCCCTTCCGTGGGTTTGTGGAATGTGCGGTCCCTTAGTGGCAGGTACCCAAACACCACTTTTTGTCATGGAAGGCGATTCCGGCTCTCTACCGGCATGTGGAAGGCAATGTCCATGCCTCGCTGGACAGGGCGGTCAGCGGTAAGGTGCATATTACCGCTGACTCATGGTCCAGCAGGCATGGACAGGGACGTTACCTAAGTTTCACGGCACATTGGGTGACTCTGCTGGCAGCTGGGAAGGATGCAGGACAAGGTGCAGTAGTGCTGGAGGTTGTTCTGCCACCACGCCTCCAAAATACTACTAGTGGTGATTCTGCCAAACCTCTCTCCTCCACCCCCTCCTCTTCTTCTTCCTCCATGGCCTTTTCCTGTGCTGATTTGACTTTGGAACCAGCGATGCTCCATAGGCGTTCAAGGGGCTACGCAAGCACGCAGGCCAAAAGATGCCATGCAGTGCTTGAGCTGGTGTGCTTGGGGGACAGGAGAAACACTGGGGCAGAGATTCTGTCAACTCTGCAGGGGCAGGTTCAGAGGTGGTTGATGCCACACCAGCTTAAGGCAGGTATGGTGGTTTGCAACAATGGCACCAACCTCCTCTCCGCCCTCCGACAGGGACAACTGACCCATGTGCCCTGTTTGGCTCACGTCCTTAACTTTGTGGTGCAGGATGTCCTGAGGCAGGCCAGGAAAGTCTGTGTGCATTTCTGCAGGTCATATAATGCCAGTGCTCGGCTGGCTGACCTCCAAAAAGGAATTTAACCTGCCCAAGAACCGCCTAATCTGTGACATGCCCACCAGGTGGAACTCAACATTGGCCATGCTGCAGTGGCTGCACACACAGCAGAGGGCCATCAATGAGTACCTGTGCTACTATGGCACCAGGACAGTGTCAGGGGAGCTTGTTTTTTTTTCCCACACCAGTGGGCCATGATCCGGGATGCATGCACTGTCCTGTCACCATTTGAGGAGGCCACGAGGATGGTGAGCAGTGACAGTGCATGCATCAGTGACACTGTCCCCCTTGTCCACCTGTTGGAGCACACGCTGCGTGGAATAATGGACAGGGCAATTGAGGCAGAACAGAGGCAGGAAGAGGAGGACTTCCATAGCTCTCAAGGCCCCCTTTATCCAGACAGTGTTCCTGCGTGCCCGCTGATCACACAGGAAGAGGACGAGGAGGAGGAGGAGCGCATGCCTCAGCAAACCTACGCTGCATAACCTCCCTAATGCTGCAAAGCCTGCGGAAGGATCCTCGTATTCGTTATATCAAGGAGAGGGATCAATACTAACTGGCAACCCTCCTTGATCCACGTTACAAGGGTAAAGTTATCTTGCCATTGCAGAGGGAACAGAGGATGAAACATCTTTGGGAGGCCTTGCAGAAAGGTCTGTGCAACGCGTTCCCAAAGACTGGGAGGTTAAAAACTCCTGTTCCTGGACAACGTGTTGCTGAGGCTTCGGTCAGTCAAAGAAGGAGCGGTGGAGAAGGTGGCCATCTGACCGATTTTTACAGGCATACTATAGACACCCCCCAGGTATGATATTTAAAGGAATATTTCACTTTTTTTTTTTTTACTTTAAGCATCATTAAAATCACTGCCCCCGAAAAAACGTCCGTTTTTAAAACTTTTTTTTGCATTGATACATGTCCCCTGGGGCAGGACCCGCATCCCCAAACCCTTTTTAGGACAATACCATGCAAATTAGCCTTTAAAATTAGCACTTTTGATTTTGAACTTTCGAGTCCCATAGACTTCAATAGGGTTCTAACGTTCGTGCAAATTTTTGGTCCGTTCGCAGGTTCTGGTGCTAACCGAACTGCGGCTCATCCCTAGTGGCGGCCAGCAGATCTGTGTTTGTTCTCGTAGTAGCTGTTTGCTTGCCCCTAACCACCAACAGAGCTGGTCTATCTAATCCATCCCAAGGTGAGAGTGGCGCTCCACTCAAGCTTTATCTTATCATAGATCTTCTGCCTATGCATAGTGGTGACTCCTCTCTGTGCACTGACAGGTGTGAGCAGTGGCGGCCCGTCCATTAGGGGCGCATAGGCACTGCCCCCCTATCTATGCATTCCTCCCCCTGATCTACATGCAGGGCACTGGACGCATGGATTCGGGGGTTGTTGTTTTTTTAAGCACATATATGCTTTATGTATATAGGCTTCAAAAAAGGGTGGGCTCAGGGCCCAGAGTTGTATTGTGTGACAAATTAATATTTGCTATTGTCACACTGATTGTACTCCCGGCCAATCAGGAAACCAAGACCCGTCACCCGATTGGCCGAAAGAAGATCAAAATTGGATTGGCCACCAGGAGGAGGAGGGAGGAGATTAGGGGAACTGAGAAAGTAGCCGCCCGCAGCCTGGAGAGAAGGTGCTGCTGTCACCGTCCGACACACGGAGCGCTGCCCGCAAGATGGGGTAAGTGCGGGTCCCCAACTACTGACTGACCGACCGGGGGTGCCGACCGTGACCCCTGTGACCCATCAGGGTGGGGGTGTGTCGACCTCAGTTATGGAAATAAACCTTGAGAATGAGAACTTTCTTTTCTTCCCATATAGGAATGTATTAAAGGTTTGTTCATGTTTTTAACCACTTGACCTCTGGAAGGTTTTACCCACCTTCATGACCAGGGCATTTTTTCCTTTTTGGCACTGCACTACTTTAGCTGGCAATTGTCTTGCAACACTGTACACAATTATAATAGCTATAGCAGTAGAGAGGCTCCCACTGACCTGTTGGATAAGTACACAAGGAGGTCACCCTGGCAGATGACGGGCTCACCCAAGGTGCGGGATCTAGGCACTAAGTGGTATTCACCAGAGCTCCTGATGGAGGGGATGGGTTTTGCTGCATGTTAGTACTAGGTCACAGTCCTCAGGGTCTCTACACCAGGAGGTGAGCAAGCCTGGGTCCAGTAGCAGATATAGCAGGGATCAAGCAGAAGTGGAGTCAGTAAACAAGCCAAAGGTCAGTAACAAGTGGTTTCAAGTTGGGATCAAGTGGAAGCGGAGCCAAAGAACAAGCCAAAGGTCGGTAACATATCGTAGTGGAGAAAAGGAAAAATGTAGGTACACAAATGCAAATCTGATACCACCTGGAGAGAGCACACTAATCTGGCAAACAGGAAGGTCAGTGATGTGGCTTAAATGCGAAGTTTATGGGAAGGGCAAAGAGCTCAAGGTTCACCAGAAAGAAAAGATACAAGGCAAGATTGTTCTAAGAGAGGGAGCTGTTCAGCCTCTCAAGTGTCTTAGCAAGAAGAGCCACCACTAGGCCCAGCAGAGTTCATTGTGATAAGCTCACCCGGGACAGAGGCTATTGGAGGGGACTGAATGTGAGCATCTTGCCAACAGATTATGGGCACTGGATTTTAAGGGAACAATACTCTGCAAGGTGAATTAAGAATCCAGTCTGATCTGTACTAATCAGACTCAATCATGTATATATGTATATATTGTATGTTGTCTCATTCTGTTGTGGACTCTTTGCTGTGGTCATTTGGGATAAGTGTCCCTGTAGAGGGAGGGGGGATTCCTCCAGCAGCCCCCTTGCTGATAAGACTGATTCATACTGTTGGGACACTGTCATGCAGATCCTGCCAGTAACAGGCAGATTAGACCCATCGGTGCACGATTGCGGGCGTCTATGCGCACGCGCACATGCACTCATTAGTGTCTGGCGGGTTATTTAAACCTGTCTGGCACTTGCATCATTGCTGTTTGCTCTGCAGCTCTGTGTATGTGTTCCCTGAAAACCTGATATCTGCTCCTGTTTTGACCCGGCTTGCTTTGAGACTATTCCTGTTATCTGCCTGTACCTGATCCCTGGCTTGTTTGACGATCCCTCTGCCTGCTCCTTTTGTACCTCTGCTGCCAACCTGCTTACCGACCCGGCCTGTCTGACGATCCTGGACTCCCATCCAGTCTGCTGAGCCTGTCTGCTGAGCCATCCAGGCTGTTCACCTGTCTGCTGATCATCCAGTCTGCTGAGCCTGTCTGCTGAGCCATCCAGGCTGTTCACCTGTCTGCTGATCATCCAGTCTGCTGGGCCTGTCTGCTGAGCCATCCAGGCTGTTCACCTGTCTGCTGATCATCCAGTCTGCTGGGCCTGTCTGCTGAGCCATCCAGGCTGCTCACCTGTCTGCCTAATCCATCCAGTCTGCTGTCCTGTCTGCTGAGTTGTCCAGTCTGCAGTTCCTGTCTACTGATCCATCCCGTCAGCTGTGCCGGCCATCTGATCCTTCTGCTGTTGATCCAGCCAGGCACTCATACCACTCCGCACTCCTGCACCCCTGTCACCACTATCAGGGGCTCTCGAGTCGGAGGCGTAGGAGAGGCCATCCTCTGCAATTCGGGCTCACCCTTTAGGTACGTAACAGTAGCAAACAGCCATGTCTGAGCCCGAGCAGGGAACCTCTTCTATGCAGGAACTTTGTTTGCACTTAGCAGGCCTGACCCAGGCTGTCAAAAGCCTTCAGGAAGGATACACCCGGTTGGAGGAACGGGTCCAAGTACTGTCTTCTCCCACTGGAATTCAAGGAACCCCTCAAGCCTCTACCTCTTCTACAGGCACCGCATCCTCTCCTACGGTGGTGATGCTTCCGCCCGAACCACGTGTCCCCACACCCAAAAAATTTGCTGGGGAACGTAGCAAATTCAGGGCGTTTCGCAATTCCTGTGAACTGTACTTCGCCCTCCAGCCACGTACCTTCTCCTTGGAAGCCACCAAGGTGGGCTTTGTCGTCTCTTTACTTTCGGGTGAACCTGAAACCTGGGCCCATCGCCGCTTGCATCCCACATGCTAAATATACTCCCCCTTCTCATACATCCTGACCAAACCGCGTTCACAAAGGGCCGTCAGATGTCTGATGCCACCCGCAGGTTGACAAATATCATACATTTAGCTAGGGTGCACAAAAGGCCTTCTCTGCTGTTGCCGTTGGATGCAGAGAAGGCCTTTGACCGCATACATTGGCAGTACCTTACTCAGGTCTTGAGCAGATTTGGTTTTACTGGCACCATTCTCTCAGCAATTCTAGCCCTATACTCTAAACCCTCGGCCCAAGTATTTACATCAGGAGCATTATCCAAACCATTTAACATAACAAACGGCACTAGACAGGGATGTCCCCTGTCCCCATTAATTTTTAATTTACTCATGGAACCTTTGGCTATATATATTCGCTCTGACCCTGACATTAAAGGTTTCTCCACGGCCAAGTCCACACATAAGATAAGCTTATTCGCGGACGACATAATCATGATCTTAACTAATGTGGAAACTTCCCTGGCTCTGGTACATAACGCTTTAAACATGTTCAATAAAATATCTTACTATAAAGTAAATGAGAACAAATCCTACATAATGGGAATAGGCATTGATCCTGGTCTACAAGCTAAACTTAGTTCAAAATTCCCATATTCATGGGAAAATAAAGGGATAAAATACTTGGGAATAACCCTAACAGCAACGATAGATAACCTAGTGGCTGCCAACTATACCTTATTCCTGGGAACATTGCAGAAAAAACTCCTGGATCTAGCCAAAGTAGTACTATCGTGGTCAGGAAGACTGGCAGCGTTTAAAATGATGCTTCTGCCACAGTTGCTTTATTTATTTAGAACGCTCCCAATTCCTGTTCCTAATTCCTTCTTTTCCAACGCTCAATCCCAGATTAATAAATTTCTCTGGCAAGGCAAGAAGGCTAGGTGTGCCTTCATGAAATTTACTAGGTCTAGAGATGCCGGAGGAATAGGACACGTTATACTAAAAGACTACTAAATAGCAGCAATTCTTTCACAAGCCAAAGTTTGGCTATCCCAATCACAGACCCATAGATGGTTAGAGCTAGAGACAGCACAGGTTCCCAGGGCAAACCTAGCTGACTTACTGTTATCTTCCAACATCCAGACGCACACCCAAACACACTTATCCCCTACAATGGTTGCTACACTACTAGCTTGGAAGACGTTCGTAACATCAAAATTCTCGAACCAAACAACCAAAAGTATCCCAATCACTACATCCAGTTTAACGTTGGTTATACCAAATTTACGTATAACACATTGGATGTCCAGAGGCATACTAACACTAGAAGATCTTATGATTGGTCCAATACCTAAAACGTTTGAGGCCCTGAAAACCGAATACGGTTTGAATGATAATGACTATTATAGCTACATCCAGATATCTCATCTACTCCAAAAATACCCAAACACATCCATTGAGGTACCATGGCGAGTATTCCTTTACATCACAAATCCCAACACTAACATAAAAGGAATATCTTTATTTTATAACTTGCTCAATAACAAACAGGTATTCACCAAAACTGACAACATCATAACGTGGGAACATCAGCCGGACATAACCTACACCGATGAACAATGGCAAAAAGCCCTACGCAACACATTTGCAGCCACTAAGTGTGTTAACTTGTGGGAGATAACCTATAAATTAATGCTAAGTTGGTATTTAACACCATACTGAATATCTAAATTCGCTCAAAAATCCTCGCCCCTGTGCTGGAGAAACTGCGGACAAGTAGGTACCTTACACCATATAATATGGAAATGCCCAATTATACGATCATTATGGCACAAAGTATTTAAACTAATTTCAGCAATAGCAGGCTCTACAGTCACCCCTAAAGCGGACTTGGCTGTTCTTTCATTAGGCATAGAAAATATACCGGCAGTTACTAGAACTATAATTATACACATACTACTTAGCACTAGGTTGGCGATACTGAGACATTGGAAAGACACTAAACCCCCCTTTTTCCGAGAAATTATTGAGCTGACTAATACACACGCTACATACGAATGTATGTTTGCAGCAGCCCAGGGCCAATATTTGAAATCACAATCCAAATGGGCTGGTTGGATGACATGGTACGCACTTAACCATAAAGGTTAAAGTTCTTTATGTTCTGATTACTTACAACCCATACTCATACGAAGTGTGCAACGCTGCATATTTTCTGTTTCTGTTTTAATGTAATTATTATTTATATTACTTTAACAATGTTAATTCTAGTACAACAAAGTTTATAGCGCTGGGAATGCTAGTCTTTTTACTAGCTTATTTCCGGAATAATTGTTAGTATAAATGTACACTGCCAAACATCCAACTGATGATTATACTACCATACCTAATGATAGTCAACAAATGCTGGCACCAAGCCAAACTATGTACAGTATACCATTACATATCACCTGATGTATAAGACGAATCTGTGATGCCGCAGAACATTTGTACAATTTGTACTGTATACAAATTATACTGTTTACAATTTATACTGTTTACAATTTATACTGTTTGACTCTTTCAAACCAATAAAAACTATTGAAATATAAAAAAGGAATCCAACGTTTCGTTGGATTCGCTAATTTCTACCGGAAATTTATTAAGGGGTTTTCTGCCATCATTGCCCCTATTACCCAATTAACCAAACTGGGGGTTCGCTTCCATTGGACCCCAGAAGCTCAAGTTGCCTTTGAATCTCTCAAAGAATTGTTTACATCTGCCTCCATTCTAAAACACCCTGATTCCGCCCTGCCATTTGTACTTGAGGTAGATGCTTCTGAGATCGCTGTTGGAGCAGTACTCTCCCAACGCCAAGGAACCAAGGCACTGCTCCACCCGGTAGCCTTCTTCTCCCGCAAACTTTCGGCTGCCGAAAGGAATTACGATGTGGGGGATCGGGAACTGCTGGCAATCAAATTCGGTACTTGAAGAATGGCGGTACTTACTTGAAGGAGCAACTCACCCAATCTTGATCTTCACTGATCATAAGAACTTAGAGTACTTGAGGTCGGAAAAGAGGTTGAAGCCACGGCAAGCCAGATGGGCGTTGTTTTTCTCCAGGTTCTCTTTTCATGTTACTTACCGGCCAGGCTCTAAGAATACAAAACCTGACGCCCTGTCCAGAATGTTTCACAAATCCAAAGAAATGACTTCCCCCGATACCATACTTTCTCCAGGGAATTTTCTTCTGCTGCAGGAAGATTTGCTCTCCCGGATCAAACAGGCTACTCTGGGGTGGACGCCCCCCCGCTAAATTGGAACTACGAGCAAAAGACGTGTTCTGGTACAGGGACAAGATTTTTGCACCTGAAAGCGTACGAGTCCCTATATTAGAACTCTGTCACGATCACGCGCTAGCTGGACATTTTGGCATAACTAAAACCACCGATTTGGTACAACGTGCCTTCTGGTGGCCTCAGGTAGGCAGAGACTGCAAGAAGTTTGTGGAATCCTGTGTCACTTGCATTAGGAACAAGAGCAGTAGAGCCAAGGCCTGGGGATTATTGAGACCACTGCCTGTTCCAGATAGACCCTGGAAGATGTTATCCATAGACTTCATTGTAGAGTTACCCCCAGTAGAGGACCATACCACCATCTTTGTGGTGGTAGACCGGTTGTCAAAAATGGCACACTTTATCCCTATGAAAGGCACTCCCTCTGCTTCTGAGACTGCACAGGTATTCATCAGAGAAATTATCAGACTCCATGGAGTACCAGTCAACATTGTCTCAGATCGGGGGGTACAATTTACTTCCCGATTCTGGAGGTCCTTATGCAAAGCTTTGAAGATCGAGCTATCTTTCTCTTCCGCTTATCACCCCCAGACAAATGGGCAAACAGAGAGGACCAACCAAATCCTCGAACAATACCTCCGCTGCTTTTCTTCATTTACTCAAGATGACTGGATCTCTTTGCTTCCGCTGGCTGAATTCGCCTACAACAATTCTACACACTCTGCTACAAAACAAACCCCATTTTTTGCCAATTATGGCTTCCATCCATCATTCCTGCCTAGCTCCATCCCAGAATGTCCTGTACCAGCAGTTCATGAAACAATTAATTTTTTTTCTCTCAACAATCAGCTCTTGCAAGAAACTATGGCCAGGACACGGGAACACAATAAAGAAGTTTTTGATAAAAAGAAACGTGGAGAACTGTTACTTGCACCCGGTAATATAGTTTGGTTGTCTACACTGAACCTGAAGATGGCATGCCCTTCGAAAAAGCTGGGTCCTAAATTCATAGGCCCAAATCAATTAAGTGGCTTACGAGTTGGAACTTCCTGAGTCACTTAAAATTCATCCTGTTTTCCACGTAACACTATTAAAACCCTCTGTTCCTAATCCCTTTCCTGGCCGAAGCTCTGACCCTCCTGATCCTGTATTAGTAGATGGGGAAGAGGAGTTTGAGGTAGAAGCAATAGTGGGTTGCAGGAGGAGAAACAATCACACTCAATTCCTGATCAAATGGAAGGGCTATGGGCCCGAGGAGAATTCATGGGAACCTGAAGAAAACATCCACGCTGAGAGTCTGGTTCAATCCTTCAAAAGGTCCCATCCTGAAAAATTGGCTCGGATGGGCATCCGTAGGCTGCCCCTTGGGGGGGGCAATGTCATGAAGATCCTGCCAGTAACAGGCAGATTAGACCCATCGGTGCACGATTGCGGGCGTCTATGCGCACGCGCACATGCACTCATTAGTGTCTGGCGGGTTATTTAAACCTGTCTGGCACTTGCATCATTGCTGTTTGCTCTGCAGCTCTGTGTATGTGTTCCCTGAAAACCTGATATCTGCTCCTGTTTTGACCCGGCTTGCTTTGAGACTATTCCTGTTATCTGCCTGTACCTGATCCCTGGCTTGTTTGACGATCCCTCTGCCTGCTCCTTTTGTACCTCTGCTGCCAACCTGCTTACCGACCCGGCCTGTCTGACGATCCTGGACTCCCATCCAGTCTGCTGAGCCTGTCTGCTGAGCCATCCAGGCTGTTCACCTGTCTGCTGATCATCCAGTCTGCTGGGCCTGTCTGCTGAGCCATCCAGGCTGTTCACCTGTCTGCTGATCATCCAGTCTGCTGGGCCTGTCTGCTGAGCCATCCAGGCTGTTCACCTGTCTGCTGATCATCCAGTCTGCTGGGCCTGTCTGCTGAGCCATCCAGGCTGCTCACCTGTCTGCCTGATCCATCCAGTCTGCTGTCCTGTCTGCTGAGTTGTCCAGTCTGCAGTTCCTGTCTACTGATCCATCCCGTCAGCTGTGCCAGCCATCTGATCCTTCTGCTGTTGATCTTGCCAGGCACTCATACCACTCCGCACTCCTGCACCCCTGTCACCACTATCAGGGGCTCTCGAGTCGGAGGCGTAGGAGAGGCCATCCTCTGCAATTCGGGCTCACCCTTTAGGTACGTAACAGACACATACTGTAAGGAGATGCTGGTTCATCAACTCCAACTACCTGTCTTGTTCTCTGCTATAATGTGTTTAATGTAAATGAGTTTAGTCTGGCTTACCACAGGTTCTAAGGGTATTCCACACATTTTTGTTTGTTCTAATTAACCCTGTGTTGATGTTTATGGTAATATGTATTGAATAGTCACCTAGTCTGGGTAAATGATTTAATAAACTAGCTCATGTTAATTAGGTTACAGTTGTATTGTTAGAGGAGGTTCCAACGGCATATAAAGTCTTGTAATTTTGATGCTAAAATGGACTATTTTTTATTTTAGAATCTAAGCAAGTCTCGCCTTGTTTTGTGCTTGGGAGCGGTTGGAATATCGGATATCTGTAAACAGACTGGGAGGAAGTGGTATACTGACGGAAGCACTCAAGCGGAGTGAGGGACGTTGACATTGGTGGCAAGCAGCAGGATGCTTCCTGCAGTCTGGGACATCCAAACCTCCACCTGGATCCAAGATCGGGTGGATTCGGGTGGAGCTCTGGATTGGAGCCCTCCAGCTTGCTGGTATAAAACAGGGCAAGTGCTTTCCGACCCAAGAGCAACGAGCCAGTGACCAACGGGCATTGCGGATGGCATTCCTGGGAGAGCGGCCCCAGGAGCAATGGGTGACTGAGTTGGACAGGCTGGTCCAGCAGGAGATAGAGCTGGACAATCATTATCGGGCTCTGCAATGGCACGCAGAGCAGGGATATTTAGGGGAGACAACAGAATGCTCTCCAAGGAGATATGACTTTGGAGGCCCTGGATTGCTGTGGGAGAGCCTTACAGATCATTTTGTGTTTGGCGATGAAGGGGAACCTGACCTTGAGGACCTGCGAGAATATACAGAGACTATGCTCAGTCTTGCAGGGGTTTCAGAGCTTAAACCTGATCTGGACCATTTGCTAAGGAAAGAACAGCATCTGGAAAGGGCATACAGGAAACTGCTAGAACACGTTCAGCAGCATGCCAGAGAATTGGCAGTGGAAAATCTGAAGATTGCCGTCCCCAAACCTGAAGTGCTGACAACAGGGCAGAGCTCTGCTAACCTCTGCCCAGCACTGATAGCATCTTCTGGGTTCCATGGACAGGAGATGGTGAACCTCTATCCCCAGACATCGTGCAGAGACAGGGGATTTGATAGACTTTTCTGCTGAGGAAGAACAACCTGATGAGCCTCAAGCAGAGAGCTGTTATCAGGGCCAAAGTTCACTGTGCTCTGCCCAGCACCAACAGTGGCTTCGGCCTTCTTGAGAGAAGAGGTAGTCGGCCTTTCTCCCACAACACTGACAGGGACATGTGATTTTCTGCCAGCAGCATCTATGGAGTTACAACAAACTTCTCCAGCTGAAGATCTGGTAACTGAACAGAGGGTCCAAGACCTCTGCCCCACACTTTTAGCAATTCCAGAGACTGGGGATTTAATAGACGTTTCTGTAGAGGAGGAACCACCTAGCAAGACCTCTGCCCCACACCTGTGGCAGTTTCGGAGGCTCAGGGTGAGAAGGTGGCAATCACTTCCCAGCAGCAGATACGGGGGGAGAAGGGAGAGGAGGTGTTTGTTGTCCCTCACCAACAGTTAGCCAGGATGGAGGAAGCGGCCTTTCCTCCCCAGCAAAGATCCGTGCACCTGGGGTACCATAGACATGACGTCCCAGCAGCCAGATGAGGGAATGGAAAAGGAAGCAGCCGGCTCACCTCCCCAATGGCAGCTATACAGTTTGGGAGTGGAGGAAGCCAGCATCCTGCCCCAATGGTTAGCCTGGTCGGAGGATGCAGAGTCCCCAGCAGAAGTGCTGGCAACAGAGCAGAGTGCTGCCAACCTGTGCCCAGCACCGGCAACAACTGTGGAGTTCCAGAGAGCCGGGGCAGTTGGCCCCTCTCTCCAGCGACAAGGTGATGTAGTAAAGCTGCTACTCCCAGCTGAATCACTGGCAACAGGGGAGAGCGCCGCTGACCTCTGCCTAGCACCTACAGTGTCTCTACAGTTTCAGAAAGCTGGGGCGATCGGCCCCTCTGCCCAGCAGCAGACTGAGCCCAGGAATGTTAAAAACCACCCAGCTGAAGCGCTGGCAGCCAGACAGAGAGTAAATGACCTCTGCCCCACACCTACTGAGGTCAAATATTCCTTGCAGTAAGAAAGGTGATCATGCGGGAAGACTATGTGAGTTCACTCTGCCTGACTAACGCATGTCCAGACCAGGTGGTGGTCTGGGACCTTGTTAGTCAACCTTTGATGGGGGAGAAATGTGACAGGCTCAACTGGGACAGAGGCTATTGGAGGGGACTGAATGTGAGCCTCTTGGCAACAGATTATGGGCACTGGATTTAAAGGGAACAATACTCTGCAAGGTGAATTAGAAATCCAGTCTGATCTGTACTAATCAGACTCAATCATGTATATATGTATATATTGTATGTTGTCTCATTCTGTTGTGGACTCTTTGCTGTGGTCATTTGGGATGTGTGTCCCTGTAGAGGGAGGGGGGATTCCTCCAGCAGCCCCCCTGCTGATAAGACTGATTCATACTGTTGAGTAGGGATGAGCCGAACACCCCCCGGTTCGGTTCGCACCAGAACCTGCGAACGGACCGAAAGTTCGCACGAACGTTAGAACCCCATTGACGTCTATGGGACTCGAACGTTCGAAATCAAAAGTGCTCATTTTAAAGGCTAATTTGCATGGTATTGTCCTAAAAAGGGTTTGGGGACCCGGGTCCTACCCCAGGGGACATGTATCAATGCAAAAAAAACTTTTAAAAACGGCCGTTTTTTCGGGAGCAGTGATTTTAATGATGCTTAAAGTAAAAAAAAAAAAGTGAAATATTCCTTTAAATATCGTACCTGGGGGGTGTCTATAGTATGCCTGTAAAGTGACGCGTGTAATTTTGAACGGGTACATTTTTAACGTGTTTAGCTCCAGCCAAAAAATCTTTTTTAAGCTTTTTGGAAAACATAGGGAAGGGTTATCACCCCTGTGACATTTGTTTTGCTGTCTTTCCTCCTCTTCAGAAGATTTCACCTCACTTTTTGTCCCAATGAAAAATGTTTTTTGAAAATTTGGGTTTTTTTGTGGAACAAGGATTGGAAAGCATCAGTGGAAAGGAGAAATTGTTTTCCCATATTAACTCTTACAGGAGAGAATTTCCCTTCCTAGGGGTAGATTTCATCTCGCTTCCTGTTGTCTCCTTCCGTTTGCAAGTAGGAGTCGTTTGTAAGTTAGATGTTTGAAAGTAGGGTCCTGCCCTATATACGCAGCAGAAATTTGGGCCTTAGGTGTTGCTGTGGCCACAACACTGTAAGCCCTCACAGGGCCCTGCTGTGAAATATTAGATCAAGAATTGTAATTACATGCCCCTGTTGAACAGGAGCTGAAAAATTAGGCCTTAGGCACTGGTGCTGGTGCCACAACACTGCAACCCCTCACAGACACTCTAGTTGGAACGCAGGAACGAGCTCTGCTGCAAATTATTGCATCAAAAAATTGTAATTACACACCCCTGTTAGACAGGGGCAGAAAAATTGGGCCTTAGGCACTGGTCCTGGTGCCACAACACTGCAACCCCTCACAGACACTCTAGTTGGAATGCAGGAACGAGCCCTGCTGCAAAGTATTGCATCAAAAATTGTAATTACACGCCCCTGTTAGACAGGGGCAGAAAAATTGGGCCTTAGGCACTGGTGCTGGTGCCACAACACTGCAACCCCTCACAGACACTCTAGTTGGAATGCAGGAAGGAGCCCTGCTGCAAAGTATTGCATCAAAAATTGTAATTACACGCCCCTGTTAGACAGGGGCAGAAAAATTGGGCCTTAGGCACTGGTGCTGGTGCCACAACACTGCAACCCCTCACAGACACTCTAGTTGGAATGCAGGAACGAGCCCTGCTGCAAAGTATTACATCAAAAATTGTAATTACACCCCCCTGTTAAACAGGGGCTGAAAAATTGTGCCTTAGGCACTGGTGGTGGCGCCCAGAACCAAAAATGTTCTTACAAGCTATCAGCGTGATGATTGAGGAGGAAGAGGATAATTACTCAGGGATAGTCACTCAGCATCAGCATAGGCAGTCTTTGAAGGGATCTGAGATTTCAAAAAAAATTATTCGGTTACATCAGCATCAGGTGCTTGGTAGCTGGTGGTGATCCAAGACTGATTCATTTTTATGAAGGTCAGCCGATCGACCGAGTCGGTGGACAGACGCACCCTGTGATCGGTTACCACGCCTCCAGCAGCACTGAATGTGCGTTCCGAAAGAACGCTGGATGCAGGACAGGCCAGTAGCTCAATTGCATACTGTGCAAGCTCTGGCCAGTGATCCATCCTCAAGACCCAGTAACCCAGAGGATTTTCGGTGGGAAAGGTGTCCAAGTCTGATCTTGCCCCTAGGTATTCCTGCACCATGTAAAACAGACGATGGCGATGGTTGCTGGAACCGATCATACCTTGGGGCTGCGGACCAAAAAATTGTCTGAACGCATCGGTCAGACGGCCACCTTCTCCACCGCTCCTTCTTTGACTGACCGAAGCCTCAGCAACACGTTGTCCAGAAACAGGAGTTTGTAACCTCCCAGTCTCTGGGAACTCATTGCACAGACCTTTCTGCAAGGCCTCCCGAAGATGTTTCATCCTCTGCTCCCTCTGCGATGGCAAGATAAGGTCCGCAACCTTACCCTTGTAACGTGGATCAAGGAGGGTTGCCAGCCAGTATTGGTCCTTCTCCTTGATACTAGGGATGAGCCGAACACCCCCCGGTTCGGTTCGCACCAGAACCCGCGAACGGACCGCAAGTTCGCACGAACGTTAGAACCCCATTGACGTCTATGGGACTCGAACGTTCGAAATCAAAAGTGCTCATTTTAAAGGCTAATTTGCATGGTATTGTCCTAAAAAGGGTTTGGGGACCCGGGTCCTACCCCAGGGGACATGTATCAATGCAAAAAAAACTTTTAAAAACGGCCGTTTTTTCGGGAGCAGTGATTTTAATGATGCTTAAAGTAAAAAAAAAAAAGTGAAATATTCCTTTAAATATCGTACCTGGGGGGTGTCTATAGTATGCCTGTAAAGTGACGCGTGTTTCCCATGTTTAGAACAGTCCCTGCACCAAATGTCATTTTTAAAGGAAAAAATCTCATTTAAAACTGCTTGCGGGTTTAATGTCATGTCGGGTCATGGCAATATGGATGAAAATCAGTGAGACAAACGGCATGGGTACCCCCCAGTCCATTACCAGGCCCTTTGGGTCTTGTATGGATATTAAGGGGAACCCCGCACCCAAATTAAAATAAGGAAAGGTCCCTATATACTCTGAACAGCAGTATTCAGGCGGTGCAAACAAGACAGGGACTGTAGGTTTGTTGTTAAGTAGAATCTGTTTGTAATTTTGAACATTTTTAATGTGTTTAGCTCCAGCCAAAAAATCTTTTCTAAGCTTTTTGGAAAACATAGGGAAGGGTTATCACCCCTGTGACATTTGTTTTGCGTCTTTCCTCCTCTTCAGAAGATTTCACCTCACTTTTTTGTCCCAATGAAAAATGTTTTTTGAAAATTTGGGTTTTTTTGTGGAACAAGGATTGGAAAGCATCAGTGGAAAGGAGAAATTGTTTTCCCATATTAACTCTTACAGGAGAGAATTTCCCTTCCTTAGGGGTAGATTTCATCTCACTTCCTGTTGTCTCCTTCCGTTTGCAAGTAGGAGTCGTTTGTAAGTTAGATGTTTGAAAGTAGGGTCCTGCCCTATATACTCAGCAGAAATTTGGGCCTTAGGTGTTGCTGTGGCCAAAACACTGTAAGCCCTCACAGGGCCCTGCTGTGAAATATTAGATCAAGAATTGTAATTACATGCCCCTGTTGAACAGGAGCTGAAAAATTAGGCCTTAGGCACTGGTGCTGGTGCCACAACACTGCAACCCCTCACAGACACTCTAGTTGGAACGCAGGAACGAGCCCTGCTGCAAAGTATTGCATCAAAAATTGTAATTACACGCCCCTGTTAGACAGGGGCAGAAAAATTGGGCCTTAGGCACTGGTGCTGGTGCCACAACACTGCAACCCCTCACAGACACTCTAGTTGGAACGCAGGAACGAGCCCTGCTGCAAAGTATTGCATCAAAAATTGTAATTACACGCCCCTGTTAGACAGGGGCAGAAAAATTGGGTCTTAGGCACTGGTGCTGGTGCCACAACACTGCAACCCCTCACAGACACTCTAGTCTGCTTGGTAGCTGGTGGTGATCCAAGACTGATTCATTTTTATGAAGGTCAGCCGATCGACCGAGTCGGTGGACAGACGCACCCTGTGATCGGTTACCACGCCTCCAGCAGCACTGAATGTGCGTTCCGAAAGAACGCTGGATGCAGGACAGGCCAGTAGCTCAATTGCATACTGTGCAAGCTCTGGCCAGAGATCCATCCTCAAGACCCAGTAACCCAAAGGATTTTCGGTGGGAAAGGTGTCCAAGTCTGATCTTGCCCCTAGGTATTCCTGCACCATGTAAAACAGACGCTGGCGATGGTTGCTGGAACCGATCATACCTTGGGGCTGCGGACCAAAAAATTGTCTGAACGCATCGGTCAGACGGCCACCTTCTCCACCGCTCCTTCTTTGACTGACCGAAGCCTCAGCAACACGTTGTCCAGAAACAGGAGTTTGTAACCTCCCAGTCTCTGGGAACGCGTTGCACAGACCTTTCTGCAAGGCCTCCCGAAGATGTTTCATCCTCTGCTCCCTCTGCGATGGCAAGATAAGGTCCGCAACCTTACCCTTGTAACGTGGATCAAGGAGGGTTGCCAGCCAGTATTGGTCCTTCTCCTTGATACCACGAATACGAGGATCCTTACGCAGGCTTTGCAGGATCAGGGAGGCCATGCAGCGTAGGTTTGCTGAGGCATTCGGTCCGGAGTCCTCTGGGTCACTAAGGACAACAACGTCCGCAGCCACCTCCTCCCAGCCACGTACAAGTCCATGTGTTCCTTGGGACTGATCCCTTAAAGACTGCTGATGCTGAGTGCCAGGCTCCACCTCCATACTGACACAATCTTCCTCCTCCTCCTCCTCCTCCTCCTCGTCCTCTTCCTGTGTGATCGGCGGGCACGCAGGAACACTGTCTGGATAAAGGGGGCCTTGAGAGCTAAGGAAGTCCTCCTCTTCCTGCCTCTGTTCTGCCTCAAGTGCCCTGTCCATTATTCCACGCAGCGTGTGCTCCAACAGGTGGACAAGGGGGACAGTGTCACTGATGCATGCACTGTCAGTGCTCACCATCCTCGTGGCCTCCTCGAATGGTGACAGGACAGTGCATGCATCCCTGATCATGGCCCACTGGCGTGGGGAAAAAAAACCAAGGTCCCCTGACCCTGTCCTGGTGCCATAGTCGCACAGGTACTCATTGATGGCCCTCTGCTGCGTGTGCAGCCGCTGCAGCATGGCCAACGTCGAGTTCCACCTGGTGGGCATGTCACAGATTAGGCGGTTCTTGGGCAGGTTAAACTCCTTTTGGAGGTCCGTCAGCCGAGCACTGGCATTATATGACCGGCGGAAATGCACAGAGACTTTCCTGGCCTGCCTCAGGACATCCTGTAAGCCCGGGTACCTGCCCAAGAACCGCTGCACCACCAAGTTAAGGACGTGAGCCAAACAGGGCACATGGGTCAGTTGTCCCTGTCGGAGGGCAGAGAGGAGGTTGGTGCCATTGTCGCAAACCACCATTCCTGCCTTAAGTTGGCGTGGCGTCAACCACCTCTGAACCTGCCCCTGCAGAGCTGACAGAACCTCTGCCCCAGTGTGGCTCCTGTCCCCCAAGTACACCAGCTCAAGCACCGCATGGCATCTTTTGGCCTGCGTACTTGCGTAGCCCCTTGAACGCCTACGGAGCACCGCTGGTTCCGAGGAAGAGGCCATGGAGGAAGAAGAAGAGGAGGGGGTGGAGGAGAGAGGTGTGTCACAATCAGCATTTTGGAGGCGTGGTGGCGGAACAACCTCCAACACTACTGCACCTTGTCCTGCATCCTTCCCAGCTGCCAGCAGAGTCACCCAATGCGCCGTGAAACTTAAGTAACGTCCCTGTCCATGCCTGCTGGACCATGAGTCAGCGGTAATATGCACCTTACCGCTGACCGCCCTGTCCATCGAGGCATGGACATTGCCTTCCACATGCCGGTAGAGAGCCGGAATCGCCTTCCGTGAGAAAAAGTGGCGTTTGGGTACCTGCCACTGAGGAACCGCACATTCCACAAACTCACGGAAGGGGGCAGAGTCTACCAACTGAAAAGGCAGCAGTTGAAGTGCTAGCAATTTTGCCAAGCTAGCATTCAACCGCTGGGCATGTGGATGGCTGGGAGCAAACTTCTTTCGGCGGTGCAGCAGCTGGGGCAGGGAAATTTGCCTGGTACAATCTGACGTCGGTGTACCAAAAGCAGATTGCCCACAAGTACTTGGCTGTGACACACCTAATTCTACACCTTCATTCCTCTCACTGCAGGTCTCAGAGAGGACTGAAGGTCTAGTGGGGTTGGAAATCTCAGCTGATGAGGAGCAAGGAGAGATCGTCTTTGTTCTTTGGTGTGGGTCTTTTAGATACGCTTGCCAACGAACTGCATGGCAGGTCAACATATGTCTGGTCAAGCATGTGGTACCCAAGCGGGAGATGTTTTGGCCACGCGAGATACGCTTGAGACATATGTTGCAAATAGCAGCGGTGCGATCTGATGCACTCGTCTCAAAAAAGGCCCACACCAAAGAACTTTTTGAATAACGCGCAGAGACTGCAGCGCCCTGCACATGTGGAGCTTTGGGGTGTGATGCAGTCAATGTGCTGCCCTTAGGCTGGCCCCTGGAGGGCATCCTGCCTAGTTGGTGATGTGCCACCTCCTCCTCCTCCTCCTCCTCCTCCTCCTCCTCTCTCCTATCAGGCACCCACGTTGAGTCAGTGACCTCATCATCCCCTCCCTCCTCATCACTGGAGCAAACCTGGCAGTATGCTGCAGCAGGGGGAGCATGACTGCCAGATTGCTGTCCTTCTTGGGCACCCCCTCTGTCCGTGCTCATGTTACTGCCTTCATTGAGCTCAGTATCATCATCAGAGCCTTCCAAACGCTGGGCATCCTCCTGGAGCATGTACCCAACACTGTGGTCAAACAGTTCGAGGGAATCCTCATGAGGACATGGTGGAGCTAGGGAAGGAGTCACTGATGACATTGAGCTGAGGGAAGAGGCCGCTGCTTTGCCAGACAAAGCACCCTGGGCATGGGTGAGAGAGGATGAGGAGGATGAGGACGGCTTGGTCATCCACTCGACCAAGTCTTCCGCATGTTGCGGCTCAACACGGCCAGCTGCCGAAAAAAAGGCCAAGCGTGTCCCATGGCCACGTGCTGATGAGGATGCACCGTCTCCACGACCAGCACTAGACACAGAGCCTGCTTGCCCTCTCTTATTGGCTTGTGACTGTCTGCCTCTCCTTCTTGGCCTTCCAGACATACTAATGGCCTGTAGCTGCACTAAGCTGGGATAGAACACCTGTAATTTTCTTAAGGTAGCTTTATATACTGTAACCAGACAAGCCTGCCTGTCAGTAGGAAGATAACAGGAACGGATCTAGCTGAACACTGTGAGCAGGACGCACTGTACTAAATGTAAATAGTCTAGCTGCCTGACCGTGGTACTAATAGGATCAAAAAGAACACCTGTAATTTTCTTAAGGTAGCTTTATATACTGTAACCAGACAAGCCTGCCTGTCAGTAGGAAGATAACAGGAACGGATCTAGCTGAACACTGTGAGCAGGACGTACTGCACTAAATGTATATAGCAGGAACGGATCTAGCTGAACACTGTGAGCAGGACGCACTGCACTGAATGTAAATAGCAGGAACGGATCTAGCTGAACACTGTGAGCAGGACGCACTGCACTAAATGTAAATACCAGGAACGGATCTAGCTGAACACTGTGAGCAGGACGCACTGCACTGAATGTAAATAGCAAGAACGGATCTAGCTGAACACTGTGAGCAGGACGCACTGTACTAAATGTAAATAGTCTAGCTGCCTGACCGTGGTACTAATAGGATCAAAAAGAACACCTGTAATTTTCTTAAGGTAGCTTTATATACTGTAACCAGACAAGCCTGCCTGTCAGTAGGAAGATAACAGGAACGGATCTAGCTGAACACTGTGAGCAGGACACACTGTACTAAATGTAAATAGTCTAGCTGCCTGACCGTGGTACTAATAGGATCAAAAAGAACACCTGTAATTTTCTTAAGGTAGCTTTATATACTGTAACCAGACAAGCCTGCCTGTCAGTAGGAAGATAACAGGAACGGATCTAGCTGAACACTGTGAGCAGGACGTACTGCACTAAATGTATATAGCAGGAACGGATCTAGCTGAACACTGTGAGCAGGACGCACTGCACTGAATGTAAATAGCAGGAACGGATCTAGCTGAACACTGTGAGCAGGACGCACTGCACTAAATGTAAATACCAGGAACGGTTTTAGCTGAACACTGTGAGCAGGACGCACTGCACTGAATGTAAATAGCAAGAACGGATCTAGCTGAACACTGTGAGCAGGACGCACTGTACTAAATGTAAATAGTCTAGCTGCCTGACCGTGGTACTAATAGGATCAAAAAGAACACCTGTAATTTTCTTAAGGTAGCTTTATATACTGTAACCAGACAAGCCTGCCTGTCAGTAGGAAGATAACAGGAACGGATCTAGCTGAACACTGTGAGCAGGACACACTGTACTAAATGTAAATAGTCTAGCTGCCTGACCGTGGTACTAATAGGATCAAAAAGAACACCTGTAATTTTCTTAAGGTAGCTTTATATACTGTAACCAGACAAGCCTGCCTGTCAGTAGGAAGATAACAGGAACGGATCTAGCTGAACACTGTGAGAAGGACGTACTGCACTAAATGTATATAGCAGGAACGAATCTAGCTGAACACTGTGAGCAGGACGCACTGCACTGAATGTAAATAGCAGGAACGGATCTAGCTGAACACTGTGAGCAGGACGCACTGCACTGAATGTAAATAGCAAGAACGGATCTAGCTGAACACTGTGAGCAGGACGCACTGTACTAAATGTAAATAGTCTAGCTGCCTGACCGTGGTACTAATAGGATCAAAAAGAACACCTGTAATTTTCTTAAGGTAGCTTTATATACTGTAACCAGACAAGCCTGCCTGTCAGTAGGAAGATAACAGGAACGGATCTAGCTGAACACTGTGAGCAGGACACACTGTACTAAATGTAAATAGTCTAGCTGCCTGACCGTGGTACTAATAGGATCAAAAAGAACACCTGTAATTTTCTTCAGGTAGCTTTATATACTGTAACCAGACAAGCCTGCCTGTCAGTAGGAAGATAACAGGAACGGATCTAGCTGAACACTGTGAGCAGGACGTACTGCACTAAATGTATATAGCAGGAACGGATCTAGCTGAACACTGTGAGCAGGACGCACTGCACTGAATGTAAATAGCAGGAACGGATCTAGCTGAACACTGTGAGCAGGACGCACTGCACTAAATGTAAATACCAGGAACGGATCTAGCTGAACACTGTGAGCAGGACGCACTGCACTGAATGTAAATAGCAGGAACGGATCTAGCTGAACACTGTGAGCAGGACGCACTGCACTGAATGTAAATAGCAGGAACGGATCTAGCTGAACACTGTGAGCAGGACGCACTGCACTGAATGTAAATAGCAGGAACGGATGTAGCTGAACACTGTGAGCAGGACGCACTGCACTAAATGTAAATACCAGGAACGGATCTAGCTGAACACTGTGAGCAGGACGCACTGCACTGAATGTAAATAGCAGGAACGGATCTAGCTGAACACTGTGAGCAGGACGCACTGCACTGAATGTAAATAGCAGGAACGGATCTAGCTGAACACTGTGAGCAGGACGCACTGCACTGAATGTAAATAGCAGGAACGGATCTAGCTGAACACTGTGAGCAGGACGCACTGCACTAAATGTAAATACCAGGAACGGATCTAGCTGAACACTGTGAGCAGGACGCACTGCACTGAATGTAAATAGCAGGAACGGATCTAGCTGAACACTGTGAGCAGGACGCACTGCACTGAATGTAAATACCAGGAACGGATCTAGCTGAACACTGTGAGCAGGACGCACTGCACTGAATGTAAATAGCAGGAACGGATCTAGCTGAACACTGTGAGCAGGACGCACTGCACTGAATGTAAATAGCAGAAACGGATCTAGCTGAACACTGTGAGCAGGACGCACTGCACTAAATGTAAATACCAGGAACGGATCTAGCTGAACACTGTGAGCAGGACGCACTGCACTGAATGTAAATAGCAGGAACGGATCTAGCTGAACACTGTGAGCAGGACGCACTGCACTGAATGTAAATACCAGGAACGGATCTAGCTGAACACTGTGAGCAGGACGCACTGCACTGAATGTAAATAGCAGGAACAGATCTAGCTGAACACTGTGAGCAGGACACACTGCACTAAATGTAAATAGTCTAGATAGAAGATAACAGGAACGGATCTAGCTAAACTGAATACAGTGTATATATATATGCAACACCTGGGATGCATATATATACACAATACACTGTAAGTGCAGCTAACTGACTGACTGTTCTGCCTAATCTATCTAACTCAAATCAAATGACACTGTCTCTCTCTCTCTCTATCTCTCAGCACACCAGAACACACACTACACAGGGCCGCCGTGCAGGCGGCCTTATATAGTGTGGGGTGTGTACTAAATCCCCTGAGCCATAATTGGCCAAAGCCACCCTGGCTTTGGCCAATTACAGCTCTCTCTACTGACGGCGCTGTGATTGGCCAAGCATGCGGGTCATAGTGCATGCTTGGCCAATCATCAGCCAGCAATGCACTGCGATGCCGCAGTGAATTATGGGCCGTGACACGCCACACGAATTTGGCGCGAACGGCCCATATCGTTCGCAATTCGGCGAACGACCGAACAGCCGATGTTCGAGTCGAACATGGGTTCGACTCGAACACGAAGCTCATCCCTACTTGATACCACGAATACGAGGATCCTTACGCAGGCTTTGCAGGATCAGGGAGGCCATGCAGCGTAGGTTTGCTGAGGCATTCGGTCCGGAGTCCTCTGGGTCACTAAGGACAACAACGTCCGCAGCCACCTCCTCCCAGCCACGTACAAGTCCATGTGTTCCTTGGGACTGATCCCTTAAAGACTGCTGCTGATGCTGAGTGCCAGGCTCCACCTCCATACTGACACAATCTTCCTCCTCCTCCTCCTCCTCCTCGTCCTCTTCCTGTGTGATCGGCGGGCACGCAGGAACACTGTCTGGATAAAGGGGGCCTTGAGAGCTAAGGAAGTCCTCCTCTTCCTGCCTCTGTTCTGCCTCAAGTGCCCTGTCCATTATTCCACGCAGCGTGTGCTCCAACAGGTTGACAAGGGGGACAATGTCACTGATGCATGCACTGTCACTGTTCACCATCCTCGTGGCCTCCTCGAATGGTGACAGGACAGTGCATGCATCCCTGATAATGGCCCACTGGCGTGGGAAAAAAAACCAAGCTCCCCTGACCCTGTCCTGGTGCCATAGTCGCACAGGTACTCATTGATGGCCCTCTGCTGCGTGTGCAGCCGCTGCAGCATGGCCACTGTTGAGTTCCACCTGGTGGGCATGTCACAGATTAGGCGGTTCTTGGGCAGGTTAAACTCCTTTTGGAGGTCCGTCAGCCGAGCACTGGCATTATATGACCGGCGGAAATGCACACAGACTTTCCTGGCCTGCCTCAGGACATCCTGTAAGCCCGGGTACCTGCCCAAGAACCGCTGCACCACCAAGTTAAGGACGTGAGCCAAACAGGGCACATGGGTCATTTGTCCCTGTCGGAGGGCAGAGAGGAGGTTGGTGCCATTGTCGCAAACCACCATTCCTGCCTTAAGTTGGCGTGGCGTCAACCACCTCTGAACCTGCCCCTGCAGAGCTGACAGAACCTCTGCCCCAGTGTGGCTCCTGTCCCCCAAGCACACCAGCTCAAGCACCGCATGGCATCTTTTGGCCTGCGTACTTGCGTAGCCCCTTGAACGACTACAGAGCACTGCTGGTTCCGAGGAAGAGGCCATGGAGGAAGAAGAAGAGGAGGGGGTGGAGGAGAGAGGTGTGTCACAATCAGCATTTTGGAGGCGTGGTGGCGGAACAACCTCCAACACTACTGCACCTTGTCCTGCATCCTTCCCAGCTGCCAGCAGAGTCACCCAATGCGCCGTGAAACTTAGGTAACGTCCCTGTCCATGCCTGCTGGACCATGAGTCAGCGGTAATATGCACCTTACCGCTGACCGCCCTGTCCGAGGCATGGACATTGCCTTCCACATGCTGGTAGAGAGCCGGAATCGCCTTCCGTGAGAAAAAGTGGCGTTTGGGTACCTGCCACTGAGGAACCGCACATTCCACAAACTCACGGAAGGGGGCAGAGTCTACCAACTGAAAAGGCAGCAGTTGAAGTGCTAGCAATTTTGCCAAGCTAGCATTCAACCGCTGGGCATGTGGATGGCTGGGAGCAAACTTTTTTCGGCAGTGCAGCAGCTGGGGCAGGAAAATTTTCCTGGTACAATCTGACGTCGGTGTACCAAAAGCAGATTGCCCACAAGTACTTGGCTGTGACACACCTAATTCTACACCTTCATTCCTCTCACTGCAGGTCTCAGAGAGGACTGGAGGTCTAGTGGGGTTGGAAATCTCAGCTGATGAGGAGCAAGGAGAGATCCTCTTTGTTCTTTGGTGTGGGTCTTTTAGATACGCTTGCCAACGAACTGCATGGCAGGTCAACATATGTCTGGTCAAGCATGTGGTACCCAAGCGGGAGATGTTTTGGCCACGCGAGATACGCTTGAGACATATGTTGCAAATAGCAGCGGTGCGATCTGATGCACTCGTCTCAAAAAAGGCCCACACCAAAGAACTTTTTGAATAACGCACAGAGACTGCAGCGCCCTGCACATGTGGAGCTTTGGGGTGTGATGCAGTCAATGTGCTGCCCTTAGGCTGGCCCCTGGAGGGCATCCTGCCTCGTTGGTGATGTGCCGCCTCCTCCTCCTCCTCCTCCTCCTCTCTCCTATCAGGCACCCACGTTGAGTCAGTGACCTCATCATCCCCTCCCTCCTCATCACTGGAGCAAACCTGGCAGTATGCTGCAGCAGGGGGAGCATGACTGCCAGATTGCTGTCCTTCTTGGGCACCCCCTCTGTCCGTGCTCATGTTACTGCCTTCATCGAGCTCAGTATCATCATCAGAGCCTTCCAAACGCTGGGCATCCTCCTGGAGCATGTACCCAACACTGTGGTCAAACAGTTCGAGGGAATCCTCAGGAGGACATGGTGGAGCTAGGGAAGGAGTCACTGATGACATTGAGCTGAGGGAAGAGGCCGCTGCTTTGCCAGACAAAGCACCCTGGGCATGGGTGAGAGAGGATGAGGAGGATGAGGACGGCTTGGTCATCCACTCGACCAAGTCTTCCACATGTTGCGGCTCAACACGGCCAGCTGCCGAAAAAAAGGCCAAGTGTGTCCCATGGCCACGTGCTGATGAGGATGCACCGTCTCCACGACCAGCACTAGACACAGAGCCTGCTTGCCCTCTCTTATTGGCTTGTGACTGTCTGCCTCTCCTTCTTGGCCTTCCAGACATACTAATGGCCTGTAGCTGCACTAAGCTGGGATAGAACACCAGTAATTTTCTTCAGGTAGCTTTATATACTGTAACCAGACAAGCCTGCCTGTCAGTAGGAAGATAACAGGAACGGATCTAGCTGAACACTGTGAGCAGGACGCACTGTACTAAATGTAAATAGTCTAGCTGCCTGACCGTGGTACTAATAGGATCAAATAGAACACCAGTAATTTTCTTCAGGTAGCTTTATATACTGTAACCAGACAAGCCTGCCTGTCAGTAGGAAGATAACAGGAACGGATCTAGCTGAACACTAAGTGAGCAGGACGCACTGTACTAAATGTAAATAGTCTAACTGCCTGACCGTGGTACTAAAAGGATCAAATAGAACACCAGTAATTTTCTTCAGGTAGCTTTATATACTGTAACCAGACAAGCCTGCCTGTCAGTAGGAAGATAACAGGAACGGATCTAGCTGAACACTGTGAGCAGGACGCACTGTACTAAATGTAAATAGTCTAGCTGCCTGACCGTGGTACTAATAGGATCAAACAGAACACCAGTAATTTTCTTCAGGTAGCTTTATATACTGTAACCAGACAAGCCTGCCTGTCAGTAGGAAGATAACAGGAACGGATCTAGCTGAACACTGTGAGCAGGACGCACTGTACTAAATGTAAATAGTCTAACTGCCTGACCGTGGTACTAATAGGATCAAATAGAACACCAGTAATTTTCTTCAGGTAGCTTTATATACTGTAACCAGACAAGCCTGCCTGTCAGTAGGAAGATAACAGGAACGGATCTAGCTGAACACTGTGAGCAGGACGCACTGCACTAAATGTAAATAGTCTAGAATTTAACAGGAACGGATCTAGCTGAACACTGTGAGCAGGACGCACTGCACTAAATGTAAATAGTCTAGAATTTAACAGGAACGGATCTAGCTGAACACTGTGAGCAGGACGCACTGCACTAAATGTAAATAGTCTAGAAGATAACAGGAACGGATTTAGCTGAACACTGTGAGCAGGACGCACTGCACTAAATGTAAATAGTCTAGAAGATAACAGGAACGGATCTAGCTGAACACTGTGAGCAGGACGCACTGCACTAAATGTAAATAGTCTAGAAGATAACAGGAACGGATCTAGCTGAACACTGTGAGCAGGACGCACTGCACCAAATGTAAATAGTCTAGAAGATAACAGGAACGGATCTAGCTAAACTGAATACAGTGTATATATATATATGCAACACCTGGGATGCATATATATACACAATACACTGTAAGTGCAGCTAACTGACTGACTGTTCTGCCTAATCTATCTAACTCAAATCAAATGACACTGTCTGTCTCTCTCTCTCTCTCAATGAACGCCGGAACACACACTACACAGGGCCGCCGTGCAGGCGGCCTTATATAGTGTGGGGCGTGTACTAAATCCCCTGAGCCATAATTGGCCAAAGCCTCCTTGGCTTTGGCCAATTACGGCTCTCTGTTCAGGCGGCGCTGTGATTGGCCAGGCATGCGGGTCATAGTGCATGCTTGGCCAATCATCAGCAAGCAATGCACTGCGATGCCGCAGTGAATTATGGGCCGTGACGCGCCACACGAATTTGGCGCGAACGGCCCATATCGTTCGCAATTCGGCAAACGGGCGAACAGCCGATGTTCGAGTCGAACATGGGTTCGACTCGAACAGGAAGCTCATCCCTACTGTTGGGACACATACTGTGAGGAGAGGCTGGTGTCATCAACTTCAACTACCTGTCTTGTTCTCTGCTATAATGTGTTTAATGTAAATTAGTTTAGTCTGGCTTACCACAGGTTCTAAGGGTATTCCACACATTGTTGTTTGTTCTAATTAACCCTGTGTTGATGTTTATGGTAATATGTATTGAATAGTCACCTAGTCTGGGTAAATGATTTAGTAAACTAGCTCATGTTAATTAGGTTACAGTTGTATTGTTAGAGGAGGTTCCAACGGCATATAAAGTCTTGTAATTTTGATTCTAAAATAAAAAATAGTCCATGTTAGCATCTAAGCAAGTCTCGCCTTGTTTTGTGCTTGGGAGCTGTTGGAATATCGGATATCTGTATCCAGACTGGGAGGAAGTGGTATACTGACGGAAGCACTCAAGCGGAGTGAGGGACGTTCTGTGACAGTCCTGGATTCAGATCCCAGTCCTGACACTCAATGAACACACATGCAATATTACAGGACTTTTCTCTGTAAACTCACCACCACAAGTCTGGATGTTGAAGAGAGGAAAGTGCATCACATCGGGCGTCTCATTTCCATCTCCTTCAAAGATGTAGCAACTTTTTGTTGGAGGGTACTCATAACGTTCTTCAGCAATTTTCGGAAAGGGAACATGGTGATCCTTACAGTATTCAACTGTTTTTTTCACTGTCTAGTAAACAAAGAAAAAAAATATATATTAAAATGTGCCCAATTCATGAAAAATATCACTAGTTATGCTCAAAATTAAGTGAACCACACTAAATATTTTTCAGGGTGTGTGTTATGCGAGCTGGTTGGTAAGTAGGCTTGGGTTTTTTCCTGGGCATTCCCTGGGCTTTGTTGTTACCTGTTTTAGCCTTACAATGCCGCATACTGTAATAGTCAGCTATAGATGAGGGTGGTTGCAAGTTTTTTGTTATCACGTTGGTGTTTGTATTGGTCCAGCAATGCACCAACACCTTTGCAGTCATTGTGCTATTTGCTGGGTATTTGGTGTGCTCCTGTACCTTTTAAGAAGGGGTAGGCTCTCCTTCAGCCACCTGCCCTAACTTTTCCATCAGAATGCATGTGCCTCCACTGTGTGGACAGGACACTCATATGTTGGTGTTAGGACCACAGATACCAGGGTGCCATGATGAGGCTCTGTGGCCTACACATGCGTTTGCAAATGCGTGTGGACTAAACCCCTGTTTTTAACGCATTCTGTTACGTTAATTTGGTTGTCTGTGAGCTGGTTGATAAGTAGGCTTGGGTTTTTTCCTAGGCATTCCCCAGGCTTTGTTGTTACCTGTTTTAGCCTTCCAATGCTGCTTACTGCGATAGCAAGCTATAGATGAGGGCGGTGGCAAGTTTTTTGTTATCACGTGTGTGTTATGATTGACATACAGTATATTATACTGTATATATTATAGTACAGGTCTGGTGATTTTCCAGACTTGCATATAAAATCTGTTTGTTTTAGGAATAAACATCTTCTTGTGTGAACATTTCTCATACAAAGACCACTGAAACGATGCTTGCACATGCTGCCCTATAATACAATGGAAAAATAGACACTATTATTGTACATTGGGCAAATGTAAAAGATTTGATGGGCCATGTGCACATTTTAGCTGCTCCCATTGTTTTAGTGGGGTTCTGGTCAAACATTGCACCCAGGCCACATCAATGAAAGTCAAAAGCTTGACCTTTTGATATATTTGAAATAATGCATGTCATGTATGATACTATAGTGCCTTCTAGAGTTTGCCTTAGAAAATGCTTCTCTCATAGAAACTGATGTAGAAAGGAAGAAGTAAAGGGACATGTTCATGTGGGAATGTCTACCCATACTTTCAAAATAAAAGGCTAGCAGCATAATCTGAAAGAGGAGCTCCATAACAACAACAAAAATTGAAGAAGGAACGTTTGTGCCAGAGAAGGCACATCACCTGGGGATGACACTAAATCTACACTAGGAGAGAGCCAAATTTCTGCAATTGCTTAACATAGCCTGGAGTCCTTGTTGACTACAGGGGTCATGAAGCTACTACTGTATAACCCAAGCTAAGTGATTTGCTAGTGTATCCCATCACATACAGACCATTGTCAATGCTCATTTGTAGAAAGGTTAGATAGCATGTGCATGTGTGTGGTTTGCATATTTTTAGTACTCTGCATGCCTTGTATTTTTTGTCTTGTATATGCAGCATTCTTGTTTAGGAAAAGCATACAGTATTAATATACTATGGGGAGTTCTACTTCCTTGATTTACTGCAAAGTTAATTAAAATATACAAACAAAACATGGGGCTATTCTCAATTCTGGCCATTTGTAGGACTAATAACCACCTTATTGTCAAAGAACAGGCATGGGGAACTGGAACTGACATGGGGGACATGTAAGAGTTTCTCTATTCTGCTGAATATACCAAAATTCTTCCTGGCCCCTAAACCATATCCTCATTAGTTGGGCGTCCCCTGGGAGAATCAGTGATAAAAATTGATCTGGGGGTGCCAAGTAACACTTTTATGCCTAAGCCTATTTCTGACATTTGTTGCTTACAAGTTAAAATCCATATTTTTTGCTAGAAAATTACTTAGAACCCCCAAACATTATATATTTATTTTTAGCAGAGACACTAAAGAATAAAATGATGATTGTTGAAAATTTTTTATGTTACACAGTATTTGCGCAGCGGTCGTTCATGAATTAAAAAAAAACAAAAAAACAGTACAGTTAGCCGATTTTTTTTGTTTAATGTTTTGTTTAATGTTTTTTTGTTTAAAGATGTTACGCCAAGTAAATAGATACCTACCATGTCATGCTTTGAAATTGCACACTCATGGAATGGCGACAAACTACTGTACTTAAAAATCTCCATAGGCGACACTTTAAAAATGTCTACAGGTTACCAGTTTATGATATAATCATTCCTCTCACTCCAATGATTGCAGTGATACCTCACATGTGTGGTTTAAATACCGTTTACATTTGGGGAGTGTGACCTACGTATGCGTTCATTTCTGTGTGCGAGCACGGAACCCGCTTTATTTATTTCTTTTACACTGTTTAAAAGAATTAAAGAATTCATTTTTATTGGGGTGACAGTAATAGGTGGTGACAGGTACTCTTTATGGAGGGATCGGGGGACCCCAAATACCTCATTTGCACTTAAAAGTATTAAAAAATGCTCAAATCTGCTTTTTGAAATACTAGGGTTCTTTTTAATCGGCACCATTGGCAGCCGAATAAACCGGAAGTGATGTCATGACATTGCTTACAGCTTTCTAGATAGGAGACTCTATCGGAGCTGATTCCGGCTTCATTCGGGACTTCGGCCAGCCAGCGGACATCTTGGCTGGTCGCTCGGGCCTCCTGGTGGGACGGGAGAGCCGTGGAAGGTGGGACGGGAGGGGGGTGTAGGATAAAAGCCGAGCGGTACAACCCTTTCAACCCGAGAATGCATATTTGCGTATGGTCTGCGTGAAAGGGGTTAATGATGCAACCAATTAAGGTTGAAACTATTTTCCAGGTTTTCCCCATACAGACCTGGAATCTGGTGCCTGGTCACAAAGTAAAGCCAACTGCACTAGTTGCAGACTTTGGGTGTGCTCCATACATCCAAAAACATCATCATTATACACAGGACGTGTGTAGAACATTCAGTCTCTCTGCCTGCTTCTGGGACCCTGCCCCTCCCATTATTCAACAATTGTCAGCTTTAAAGGCGTTGTAAAGTCTCAAGGTTTTTCACCTTAATGCATCTAAGGTGAAAAACCTTCTGTGCTGCAGCTGTCCCCCAGACCCCCCTTTTTCTTACCTAAACCCATCCGTTCCAGTGATGAGCATGAGCCCAGCAGCTCCAGTCGCTGTCTCCGTCCCCATTGGCTCCCGCTGCTGTCAATCAAATCCAGTGACACAAGAGCGGGGGGCGGGGCTGAGTCCTGCTGTCTGTGTCAATGGACGCAGCGGGACTTATGAGTGCGCCCGCACGGGTGCCCCCAAAGAAAGGGACTCTCTGAGGGAGCACTCGATAAGTAGGAGTAACAAGCGCCGCCGGGACACCCTAGAAGAGGAGGATCGGGGTTGCTCTGTGCAAAATCCTTGCACAGACCAGGTAACCATAACATGTTTGTTATAAAAGAAGAAAAAAAACCTTTACAATTACTTTAATTAATGAAAGCTGGAATTACTGTATACTCAGAGGAGAAGTTGGCAGCTCTAGCTATTAAAAAAGCAATCTGACAATGTTTATAAACAAAACCACAATTATACAAAGATACAAAGTAACATTTTGTTACTTTTGTATCATTCTGTTCATTCATCTGCAGATCAAAGGGATGAACTTAGATCTGCATATGATACCAGGTAAAGCAACCTGATAAGTAAAACAAAACGTTTAAATAAAATGCTCTTCTGTTTAATCCCTTATCAACCCTTAAGCTGGATACACACTAAACAAATTTCTGTAGATTTTTTCCTTTAGATTTACCAAAACCATATAATATGGAGGTCAAATCTAAACACTTTCAATTTGTATGCAATCAGGCAGACCTTGCACTACATAGTTGAAAGGAAATCTAAAGGAAATCCAACAACAAAAGTTGCATAGTGTGTATCCAGCTTTGGTCTCCTTCTCTCTTCAACTATTATTTTCTTGCTGATTTTTTGTTTGTTTATACTTTATTACCTATTAATATTTAACCATTTTATTTTTGTTTTGTTTGTTAATAATTTTACACGTTTAACATATAATTTTTACATTTTCATATTAAAAAACACAAAATTGAAAAATAAAAAAAAATTTAAAAAAACTTGACTGCATTTGTAAATAACCAGAATCATTATTTTAAAGTTTAATTTTAAACAGGGCAAACTATGGTATAATATGTGTACATTTTATGTGCAGTAACACTATTATTTAAATGAACACTGCTACAAAACATAAAAAACAAAAAGTGTGTTTTGTTTAGTTTTGCTGCGTGTTTGATTATCTGAGAATTGCAAAAAAAATCATTGTTGCAAGACAATACAGTGAAAATTAAACCTTGTTGCTTTGTTTGTCCTTAAAAAACAAATAATAATAATTAATGATATATACAGTATATAGATATACAGTATCTCACACAAGTGAGTACACTCCTCACATTTTTGTACAGTAAATCTTTTCTTCTATCTTTTCATGTAACAACTCTGAAGAAATGACACTTTGCTACAATGTAAGGTAGTGAGTGTACAGCTTGTATAACAGTGTAAATTTGCTGTCCCCTCAAAATAACTCAACACAAAGCCATTAATGTCTAAACCACTGGCAACAAAAGTGAGTACACCCCTAAGTGAAAATCTCCAAATTGGGCCCAAAGTGTCAATATTTTGTATGGCCACCATTATTTTCCAGCACTGCCTTAACCCTCTTGGGCATCAAGTTCACCAGAGCTTCACAGGTTGCCACTGGAGTCCTCTTCCACTCCTCCGTGATGACATCACGGAGCTGGTGGACGTTAGAGACCTTGCCCTCCTCCGTCTTCCGTTTGAGGATGCCCCACAGATGCTCAATAGGGTTTAGGTCTGGAGACATGCTTGGCCAGCCCATCACCTTTACCATCAACCTTTAGCAAGGCAGTGGTCATCTTGGAGGTGTGTTTGGGGTCGTTATCATGTTGGAATACTAAGAAATGGTGGGAAAAACTTGCGCTAACGAGCAAAACGTGATAAAAGATTAAATTCACAAAGATGCAGCTGCAAAAAAAACTCCAAATATCCATGAAGTAATAAACATATAAATAAAGATTTGTGCGCTAGCAATAATATAATTGGGAGAATGTCTAGGAGACACAATTGATATATGAATCCCAGCAAAAATACTAATAACAGGTGCGTGAAATCCTCTCTCAGAAATCCAAGAAAATATTTATATATTCTGAAAATAAATTATAAATAATCACACATCCAAAAAACACCTATAATCAGTCCATGAATAAGTTAAGCAAAAAATTGGAAGAAAGAAAAAAAAGTCCGTTTGGTGTATCTCATCACAAGATCAGGAGAATAGTGAGCTGTAAAGAGTATTTCCAAATACACATTGATTGCAGAAAAGGAGTAATAGATGTACCCTTACCCCAATCGTTGGACCTCCTCTATGGCAAGGTCGTATGGGCTTGCAGATATAACCCTCTGCGGGGACAGGTGGAATGTTGATGTCCGGGTCCTGTCAGCGTGCACCACCGACTCCGATCTGATCCGGCCGGTCCAACTGCTCCAACATCAGAGGGGAGACTCAGGGGTGGGAGAGTCCATATTCAAGAAAAAAACAAGGGGAAAAACTCCAATAGTGTAATAACGTTGATGATTTATTGGTTAAAATGAACCACAGATGTACATATAAAAAGTTCCAATATGGGAAAAATTTCATCTAAAAAAGCCGGCTTAAAACAGAGGCTGAACGCCCGTGCAGACAAGAAAATCAAGAACACGTGATGGCAAGCACTGCGAGGCCACGCCCTACATGTTTCGTCATACGTGACGTCTTCTACGGGGCACGGGCGACGCAATGAACCATCACCTTATATATAAATAGACAGAGTATAACCACGCCCCGTCTCCGCCCATGTCCGTCATTCGACAGGGCATGTGCAGAGATTCGACCATGCCGTCATTGAAGACCGCCTTCCAGGCGGGACGTAAACAGAAAAGCAAAACGAAAAACCACACAAAAACAAAATTACAACCAAGCCTCATTTCGGCGCCAGCCCGTCATACGACCGGGCATGCGCAAGGAATATACCAAGCCTCGGTCTGGCTGTCATTGAAAGCCTCCTATAGAGGCGGGCCATGATTAAAAAACCAGAAAGACCCGAGCGTGTACCCTGGATTGAAAAATGGAAAGGACCATCCATGGCACGCCGGGAACTTCCGGTATCTAATAAGTAAAAAACGGATTTAAAAAACTTAACATCACTATTAAAGTTAAAAAGAGACTGCAGTACATATATTGTGCATGACTGTAATCTTAAAGTGCACCTTCCGCTCAATATAATGAAAAAATATTTTAATGCACTATACATCTATTTCAACGAAGGGACTCTATGATGTGAGAGGCACTAGTTTTATCTTTTAATTTTCAATTTTTAATATATATATGTAACAAAATCTAAAAAATATTTATTTAAAAGTAAAAATAAAAATAAAAAATGAACCAAAAATTCCCTGGAACTTATGACAAACCATATGAACCAGTGTGCAAGTTTATTAGTAAAGTTATATATGGACAAAACCATATTGGAGAAAACAATAGAGTCTTATGGGTATAGTGAGCAAAAAAACAATTTGGATAGTCATAAACACCCTAAAACAGCTCTAATTACCCAATACAGATAGTTACAGTTACGAAAGCCATGTAAGATATTATGTCTGAAGTTTCCATCATGCGTTATCAATAAACGCATTGATTTCAATATCGACATTAAGTCCTCGTGGTTTAAGACACCCAATTTTGTATATCCATCCCATTTCTAGCTTGGATATAGCTCGTCTTTTGGGCCCTCCTCTCCAAGGTACACTCAATCTATCGATACCTATAAACCGAGTGCCCCTGGGGTCTTTGTCATGTACATTAAGATAGTGTTTAGATACCGGGTGGCCTGTGAAACCTCTCCGAATATTACTAATGTGTTCGTTTAACCTGACCTGGAGCGGGCGAACCGTGCGTCCCACATATTGGAACCCGCACGGACAGGTCAAAAGATACACCACGTGGGTAGTGGAACATGTAATAAACTATTTTATTGGGAAGGTTTGTAAAGTGCTAGTGGAATGGAAATGGGTCACCTTCCGATCCTTGATGGCATTAACAGTACAAACCGCACATTTTCTACATCTGTAATACCCAACTAGATTCTGAAAAAACATTGGTTTCCTTATCGGAGGGTCACATACACTGGGGGCCACCGATGCTCTGATGGATGGCAATCCCTTAAAAACTACCTGGGGTTTCTCAGGGAGTAGGGGACCCAGTATATTGTCATTTTTGACGATATGCCAATATTTGTGTATCAATTTTCTGATTGTGAAATGTTGATAAGAATAGTTGGTAACAAATGGGCAGATAAAGTCTTTTTTTGTAGTGTTCCCCATTTCTGTTTCAACGTAGACCAGAATTGGTCTTGTGGGCAAGATACATTGATGACGTCCTCCTCCTATGGAATGGCACCCATGATTCTCTGTGTAGATTCATGGAGGGCTTGAATGAGAATGATAGGGGAATTCATTTCAACTACGAAGCTAACCTGAGTACAATAAACTTTTTGGATCTTAAGATATGGGGAGAAGGAGATACGATACTGACTTCCACCTATTTTAAGACCACTGATCGAAACGCATTCATATCGCGAGATAGTTGCCATCATAAAGCTTGGCTGGATTCAGTCCCCAAAAGCCAATATGTCAGAATCAGAGGGAATTGTTCTTCCATTGGCGACTTCAGGATTCAGTCTCAGGTTCTTACAGAGCGATTCCTTGAGAAAGGCTATGACGCCTCTTTCTTGAGAGAGAGTTGAGGAGGTGGAAAAATTAGATAGAGAATCCCTATTAAGAGATCAAACAGAAATGGGGAACACTACAAAAAAAGACTTTATCTGCCCATTTGTTACCAACTATTCTTATCAACATTTCACAATCAGAAAATTGATACACAAATATTGGCATATCGTCAAAAATTACAATATACTGGGTCCCCTACTCCCTGAGAAACCCCAGGTAGTTTTTAAGGGATTGCCATCCATCAGAGCATCGGTGGCCCCCAGTGTATGTGACCCTCCGATAAGGAAACCAATGTTTTTTCAGAATCTAGTTGGGTATTACAGATGTAGAAAATGTGCGGTTTGTACTGTTAATGCCATCAAGGATCGGAAGGTGACCCATTTCCATTCCACTAGCACTTTACAAACCTTCCCAATAAAATCGTTAATTACATGTTCCACTACCCACGTGGTGTATCTTTTGACCTGTCCGTGCGGGTTCCAATATGTGGGACGCACGGTTCGCCCGCTCCAGGTCAGGTTAAACGAACACATTAGTAATATTCGGAGAGGTTTCACAGGCCACCCGGTATCTAAACACTATCTTAATGTACATGACAAAGACCCCAGGGGCACTCGGTTTATAGGTATCGATAGATTGAGTGTACCTTGGAGAGGAGGGCCCAAAAGACGAGCTATATCCAAGCTAGAAATGGGATGGATATACAAAATTGGGTGTCTTAAACCACGAGGACTTAATGTCGATATTGAAATCAATGCGTTTATTGATAACGCATGATGGAAACTTCAGACATAATATCTTACATGGCTTTCGTAACTGTAACTATCTGTATTGGGTAATTAGAGCTGTTTTAGGGTGTTTATGACTATCCAAATTGTTTTTTTGCTCACTATACTCATAAGAATCTATTGTTTTCTCCTTTAGGGTGAGAATTGTAAAGGGATAGGTAGAGGTTCGTTCTGGCTGTCAGGTCTAAATTTAAACCCTCTAGGTGAAATTCCAAAGATATAGTGGTTTCATTTCCAATATGGTTTTGTCCATATATAACTTTACTAATAAACTTGCACACTGGTTCATATGGTTTGTCATAAGTTCCAGGGAATTTTTGGTTCATTTTTTATTTTTATTTTTACTTTTAAATAAATATTTTTTAGATTTTGTTACATATATATATTAAAAATTGAAAATTAAAAGATAAAACTAGTGCCTCTCACATCATAGTCCCTTCGTTGAAATAGATGTATAGTGCATTAAAATATTTTTTCATTATATTGAGCGGAAGGTGCACTTTAAGATTACAGTCATGCACAATATATGTACTGCAGTCTCTTTTTAACTTTAATAGTGATGTTAAGTTTTTTAAATCCGTTTTTTACTTATTAGATACCGGAAGTTCCCGGCGTGCCATGGATGGTCCTTTCCATTTTTCAATCCAGGGTACACGCTCGGGTCTTTCTGGTTTTTTAATCATGGCCCGCCTCTATAGGAGGCTTTCAATGACAGCCAGACCGAGGCTTGGTATATCCTTGCGCATGCCCGGTCGTATGACGAGCTGGCGCCGAAATGAGGCTTGGTTGTAATTTTGTTTTTGTGTGGTTTTTCGTTTTGCTTTTCTGTTTACGTCCCGCCTGGAAGGCGGTCTTCAATGACGGCATGGTCGAATCTCTGCACATGCCCTGTCGAATGACTGACATGGGCGGAGACGGGGCATGGTTATACTCTGTCTATTTATATATAAGGTGATGGTTTATTGCGTCGCCCGTGCCCCGTAGAAGACGTCACGTATGATGAAACATGTAGGGCGTGGCCTCGCAGTGCTTGCCATCACGTGTTCTTGATTTTCTTGTCTGCACGGGCGTTCAGCCTCTGTTTTAAGCCGGCTTTTTTAGATGAAATTTTTCCCATATTGGAACTTTTTATATGTACATCTGTGGTTCATTTTAACCAATAAATCATCAACGTTATTACACTATTGGAGTTTTGCCCCTTGTTTTTTTCTTGAATATGGACTCTCCCACCCCTGAGTCTCCCCTCTGATGTTGGAGCAGTTGGACCGGCCGGATCAGATCGGAGTCGGTGGTGCACGCTGACAGGACCCGGACATCAACATTCCACCTGTCCCCGCAGAGGGTTATATCTGCAAGCCCATACGACCTTGCCATAGAGGAGGTCCAACGATTGGGGTAAGGGTACATCTATTACTCCTTTTCTGCAATCAATGTGTATTTGGAAATACTCTTTACAGCTCACTATTCTCCTGATCTTGTGATGAGATACACCAAACGGACTTTTTTTTCTTTCTTCCAATTTTTTGCTTAACTTATTCATGGACTGATTATAGGTGTTTTTTGGATGTGTGATTATTTATAATTTATTTTCAGAATATATAAATATTTTCTTGGATTTCTGAGAGAGGATTTCACGCACCTGTTATTAGTATTTTTGCTGGGATTCATATATCAATTGTGTCTCCTAGACATTCTCCCAATTATATTATTGCTAGCGCACAAATCTTTATTTATATGTTGGAATACTGCCCTGCGGCCCAGTCTCCGAAGCGAAGGGATCATGCTCTGCTTCAGTATGTCACAGTACATGTTGGCATTCATGGTTCCCTCAATGAACTATAGCTCTCCAGTGCTGGCAACACTCATGCAGCCTCAGACCATGACACTCCCACCACCATGCTTGTCTGTAGATAAGACACACTTGTCTTTGTACTCTTCACCTGGTTGCCGCCACACACACACTTGACACCATCTGAACCAAATAAGTTTATCTTGGTCTCATCAGACCACAGGACATAGTTCCAGTAATCCATGTCGTTAGTCTGCTTGTCTTCAGCATACTGTTTGCAGGCTTTCTTATCCATCATCTTTAGAAGAGGCTTTCTTCTGGGGCGACAGTCATGCAGACCAATTTGAGGCAGTGTGTGGCATAGGGTCTGAGCACTAACAGGCTGACCCCCCCCCCACCCCTTCAACCTCTGCAGCAATGCTGGCAGCACTCATACATCTATTTCCTAAAGACAACCTCTGGATATGATGCTGAGCATGTGCACTCAACTTCCTAGGTCGGACATGGTGAGTCCTGTTCTGAGTGGAACCTGTCCTGTTAAACCGCTGTATGGTCTTGCCCACCGTGCTGCAGCTCAGTTTCAGGGTCTTGACAATCTTCTTGTAGCCTAGGCCATGTGTACGTAGAGCAGTGGTTCTCAACCTGAGGGTCGGGACCCCCTCGGGCCTCGAATGAGGATTTGCCAAGAGTGACTGAATACTGGGCTGTTCCTGAAGCCTGCACCGCTCTCCCACCCTTTTCGTGGCCACCCAGCAGGGCTGTCCCTGGAGCCTGTGGCTGCCCAGCTGGGCTGTTCCTGGAGCCCGTGGCCGCCCACTCAGCCTCTTCGCAGTCGCCCATTCAGTTCACGGAATGGCTGGGGGGCAGAGACTAGAGATCAGCTGACTGGTGAGGTATGTGAAATGGAAGGGGCTAGAGAAGACCCTATCTCCTGATTTCAGCATAGGTGTCACTGCTGCGAGACACCACAAAGTCACAGACACAGTGAGTAACACTACCTGTGATTATAGTTGCCATTAAAAGTCCCCACTACAGTCCTCAGATCAGCAGATGACCTTCATCAAGAGCACCTAAGTTGGCTGATCAGAACTCCCACCAGCACTGCCATTGATCCCACCCCCCACCAGCACTGCCACTCATCCTATTCCCCCCACCAAGGAGTAACAGAAGAAATAAAAATAGAGAATACATGGAAGGGAGAGGAAAAGAGGGGGAGGAACAAAGAACAAGGGAGAGAAAGAATAAGAGAAAGAACAAGAAAGACAGATAGAGAGAGGGGTGGGGGAAAAAACAAGACATTTAGGACAGAGAGAGATAAAAGGGAAAGAAAGGAGAACAAAGAGAAAGAGTGGTACATCCTAAAATGTACCATAAGGGGTTTTAATACTGTATGAGTGGAAGGGACTCAGGGAGCACTAAATGTCCATGGGTTAGGGGCGCAAATTACTTGTCTTGCCTTGTGTGCTGACAACCCACGCTACGAAAATAATTTTACTCTTAGGGGTCCCCACAACTTGAGAAATTTTATCAAGGAGTCACGGCACTAGAAAGGTTAAGAACCACTGATGTAGAGCAACAATTCTTTTTTTCAGATCCTCAGAGAATTCTTTGGATGAGAGTAAGAGCGATAACACCAAATTTAACACACCTGCTCCCCATTCACACCTGAGACCTTGTAACAATAATGAGTCACATGACACTGGGGAGGGAAAATGTCTAATTGGACCCAATTTGGACATTTTCACTTAGGGGTGCACTCACTTTTGTTGCCAGTGGTTTAGACATTAAGGGCTGTGTGTTGAGTTATTTTGAGGGCGACAGCAAATTTACACTGATATACAAGCTGTACACTCACTACTTTACATTGTAGCAAAGTATCATTTCTTCAGTGTTGTCACATAAAAAGATAGAATAAAATATGTGAGATTAAATATATATATATAGTCAGGTCCATAAGTATTGGGACTTCGACACAATTCTTCTGTACACCACCACAATGGATGTGGAATGAAACAAACAAGATGTGCTTTAACTGCAGACTTTCAGCTTTAATTTGACGGTATTTACATCCAAATCAGGTGAATGGTGTAGGAATTACAACAGTTTGTATATGTGCCTCCCACTTTTTAAGGGACCAAAAGTAATGGGACAATTGGCTGCTCAGCTGTTCCATGGCCAGGTGTGTGTTATTCCCTCATTATCCCATTTACAAGGAGCAGATAAAAGGTCCAGAGTTAATTTCAAGTGTGCTATTTGGATTTGGAATCTGTTGATGTCAGCTCTCAATATGAGATCCAAAGAGCTGTGGTGGATGACCAAAGAATTCTTTCCCTGGTGAAGAAAACAGTTGGCCAGATCAAGAACACTCTCCAGGAGGTAGGTGTATGCATGTCAAAGTCAACAATCAAGAGAAGACTTCACCAGAGTGAATACAGAGGGTTCACCACAAGATGTAAACCATTGGTGAGCCTCAAAAACAGAAAGGCCAGATTAGAGTTTGCCAAACAACATCTAAAAAAGCCTTCACAGTTCTGGAACAACATCCTATGGACAGATGAGACCAAGATCAACTTGTACCAGAGTGATGGGAAGAGAAGAGTATGGAGAAGGAAAGAAACTGCTCATGATCCAAAGCATACCACCTCATCAGTGAAGCATGGTGGTGGTAGTGTCATAGCGTGGGCATGTATGGCTGCCAATGGAACTGGTTCTCTTGTATTTATTGATGATGTGACTGCTGACAAAAGCAGCAGGATTAATTCTGAAGTATTTCTGGCAATATTATCTGCTCATATTCAGCAAAATACTTCAGAACTCATTGGACGGCGCTTCACAGTGCAGATGGACAATGACCCGAAGCATACTGCAAAAGCATCCAAAGAGTTTTTTAAAGGGAAAGAAGTGGAATGTTATGAAATGGCCAAGTCAATCACCTGACCTGAATCCGATTGAGCATGCATTTCACTTGCTGAAGACAAAACTGAAGGGAAAATGCCCCAAGAACAAGCAGGAACTGAAGACAGTTGCAGTAGAGGCCTGGCAGAGCATCACCAGGGATGAAACCCAGCGTCTGGTGATGTCTATGCGTTCCAGACTTCAGGCTGTAATTGACTGCAAAGGATTTGCAACCAAGTATTAAAAAAGTGAAAGTTTGATGGATGATTGTTAATCTGTCCCATTACTTTTGGTCCCTAAAAAAGTGGGAGGCACATATACAAACTGTTGTAATTCCTACACCGTTCACCTGATTTGGATGTAAATACTCTACATAAATATGTAAATAAAGATGAAAGTCTGCAGTTAAAGCACATCTTGTTTGTTTCATTTCAAATCCATTGTGGTGGTGTATAGAGCCAAAAATATTAGAATTGTGTCGATGTCCCAATGTTTATGGACCTGACTGTATATAAATAAATATATATATATATATATATATATATATATATATATATATATTTATTTATTTTTGCATTGATACATGTTCCCCAAGGCAGTACCCCCTCCCCTATGCTAGTTTTTAATCCCCCCATCAATGGGCATTTTTAGCATGACATATTTGGCTCCCATTGATTTTAGTGGGGTTAGAGTTATTTGAAGCACAATGCTTGAACTGAACCCAGGGCAGCTCAGCTCCTTTGCCATAATTATTTAATGACTTGTGTTTTTCAATACGTTTTATATCTGCTGTTGGCAAGTTGCATTGAATGACCATAAAATGTTGTTACCTTAAACGGATCTCCTTGACTGAAGTCAAAAGACAAAATCAGATCTACTTTGCGATGAGGAGGTAACATTAAGGGGTACGGAGTATTCATTTCCAACCCGGCATCGATCAGATGGATGTGCTCTTTATCAAAGAGGTCGCAGCCTTTTGGGATTTTATCTACAAAATAAATCAATAAATCAATAAAAATAATTATAATATCCTCTGAAATGCTCAAACCATTAACAGTTGCACTACCAAAGCCAGGGAAGGATCCTGTTACTAGTTGTCGCACTATTTCTTTGTTGAATAAAGACCTGAAAATGTATGCTAAACTGCTAGCTACTAGACTGGTGGACATACTACCTTCCATCATTCATTTAGACCAATTGGGATTTATGAAAGGTCATCAGTCACCAGACGCTACTAGGCGGCTGATTAATGTCATACATCTAGACCAGGGGTCTCCAAACTTTCTAAACAAAGGGCCGGTTTACTGTCCTTCAAACTAAGGGTGCCGGACCGCGGCCATCAGGAGTACAAAATCCTCCATCATTGGTGTCATTTGGGAGGAATTGTGCCCCATCATTGGTGTCATTGGCAGGAATTTTGCCCCATCATTGGGAGGAATTCTGCCCCATCATTGATATCATTGGGCTCCATCATTGGTGTCATTGGGAGGAACTATTTCCTTCACTTGTGCCAATGAATAAAATAGCACCCCAAGGGCCAGATAAAAGCAAGCAAAGGGCTGCATCTGGCCCCCGGGCCGTAGTTTGGAGACAACTGATCTAGGCAACAAGGAAAGAAAGCCTTATCTGCTCCTCACTTTGGATACAGAGAAGGTGTTTGACAGAATACACTGGAAGTACCCAACTCAGGTGCTTGCTAGGTTTGGGTGTACAGGCCCAATCCACTCAGCAATTATGGAACTGTACACAAAGCCCTCTGCTCAGGTGTATATATACGGTATGCCATCAACCCCATTCAATATATCCAATGGCACCTGCCAGGGGTGTCCTCTCCCACTTATTTTTAACTTACTAATGGCACCTAAGGTTACATTTATCACATCCTCAGATAAAGGGGTTCAAGCCGGAAAATAGAACGCATACTGTTAGCCTTTTTACGGACGATATCATTCTGATGCTTACAGAGGTGGAGACTTCCCTAGCTTCGGTGCACCAGGCTTTTCAACTTTTTTAAGAGAGTGTCTTATTATAAAGTGAATGGAAAAAAAATCATATGTTCTAGACTTAGGTTTACCAATAACGATTAAATGGTCCTCCAACAACAATTTCCCTATGTATGGAAGGATAGTGGAATTTCTTACTTAGGAATCATACTCACTCCTAAGGCAGCAGACCTTGCCAAAGAAAACTATACTCCCTTCTTTCATACCTTCCACTATATATTAGATACAGTGCCTTGAAAAAGTATTCATACCCCTTGAAATTGTCCACATTTTGTCATGCTACAACCAGAAATGTAAATGTATTTTATTGGGATTTTATGTGATAGACCAACACAAAGTTGCACGTAATTGTGAAGTGGAAGGAAAATAATAAATGGGTTTTCAATTTTTTTTTACAAATAAATATGTGAAAAGTGTGGGGGGCATTTGTCTTCAGCCCCCTGCGTCAATACTGTGTAGAGCCACATTTTGCTGCAATTACAGCTGCAAGTCTTTTTGGGGATGTCTCTACCAGCTTTGTACATCTAGAGAGTGACAATTTTGCCCGTTCTTCTTTGCAAATATCTCAAGCTCTGTCAGATTGGATGGAGAGCGTCTGTGAACAGAAATTTTCAAGTCTGGCCACAGATTCTCAATTGGATTTAGGTTTGGAGTTTGACTGGGCCATTCTAACATATGAATATGCTTTGATCTAAACCATTCCATTGTAGCTCTGGCTGTATGTTTAGGGTCGTTGTCCTACTGGAAAGTGAACCTTCCGCCACAGTCTCAAGTCTTTTGTAGACTTTAACAGGTTTTCTTCCAAGATTGCCCTGTATTTGGCTCCATTCATCTTCCCATCAACTCTGACCAGCTTCCCTGTCCCAGCTGAAGAAAAGCATCCCCACAACATGATGCTGCCACCACCATGTTTCACAGTGGGGGTGGTGTGTTCAGGGTGGTGTGCAGTGTTAGTTTTCCATCACACATAGCGTTTTGCTTTTAGGCCAAAAAGTTCAGTTTTGGTCTCATCTGACCAGAGCACCTTCTTCCACATGTTTGCTGTGTCCTCCACATGGCTTCTCGCAAACTACAAATGGAACTTCTTATGGCTTTCTTTCAACAATGACTTTCTTCACGCCACTCATCCATAAAGGCCAGATTTGCGGAGTGCGCGACTAATAGTTGTCCTGTGGACAGATTCTCCCACCTGAGCTATGGATCTCTGCAGCTCTTCCAGAGTTACTATGGGCCTCTTGGCTGTGTCTCTGATGAATGCTCTCCTTTCCCGGCCGGTCAGTTTAGGTGGACGGCCCTGTCTTGGTAGGTTTGCAGTTGTGCCAAACTCTTTCTATTTTCAGATGAAGGATTGAACAGAGCTCCGTGAGATGTTCAAAGCTTGAGATACTATTTTATAACCTAACCCTGCTTTAAACATCTCCACAACATTATCCCTGACCTGTCTGGTGTGTTCCTTGGCCTGCATGATGCTCTTTGTTCACTAAGATTCTCTAACAAACCTCTGAGGCTTCACAGAACAGTTGTGTTTATACTGAGATTAAATTACACACAGGTGGACTCTATTTACTAATTAGGTGACTTCTGAAGGCAATTGGTTCTGCTAGATTTTAGTTAGGGGTATCAGAGTAAAGGGGGCTGAATACAAATGCTCCCCCACACTTTTCACAAATTTTGAAAACCATTTATTGTTTTCCTTCCACTTCAAAATTATGTGCCGCTTTGTGTTGGTCTATCACATAAAATCCCAATAAAATACATTTACATTTTTGGTTGTAACATGACAAAATGTAGAAAATTTCAAGGGGTATAAATACTTTTTCAAGGAACTGCAAATTGGCCCAAAATTAACTATCATGGCCTGGATGCTTAGCAGCCTCAAAAATGCAATAACTTCCACAATTGTTATATTTGTTCAGAACGTTACCCATTCCTGTACTGACTTCTTTTCATCCTTACAATCTACTTTAAATAAATATCTCTGGCAGAGAAAGAAGACATGTTGTGCATTTAGTAGGCTTATTAAATTTATGCAGGAGGAGTAGGCCATATTCATATTCAGGACTACTACTTATCTTCAATCCTGGCACAATTAAAAAGGTTGGTTGGCTCCTTGCCCTATCACCTTATGGATAGAAATGGAGCAGTATTAAGTACGGGGAGAGAACCTTTATAATTATTTGGTATCAAGTCCTTATCCACCATGTTTGGAATCCATGATTGCTCCTAGTACTCAAGCATTAGTGGAGGCCTGGAACAGCTTCTGTCTTACCCTACCCGCTAATTGTAAAGTATCTCCTTTAAAAATCTTTTATAAAATCAAATAAAAACTTATTGAAAGGAAAAATAATAACAATGTCACACAAAAGAAAGTCAAAAAATGTTCAGGTGCACTTGTGAACATTCTATTGTCTCATCAGTTTTTAAGTTAAAAAAATAGAGACACATAGAAAATACTAATATTTTCGAAATTTCCAGATGAGAGAACATGTAAAGCCATACACAAAAATCTCACACAAACTTTAGGCTGGTAAAGTCAATTATAAGATTTTTAAATCTACAGATTTTATTAAAGTGGACACTGCAGGCTTTTTAATGCAGAAGAGACAGTAAGGGGCCGATGTACAAAATGTTTGTTGTGTGAATAGGACAAACATCGGTACAATCAGGATGAAAATTCTCACACTTCCTCTATTATGTGTGGTTCCTATATCATCAGCGCCATCTAGTGCCACAAAGATGGCCGCATCACAAATTCTGGTTCCTGTGACACACTTCTGTTGCCTGTGATGACATCACTTTCTCAACACGTTTCATTCCATTAGACTTTATCAAAAGCAGGGACCAGAATTTGCAGTGCGGCAATCTTTTAATGGATGTGTGATCTTTCCCTTATACATGTAAGCATACTGGAAAAAAAATATATGTTTTTACTTGCAATGCCAAGCTGCTGCTAACAAAGCAAACAGAATATTGGCATGCATTAAAAGGGGGATCAACTCCAGAGATAAAACGATAATTCTCCCGCTCTACAAGACTCTGGTCTGTAATTTCTGGAGTTTGTCCTGTGGAAGGACCACTCTGGCCCGAGCGGAATCCAGAGTCAGACCCAGATAAACCAATTTCTGAACTGGGGTCAACGCAGACTTTTGGTAATTTATTAGCCACCCAAAATCTGCCAGAGTCTGAACAGTGATCTCCAAGTCGCCCCTCAGGGCCACTGAGGACTCTGCTCGCAGCAGAAAGTAGTCCAGATAGCCCAGAACAGAAATTCCCCACTGGCGCAGCAGTGCCGGAGGCAGGGCCAACACTTTGGTGAAGAGACCAAAGGGTAACGCTGCAAACTGATAAAGCTCCTCTCCCACAGCAAAGCAGAGGAACCGCTGGTGCTGTGCACAAATCAGAATATGCAGGTAGGCATCCTTGATGTCGATGGAGGCAAGAAAGTCTCCCTGATGAAGAGATGCCACCACGGAGCGAATGGACTCCATTCGAAACTTCCGCACCCGCACATAGTGGTTCAGGGCCTTGAGGTCAGGGCCTTGAGGTCAAGAATCGGACATACCGTACTCTCCTTTTCTGGAATTGTAAATAGGTTTGAATAAAAGCCCTAGAAATGTTCCGACACAGGAACTGGGACAATCACCCCCTGGAGCGACAGGCCTTGTACCGGACCACGGAGGACTAACAAGCGGTCTGGAGACAGATGCAGATTGGACGGAAGAAATCTGCTTGGGGGACAAGTCTGGAACTCGATCTTGTAACCAGACAGAATCGCTTTGTCGTTTATCAGAGAGGTCCACAAGCCCGGAAACCAGCGAAGACATCCCCTGCAGGTGAGGGCGCCTCTTCATGCCGAAGGAGCCTTATCTGGGGGTCTGGAGAAACCCGCTCTCGGTTTGCCCAACCGAAAGGAAAAGGGAAAGGAAAACATTTTTTCCTTTCCTGATGAGCGACAGGCAGTGCTGACAGCTGTCTGAGTCATGAAGGGGAACGCCGCGCCAAATTTTAAATAAAAAAACGGCCTGGTTTCCCCCCCAGGGGCATACCAGGCCCTTAGGTCTGATATAGATTTTAAGGGGAACCCTTATCCAAGCACGTAGCCTGGCCGGTCAGGAAAGGGGGTGGGGACGAGTGAGCCCCCCCTCCTGAACCGTACCAGTCTGCATGCCCTCAACTTCAGGGGGTGGGTGCTTTGGGGCAGGGGGGGGCGACCTGCAGGCCCCCCCCACCCAAAGCAACATGTCCCCATGGTGATGAGGTCAAGGGCCTCTTCCCGACAACCCTGGCTGTTGGTTGTCGGGGTCTGCGGGTGAAGGGCTTATCGGAATCTGGGAGCCCCCTTTAATAGGTGGGCCCCCAGATACCGGCCCCCCACCCTATGTGAATGAGTATGGGGTACTGTCAATAAAAAACACACTACACAGGTTTTAAAAGTAATTAGGCAGCTCCGGGGGTCTTCTTCCGACTTCGGGGTCTTCTTCCGACTTCTCCGCTCTCTTCGGCCTCTTCTCCCGGTGTCCGGCTCTTCTCCCGCTCTTTGGCCTCTTCTCCCGGTGTCTGGTTCTTCTGCCGGGCTCCTCCGCTATCTTCAGTCCCGGGGCATGATGGGACTGTGACATCATAAGGGGCGGGGTCACCAGGGGACAGCACCCGGTGACCACGACCCATGCCTATATAAGGGATCGCACACCGCTCACACAGCATAACAGCGGGAGAGAGCGTCGTGTCAACATCGGAAGAGAAGAAGGAACAAGATGGCGAAGACCGGCAAAAGAGCAGAAGATAGCGGAGGAGCCCGGCAGAAGAGGCCGGAGAACAGGAGAAGAACTGGACACCGGGAGAAGAGGCCAGAGAGAGCAAAGAAGTTGGAAGAACACCCCCGAAGTCGGAAGAAGACCCCTGGAGCTGCCTAATAAACTACTTTTAAAACCTGTGTAGTGTGTTTTTTTATTGACACATTTTCCCCCAGGTGAATGGGTAGGGGTACGATGTACCCCATACTCATTCACATAGGGTGGGGGGCTGGGAAATGGGGGCCCCTTTATTAAAGGGGGCTCCCAGATTCCGATAAGCCCTCTGCCCACAGACCCCGACAACCAACCGCCAGGGTAGTCGGGAAGAGGCCCTTGTCCTCATCAACATGGGGACAAGGTGCTTTGGGGTGGGGGGGGGCTCGCTTGTCCCCACCCCCTTTCCTGACCGGCCGGGCTGCGTGCTCGGATAAGGGTCTGGTATGGATTTTGGAGTGGACCCCCACACTGATTTTTCGGCGTAGGGGGTTCCCCTTAAAATCCATACCAGACCTAAGAGCCTGGTATGCCCCTGGGGGGTACCCACGCCGGTTTTTTATTTAAAATTTGGCGCGGCGTTCCCCCTCATGATTCATACCAGACAGCTGTCAGCACTGCCAGTCGTTCATCGCGAAAGGAAAAAACAGTTTTCCTTTCCCGATAAGCAAGTCAGCTCGACGCTGGCTCCCGCGACGGGGCTCGCAGGTGTCAAATCTCGCCGATAACAGCAGCGATATTGACACAGTATCGCGGTCACCTACTGTAGCTGCAGTCTGCACTCACTCAGTTGATTGTAGATCTCACCGGAAAAATCCTGGGAAAAAAATAATAAATAAATAAAATTGCCAGGACAAGAGATCCCAACAGGGAACTAGATCCTTACTCCTGACTAGGCAGAAAAAAACTGAAGGCCTGTAGCAGAGAGGGGGGGTGTATATCACCTAGGACTGCCCATGGGCGTAGCCAAGTCTTTTTGTCTGCCTAGTGTCCTACTCCTGTAGGGGGCGATATAACCCTATGGTTCTGAATAAAGAAGGCTGTGTCTGTCAATGAACGAAAGAGAAAACTCCCTTTATATCCAGTTTCCTGGAAAACAAAAACAAAACATGTTTTTCTTGCTAAAACTTTTTTTAGAATAGATTTTTTTTTTTTGCAGTTTGTGTTAAATTTAACTTCCTGTCCCAGAGACACAATAGGATTGTCAAGAAAAATCCCCTTGTAGGCAGTTGCTCATATTCAAAAGGTTCTCTTAGTGACAACCTTAACCACTTCAGCCCCAGAAGAATTTGCCCCATTAATGACCAGGCCATTTTTTCCGATACAGCACTGCATTATTTTAACTGACAATTGCGCGGTCGTGCGATGCTGTATTCTAACAAAATTGACGTCCTTTCTTTCCCACAAATAGAGCTTTCTTTTGATGGTATTTGATCACCTCTGCTGTTTTTATTTTTTGCGCTATAAACAAAAGAGTGACAATTAAAAAAAAAAGGCAATATTTTTTAATTTTTGGTATAATAAATATCCCCCCAAAAATATAAAAAAAACAAATTTCTTCCTCAGTTTGGGCCAATGTGTATTCTTCTACAAAAAAAATCGCAATAAGCGTATATTAATTGGTTTGCGCAAAGGTTATAGCGTCTACAAAATAGGGAGATATATTTATGGCATTTTTATTATTCATTTTTTTACTAGTAATCTGCGATTTTTATTGGGACTGCGACATTGCGGCGGACACTTTTGACACTTTTTTGGGACCATAAATAGCCACTGGTTACTGTATAAATGTCACTGGCAGGGAAGGGGTTAACACTAGGGGGCACTCAAGGGGTTAAATGTGTGTCCTAGGGTTTGATTCTAACTGTGGGGGGATGGGACTGCCAGGAGGAGGAGACCGATCACTGCTCATACATAGAATAAACAACAGATCAGTCTCCTCTCCCCTGACAGAACAGAGATCTGTCTGTTTACATTGTCAGATCTCCATTCTGTCTCCCTCAGGAGCAATCGCGGGTGCCAAGCATTGGCTCTGTCGTCATGCTACAAGCGCACACGCGCTCCCTAGTGGTCTTAAAGCGGCCGACGTATAGCTACGAGGATTTGCCCAGGAGAGCCAACCTGTGGCGGCTGGTCCTCTAGTGGTTAAAATGTTGGAATTCTAATCACGTTTTTCTTCTAGTGACAATGGTCATCAGTGCAAATAGAGAGAGTGAATCTCCCCAATGGGAACAGGAAAAAAAACAACAAAAAGGTAGAAATTCTCCCCTACTCTATCCACAACCAGAGAAAAGTTTTGGATGAAAAGCATGAAAGTATTCGAAGTGACCACCATCTTATCTCTGTAATAGGCAATTTCATGTAACTTGTCAAAGAATCTGACCTTACTGGAACTGGAGATTGGAAGGTCAGGGAGGTCATACACCATCTAGAACTATGGATCCTATCTGGTGGTCAATAATCAGTTTCTGATTTAGAGAATGTCTCTTTGTTACAATGTCACATATACGGTATGCTCACCTTTGCATTGGTAGAGGAAATTGTTTGTTGTTCCCCATTCCCAATTCACAAGACAAGATGCAATGTTCTTTATCACTACAATATCGTCATGGAGCTCTAGAGAAAACAAAAAAAAAATCTTAAAAGTGACCTGAACCATTGTCAGACAAGAGAAAATTAATACAAGAGTATTACGGTAACTTTATGCAAAACAGCGTACATGATCCACATGTATATGACCCGCCAAATACTTCACTGGGCACCACCATCTTTCCCCACACATGCAAAATGGAGAGAATATCCAATATTTGAAGAAAGTGGAAAATAGTGTTAGACCTGTAGGGTTATCTCACTGGTATTACCATCTTATATTATCGATGTTGATGTAAAAGATCTGGTTCTGAGCAAACGGCTTCTACACCCCACAGGATCTCCTTGGCTTGTGGGATAGTGTAAAAAAAAGACATTACAATTGAAGTGCCACACCACTGACTTTATTTCAGTAAAAGTCAGCGGGACAATCCAAAAAGTATGCATCGCATTTTAGGTGTCCAAAACTTCCCCTTCGTGAGGCCTAGAAAAAAATATAAGGATATCTCCTCTTCAATATCTTCTCCTCAATCATGTTGGGGGGGTAAAAAAAAAGTTTCTGCTGCATTAACTAACACTGGCCTGAAAATGTCCTGAAAATGATTAAATCAGTAAATCTACTTGGTATTTTCTTACCAAGTCCAAATTCCTAACCCCCGATGAAGGCGAAGTGTTCTTGGCCCCCTAAAAAAGCACTAGAAATTTCCTGATATGAATCAATTGAGAGAGAGAGAGAGAGAGAGAGAGAGAGAGAGAGAGAGAGAGAGAGAAAGAGAGAGAGAGATCATCTGTACAAATCATTAGACCTCATCTGGAATATGCAGTTCAGTTTTGGGCTCCAGTTCGCAAAAAGGATATCAGATAACTGGAGAAAGTGCAGGGGAGGCATTTCTAAATGTATTTGTACATGCAGATAGTTTCCCTCTTATATAATTTATACATGGAGATAATTTCCCCCCTTATGTATTTATACATGGAGATCATATCCCCCCCCTTATTTCTTTATATATGGAGATCATATCCCCTTATGTATTATACATGGAGATCATATCTCCCCTTATGTATTGTACATGGAGATCATATCTCCCCTTATGTATTTATACATGGAGGTCATATCCACCTTATGTATTTATACATGGAGATCATACCCCCCCCTTATGTTTACATGGAGATTATATCCCCCCTTATGTATTTATACATGGAGATCATATCCCCCCTTATATATTTACACATGGAGATCATATCCCCCCTTATGTATTTATACATGGAGATCATATCCCCCCTTATGTATTTACACATAGTGATCATATCCCCCCTTATGTATTTATACATGGAGATCATATCCCTCCTTATATATTTACACATGGTGATCATATCCCCCTCATGTATTTCTACATGGAGATCATATCCCCCCTTATATATTTACACATGGTGATAATATCCCCCCTTATGTATTTATACATGGTGATCATATCCCCCTTATGTCTTTATATATGGAGATCATATCCCCCCTTATGTCTTTATATATGGAGATCATATCCCCCCTTATGTATTATACATGGAGATCATATCCCCCCTTATGTATTATACATGAAAATCATACCCCCCTTATGTATTATACATGGAGATTATATCTCCCCTTATGTATTTATACATGGAGATCATATCCCCCCTTATGTGTCTATACATGGAGATCATATCCCCCTTAGGTATTAATACATGGAGATCATATCCCCCCTCATGTATTTATACATGGAGATCATATCCCCCCTTATATATTTACACATGGAGATCATATCCCCCCTTATGTATTTATACATGGAGATCATATCCCCCCTTATGTATTATACATGGAGATCATATCACCCCTTATGCATTTATACATGGAGATCATATCCCCCTTATGTATTTATACATGGAGATCATATCCCCCCTTATGTATTTATACATGGAGAACATATCCCGCCTTAAGTATTTATAAATGGTGATCATATGCAGGCCCGGACTGGGACAAATAATAGGCCCGGACATTTTGTAATAAGCAGCCCATGACATCTTAACCAGCCCCTTCCCCACTCTCCATCCTGATGGATCCCCGGGGAGAGGGGAGGGGCTATCCCAGCAATGGTGCGGGAGCAAGGGGGACAGGGAAAGAGAGGGGGGCAGAGAGCACAGGGAAGAACCTTGAGAACACGGGGTGGGTGAGAGCACAGGGGGGCTGAAGAGCACAGTGGGAAGAGGGGGAGAGCATGGGGGGGCAGAGAGCACAGGGGAGGGGCAGAGAACACAGGGAGGAAGAGGAAAAGGAGAGCACAAGGGGGCGGGAGAGCATGGGGGGCTGGAGAGCACAGGAAGTGGGGGGTTGGAGAGCACAGGGGGAAGCAAAAAGACAGGGTGGGGCGGAGAGTACAGGGGGGGAGGTGGAGAGCACAGGGGGAGGCAGAGATCATTGGGGGGCTGTAGAGCACTGGGGGGAGGCGGAGGGCACAGGGGGGCAGCAGAGAGCATGGGAGGAGGTGGAGAGCACAGGGGGTAGGCGGAGATCAATGGGGGGGCTGGAGTGCACTGGGAGAGAGGCATGGGGCACAGGGGGCAGCGTAGAGCATGGGGGAGGTGGAGATCACAGGGGGGGCTGGAGAGCACTTGGGGGGCTAGAGAGCACTGGGGGAGAGGCAGAGGGCACAGGGGGGGCACCATAGAGCATGGGGGAGGTGGAGAGCACAGGGGGGGCTGGAGAGCACTGGGGGGGCTAGATAGCACTGGGGGAGAGGCAGAGGGCATAGGGGGGCAGCATAGAGCATGGGGGAGGTGGAGAGCACAGGAGGAGAGACGGAGGGCACAGGGGGGCAGCATAGAGCATGGGGGGAGGTGGAGAGCACAGGAGATGGGTGGAGAGAAGAGAAGGGATAGAGAGCACTGGGGGGGCTAGAGAGCACTGTGGGGCTGGAGAGCATTAGGGGGAGGTGAAGAGCACAGGGGGAGGTAGAAAGCACAGGGGAGAGGCAGAGGGCACAGGGGGCAGCGTAGAGCATGAGGGAGGTGGAGAACACAGGAGGGAGATGGAGAGCACAGGGGAGAGGTGGAGGGCACAGGGGAGCAGCATAGAGCATGGGGGGAGGTGGAAAACACAGGAGGAGATATGGGGGGAGGTGGAGGGCACAGGGGCAGCATAGAGCATGGGGAAGGTGGGGAGCACAGGGGGAGAGACGGAGGGCACAGGGGGGCAGCATAGAGCATGGGGGGAGGTGAAGATAACAGGGGGGCTGGAGAGCACTGTGGGAGAAGTGGAGGACACAAGGGGGCAGCAGAGAGCATGGGGGGAGGTGGAGAGCACAAGGGGAAAGACGGAGGGCACAGGGGGGCAGTGGAGAGCATGAGGGGAGGTGGAGAGCACAGGGGGAGAGACGGAGGGCACAGGGGGCAGCATAGAGCATGGGGGGAGGTGGAGAGCACTGGGGGGGGGCTAGAGAGCACTGGGGGGGCTGAAGAGCATTGGGGAACGTGAAGAGCACAGGGGGAGAGGCGGAGGGCACAGGGGGAGAGCATAGAGCACTGGGGGAGGTGGAGAGCACAGGGTGAGGTAAAAAGCACAGGGGGAGAGGCGGAGGGCACAGGGGGGCAGCGTAGAGCATGGGGGGAGGTGGAGAGCACAGGAGGGAGGAGGAGAGCACAGGGGGGCTGGATAGCACTGGGGGAGAAGTGGAGGGCACAGGGGGCAGCGGAGAGCATGGGGAGGTGGATATCACAGGGGGGGTGGAGAGAACATGGAGAGAGGCAGAGGGCACAGGGGGCAACAGAGAGCATGGGGGAAGTGGAGAGCACTGTGGGGGGGGTAGAGAGCACTGTGGGGGGGGGTAGAGAGCACTGTGGGGGGGTAGAGAGCACTGTGGGGGGGGTAGAGGGCACTGTGGGGGGTAGAGAGCACTGTGGAGAAAGCAGAGATATGCAGGATAGGAGGAGCAGTGGGGTGGCTGCATATAAAGTATTATTCTCTCCATCTTCCTCCCGCAGTACCTGAAAGCCTGCGAGAGGGAGAGGAGCAGAGGCAGGCATTCAGAGACTGCGGGAGGGAGATGGAGAGAATGATTCTTCTATATGCAGCCACCCCACTGTTCCTCCTATTCAGGTTACAGGGGGCTGCACTTACGTTCTCTCTGATCCGGCTGCAGCAGGCTCCTCTCCCCTTCGTGGTCATCCACCAACAGCTGAACTATACTGGTGTCCGTGGAGAGGTGTCTCCGCTAGCTCCTCCCCCTTCATTTTTTTGTCCCTCTGGTGCCGATGACTGAGCCTGAGCTGAACTGGCAGCCGGGCAGCTGCGGAAAGGTTGGGGGACTGGCGCAGGCTTAAAGAGCAGCCTGCCTTGGCCCACCAACAATGACATGCGGCCTGGCGGCCCCAACCCACCGGGCAAATGCCAGGTTTGCCCTAAGGCCAACCTGGGCCTGACCATATCCCCCTTAAGTATTTATACATGGAGATCATATCCCCCTTATGTATTTATACATGGAGATCATATCCCCCCTTATGTATTTATACATGGTGATCATATCCCCCCTTATGTATTATACATGGAGATCATATCCCCCCTTATGTATTATACATGGAGATCATATCCCCCCTTATGCATTATACATGGAGATCATATCCCCCCTTATGCATTTATACATGGAGATCATATTCCCCCTTATGTATTTATACATGGAGATCATATTCCCCCTTATGTATTTATACATGGAGATCATATTCCCCCTTATGTATTTATACATGGAGATCATATTCCCCCTTATGTATTTATACATGGAGATCATATCCCCCCTTATGTATTTATACATGGAGATCATATCCCCCTTATGTATTTATACATGGAGATCATATCCCCCCTTATGTATTTATACATGGAGATCATATCCCCCCCTTATGTATTTATACATGGAGATCATATCCCCCCTTTTGTATTTATACATGGTGATCATATCCCCCTTATGTATTTATACATGGAGATCATATCCCCCCTTATGTATTTATACATGGAGATCATATCCCCCCCTTATGTATTTATACATGGAGATCATATCCCCCCTTATGTATTTATACATGGAGATCATATCCCCCCTTTATGCATTTATACATGGAGATCATATCCCCCTTATGTATTTATACATGGAGATCATATCCCCCCTTATGTATTTATACATGGAGATCATATCCCCCCTTATGTATTTATATATGAAAATGTGGAGACCCCTGTTGTATATAAAACAAGATGACATTAGTATTGCCTCATCTTATAAATGAGTCCTCCTGCATTACATACCTTTTAGAGAATCCAAAAAGGAAGAATGAAGTTGCAGGTTCTTTTTTATTTCTGGACAAAATAAAACAAGATGTCATCAGTATCACCCCAAATGTCACATGTACAGAAGAATAAGAGACAATTTTCTGTGGAAATGTATTTCTGAATGGAGGGAAGATTCATCACATGTCATATGAAGAATAATGGAATGTTCTATACTGCTACATTGTAACCTGTAATGTCTAGTGGATGGTGTAGCTGACATAATTCCTGTAATGCTAAAAGCTTCATGAAATATGATTGTAGTTCCGTCTCTTGTTGTCCATCATGAGGTTTAATCAACATGATGGATAAAATGGTACATTATGTCAAATATAACTAAAAGCTGTATATCTAATGAAGCTGTGATAAGAATGTTAAGTTACAGATCATATCGCTAAACATACAGTATCAGTAATATTTGGTGCATCCTAGAATCAGATTTAAATGATCACTTTATATGTGAATGTACACCTCTCCTGTAATTACTGAGCTTTATCTGCAGGTGGCACTCTGTCATGGTTTTACACATGGGAGCTGTTGCAGTGGTCACAAGCATTGCCACCAAAAAAGGTGATTGTACCACACTCGGGGCCCCATCATCAATTCAGCAAATGGCCCTGGAGCCGAGAGGGGACCCTTTAACCACTTCCCACCCAGCCTATTGTCAAATGACGGCCGGGCGGGACCTTTATGGCTTTGGGTGGACGTCCTCCAGGAATGCTCCTCGGACGTGTCTCCGCTGGACACAGCTGATGTCTGATCAGTGTGCTGGCCTACTGCGGGTACCATGCAATTGCTGTGGCCAATCCTAGCAGATCACATGGCAATTGCAAACATTGAATGGCTTTGATTTATGCCATTCATTGTGTATGATTGTTTTGCTAGCTGTGATTGGTTACAGTGATCACACCGTACAGACAGGGCCAATCACAGCCCATTTGTACTATGTGATTAGCTGTGACCAATCACAACAGAGCAGACAATTTCTTAATTTTCCAAAAAAACTCACCATGCCTCTTACTAAACATATTGGACTGTCTACTTTCCAAAAAAGTGGTCCTTTAGGGGTTATTTATACTGTCCTGACATTTCAGGGCCTCAAGAAATGAGATTGGCCATCAGTACATCAGGATTGGTCGATTTTCAGATACATATCCCATAGTTTGTGGACTCTCTGGAAGTTTCCTACAGACTAAATAATATACACTAATTTGGGTTATTTTCACCAAAGAAATGGAGCAGAATACATTTTGGCCTAAATTTATGAAGAAAGATTCGTTATTCGCAAAATTTTATAACAGAAAAAAAACGGAAAATGTATTATCAAATACTTACCGTAATTTTCCTTTCCTGATGGACTCCATGGCAGCCTATGTGTGGGTTAACCCCGCCTCCTCTCCAGAGCTATAGGACCCCGTACCCAAAAATTTGAACTTACAGCTAGGGACTGCGTTCCATAACTAGCCAACTCTTTGACCAAATGAGCGGGAACTCCATCTGCCATTGAATCCATCAAAGGAAAATTACGGTAAGTATTTGATAATACATTTTCCGTTTTTCTGACAGACTCCATGGCAGCCTACGTGTGGGAAATAACTAGCCAGACCACCTGGGGTGGGTATGCTTGAACAAAAAAGATTTATTGCCCCATCAACCGACAGGACTCTTAACTCAAAGTTCACAGAAGATAGAGAAGCAGGCTCTATGCAGTAATGTGACTTAAAAGTATTAATGGAGGCCCAAAAGGCCACTTTGCAGATGACGTCTGGAGCCACGTGCCAAGCCGCTGCCCACAAAGCCGCCATACCCCTGGTGGAATGTGGCATCACCGCCTCTGGAGGAACCAAGCCCTTAGCTCTACAAGCCTACTGGATGTACTGGACGATGCAGGTCACAATCGTTCTGGTTGAGGCTCGCTTCCCCATGTTACAGCCAGAGTACAAAATGAACAGGTATTCGGTGCATCTAAAGGAGGAAGTAGCTTGTAGGTATTCCTTCAGTATTTAGCCTATATCCCGAGGATGAACTTCGGTGGACCCTGGAGATCTGAATGTAGGTAGGACGATTTCTTGGTTCTCATGGAACACTGAAGTTACTTTCGGATTTGAGCCGAGCATAGGGATGAGGACCACCTGGTCCTGAAAAAAGGTCAGGAATGGTTCTTCATGACCCAAGGAATCAATCTCAGAAATCCTTTTGGCTGAAGTGATAGTGACCAAGAAGGCGACTTTTGCAGAATGGTCTATGATAGACAGCGGGGAAGACCCTGTGAAACTGAGTCAAGATAATGAGTCGAGAACAAGGGGAAGATCCTATTTGAGGAATCTTGGTTTTCTTTGGCTTGCCGCCCCATGGATGAACTGCCGGATTAGCGGGTGAACAGCCCATGATATTCCGGAGAGGGCTGATAAGGCTGAGACTTGGACTCTAAGAGAGCTGATGGATAGAGACTGATCTAGGCCGGATTGAAGGAAGCTGAGGATATCTTGGATCTCTGGATCCCTAAATAATCTGCCTGTAGAGGATGAGAATTCAACAAACTTGGCCCATATTCTCTTATATACTTTATTCGTGCTCACCTTTCTTGAGCTCACAAGCTCTCCCTCTCAAGAACCAGGCCATCAGTCTTAATAATGGCGGACAAGGGTGCAGGACTGTCACCTGAAAAAGAAGGTCCGGCCTAAACGGAAGAGGCACCGGGTCCCAGAAGCTGAGCTGGGTCAGGAGGGGAAACCATGACCTGTTCGACCAGTAAGGTGCAATCAACACCATCTTTACAGCTTCCACTTGAAGTCTTCATAAGGAATTGAGGATGATCGGGTATGCCCTGTTGAAACTCCACTGATCTGTCAGGGCATCTATTCCCAAGGCCTGGCTGCAACAGACTAAAGTATAGTACTTCTTGACCTTGAAGTTACAGGGGGATGCATATAGATCCACTTCGGGATTGACTCCCAGGGACAGGATCCGCTCGCACGTCTGCACATGAAGAGACCACTCGTTGTACAGCTGTGTGCGGGACAGGAAGTCCACCTGGACATTCTGGGCTCCGGGGATGAAGACTGATGAGATATTTACAGGTTCTTCTGGGTCCAAAACATGATGGATTTGACCTCTTGGAGCAGGACGGGGCTCCGAGTGACCCCTTGCCCCCTCACATAAGAGACTGCAGTGATGTTGTCCATCCTTAGTACCACTGACTCCCCTTTCAGGAGATAAGAGAAGGATAGAAGGGCACACCAGGCCACCTAAAGTTCCAGGACGTTCAAGCCCGGATTGTGGAGACAAGCATCCCACTTGCCTTATGCCAGTTCTGACATGCAGAGGGCTCCCCAACCAGCATCACTGGCATCGGTCGTGACCGTGACCCATGGGACGGGGGCGATGGAGTGGCAAGGGATTATTCCTGTGCTGAAGCCACCAAAAGAGGCTTTTCCTCATCACAGTTATGTGAATGGACTAATGGATGTCCCCCGAATTCCATTGCTGAAGGAGCCCCATCTGAAAGGGGTGTAACATGCACAGAGACCACTTGACCATGGGGGTCATAGAGACCATCCTGCCAATAATTCTTAGGCACTGCAAGGCCCTCAGGCGTGAGGAGTTCAGAGCCCGTGAAATTCTTTCTCGAATAACTGGGATCTTCTCCACAGGAAGAGAGATGGTGCTTTCCACTGTGTCGAACTTGGCCCCCAAGTATATCAGGCGCTGAACTGGTACTAAATGGCTTTTTTCCAGGTTTAGGAGCCACCCAAAGTCGATCAATGTGGAGATAACCTGCTCCTTGTAGATCAACCATTTCTCCTTGTCCTAGGACAGCAACAGGAGGTCGTCAAGGTAATAGTACAAGGCCACCACGGACAGTAGAACCTTCAAAAAGACTTGAGGTGAGGTTGTCAGCCCGAAAGGAAGCAGATGTTCTTGCCTAAGTTGGAATCGGAGATATTTGTGAAATTCCTCTGCCACAGGCACATGGAAGTAAGCATCTTTTAAGTCGATTGAGATTGAAATAAGCCAATCGCTTGGCTGCACGGCTTTCTGAATGGTAGACATGGTCTCCATTTTGAACTTTTCGTATTTTATGAATATTTTATGAGCTTGCAGGTTTCTTTAAAGTGGTGTTCCGGCCAAAATTATACTTTTTAAATAAAAATACCCCTATAATACACAAGCTTAATGTATTCTAGTAAAGTTAGTCTGTAAACTAAGGTCTGTTTTATTGTTTTTTGGCAGTAGTTTGTTATCTTATAAACTTCCAGCAGGCCATGGCCATCTTAAGTGTGGGCATCTGAAGCCATACTATATTTCTTCCTGGATCTCATCCTTGCAGATCTCGCACATGCTCAGTGCAGCACAAGCAGTGTAATAGGTTTCAGGTCAGATTTCTATAGCAACGGCAGTGTCAGAGGAAGTTGCCGCCCCTTTCCAGAAGGCATTGCAAACAGGAAATGATCCGATGGGCCACGGACAGGGAGGAGGAAGTGAAAAATGAATACAGCAGATATACAGTAGGTGCTGAGAAAAAAAAAATATCCAATTAGTTTACAGTGCAAAGTTTAGTGAGGAATGCTGAAGAGTTGTAAAAGTGGGTGGAACTCCACTTTAAGAACCTTGCAAGCTCCCCCACAAAGGCTTACCTTGTCCCAAACAATACCCAGGCTTGGGGAAGCTGCCGCTCACTGCCCACAGGATTTCCAAATTTTAGCAGGGGCTGACAGCTTTTTAAAACCCCCACCTGAGTGACGTCACTGCATCCCCACCTCACCTGCATGGTTGAATTTTTGTGTCCATCCATAACCCCTACTCCATAGAAGCCATGATCTCCATACACTGCACTGATGATGGAAAAAAGCATGAAAAAGCTGTATAGAGATTGGAATAAATATCTCTATATTATTAGTACATGTCCGGCCTAAAAACCAGCAATACATAATGAGCAAAAAAGACAAACAGAAACATTTTTACCTATGAACACTGTTTATAAACAATGTTACTTTGTATACCTCTTTCTCCCATCTGATCATTGTTTATAAACAATGTTACTTTGTATCTATCTCCTGTCTGATCAATGTTTATAAACAATGTTACTTTGTATTTCTCGATCTCCCATTTAATATGTTATAGAGTCCACAAACTATGGGATATATTTGAAAATTGATAAATCCTGACTGTTCCTGACCGGCCTGTACAGATGGCCGATCTCATTTCTTCAGGCCCTAAAATTCCAGGACAATACAAATACACCACCAAATTACCCCTTTATGGAATGTAGACACCCCAAGGTATTTAGTAAGAGGTGTTGTGAGTTTTTTTAATTTATAATTTTCTGTCACAATATTTTGGAAAATTAAGAAATTAAATAAAATTTGTTGTTCTTACATATTTTTTTTACATATTGTCACCAGACTAATACGATATGACTAGTGTGGCAGTGATTAGGCAAACTGACTGGTGGCAGTATGTAAAAATAAAGAAATAAATACATAGATATATTTATGATTTACAATTATCATGCTTTCAAATTGCTCAAGCCCATGCAATGGCAACAAACGATGAAAATGTAACTATCCATAGGTGACGTTTTAAAAGCAAGCCATTTACAAGTTACCACTTTAGATTTACACAGGAGGTCTGGTTCTGATGTTCATGGCGATACCTCACATGTGTAGAATGATTGCTGATTGCGTTCTTATGGGACTGATGTACGTGTTCATCCTTGAGCACTAGCATGGGGGGGAGAGGTCAACGTGGGCACTTTAATCTTTTTTTTTTAATCATGAATGTATTTTTTTTTTTTACACTGTTGCTTTATTTTATTTTTTAATCACTTTTATTGCTGTCACAAGGAATATAAACATCCCATGTGACAGTAATGGGTGGTGACAGGTACTTATGGAGAGATCTGGGGTCTATAATGAATGTAAACATCCCATGTAACAGTAATAGGTGGTGACAGGTCCTCTTTATGGAGAGATCTGGGTTCTATAATGAATGTAAATATCCCATGGGATAGTATTAGGTGGTGACAGGTACTCTTTATGGAGAGATCTAGGGTCTATAACACCTTAGATCCCTCCTCTGCCCTTAAAAACATTCAAACCACCAAGATCTTTGTTTTTGAATACTTTTGATTTGTAAAAAATGGTGCCGTTGACATCCAGGTATACTGAAAGTGATGTCATCGCTTCCAGGTCACTATCACGAACAGCCGATCAAAGGTGATACTAGGTTTGCTTGGCCGTCTAGCCAACTGGCAAAAACACCAGCTGGACACTTGGGTCATCCGGTGGGACGGGAAAGCCCAAAAATGGCATGGAAGATGGTTGTCTGGCCAGCTGGCGGATGCACCAGCTTGTCGCTTGGGTCACCTGGTGGGACAGAGAGTCTGTGCATGCCACAGAAGGTGGCGGGAGGGGAGGGTGTCCCCTCCAGCTGCTTGTAATAGCAATTGAGCAGATAGTTAGCAACTCTGATTGCTATTACAAGAGAGCTTACCGCCGGCTCTAAAAAACAGCCACAGGCATCATCCCGGTATAACCAACGAAATTCCAGCATTGTACGGGTATGTCACTGGTCATTAAGTGGTTAATTATTGCCAGTTAAGGCAGATTACTGTTTAGTTTAGTGATCTATCTTTCTATCTGTAGCACCCTCTACCATAGGTAGGTGCTAGAGTGAGGATTTTTTGGTAGGGAAACTGTCAGCACAGGTAAATTTAGGCAGGCCTATGCTGCAAGCTAGACCTGTTTGTTTTTGATCTGGGGGCAGGGAGTGGTTAGTGTAGCAGTGGGTGTGACCACCTGTACTTTTGGTTCTGAGGCACCTCCCCTTCTTCCATTCTGTTTTGGAAGAGGGGCAGGGCCTAGAACTGGAGTGGCAGGCAGCTCATGTGAGGAGCCCTGACAAATCCCCAACTGGAATTAACAGGGAGCAGGCCTCCCATATAAGCTGAGGTAACAGACCACTGGGAGGAGTTGGCCGAGAGAAGTGGAGAATGGAGTACTAGACAGCAGCAGGAGGGCACTCCCATCTGGGGGGGTGCGCCAATTGCGGAAGGAGGCCCGGGAGAGCTGTGAGGGAGCTTCACCCTTACACGGTCATGGGTGAAGTCCTCACCATTACACATCATCGATGAGGAGTTCCTGGAGCAGAGGGGCAGGAGAAGCTGTCGGAACATACAATCCAGTTAAGTTTTCCATCATGGACTCGGGGCAGAGAAAGGTCGGTGAGTGTACCACAGTGGAGTGCTGGATGTCGAGACATGCCAGGGAGTCTGTGAGGGAACTTCATCCTTACACAGTCGTGGATGAAGTCCTCATCTTTACACGGTCATTGATTGCTTTCCCTGTGATGTCAGAGAGGGGGGCGGGGTCACCCGGTTACGTAACGGGTGACCCCGCCCCCCTCTGACGTCACGTTGAAAGCCATAGGGAAGTCCCATCAAGTCCCCATGCGTCAGAGGGGGCAGGGTCACTGGTTTGCTCCACCCTCCGTTATTTAAGAAATGTCAGAAGAAGAGAAGTGTCACACAGCGGGAGCCTCCCATGGATGCGGAGCAGCCCAAGAACGAAGCGGGGAAGAAGACGCCGCGGAGGAAGATGCCAGACGAGAACACCGGAGCAAGAAGCAGAGGATCGAAGGAAGAACCAGAGGAAGAAGAATATGGAGGAAGAAACCGAAGGAAGAAGGAAGGAAGAAGGAAGGAAGAAGGAAGAAGACCCGAAGAAGATGGAAAGAAGAAGACTTTAAATAAAGGAATTGTCAAAAACTGTCTCTTGTCATTTTTAACATTTTTGACACTTTTTTTGTGAAATGGTAGGTACCCCATTACCATTTCACATGGGGGGCGGGATCTGGGGGTCCCCTTGTTAAAGGGGGCTTCCAGATTCTGATAAGCCCCCTGCCCGCAGACCCCCACAACCACCGGCCAAGGGTTGTGGGTATGAGGCCCTTGTCCTCATCAACATGGAGACAAGGTGCTTTGGAGGCCGCTACCCCAAAGCACCCTCCCAATGTTGAGAGCATGTGGCCTGGTACGGTTCAGGAGGGGGGGCGCTCTCTCATCCCCCCCCTCTTTTCCTGCGGCATACCAGGTTGCGTGCTCTGATAAGGGTCTGGTATGGATTTTTGGGGGGACCCCACGCCATTTTTTTAACATTTTGGCACAGGGTTCCCCTTAAAATCCATACCGGACCTAAAGGCTCTGGTATGGATTTTGAGGGGGACCCCCACGCCATTTTTTAAAAAAATTTTGGCGCGGGGTCATTTTGCTGTCAGACTGTTCTAAACACGGGAAACATGCGTCCCTTTACGGGAATACTATAGACACACCCAGGTACGAAATTTAAAGGAATATTACACTTTTATTGTTTCACTTTAAGCATTATTTAAATCACTACTCCCCAAAAAACGGCCATTTTTAGAACTTTTTTTTGCATTGATACATGTCCCCTCAGGCAGGACCCAGGTCCCCAAACACTTTTTATGACAATACCATGCATATAAGCCTTTAAAATTAGCACTTTTAAATTCTCCCATAGACTTTTAAAGGGTGTTCTGCGGCTTTCGAATTTGCCGCGAACACCCCAAATTGTTCGCTGTTTGGTGAACTGGTGAACAGCCGATGTTCGAATCGAACATGAGTTTTGACTCAAACTCGAAACTCATCCCTAGTGGGAAGCAATTAACCCGCCTAGGGCAGGTGCAGTGGGAATCGAGATATTACTCCATACACCTGCTCACAGGACTGTGCATGCCGCAACCACAGGGAGTTCGGAGGGCCGGAGTACCGAGGATCACCTGCCAGTGATGGAGGAGAGCTGCCATCAGGTATGTCCACCTCAGAGGTCCGGGACATATTGGAAAAGGAAACTGCTGCGGAGACCCGAGGCCTGGCCAGGGGCCCGGAGGTTGCAGGAGTCAGTGTGCAGACTCCGGTTGATCTCCCTAAAGAGCCGGCTCCAAGTAAAACCCTTGCTGTGGCCATCCGTAAGGAGCCCATTCTGTGGCAGGAGGGAGAACCCTCAGGTCAGCTGGATGAGGTGAGCGAGGGCCGGATTACTGACTGGTGTTCACCCAGAGTGCTGGAATGGTTTGGATCAGTGGAGAAACTATTCTCTTGGTCTTCCCCAGAAGAGGACTCCAGTGAGGAGGAGTGGGAGACAAGAAATTCCCCATGCGCAGGTACCTCATCTGAAATAACGGAGGAACCACAATCCCCAGCATGGACCCCAGTGCAAACCAGCAGACTTTTTGTTAATCAGCCCACCACTACCCAGACCAGGGCATCCACATGCAGGCAGTGGGTCATCAAGGCCCCAGGTTCCTGTGTCCTGCCTGGAAAGGGAAAACTTAAAGAGCTGCCCTGACTCTCCCATTTCCAGTGGGAGGGTTGCCTTGGAGTGGGACTTAGATTATCTATATGTCCCAGCCCAAACCATGGACATCATTGAAGACCCATGGGGACAGTGGGAGGAGGACCTGGTTTGGGACTATTTGCATGTCCCCAAGCCACTCCGGGTGCCAGAAAGTGAGGTCTGGGCCCGGTTTAAAGACATTCAACAGGAATGGAAGTTGGGCCATGCCATATACCGAGACCCAGTCCTGGTTGTAAAGGCGGGTCGCCTACCAGGAGCCACTCGGTCTCCATCAGAGGAGAAGGGGATATGGCCAGAGGAGGTTGCTGGATCCACGTTTTTATATGTGAGGAGTAGGGATGAGCTTCGAGTTCGAGTCGAACTCATGTTCTACTCGAACATTGGCTGTTCGCAAGTTCGCCGAACAGCGAACAATTTGGGGTGTTCGCGGCAAATTCGAATGCCGCGGAACACCCTTTAAAAGTCTATGGGAGAAATCAAAAGTGCTCATTTTAAAGGCTTATATGCAAGTTATTGTCATAAAAAGTGTTTGGGGACCTGGGTCCTGCCCCAGGGGACATGGATCAATGCAAAAAAAAGTTTTAAAAACGGACGTTTTTTCAGGAGCAGTGATTTTATTAATGCTTAAAGTCAAACAATAAAAGTGTAATATCCCTTTAAATTTCGTACCTGGGGGGTGTCTATAGTATGCCTGTAAAGGGGCGCATGTTTCCTGTGTTTAGAACAGTTTGACAGCAAAATGACATTTTGAAGAAAAAATTTAAAACTACCCGCGGCTATTGCATTGCCGACAATACAGTAGAAGTTCATTGATAAAAACGGCATGGGAATTCCCCACAGGGCAACCCCGAACCAAAAAAAAAAAAAAAAAAATGATGTGGGGGTCCCCCTAAATTCCATACAAGGCCCTTCAGGTCTGGTATGGATATTAAGGGGAACCCCAGCCAAAATTTTTTAAAAAAATTGACGTGGGGTTCCCCCTAAATTCCATACCAGACCCTTCAGGTCTGGTATGGATTTTAAGGGGAACCCCGCGCCAAAAAAAAAAACGGCGTGGGGTCCCCCCAAAAATCCATACCAGACCCTTATCCGAGCACGCAACCTGGCAGGCCGCAGGAAAAGAGGGGGGGACGAGAGTGCGGCCCCCCCCTCCTGAACCGTACCAGGCCACATGCCCTCAACATTGGGAGGGTGCTTTGGGGTAGCCCCCCAAAACACCTTGTCCCCATGTTGATGAAGACAAGGGCCTCATCCCCACAACCCTGGCCGGTGGTTGTGGGGGTCTGCGGGCGGGGGGCTTATCGGAATCTGGAAGCCCCCTTTAACAAGGGGACCCCCAGATCCCGCCCCCCCCCTGTGTGAAATGGTAAGGGGGTACTTACCCCTACCATTTCACTAAAAAACTGTCAAAAATGTTAAAAATGACAAGAGACAGTTTTTGACAATTCCTTTATTTAAATACTTCTTCTTTCTTCTATCTTCCTTCATCTTCTGGTTCTTCTGGCCCTTCTGGTTCTTCCTCCGGCGTTCTCGTCCAGCATCTCCTCCGCGGCGTCTTCTATCTTCTTCTCCTCGGGCCGCTCCGCACCCATGGCATGAGGGGGGAGGCTCCCGCTCTTCTCTTCATCTTCTTCATCTTCTTCTTCTTCTTCATCTCTTCTTCCTTCTTCTCTTCTTCATTTCTTCTCCGGGCCGCTCCGCAGCCATGCTGGCATGGTGGGAGGCTCCCGCTGTGTGACGGCGTCTCTTCGTCTGACAGTTCTTAAATAACGGGGGGCGGGGCCATCCGGTGACCCCGCCCCCCTCTGACGCACGGTGACTTGACGGGACTTCCCTGTGACGTCACGGGGAATGCCACAGGGAAGTCCCGTCATGTCCCGTGCGTCAGAGGGGGCGGGGTCACCGGGTGGCCCCGCCCCCCGTTATTTAAGAACCGTCAGACGAAGAGACGCCGTCACACAGCGGGAGCCTCCCACCATGCCAGCATGGCTGCGGAGCGGCCCGGAGAAGAAATGAAGAAGAGAAGAAGGAAGAAGCGAAGAAGAAGAAGAAGAAGATGAAGAAGAAGATGAAGAAGAGAAGAAGATGAAGAGAAGAGCGGGAGCCTCCCCCCCATGCCATGGGTGCGGAGCGGCCCGAGGAGAAGAAGATAGAAGACGCCGCGGAGGAGATGCTGGACGAGAACGCCGGAGGAAGAACCAAAAGAGCCAGAAGAACCAGAAGAAGATGAAGGAAGAAAGAAGAAGCATTTAAATAAAGGAATTGTCAAAAACTGTCTCTTGTCATTTTTAACATTTTTGACAGTTTTTTAGTGAAATGGTAGGGGTAAGTACCCCCTTACCATTTCACACAGGGGGGGGGCCGGGATCTGGGGGTCCCCTTGTTAAAGGGGGCTTCCAGATTCCAATAAGCCCCCCGCCCGCGGACCCCCACAACCACCGGCCAGGGTTGTGGGGATGAGGCCCTTGTCTTCATCAACATGGGGACAAGGTGTTTTGGGGGGCTACCCCAAAGCACCCTCCTAATGTTGAGGGCATGTGGCCTGGTACGGTTCAGGAGGGGGGGGGCCACACTCTCGTCCCCCCTCTTTTCCTGCGGCCTGCCAGGTTGCGTGCTCGGATAAGGGTCTGGTATGGATTTTTGGGGGGACCCCACGCCGTTTTTTTTGTTTTTTTTGGCGCGGGGTTCCCCTTAAAATCCATACCAGACCTGAAGGGTCTGGTATGGAATTTAGGGGGAACCCCACGTCAATTTTTTTTTTTAATTTTGGCTGGGGTTCCCCTTAATATCCATACCAGACCTGAAGGGCCTTGTATGGAATTTAGGGGGACTCCTACATCATTTTTTTTTTTTAATTTTGGTTCGGGGTTGCCCTGTGGGGAATTCCCATGCCATTTTTATCAATGAACTTCTATGTGTATTGTCGGCAATGCAATAGCCGCGGTAGTTTTAAATGTGTTTTTTCCTTCAAAATGTCATTTTGCTGTCAGACTGTTCTAAACACGGGAAACATGCGCCCCTTTACAGGCATACTATAGACACCCCCCAGGTATGAAATTTAAAGGGATATTACACTTTTATTGTTTGACTTTAAGCATTATTAAAATCACTGCTCCTGAAAAAACGGCCGTTTTTAAAACTTTTTTTTGCATTGATTCATGTCCCCTGGGGCAGGACCCAGGTCCCCAAACACTTTTAATGACAATAACTTGCATATTAGCCTTTAAAATTAGCACTTTTGATTATTCATGTTCGTGTCCCATAGACTTTAACGGTGTTCGCGTGTTCGAACAAATTTTTTTCCTGTTCGCATGTTCTGGTGCGAACCGAACAGGGGGGTGTTCGGCTCATCCCTGGTGAGGAGGACTGCTGTGCTGCTCACATAAAAGCGGCCACAGGGACTGCAAGGACAGGGCAGGGCCTGGTTTTCTCCACTGACAGTTCAAATTCTTTTGCAGGGACAGTCCTTTGCCTGCCACCCAGGGTGCCTGATGGGAGGACAAGTGCATCATGGACACTAGGGTGTACTGTCTCTGTTAACCTCTTTGCTACCTGCTACTTCACAAGGGGCTGTTGATCTGCAGGAGGTTCCCCTAGATCCCTCCTGGTGGAGTGACAGTAGGCGGGTAAATACATGTAGGAAATGTAAATTGATGTTTCACCACAGGGCGGATTATAACCCCCTCTCAGTGGTGAATTACTTGTAAAGTTAGCTTGTATAGATAGGTTGTATGTTTATTTGTGTCTTCTTTTAGGAACGCCAGGGATGTGACGGCTGTCCATCTCCACCGTGGGAACAGATGAAGACATGTGATAGGCAGAGTATTCTTACCAAGGGAGCAGTGCTCTGGCTTCACTTGTATGTACCTAGCTGCAGAGATCTGTAGTTAGGATGTCTATGCTTAAATTGTACAGTGTGAATATGTGAACAGATTGTATATATTATATTTTTGTACTTAATTTATTTGTGCATAGCCCCGTCCAAGTTTTCACCCTTTCCCCCATCCGACCAATTGATATGGGATGCCTTTAGTCCTGGGCCCAGGAAGTAATTTTTTGGAAATTCATTTTTTTTCCACAGCTGGGGACCAGCTGTAAAATGGTGGGGGTGAATGTAGCACCCTCTACCATAGGTAGGTGCTAGAGTGAGTATTTTTGGTAGGTTCTGTCAGTACAGGTAAATTTAAGCAGGCCTATGCTGCAAGCTAGGCCTGTTTGTTTTTGATCTGGGGGCAGGGAGTGGTTAGTGTAGCAGTGGGTGTGACCACCTGTACTTCGGTTCTGAGGCACCTCCCCTGCTTCCAGTGAGAATGCTCTGGAAGAGGGGCAGGGCATAGAACTGGCATGGCAGGCAGCTCATGTGAGGAGCCCTGACAAATCCCCAACTGGAATTGGCAGGGGGCAGGCCTCCCATATACGCTAAGGTAACAAGCCACTGGGAGGAGTTGTCGGCCGAGAGAAGTGGAGAATGGAGTACTAGACAGCAGCAGGAGGGCACTTCCATCTGGGGGGGGGTGCACCGATTGTGGGAGGAGGCCCGGGAGAGCTGTGAGGGAGCTTCACCCTTACACGGTCATGGGTGAAGTCCTCATCATTACATGGTTATTGATGAGGAGTTCCTGGAGCAGAGGGGCAGGAGAAGCTGTCGGAACGTACAGTCCAGTTAAGTTCTCCATCATGGACTCAGGGCAGAAAAAGTTTGGTGAGTGTACCACAGTGGAGTTCTGGATGTGGAGACATGCCAGGGAGTCTGTGAGGGAACTTCATCCTTACACAGTCATGGATGAAGTCTTCATTTTTACATGGTCACTGATGAGGAGTCCTGGAGCAGAAGAGAGACTGTGGGGAATAGTTTCCAATCGATGCGGCCCGAGGGCGCAGGATTTGCAAGATGGACTAGCTGGGAACAGAAGTCCACGATTCAGCATATGCTGTTAAACTACTAGGCATCTGGGGAGAGGTACTGCATGCTTCTGGCCTAGTAGCAGCAACCAATCAGAGTCAGCATTAGAGACTATTCAGAGTGGGTTCTTTTGCACATACAAGAGGATATGACAAGAAAGACAATGTGCTACAGAATAAGTTTGTGCAGGAGGGAAGGATTCCTGGGAGCAATAATCTGCAGGAATTATGCAGAGGAGGAGCAATAATCTGCATGGTGATGCAGGGAAGAGACTGTAGATGTTATATATGTGCAGCAATTCTTCAAGGCTCAATCGAAGTTCTAATTTACAAATATGATGGCAAAGTAATTTGATCTATGGGCATACCATATACCCTTTCCCCAACCAAGTTATATCCCCCATTAAACAAAAACAAAACAAAGAAAATGACTGTTCATTGTCTTAGAAGTGATATATGAAGGTCGGGCAGCAGGGTGATATGGTGGATGTTAGTAACTAGTGGCAACACACCGCTATATATCTAACTATTGTGACAGGGCTTCAGGGTGTCTGTAGTGAAGGACACTGGTTTCACTGTTTTCTGCAGGATTGGTAATTCCTGGATTGAGTTCTGGAGTCCAGTGACATTGAAAAGTCTTGGAAGGGAAGAAGCCTCTAACCCTGTGCCCGCATCCTCCACCAATTAACAAAAGGGACATGATCTGACACCATATCCACAGCGTTACCTACCTAGCTCCATTTCCGGGCTAAACTTCTTTGACATATCTGCATAAAGTGAAACACACAGATAACATGTACAGAATAATACCATTGAAAAAATGCAGTGCATAAAATCTAGTTATGAGTCTAAACATAAATTAATGAGTGACAATCCATTAATAACAATTTAAAATAATAAATATATAGATAAATTCCAGAAAAAAGTCCAGAGAGTACACCATGAAATGTACTACAATATACACCTCAAAAAAATGTGAAGTGAGTAGCAAAAAAGTCCCAACTAAAGACCCTGTGTTAGATTGGAAAGAAATCCAGGGATAGCCAATTTGACATCCAAATCAACACCAGAATGCCAGTGACCCCCTTATTTCGTAATCCTGTGTCAACAGTTTCAGTTGGTGCAGAAACATGAGGCATGCACTGCACAGGTTTATGCATGACTTCTGTCTGTAGTGTGAGACCTGACACTTCCTGTAAAGAAACTCCTTGCTGTAGCGCTTCTCTACCCTGATTCCTGTGCTCACCCATTGAAGTGCAGTTCATATTTCACAGTAACATTTTTAAACATCATATAATCAAATATGAATTATTGCCAGTTAAGGAAGATTACTGTTTAGTTTAGTGCTCTATCTATCTATTGTTCTATTCATTGTGACAGGGCTGCACCATGTCATGGGGTCAGAAAGGGTATATATCACACAGGGTTTTAGCTGATGCAGGTTTAGGGGCTTCGGGGTTTCTATTTATAGTGGAGTTCCAATGCAATATTCCCAACACACATGTTCCTGTATAAATGACTGTGAGTAGAGAGTCCATGCATGCCACAGAAGGTGGCGGGAGGGGAGGGGGTCCCCTCCCGCTGCTTGTAATAGAAATGGAGCAGATAGTTAACCGCTCCAATTGCTATTACAAGAGAGCTGACAGCCGGCTCTAAAAAAGGGCATCATCCCGGTATAACCAACGAAATTCCAGCACTGTACGGGTACGTCACTGGTCTTTAAGTGGTTAATTATTGTCAGTTAAGGCAGATTACTGTTTAGTTTAGTGCTCTATCTATCTTTCTATCTATTTTGAAAGGGCTTCAGGGTGTCTATTTGTAGTGAAGAACACTGGTTTCAGAAGGATTGGTAATTCCTGGATTGGGTTCTGGAGTCCAGTGACATTGAAAAGTCTTGGAAGGGAAGAAGCCTCTAACCCTGTGCCCGCATCCTCCACCAATTAACAAAAGGGACATGATCTGACACCATATCAATTCATCCACAGAGTTACCTACCTTGCTTCCTTTTCAGGCTGAACTTCTTTGACTTATCTGCATAAAGTGAAACACACAGATAACATGTACAGAATAATACCATTGAAAAAGTGCAGTGCATAAAATCTAGTTATGAGTCTAAAAATAATTAATGAGTGACAATCAATTAATAATAATATAAAACAATAAACATATAGATAAATTCCATAAAAAGGTCCAGAGAGTACACCGTGACATGTACTACAATATACACCTCAAAAAAAATGTGAAGTGAGTAGCAAAAAAGTCCCAACTAAAAACTCTGTGTTAGATTGGAAAGAAATCCAGGGATAGCCAATTTGATACCTAAATCCACATGACTTCTGTCTGTAGTGTGAGACCTGACACTTCCTGTAAAGAAACTCCTTGCTGTAGTGCTTCTCTTCCCTGATTCCTGTGCTCACCCAATTGCAGTGCAGTTCATATTTCACAGTAACATTAACACAGTAACAGGGCTGCACCATGTCATGGGGTCAGAAGGGGTATGTATCACACAGGGTTCTCACTGATGCAGGTTTAGGGGCTTCAGGGTTTCTATTTATAATGTATGAGTTCCAATGCACTATTCCCAAAACACACGTTCCTGTATAAATGGCTGTGAGTATAAGTGGGTGCCGAAGTGACCACCATCTGGAACCGTGTCAAGTCAGAGCAAAAGAATGTCACCAAGAAGCGGACGTTCATTACCTGGGAGGTGAAAAATTGGATACACCTGTTCCCGATCCAGGAATCACCAATCCTGGAGAAAACAGAATCATCCTCCACTATGATAAAGGGCAAAAGAATAGCACACCAAGGTTCTCCAGAGTGGGTCCTAAGCTTTATTCAACAATCACATTTTTACAGCAGAGTGCAAAGTTTAAGAGCCACAGGAGACCCCTTTCATCAGGCATGTGGTGTCACATATGTCACATGCCTGATGAAGGGGTCCTTCGTGACTTCAAAATGTTGCAATATGCTGTAATGATTTGATTGTCAATTAAAGCTTAGGACCCACTCTGGAGATCCTTGGTGTGCTGGTGATATTCTTTTGCTCTTATGCATGGTGAAGGATTTTCCTGTTTTCTCCAGGATTGGTAATGGATTGGGAACAGGTGTATCAAAGCTTCCACCTCCCAGGCAACAAACATCCGCTTCTTGGCAGGACGCTCAACGTGAAAAGGTCTCCGCAACCTCCATCACTGGCAAAGAAAGGGAAAAGGTGAGTGTCACAATAATCATCTAAAAATGCTTCAAAACATTATTGCAATGCTGCTAAATACATGGCCAAAAAAAAAAAAAAACACCACGTCTCAGCCTTTAGGCCTTACTTATGGCTCCTGGATTGGGTTCTGGAGTCCAGAGACTTTGTGTCAAATCACTGTGTGTACAAAACACAATGATAGGAAAAATGAAAAAATATATAATATTCTTAATACATACGAGATAAAAGGTATATATACATGCAAACAAAATTGATGGCTGAACAAAAAACATGTCAACATGGCATAGCAGTGGCTACTACTCATAGGTTCCGGACTTCCGTGGTGGAAAGACAGAGCACTGGAACCACACCCAACGTGTTTCAGAATCCTTCTTTCTTCAGGGATCGGGAGCGATCGAACACCGCCGATCACTCGGTTTTCAGAGCTCCCTAAGCAGAGAGCTGTAGACTGTCAGTCACAGCTCTCTGCTCTGCTCCTCCATGCTCACTGGAGCACTGATCTGTGGAGGGGGTGGGGAGCGGCTTACTAAGTGGCTGAGAAGGGTGTCAGTCCAGGCACCTGGTGGATCCAGACTCCCATTCTCGGGATGATGTGCTGCCTGGACTGATATCTGTGACGTCAGCGGAGAGCGGACTTCAGTCCACTCTCTACTGAAAACGGGTCACAGGAGTGCAAAGCGAATTGCACTCCTGTGATCCATAGGAGAAGGACAACCAAACGAGCTCAGGCTGGACTTCTCCTTTAAAATTAACACAGACATACAGCAAGTAATGAACAGACAGGTAGGTGATCACAGGAAGTACCTGACATTTTAATTTTACTGGTTATCTGGAGTTACCAAAAGTTCTAACGTTGACTTCTTACCTCCCTTCAGCCACTGGATGAAATCTGTGTACATGTCTGTAAAACAATACATTCTGTTATATTATCTTTAATTGAAGAACATTAAATACAATTTAAAAAATACAATAATCAGAATAGACCGATTATATTTGGGGGGCTCTTTCTGGTTATTTTTTTTCCATTCCCTGTCCCCATTCTTGTCCAGTCCATAATGACATGACCTGCTCCCGTAGCCTCCTGGGAGACCCTCGTCTCTCACATATCCAAGGAGTCTGTGGGAGTCCATGTGCAGAGCATGTGCCAAGGGGCGGAGCTCACATGTCATTGGGGGCCGGGCTGCCTGAACCCAGAAGTAGAAGCTGGCTGAGGAGGATCAAGATGGCAGCCAACCTGAATAGTGAATCACTGCAGGACAACATTGGATCTGCGGGGCAGTTATGTGTTTGAACAGAGGTTTGGGAGGATTGGGGGGGGGGCAGGGGGATTGAGAACTCTTGAACATCCAAATAACAACATATGGACCTTTTGAATGAATCTGTTCTTGGACTATACTAGTCAAACTGGACCCCTTAAAGTAGAACTAAAGACCTTCTTTGGAAAAGTGTAAGCAGGCCAGCTATTTATTGCACAAGGTACTTTTTTAAAATGTACACTGAGCATGTGCAGCTCAGTATACGTTCTGGCATGGTGCCAATGTGCCCGGATGACTGAACTCCTGTTTATGGGTGGAAGTTACATCATCCCACATTTGAGAGATGGTGCAATTTATTGTGAATAGCTGCCCAGTGCACCTCCCAAAGGCATATACACTGCAATGCAGCACGGTGCTCTGTGCTTTGCCCTGCCATAAAATGCAGCCTTCCCCATTTCTGCATGCGTTGCTGTGAGTTTCAGCCCATTTATATTACATTTGCTGTTTAACTCAATATAACGTGCTGTTACACACATCAACGCATGACAACACATAGGACCTTATCTACATAACTATATTAGGGAATGAGAAAATGTTCAACCCATTAAGCCTCGTACACATGGTACGATTGTTGGCAGGGCATTGTCTGTTGACAGACTGTTGTCCTAAAATCTGACCATTAGTACGCTTCTTCTGACAATTGTTGTCCAACTTTCGGCCAACAAATGTTGGATGGCAGGCTAGTAAATTTTTGGCGGACACCTGTCTGTTGGCTGATTTTCGTCAGTACACAAGTCCGTCACACAAAAGTGGAAAGTACAAACACGCATGCTCGGAATCAATGCTCACCAAATTAGCAGAAGGGGCCCAAAGGGTGGTGCTCAAGAGCTGAAATTCCTCATAGTACGTCACTTTGTTCGTGTTTGTTGTGTACCTATAGTATGCAAGACAAGTTCCTGGCACACGCCCTTTGGACAAAAATCAGACGCTCGGTTGGCCAACAATCTGACCGTGTGTACAAGGCTTTAGAGTGACAACCAAGAAATTAGTACTTCTAGAAGTTTAGGGCAGCAATCACACCCAACATAGGTCTCTTGGCACATATTTTCTTTAAACACTCTGAGGATATGTGTGGGTGGGGCTGGGAATTGGCTAAATTGGAGGACCAGCACAGAGTCAGGAAAAGGTTAAACAATTCCTGTATTTTTGGGACGTAACTGAACAGTCAACGAGGCAACCGTAATCTGTGATCACTAGCACTGGTACAATGGCGATAGTAACTGCGACACACTTTCACAAACCATTCGAAATACTCTTGAACCAGAACTCTGGCGATACAAGTACATTTACAGTAACGTTGGAGGCTTACAATATCTCTCAGTACAGCATATGTCTCGAATGGCTGTCCTACATTACCGGGCACTGAATCTGTAAGAGGGGTTGCCGACCAGTGAAGTGAAGGCACATACCGGCTCTTGAGGAGACTTGCCAGAGCTTAGAAATTTAGTCTTTCAGGCAGTAAACAGTGAAGCTTGCAGCGTTGTCCATAATCTTTCCCTCCTCAAGCAGGAACCTTTCTCTGAGGCCAGCTCACTGCCCCTGACAAGCATAGTTCCTCTTCCTACATTAGCCCCTCGCAGAATTAGCATTGCCAATACTAAAGATGGCTGCTGAGGACATCCAGTGTTACCATGTCCAAACAGACCACTGCTCCCCTGATAACTCCTATGGAGCCTACAGAGGAACAATGTTTCTCTCCTCAAGCACAGCAGCACAGTAATTAGTGTCACCTATAGCTAGGAGGATCAATTGCACCTGCCTAGATATTGTTCTTTTTTTCACCCATGTGACTGTCATTTTCAAATGTTAGTAGCTCAGAGACTGAAAATAACTGTCATTTAAAAAAAAAAAATAAGAATGTAAATTGAGTCATTAAGCATGTGTGAAGAAATGCTGTAAATGAAGAATGCTTTCAGAAATCAAAGTGTTAATAGATTATTTTCATCAATTAACAAAATGGAAAGTAAATGAAGAGACGACAAATCCAAATTGAATCAATATTTGGGGTCCCCCCCCTTTACCTTCTTCTAGGTAGACTTGCACACAGTTTTTGAAGGAACTCGGCAGGTAGGTTGTTCTATGTACATCTTGGAGAACAAAGCACAGATCTTTCATAGATGGCGGCCGCCTCCAATCCTTCTGTCTCTTCATGTCATCCCAGACAGACTCCGTGATGGTGAAATCAGGGCTCTGAGGGGGCCAAACCATGACTTCCAGGACTCTTTGTACTTATTTACACTGAAGATAGTTCTTAATGACATTGGCTGTATGTTTGTGGTGGTTGTCCTGCTGCAGAATAAATTTCGGGCCAATCTCCTCCCTAATGGTATGGCATGATGGAGAAGTATATCCCTGTATTTCTCAGCATTGAGGACACCAGTGATCCTGACAAAATCTTGCCCCAAACTTGCAAGGAACCTTCACCATGCTTCAGTTGCCGGCAGACACTCAACATTGTATCGCTGTCCAGCCCTTTCCCCAACAAACTGCCTCCTGCTACAGACAAATATTTCACATTTTACTCATCAGTCCAACGTGCCTATTGCCATTTTTCTGCCCCCTCAGTTCCTAGGTTTTCTTACATAGTTGAATCACTTATGCCGCGTACACACGGTCGGACTTTTCGTCCACGGACGTCGACGGACTAAAGCTGGCTGACAATCCGGTCGTGTGTGGGCTTCCCCGGACTTTCAGCTGACTTTTCCAGCCTCAAATCTGACGAACATGCTTCAAATCTTTACGTCGTAACTACGCCGGACCCAGAAATCCGCTTGTCTGTGTGCTAGTCCGACGGACAAAAACCCACGCTAGGGCAGCTATTGGCTACTGGCTATCAACTTCCTTATTTTAGTCCGGTGTACGTCATCACGTACGAATCCGTCGGACTTTTGTGTGATCGTATGTAGGCAAGTCCGTTCGTAAGAAAGTCTGCCGCAAGTCCGCCAAAAGTCTGACAAAAGTCCGTCGAAAGTCTGTCGGACAGGCTGTCGGACTTTTGTAGCCGAAAAGTCCGACCGTGTGTACGCGGCATTTAGCCTTTTTTCCACATAGGAGGCTTTTTGGCCATAATTATTCCATGAAGACTACTTCTGGCCAGACTTCTCCAGACAGTAGATGGAGGTACCTGGGTCCCACTGGTCTCCTCCAGTTCTGTGCTGATGGCAGTGCTGGACATCTTCCGATGTAGAAGGGAAGAAAGCATGATGTGTCTTTCATCTCCTGCATTCAGTTTCCTTGACCGACCGCTGTGTTTACGCTTCTCAGCGTTACCCAGTCAATGGTTTCCTCAATGCTGGGAAAAAAAGGCAAATACTTATCCATCATGCCGTACTATCAGGGAGGCATGTGATTGGCCCCAACTCTATTCTATAATGGACAAAAACCCCAAGCATCCAGCCAATGTCATTAAGAAATATCTTCAGTGTAAATAAGGAATCTTAAAAGTGATGGCTTGGCTCCCACAGAGCCCTCAGTATCATGGAGTCTGTCTGGGATGACATGAAGAGACAGAAGGATTTGAGGCAGCCGATATCCACAGATCTGTGCGTAGTTCTCCAAGATGTTTGGAACAACCTGCCTACTGAGTTCCTTCATATAATGTGTGCAAGTCTACCTTGAGGAATTGATGCCGTTTTGAAGGCAAGGGGCAGTTACACCAAATAAAGCTGGCATCGAGATTTTAGTTGTTTTCTATTATTATTATTAATTGCTGCATCAATTAGTTAGAGAGGGGTTGGCTGTATGGATTGTCAAGCCAGGAATCCCTTCTTGCAGGGGAGGTTTAATCAGCAAATGTTGAACACCTACCATGAAAGAATAACCAAACCCAATCAGCACCGGGTGCACTGCCCCACAATCCTGCAGAGAAAAAAAGACAGCATTAGTGCTGAATACAACGAGGGTCACAGTTATGAATTGTAAATGAACGTATACTATTTATTAGTCACATAGCCATATACACATTCATATTCTTTAACTATGGATTTTCTCTCCAACTGTCAAGGACAGTTATATCAGGGTTATTATCCATAACGGGAAATCAGGAATGCGTCTTATTTTATGTTGTAAATACTAGGATGGAGCCTACCTAGGTTCGGTTTGAACCTTGGCTGTTTGAATGATTGGATCAAGGTCCCAAATTTTTCCCTTCACCCCCCTCCCCCCCATGCTCATCCGGAGCTGAGCATCCTATGGCTGCCAAGTAGGGATGAGCTTCGTGTTCGAGTCGAACCCATGTTCGACTCGAACATCGGCTGTTCGGTCGTTCGCCGAATTGCGAACGATATGGGCCGTTCGCGCCAAATTCGTGTGGCGCGTCACGGCCCATAATTCACTGCGGCATTGCAGTGCATTGCTTGCTGATGATTGGCCAAGCATGCCGCCTTAACAGAGAGCTGTAATTGGCCAAAGCCAAGGAGGCTTTGGCCAATTATGACTCAGGGAATTTAGTATACGCCCCACACTATATAAGGCCGCCTGCACGGCGGCCCTGTGCAGTGTGTTCCGGTGTGCTGAGAAATAGAGAGAGAGAGAGAGAGACAGTGTCATTTCATTTGAGTTAGCTAGATTAGGCAGGACAGTCAGTCAGTTAGCTGCACTTAAAGTGTATTGTGTATATATATGCATCCCAGGTGTTGCATATATATATATATACACTGTATTCAGATTAGCTAGATCCGTTCCTGTTATCTTCTAGACTATTTACATTTAGTGCAGTGCGTCCTGTTCACAGTGTTCAGCTATATCCGTTCCTGTTATCTTTCTACTGACAGGCAGGCTTGTCTTGTTACAGTATTTTGAAGAAAATTACTGGTGTTCTTTTGATCCTATTAGTACCACAGTCAGGCAGCTAGACTATTTACATTTAGTGCAGTGCGTCCTGCTCACAGTGTTCAGCTAGATCCGTTCCTGTTATCTTCCTACTGACAGGCAGGCTTGTCTTGTTACAGTATATAAAGTTACCTGAAGAAAATTACTGGTGTTCTTTTGATCCTTTTAGTACCACAGTCAGGCAGCTAGACTATTTACATTTAGTGCAGTGCGTCCTGCTCACAGTGTTCAGCTAGATCCGTTCCTGTTATCTTCTTACTGACAGGCAGGCTTGTCTTGTTACAGTATTTTGAAGAAAATTACTGGTGTTCTTTTGATCCTATTAGTACCACAGTCAGGCAGCTAGACTATTTACATTTAGTGCAGTGTGTCCTGCTCACAGTGTTCTGCTAAACCTACAAGTTAGTGGGGTGCGTCCTGCTCACAGTGTTCAGCTAAACCTACAAGTTAGTGGGGTGCGTCCACCTCACAGTGTTCAGCTAAACCTACAAGCTAGTGGGGTGCGTCCTGCTCACAGTGTTCAGCTAGATCCGTTTCTGTTATCTTCTTACTGACAGGCAGGCTTGTCTTGTTACAGTAAATACAGCTACCTGAAGAAAATTGCTGGTGTTCTTTTGATCCTATTAGTACCACAGTCAGGCAGCTAGACTATTTACAGTTAGTGCAGTGCGTCCTGATCACAGTGTTCTGCTAAACCTACAAGTTAGTGGGGTGCGTCCTGCTCACAGTGTTAAGTTAAACCTACAAGTTAGTGGGGTGCGTCCACCTCACAGTGTTCAGCTAAACCTACAAGCTAGTGGGGTGCGTCTTGCTCACAGTGTTCAGCTAGATCAGTTTCTGTTATCTTCTTACTGACAGGCAGGCTTGTCTTGTTACAGTAAATACAGCTACCTGAAGAAAATTGCTGGTGTTCTTTTGATCCTATTAGTACCACAGTCAGGCAGCTAGACTATTTACAGTTAGTGCAGTGCGTCCTGCTCACAGTGTTCAGCTAAACCTACAAGTTAGTGGGGTGCGTCCTGCTCACAGTGTTCAGCTAAAGCTACATGTAGAAGGTTGGTGGTGTTCTCATACTACAGGCAGGCAGTTTATTTTGCTAGCTGCAGTATCAGTACATATATATATATATATATATATATATATATATATATATATATATATATATCCCAGCTTAGTGCAGCTACAGGCCATTAGTATGTCTGGAAGGCCAAGAAGGAGAGGCAGACAGTCACAAGCCAATAAGAGAGGGCAAGCAGGCTCTGTGTCTAGTGCTGGTCATGGAGACGGTGCATCCTCATCAGCACGTGGCCATGGGACATGCTTGGCCTTTTTTTCGGCAGCTGGCCATGTTGAGCCGCAACATGCGGAAGACTTGGTCGAGTGGATGACCAAGCCGTCCTCATCCTCCTCATCCTCTCTCACCCATGCCCAGGGTACTTTGTCTGGCAAAGCAACGGCCTCTTCCCTCGGCTCAATGTCATCAGTGACTCCTTCCCTAGCCCCACCATGTCCTCCTGAGGAGTCCCTCGAACTGTTTGACCACAGTGTTGGGTACATGCTCCAGGAGGATGCCCAGCGTTTGGAAGGCTCTGATGATGATACTGAGCTCGATGAAGGCAGTAACATGAGCACGGACAGAGGGGGTGCCCAAGAAGGACAGCAATCTGGCAGTCATGCTCCCCCTGCTGCAGCATACTGCCAGATTTGCTCCAGTGATGAGGAGGGAGGGGATGATGAGGTCACTGACTCAACGTGGGTGCCTGATAGGAGAGAGGAGGAGGAGGAGGAGGAGGAGGAGGAGGCGGCACATCACCAACGAGGCAGGATGCCCTCCAGGGGCCAGCCTAAGGGCAGCACATTGACTGCATCACACCCCAAAGCTCCACATGTGCAGGGCGCTGCAGTCTCTGCTCGTTATTAAAAAAGTTCTTTGGTGTGGGCCTTTTTTGAGACGAGTGCATCAGATCGCACCGCTGCTATTTGCAACATATGTCTCAAGTGTATCTCACGTGGCCAAAACATCTCCCGCTTGGGTACCACATGCTTGACCAGACATATGTTGACCTGCCATGCAGTTCGTTGGCAAGCGTATCTAAAAGACCCACACCTAAAAGAACAAAGAGGACCTCTCCTTGCTCCTCATCAGCTGAGATTTCCAACCCCACTAGACCTTCAGTCCTCTCTGAGACCTGCACTGAGAGGAATGAAGGTGTAGAATTAGGTGTGTCACAGCCAAGTACTTGTGGGCAATCTGCTTTTGGTACACCGACATCAGATTGTCCCAGGCAAATTTCCCTGCCCCAGCTGCTGCACCGCCGAAAGAAGTTTGCTCCCAGCCATCCACATGCCCAGCGGTTGAATGCTAGCTTGGCAAAATTGCTAGCACTTCAACTGCTGCCTTTTCAGTTGGTAGACTCTGCCCCCTTCCGTGAGTTTGTGGAATGTGCGGTTCCTCAGTGGCACGTACCCAAACGCCACTTTTTCTCACGGAAGGCGATTCCAGCTCTCTACCAGCATGTGGAAGGCAATGTCCATGCCTCGCTGGACAGGGCGGTCAGCGGTAAGGTGCATATTACCGCTGACTCATGGTCCAGCAGGCATGGACAGGGACGTTACCTAAGTTTCACGGCGCATTGGGTTACTCTGCTGGCAGCTGGGAAGGATGCAGGACAAGTTGCAGTAGTGTTGGAGGTTGTTCCGCCACCACGCCTCCAAAATGCTAATGATTGTGACACACCTCTCTCCTCCACCCCCTCCTCTTCTTCTTCCTCCATGGCCTCTTCCTCGGAACCAGCGGTGCTCCGTAGTCGTTCAAGGGGCTACGCAAGTACGCAGGCCAAAAGATGCCATGCGGTGCTTGAGCTGGTGTGCTTGGGGGACAGGAGCCACACTGGGGCAGAGGTTCTGTCAGCTCTGCAGGGGCAGGTTCAGAGGTGGTTGACACCACGCCAACTTAAGGCAGGAATGGTGGTTTGCGACAATGGCACCAACCTCCTCTCTGCCCTCCGACAGGGACAAATGACCCATGTGCCCTGTTTGGCTCATGTCCTTAACTTGGTGGTGCAGCGGTTCTTGGGCAGGTACCCGGGCTTACAGGATGTCCTGAGGCAGGCCAGGAAAGTCTGTGTGCATTTCCGCTGGTCATATAATGCCAGTGCTCGGCTGACGGACCTTCAAAAGGATTTTAACCTGCCCAAGAACCGCCTAATCTGTGACATGCCCACCAAGTGGAACTCAACGTTGGCCATGCTGCAGCGGCTGCACACGCCATCAATGAGTACCTGTGCGACTATGGCACCAGGACAGGGTCAGGGGAGCTTGTTTTTTTTTCACCACGCCAGTGGGCCATGATCAGGGATGCATGCACTGTCCTGTCACCATTTGAGGAGGCCACGAGGATGGTGAGCAGTGACAGTGCATGCATCAGTGACACTGTCCCCCTTGTCCACCTGTTGGAGCACACGCTGCGTGGAATAATGGACAGGGCACTTGAGGCAGAACAGAGGCAGGAAGAGGGGGACTTCCTTAGCTCTCAAGGCCCCCTTTATCCAGACAGTGTTCCTGAGTGCCCGCCGATCACACAGGAAGAGGACTAGGAGGAAGATTGTGTCAGTATGGAGGTGGAGCCTGGCACTCAGCATCAGCAGCAGTCTTTAAGGGATCAGTCCCAAGAAACACATGGACTTGTACGTGGCTGGGAGGAGGTGGCTGCGGACCATGTCGTCCTTAGTGACCCAGAGGACTCCGGACCGAATGCTTTAGCAAACCTACACTGCATGGCCTCCCTGATCCTGCAAAGCCTGCGTAAGGATCCTCATATTCGTGGTATCAAGGAGAAGGACCAATACTGGCTGGCAACCCTCCTTGATCCACGTTACAAGGGTAAGGTTGCGGACCTTATCTTGCCATCGCAGAGGGAGCAGAGGATGAAACATCTTCGGGAGGCCTTGCAGAAAGGTCTGTGCAACGCGTTCCCAGAGACTGGGAGGTTACAAACTCCTGTTTCTGGACAACGTGTTGCTGAGGCTTCGGTCAGTCAAAGAAGGAGCGGTGGAGAAGGTGGCCGTCTGACCGATGCGTTCAGACAATTTTTTGGTCCGCAGCCCCAAGGTATGATCGGTTCCAGCAACCATCGCCAGCGTCTGTTTTACATGGTGCAGGAATACCTAGGGGCAAGATCAGACTTGGACACCTTTCCCACCGAAAATCCTCTGGGTTACTGGGTCTTGAGGATGGATCACTGGCCAGAGCTTGCACAGTATGCAATTGAGCTACTGGCCTGTCCTGCATCCAGCGTTCTTTCGGAACGCACATTCAGTGCTGCTGGAGGCGTGGTAACTGATCACAGGGTGCGTCTGTCCACTGACTCGGTCGATCGACTGACCTTCATAAAAACGAATCAGTCTTGGATCACCACCAGCTACCAAGCACCTGATGCTGATGTAACCGAATAATTTTTTTTGAAATCTCAGATCCCTTCAAAGACTGCCTATGCTGATGCTGAATGACTATCCCTGAGTAATTATCCTCTTCCTCATCACGCTGATAGCTTGTAAGAACATTTTTGGTTCTGGGCGCCACCACCAGTGCCTAAGGCACAATTTTTCAGCCCCTGTTTAACAGGGGCGTGTAATTACAATTTTTGATGTAATACTTTGCAGCAGGGCTCGTTCCTGCATTCCAACTAGAGTGTCTGTGTGGGGTTGCAGTGTTGTGGCACCAGCACCAGTGCCTAAGGCCCATTTTTTCTGCCCCTGTTTAACAGGGGCGTGTAATTACAATTTTTGATGCAATACTTTGCAGCAGGGCTCGTTCCTGCGTTCCAACTAGAGTGTCTGTGAGGGGTTGCAGTGTTGTGGCACTAGCACCAGTGCCTAAGGCTCATTTTTTCTGCCCCTGTTTAACAGGGGCGTGTAATTACAATTTTTGATGCAATACTTTGCAGCAGGGCTCGTTCCTGCGTTCCAACTGGAGTGTCTGTGAGGGGTTGCAGTGTTGTGGCACCAGCACCAGTGCCTAAGGCCTAATTTTTCAGCTCCTGTTCAACAGGGGCATGTAATTACAATTCTTGATCTAATATTTCATAGCAGGGCCCTGTGAGGGCTTACAGTGTTGTGGCCACAGCAACACCTAAGGCCCAAATTTCTGCTGAGTATATAGGGCAGGACCCTACTTTCAAACAACTAACTTACAAACGACTCCTACTTGCAAACGGAAGGAGACAACAGGAAGTGAGATGAAATCTACCCCTAGGAAGGGAAATTCTCTCCTGTAAGAGTTAATATGGGAAAAACATTTCTCCTTTCCACTGATGCTTTCCAATCCTTGTTCCACAAAAAAACCCAAATTTTCAAAAAACATTTTTCATTGGGACAAAAAGTGAGGTGAAATCTTCTGAAGAGGAGGAAAGACAGCAAAACAAATGTCACAGGGGTGATAACCCTTCCCTATGTTTTCCAAAAAGCTTAAAAAAGATTTTTTGGCTGGAGCTAAACACGTTAAAAATGTACCCGTTCAAAATTACAAAGAGATTCTACTTAACAACAAACCTACAGTCTCTGTCTTGTTTGCACCGCCTGTATACTACTGTTCAGAGTATATAGGGCCTGATGGCCCCACACCTTTCCTTATTTTAATTTGGGTGTGGGGTTCCCCTTAATATCCATACAAGACCCAAAGGGCCTGGTAATGGACTGGGGGGTACCCATGCCGTTTGTCTCACTGATTTTCATCCATATTGCCAGGACCCGACATTACATTAAACCCGCAAGCAGTTTTAAATGAGATTTTTCCTTTAAAAATGACATTTGGTGCAGGGACTGTTCTAAACACGGGAAACACGCGTCACTTTACAGGCATACTATAGACACCCCTCAGGTACGATATTTAAAGGAATATTTCACTTTTTTTTTTTACTTTAAGCATCATTAAAATCACTGCTCCCGAAAAAACGGCCGTTTTTAAAAGTTTTTTTTGCATTGATACATGTCCCCTTGGGTAGGACCCGGGTCCCCAAACCCTTTTTAGGACAATACCATGCAAATTAGCCTTTAAAATGAGCACTTTTGATTTCGAACGTTCAAGTCCCATAGACGTCAATGAGGTTCTAACGTTCATGCAAAATTTCGGTCCGTTCGCAGGTTCTGGTGCGAACCAAACCGGGGGGTGTTCGGCTCATCCCTACTGCCAAGCAAGTTGCGGGTGCTGGCACTAATTGTGTCCCTAGCAACCATCACTGTCACTGGTACATTGCTTTCATGGCCAGAAATCAACAAACATAAAAGCAAAGGGGCGGGGATAGCAATGACACCACTGCCCAAATATGATCACAATGATGTCACTATTATCCCCACTACTTGAAATATTTAGATAAAGACAGTTTGGGAAGCGGTCATTCAGGATCGGTCTTGTTGCACCGGGTACATCAGTTTTTTTTTTTTCATTTTGATGAGTCGGTGAGCAGTGGGCATTGTGATTAAACAGGAGGGCCCATGAAAAAAATAAATTAAAAGTCAGCAGCTAAAAATACTGCAGCTGCTGACTTTTAATCGGACACTTCCCTGTCCCAGGGTCCAGCAATGTGGGGGATCGAAGCCCCGTTAGTCCCCCCCACCGCTCGGCGGCGCCGGCATTTTAACTGTGGGCGCCCGGCTGTGGCTTCACAGCCGGGCACCCACTGCGCATGTGCGAGCCGAGCCGCGCGCTGTCACTGGCCCCGTAATCATCTGGGACCGATCACGTGTCCCAGATGATTGACAAGAAGGAGGGGAGAGAGGCGATCTCCCTTCCTGCGCCGACGGAATTGATGTCACCAGCCCAGGCACCGAAGAAGGCAGACTACGAGGGATCCCCTAGCAACAGGCATTTTAGAGGTGAGTAAAAAAAAATTTTTTCTCCAAATGTTTTTTTATGATTTTTTTTAAGCACAATACAATTTTTTTCTTTTTTGGGGTGGAACTCCACTTTAATGATGGATTTACAACATATGACATTTTAAGAGGATTTTTATCTTTTTTTTTGCATTGAGAATGAGTAGGTTTACAATTTTCCCCTGTACTCATTATTATGTACAGTATTTCTTTGTATGCTATCTCTATCTCAAAATCAATAAAAACAGATGTTGCACATGTAATGTTATGGGCTGCAGAACTATTTTCCTTCCACAAGATGGCAGTAGCAAGTGTTATTTATTTATCTTGTGACTGAGTTTAGGCTGTGCCACTCTGGGAAATGTAGTCTGGAAAAGAACCTGAGCCACGGCCATCACTGAGAAACCAACTATGGTACCCAGGGATACCTGGGAGCAGGAAGGGTCTTAAAAATGAATCCCAGGAAGGAGGAAGGTCAGTTGGGGAGAGCGTAAACTGGAGAGAGAATGAGAGAAGTGCTGTGCTGAGTTTCGTTGGATGCTGCTGTATCCTCAGGTGGCTGGACCGAGCTGAGCCTGCTGTACCATTGACTGCTCTGGTGCTACTCTTCAATGTCCGGCTGTGATACAGGCCACCACCACCAAGGCCTGATGGAGAAATGCAGGAGGGAACCACCAATGTACTTGCCATCTCACCTGCCATCAGTGATGATCACCTGCGAGAAATGGGACCCTCCATCGGTTTATCCAACCAAATGACAAAGGAGAATTGCAGAGAGGGGGAGTGGTGAGCAGGTCACAGACTCAGTTAAGCTGAATCATTGTTGACACTGTCAGTTTCCATTTGCAATAAGTTTCAGGTATAAACCCTGCACTCACTATTGTGCTAACTGCTCATTCTGTTGCTAGACTAGGCCAAACGCTGCCAAGTTACCTGTTCTTCTTCCCAGAGCTCTGCACTGTGCACACCCTAACACCTCATTGCTGCAAGTGGGTCTGCCTTTGCTTAAAGAACCAAATTGTATCTAAAGACTCCCCTTCCTTGCTACTTACCTCTTCAGGTGAAATATTAACACCCAACCTATAGACATACCCCAATGTAGCCGGCAGAAGATCACCTTAAAGACTATGCTCAGATTACTTTATCCTGAGGGCAGATCTTTGTTCAGCTCTACAGTATAATGTCTCAGGCCTAAACTTAGCAATTTGTCTCATATGGAGATAGCTTTTATACCCTTGGGGTCACAGTACATGCTTAAATTTGAAGCCCCTGTAAGGGACTCATTGAAGCTAATTTGTGTCCTTTTTTTTTCCTACAAATAGAGCTCTCTTTTGGTAGTATTTGATCACCTCTCCGGTTTTTATTTTTTGCGCTTTAAACAAAAATAGAGCAACAATTTTGAAACAAATTATATTTTTTACTTTTTGCTATAATAAATATCCCCAAAAATGTCAAATTTCTTCATCAGTTTAGGCCAATATATATTTTTAAAAAATTGCAATAAGTGCATATTGATTGGTTTGCGCAAAAGTTATAGCGTCTACAAACTATGGGAAATATTTATGGCATTTTTATGGCATTTTTATTATTATTATTTTTTTACTAGTAATGGCTGTGATCTGCGATTTTTAGCGGGACTGCGACATTTCGCCGGATAGATCGGACACTTTTGACAAATTTTTGGGACCATTGACATTTATACAGCAATCAGTGCTGTAAAAATGCACTAATTACTGTGTAAATGTCACTGGTAGGGAAGGGGTCAACACTAGGGGGCAATCAAGGGGTTAAATGTGTTCCTACTTAATAGGAACAAACGATATGTCTCCTCCGCCCTGACAGAACAGGGATTTGTCTGTTTACACACGCAAATCCCCGTGCTGGCTCTCGTGTCCGTGACCGCGGGTAGCCGGTGGTGATCAAACCCACCGGCCACAGGCATCAGGTCCCCCGCCTTCCCGTGGGCGCACGCCTCCGGCAGCTCTTAAACGGGACAACGTACCCATACGTTGTTTTGCGCAGCCGTGCCATTCTGCTGACGTATATCAACATGAGCCAATGTGCCAATATACTTTGTGATACTTTTAGAACGCAAACCCTGCCAATACAGTTACGAATCAAAATTTAGACAAAATTTTCATTATTCAGAGATTTGGCTGTAACCGAATTTCTGAATCACAATAGTTAAGAATTTCAACAAATCCAATTTGTTTACAGATTTCAACAAATCCAAAATAAATTATAACAAAACAAATTATTCAAATTCGAAAATTGAAAAATAATTTGAATTCAAATTCGAAAATTATTAAAATTTGGAATTGAATTTGAAATGTAAAAATATTGCAATAAATACAGTAAGGTAAAAAAGTTAAATAAGATGACGATTCCTGCTTATACTGCTGTTTAGAATACAACAGAATAGAATAGCATACAGCAGCAGAATAGAATAGAATAGCATATATAATAGAATAGAAAATAGTAGAATACCACAGAATATATTCTATTCTATTTTATTCTGTTATATAGTAGGAAGTCGGAATCATCATCATATTTCACTTTTATACCTTACTGTATTTATTGCAATGTTTCTATTTCAAATTCAAATACATTTTCAAATTTGATTCAAATAAATAAAAACAAAATAAAGAATATATGAAATTAATCCAAATAAACAAAATTCCCAAAATCCCAAAAATTAATCAGTCTAACATATCGAGTATGACAAAACAAAATTAGTAACTTAACAAACTAATCGGAAACCAGGGGTAGATCCAGGGGTGGGGGGGCAAGGGGGCAATTGCTCCCTCTGAGAAAATAGTAAGCGGGCCGGGTGGCCGGCGGGTGAGTGGGCAGGCAGTCAGGTCAGTAGGCGGCCGGCAAGTGAGCGGAGTGGGCGAGCAGGCCAGTAAACGGGCTAGCGGGTGAGCAGAGTGGGCAGGCAATCATGCCAGTAAGCGGGCTCTCGGTGAACTTGAAGGCAGTACAGTGAGCGGGCGGATGAGGGACCAGAGAGATGACATCATCTCTCGCTGCCCGCCCTCACAAAAACTGGGGAGAGAAGCCTGTTTCTCTACTGTCACTGTTGTTGCAGGATAGTGACAAGCTGCATCTGGTGGCAATTAACGTGGCAAGTGACAAGCTGCATCTGGTGGCAATTAACGTGGCAAGTGACAAGCTGCATCTGGTGGCAAGCAATGTGGCAAGTGACAGTCCACATCCGGTGGCAACTTGTAACATGGCAATTAACGTGGCAAGTGACAAGCTGCATTTGGGCTGCATTTGGTGGCAGGCGACATGGCATGTGACAAGCTGCATCTGGTGGCAGGCAATGGTGGCAAGTGAGAATCCGCATCTGGTCGCAGGTGACACAGCTGCGACCAGCTGCATCTGAAGGCAGGTGACGTGGCAAATAACAAGCTGCATCTGGTGGCAGGTGACACGTTCAGGGGTCCCACTGATTCTGGATTATGATGAGTTGAACTATTTCATTTTTTATTACAATGTAATAATATAAATAATGCACTTCAATCATCCTGACACCATAACAACCATGGTGCCGGGATGATTAAAGCATCAACACCAGCCATTGCTCCGACAAATTGCCAGTGAGGACCTTATTTTCTGGCAGTGCCCCTCCTGAGACTAGACTCTGGATCCGCCTCTGTCTGAAACAAACCATATTTTTCCATTGTGACCATCTCTAGTCTGTTATTCTTTTATAGAGTTTTGAGTCTATGTAACTCTTGTAAGCCTGCTGATATTTACAGAAAGGTATACTGCTGGTGTCAGTGAGGTTGAGGCCTCACACAGGGCTGGCAAGAGCAGGGGACCCAAATCTACCAGCAGCTCATGTAGGGATAGCAGTAGAGAGTAACTAGGTGTCCCGGGAGCCCCACCTCAAGTCAAGACCTGCTGTATGATAGTAAAGGGCAGTCTCGGCCTGGACCCCCACCAGGCCATGCCCCCAATACTTTTCATTCCACCCACCACAGTTTACTCTTGTGAGGTTAGCTCTACATATAGAGAAAATTATTCCTGTAACAATGCAACTATTCTGATTTGGTGCTATGATAAATTGCACAAGTAAGAATTTTTGCCACGTTAGTTAATGACCATTTCTGATTTGGCTTACCTTGAAGATACATCAAGTCATGTTCAGGCAGCTCTTCCAATAAGCGTCCTCCTTTAAATCTACATCCCAGATGTTCAGTCTTTATATAGCATTCGTAAGCAGGAAATCCTGATCTGTGTGGGGTGAACTCAAACCAAGCTTCTGAAATGAGAAGATTTTCCTCCAGTTACTGTCCATCCAGAGATGTCTCCTCTATACACTGAAGAGTCATCTCTATTTCCTCTTCATTGCAAACAATGTCCTTCCAAGCGTCATCAGGGACAAGAAAAACAAACAGCAAAAAAAAGAGCAACTGTAGAGCTGCCCATGTACTAGAAGAGTTTTGATTGAAAACTGTAGTTTTCAAAACATTCATCTGATTTTTTAAATGATTGGTGGAATCAAATCAACGTTTGTTTTTGACTTCACCACATTTGAAAGAGCAGGATGGAAAATTTCTCTAGAATAAACTAATTTATTTTCTTTTTTTTTTTAAACAAATGTATTGTAAAACCGCACACACAAAACATGTTCCATCATTGAGAAGAACATATAGTTACATAGTTACATAGTTAGTCAGGTTGAAAAAAGACACAAGTCCATCCAGTCCAACCATAAAAAAAAACAAAAAACAAAACAAAAAAAAAACGTACAATCCAATATACCCAATACTATACCCACAGTTGATCCAGAGGAAGGCAAAAAACCCCAGCAGAGCATGCTCCAATTTGCTACAGCAGGGGAAAAAATTCCTTCCTGATCCCAGAGAGGCAATCGGATTTTCCCTGGATCAACTTTACCTATAAATGTCAGTACCCAGTTATATTATGTACATTTAGGAAAGTATCCAGGCCTTTCTTAAAGCAATCTACTGAGCTGGCCAGAACCACCTCTGGAGGGAGTCTATTCCACATTTTCACAGCTCTTACTGTGAAGAAACCTTTCCGTATTTGGAGATGAAATCTCTTTTCCTCCAGTCGTAAAGAGTGCCCCCTTGTCCTCTGTGTTGACCGTAAAGTGAATAACTCAACACCAAGTTCACTATATGGACCCCTTATATATTTAAACATGTTGATCATATCCCCCCTTATTCTCCTCTTCTCAAGAGTGAACAAATTCAGTTCCTCTAATCTTTCCTCATAGCTGAGCTCCCCCATGCCTCTTATCAGTTTGGTTGCCCTTCTCTGCACTTTCTCCAGTTCCCCGATATCCTTTTTGAGAACTGGTGTCCAAAACTGAACTGCATATTCCAGATGAGGTCTTACTAATGATTTGAACAGGGGCAAAATGATATCTCTCTCTCTGGAGTCCATACCTCTCTTAATACAAGAAAGAACTTTGCTCGCTTTGGAAACCGCAGCTTGGCATTGCATGCTATTATTGAGCTTATGATCTACCAAAACCCCCAGATCCTTCTCCACTACAGATTCCCCCAGTTGTACTCCCCCTAGCATGTATGATGCATGCATATTCTTAGCCCCCAAGTGCATAACTTTACATTTCTCAACATTAAACCTCATCTGCCACATAGTCGCCCAATTAGACAGAGCATTGAGGTCAGCTTGTAAATTGGAGACATCCTGTAAGGACGTTATTCCACTGCATAGCTTGGTGTCATCTGCAAAGACAGAAATGTTACTTTTGATCCCAGACCCTATATCATTTATAAAGATATTAAAGAGTAAGGGTCCCAGCACTGAACCTTGGGGTACACCACTGATAACCTAAGACCATTCAGAGTAAGAATCATTAACCACTACTCTCTGAATTCTGTCTTTTAGCCAGTTTTCTATCCATTTACAAACTGATATTTCCAAGCCTGTAGACTTTAACTTACACATGAGCCATGTGTGCGGAACTGTATCAAACGCTTTTGCAAAATCCAAATAAACCACGTCCACAGCCACCCCTCTGTCCAAGGTTTTACTTACCTCTTCATAAAAAGAAATCAGGTTTGTCTGACAACTTCTGTCTTTCATGAACCCATGCTGTCTGTTGCTTAAAATGTTTTTTTCCAGCAAGAACTCGTCTATGTGGTCTTTTATTAAACGCTCCAGTATCTTCCCGACTATAGAAGTTAAACTAACAGGTCTATAGTTACTTGGTAAAGACTTTGATCCCTTTTTAAATATAGGCACCACGTTCGCCCTGCGCCAATCCAGCGGTACTATTCCCGTCATTAATGAGTCCCTAAAAATTAGATACAATGGCTTTGAAATGACAGAGCTCAATTCTTTTAGGATCCGTGGGTGGATGCCATCAGGTCCAGGTGCTTTATCCACCTTTATTTTGTCTAAATATTTCTGGACCATATCCCTTTTGAGCCATTGTGGATCATTGGGGGCTGTGTCAATACCACCCCCATTATGGACATGAACTTCCCCATGCTCTTTTGTATACACAGAGCTGAAGAAAGTATTTAATAAATTAGCCTTCTCCTTGTCCCCAGTCACCCACTCTAGATTATTTTGTAAAGGGCCTACATGCTCAGACCTGACCTTTTTACTATTAATATATTTGAAGAATTTTTTGGGGTTTGTCCTACTATTTTTTGCGATCTGTCGTTCATTTTGAATTTTTGTACCCTTGATTTCCTTTTTACATATTCTGTTAAATTCTTTGTAGCATTTAAATGACACTAGTGTTCCTTCATTTTTATATTTTTTAAAAGCTCTTTTCTTATTGTTTATAGCTTTTCTAACTTTGACCGTGAGCCACATAGGTTTTCTTTTTAGCCTTTTAAACTTATTGCCCATGGGAATATACTTTGCAGTGAGGTCCCAAACAGTCTTTTTGAAGAATTCCCATTTCTGTTCTGTGTTTATCGCTGCCAATATTCCCTCCCAGTCTAAGTCCTCGAGAGCAGCCCTCATCCTTGGAAAATTTGCTCTCTTGAAGTTAAGTGTTTTTATCTTTCCCTTATGTATTTCTTGTTTACAGCTAACATCAAATGAAATCATGTTATGGTCACTGCTACCCAGGTGTTCCTTTATCTGAACATTAGTAATAAGCTCTGCATGGTTTGAGATTACCAGGTCCAACAGAGCTTCATTCCTAGTTGGGGCCTCAATAAACTGGACCATAAAATTGTCCTGTACTAGGTTTATAAATTTTTGCCCTTTAACTGTCCCAGCAGTGCCATTACTCCAGTCAATTTCTGGGTAGTTAAAATCTCCCATTATTATCACTGTCCCAGCCCTTGCAGCCCTTTCCATCTGTGCAAGGAGCTGAGTCTCCACCTCCTCGTTAACATTGGGTGGTCTATAACAAACTCCAATGATTAACTTTGAACTACGCCCATCTATATGCAGTTCCACCCATAATGCTTCAGACTCATCACACTCTCCATCAATCAGGTCCTCTTTCACACTTGCTTTTTACCCTGTCTCTCCGAAAGAGTGCATAGCCAGGAATATTAATAGCCCAGTCATGTGAGGATTGAAGCCAAGTTTCAGCAATACCGATTACATCATAGTTCACTTCATGCACCAGAGCTTCCAACTCACCTATTTTGCTTGGCAGACTTCTGGCATTGGTGAACAAACACTTTAATGCATTATTACATTTTGGTCTGGTGTTTTTCATATATTTTTTAGTAGTACATATGGCACTACAGTTTCCAATGGCTGTTTGCAACATGGGAAATTTCTTGACACCTGCCATAACCCTCCCCCCATCTGTCCCCATTCCACCCTCCATTAATGTCTGACCCCTAACTGACCTGTCTTCTTGATGTAATTCTAGTTCACCCTCCCCCCTCAATCCTAGTTTAAATACTCCTCCAGCCTTCCTATAAACCTCTCCCCCAGCACAGCAGACCCCCTTCCATTCAAGTGCAAACCGTCTTTAGCATATAGGTTGCACCCCAATGAAAAGTCAGCCCAGTGCTCTAGAAACCCAAATCCCTCCTCCCTACACCAGGTCTTGAGCCATGCATTCAGCTCTCTAATCACCAACTGCCTTTCCTGTGTTGCGCATGGAATAGGCAATATTTCAGAGAATATCACCTTGGAGGTCCTTCCCTTCAACTTGCAGCCTAGTTCTTTAAATTGATTCTTAAGGAGCCTCCACCTTCCATGTATACTGTCATTGGTTCCAACGTGGACCAAGACAGCTGGGTCATGCCCAGCCCCTCCCAGTAATTTATCCACCCGGTCCACCACATGCCGAACCCTAGCACCAGGGAGACAGCAAACCATTCGGTTGAGGCGATCCTGGCGACAAATTATTCTATCAGTCCTTCTGATTATAGAATCCCCTATAACCACCAACTGTCTAGGCCTACCTGCACTCCCCTCACCACCTTTACTAGATGGGCTGCTCTCCCGGCTGTTAGGGATAGCAGTGACATCTAGGGCTGCCACCTCTGTGTTTGCCACCTCCACATCTTCACCTAACTTGGCAAATTTGTTTTGATGCACAAACACAGGACTGGCCTTCCTATTCTGCGAGCCCCTTCCACTCCCTCTAACTACATTAACCCATCTTCCTATCTGATAATCCTGACTTGCCCCTCCACCCTCCACATCAACCCTACTGACCACCTGCTCAGCAAGCAGAGGACCCCCTTCAAGGTTGTCCTTTCTGCCCAGTGTTGCAACATATCATATACCACCTTTGGTACAGTGCCTTGAAAAAGTATTTATACGGTCATATCCCATGAAGTTTTCCACATTTTGTCATGTTACAACCAAAAACATAAATGTATTTTATTGGGGGGGTGTGGCCTGGACGGAGACTGAGATGGCAGCATAAGTTGAGAGCTCCTTGGACCCGGGGATCGAATCTTGCCTTTTAGGGGAGCCTACACCCCTGAACCACCATGAACAGATCAACCCGGGGTTCATTTACATCCCAAGCAGTTATTGACCCAGGTACGCAGCTGCGCAGAAACATCCTGGAGCTGTTCCAGGCCCAGCGCATGTCTGCACTCGCAGCCTCACAGGCCCAGACCCCGAACTCACCTAGTTTGGAACCCGATACACCAATGTCGGGAGGAAGGGCCCAAGTGCCGGGCGTGCTCACCCCCCTAGCTTGTTTGACCTAGAAACAGTGGCCGCTGACATTAAAGACACGGTCACAGCTGCGATTGCGTTTCGCCCCTCCCCCAGGGCGTTATCAAAGACTGGGGGAGGGGCGAAACGCGTCGACGCAACATCCTGTTCACGTTCTTTCGACCTGTACCAGTGACATCACTTCCTGGCGGTGGAACGCACGCCATGAGCGGCGAACCGACCGAAATATCTGAATGCCTGCTTTCCTTATTGGTCCCATGAGTAGCGCATTTATGCGCAGGTGACCTCTGGTTTTAAAAGGTTTTATGCTATATACTTCTCTTCTCTCCTTCGGTGGAACGTGTGCTTCCATGGCTTTATGAGCAATCCTTTTTACATCACTACACCATTGGCCCAAGATGAAAAAGTGTGAAGCCCGTTCATCATGTTAATGTCTGCCTCATGAAGGAGCATCTATATTGTAGATGACATTTTATGGTCTCTCTGTGCTATCTGGAATGTGCTGAGTGGTTCGCTCCATGCTATCCTATTTTCTGCACAATTGTCATGCTTTATTTGTATATTTATATTTTTGTATATATTATTGTATGCTAATTTCTGAGATTTGATAGATGCATCTGTTCTAGTAGTGCATCGTCCCATGATCCTGTCATTTTTACACCAATTGATTTTGTTTCTGTGGAGGGTCTTGGAGCTCTGGTGCTGCGGCGTAGTGCATGCACACTGAGTGCTGACTCGGGTGCACGAGCTGCAGGTCCAGTTCTCTGACACATCCATATCTTTACTCACGTGTCACTTCACCAACACCTTTTGGTGTCTTGTGTTTTTTTTTTTTTTTTTTTTTTTTTTTTTTTTTTGCTTATATATCTTTACACATTTAGTTGCCAGCGCAGTCCACTTGGTTTATATACCTACTTTTTATAACCTACCCACTCAAATTTGACATCCCGGGTGTTCAGATGATCACTAAGGTTGACCGTATTCCTTTGCCCTGCCTGTTTGCTCACGTCTCACTGTTACAAGCGGATATGGTAAAGACGGTCCATGGCAGAACTGTTCTATTTAATATAACTGAGGTTCCCTCTCATTTTCTGTTTTTGTACATTGGCTATTCTGTTACTAAGTTCTCCATTAGTGGTAGGCTCCCCAATGCAACTACCTTTTATCTACACAAATTCACGTTCGATCCCCGGTTCGCAACCTTCCTGAGGTAACCGTCCCTACTTTCGTCCCCACACAGCAGTCCTGAAGGGACGTTTGCTGATCCCCCAGACTTTTTCCATACCCACTCTGCCTTCCCTTTTCTGTCCCCCCCTTTTTCTTTTTTCCTTTCCTTCCCTCCCCCAGCTCGGCTTTCTTTTGTTCCCATCCTCTTTTTCTCTTCCCCCTAGTTTTACTTAATTTTAATATAATTTTTTTTGCTGGTTGGATCCGCCCCTGCCCTTCCGGGGAACATCCCTGTCACCTTTCTAATATCCGCATACTCTACCTTTAATAACAGCGGCCCCGACACAAACATTCTCACAGGGTCATGAAGGAACAGTCACCGGTTATGCCTTCCCTGACACTGAAATGCCTATCCCTTAATGTTAAGGGCCTTAACCTTCCAGAAAAAAGCCAAGTCTTGTCATCCCTTTCCAAACACAAGGCACACTTAATTTTCCTGCAAGAGACCGACTTCCATTCAGACGCCATACCCAAACTATCTAATCAAATCTATCGAACAGCGATAAATGCCACCAACCCTGACTCCAAGACCAAAGGAGTCTCTATACTAATCTCTAAGCATGCTAACTTCCAACTTTTTGATTCTCTTATCGATCCAGAAGGCAGATATATTTTTCTTAAAGGTTCCTATGCCTCAAAACCGATCACACTGGCCAACCTGTACTGTCCAAATGACCACCAAATCGCCTTTTTTAGGAAAATTTGCGACCTCTTAGCTTCATTCCAGACAGGTATAGTATTTTTGGTTTTGGGAGGTGATTTTAATGTCCCTCTGAACCCTTTACTGGACTCTTCCACGGGCACATCTACCTTGATGTACAAAGCGTTACGCCAGATTAAAGTACAGTTTCCATCCTTAACTTTACACAATGCATGGCGCACCTTGTTACCCTCAGATAAGAACTACACCTTTTTTTCGGCCCCACATCAAAAATACTCTAGAATTGATTATTTCTTCCTATCCCAGTCAGACTTACCCTTTCTCCAACAGTCCACCACAGAACCGATGTTTCTATCTGACCACCACCCGATCAAAGTCACCTTATCTTTCCCCAAAACCTATTCTAGAACAAAGACCTGGAGTTTGAATCCCTCCCTGCTCAAGGACCCCTTAGTGACAGACCGTAGACGACTTCAGCAATACTTCTTGGAAAACTCAAAGTCTCCCCAATCTCCCTCCGGGAAGCGCATAAATGCGTAATCCAGGGTCAACTGATTGCTCTGGCTACAAGCGCTAATCAGGATGATTAAATCCCTTGAAACCTTTCACAAACTGACACGTGCACAGGCCACCTTACAGGACTTAACACGTACCTGAGCCCTTCTTTTAGAGGAGCTAGGTAAACGCACTAGAAGATGGTACATTCTTGGCCAGAGGATCTTCTATGAACAGGGTAATAAATGTGGCTGCCTTCTGGCAGCACAGTCCAAAATTCAAAAATTTCCTTCACTATACACCATATACCCAACCCTTGGGGATCTCTCCTAGTCAAAAATGAGGACATTGCCAAAGAATTTGAGAGATTTTATTCAAAATTTTACAATCTACAGCCTAACAGCGCAACCCAGAACACAGCTGAAACACGCATCAGACTCATCAAAGATTTCCTCTCCCAATACAGCCCTAAACCAATAACTCCCCAACAGACGCTTGATCTGGAAGGCCCCATAGCGCTAGAATTGGACGTGGCTATGAAACAAATGAAAATGGGCAAATGCCTGGGCCCGGATGGTTTTTCCCTCCAGTATTATAAATCTTTTGCTGATACCCTTACTCCCAAACTCTTAGCTACGTTCAATGCCCTGTCGGACCCCCAGATCAAACCAGATAGAATGCTAGCAGCACACATCGCTGTAATATCTAAGGAAGGCAAAGAACCCTCGTTAGTCGTTAATCATAGACCAATATCCCTCTTAAATGTGGACATTAAGATATACGCGAAGATCCTGGCTAACAGGTTACTCCCCCTGGTGCCTGACCTCGTATCCCTGGACCAGGTTGGCTTTGTCCCTGGCCAGGAGGCCAGGGATAACACCATCCGTACATTAAATCTACATCATTGGCTCACGACTTCCAAATCACAAGGATTATTCCTTTCGCCCGATGCTGAGAAGGCATTCGACAGGGTGGCATGGGACTACATGCGTGAGGTGCTCCTGGCCATTGGTCTGGGCACCTGCATGCTGTCACACATCATGGCCTTCTACTCTGGTCCTTCAGCAGCAGTGAAAGTCAATGGTCACCTGTCGGATGCCTTCCCCATCAGCAATGGTAGACGCCAGGGATGCCCACTCTCACCCCTTATATACATCCACATCCTAACTCTGGAACCCTTTCTTAACAGGCTGAGAGGTAATCCAGACATCCAGGGGATCACCGTGGAGAGAATTTAAGGTCGCAGCCTTTGCTGACGACATTTTCTTTAAAAGTGCCCCGAATCTCCCTGCCTAGTCTTCTCAAAGACTAAAAAACCTTTGGAACCCTATCGAACCTCAAAACATACAAAATCACATGCTCTAAACCTTTCCCTCCCTTCCCTGGAAGTGACGCACTGCCAAGAGTCCTTCCCATTCCATTGGGAACAGGATGCAATCACATACCTTGGCATTCAAATACCTGCCCGCCTAACAGATTTGTACCTGAAAAACTACCACACTGCCCTGCTTAAGGTCCAAAAACACCTTAAAGATTGGATGGGCCTGAATGTCTCATGGTTCGGATGCTCAGCCCTGATTAAAACGATCATTTTGCCAAGTCTACTTTATCTACTATAATCAGTCCCTATCTTCTTACCAACAGTTGTTTTCGTAACCTATCGGAAGGCTTGTTCCGCCTTCCTGTGGAGGGATTCCCCCCCCCCGCATTAAGTTTTCCCACCTCACACTACCCAAATCTAGAGGTCGTATTGGGTTACCGGACCTCCAGAAATATTACATTGCCTGCCACCTCACAAGGATCGCAGACTGGAATATTCATGCCTTCAAAAAGACATGGGTATTCCTTGAAAAAGCTTTTTCGTCTGGACCCTTGCACCTTCTCCCGTGGTTACCACCAAAGAACTGGCCGCAATCTCTCTCGGCACACCCGTTCATTAATCCCTCACTTCTGACATTCAGAAAGGTCTCACTCTGCGGGACTTTCACCCCTCTTCCGAGCTCCCTAACCACATTAAGAGGGAACCCTGACTTTCCCCCCGGGTGAATCTAACACCTTTTTGCATAATGAGTGGCCATTTGAGGATGTCCTTGCCCTACAGTTCTACTCTAACGAGATACCCATAACCTTCAAAAAGCTAAAATCTACCATTAGGATGTCCTCATTCTCCTTTTGGACTTATAGACAAATTTGACACTTCCTTACGACCCATGCCCATCAGTCACTCTGGACAAGACAACTTACCCCCTTTGAATCCCTGTGTCACTGCAAAGTTCCACAAAGACATTTAATGTCTCTCCTCTACACCCTCCTCTCGGAGGTTCCAACTCAGACTCCATCCCCCTCACTAACTTCTTGGAATAGAGACCTGCACACGCCCCTATCAACTGAGGACTGGAACACTATATATGAATACACACACAAAAGTTCATCAAAGGTGGCCATTCAAGAAAATGGCTACAAGGTGGTCACCAGATGGTACAGAACCCCATCATATCTTCACAAATTCTTCCCTAGCATTCCTGATTAGGGATGAGCCGAACACCCCCCTGTTCGTTTCGCACCAGAACATGCGAACAGGAAAAAAGTTCGTTCGAACACGCGAACACCGTTAAAGTCTATGGGACACAAACATGAATAATCAAAAGTGCTAATTTTAAAGGCTTATATGCAAGTTATTGTCATTAAAAGTGTTTGGGGACCCGGGTCCTGCCCCAGGGGACATGGGTCAATGCAAAAAAAAGTTTTAAAAACGGCCGTTTTTTCAGGAGCAGTGATTTTAATAATGCTTAAAGTCAAACAATAAAAGTGTAATATCCCTTTAAATTTCGTACCTGGGGGGTGTCTATAGTATGCCTGTAAAGGGGCGCATGTTTCCTGTGTTTAGAACAGTCTGACAGCAAAATGACATTTTGAAGAAAAAAACACATTTAAAACTACCCGCGGCTATTGCATTGCCGACAATACACATAGAAGTTCATTGATAAAAACGGCATGGGAATTCCCCACAGGGCAACCCCGAACCAAAATAAAAAAAAAAAATGATGTGGGAGTCCCCCTAAATTCCATACAAGGCCCTTCAGGTCTGGTATGGATATTAAGGGGAACCCCAGCCAAAATTTAAAAAAAAAATGACGTGGGGTTCCCCCTAAATTCCATACCAGACCCTTCAGGTCTGGTATGGATTTTAAGGGGAACCCCGCGCCAAAAAAAAAAACCGCGTGGGGTCCCCCCAAAAATCCATACCAGACCCTTATCCGAGCACGCAACCTGGCAGGCCGCAGGAAAAGAGGGGGGGACGAGAGTGCGCCCCCCCCTCCTGAACCGTACCAGGCCACATGCCCTCAACATTGGGAGGGTGCTTTGGGGTAGCCCCCCAAAACACCTTGTCCCCATGTTGATGAAGACAAGGGCCTCATCCCCACAACCCTGGCCGGTGGTTGTGGGGGTCTGCGGGCGGGGGGCTTATCGGAATCTGGAAGCCCCCTTTAACAAGGGGACCTCCAGATCCCGGCCCCCCCCCTGTGTGAAATGGTAAGGGGGTACTTACCCCTACCATTTCACTAAAAAACTGTCAAAAATGTTAAAAATGACAAGAGACAGTTTCTGACAATTCCTTTATTTAAATGCTTCTTCTTTCTTCCTTCATCTTCTTCTGGTTCTTCTGGCTCTTTTGGTTCTTCCTCCAGCGTTCTCGTCCAGCATCTCCTCCGCGGCGTCTTCTATCTTCTTCTCCTCGGGCCGCTCCGCACCCATGGCATTGGGGGGGAGGCTCCCACTCTTCTCTTCATCTTCTTCATCTTCTTCTTCTTCTTCATCTCTTCTTCCTTCTTCATTTCTTCTCCGGGCCGCTCCACAGCCATGCTGGCATGGAGGGAGGCTCCCGCTGTGTGAGGACGTCTCTTCATCTGACGGTTCTTAAATAATGGGGGGCGGGGCCACCCGGTGACCCCGCCCCCCTCTGACGCACGGGACATGACGGGACCTCCCTGTGGCATTCCCCGTGACGTCACAGGGAAGTCCCGTCAAGTCACCGTGCGTCAGAGGGGGGCGGGGTCACCGGGTGGCCCCGCCCCCCGTTATTTAAGAACCGTCAGACGAAGAGACGCCGTCACACAGCGGGAGCCTCCCTCCATGCCAGCATGGCTGCGGAGCGGCCCGGAGAAGAAATGAAGAAGGAAGAAGAGATGAAGAAGAAGAAGAAGATGAAGAAGATGAAGAGAAGAGCGGGAGCCTCCCCCCCAATGCCATGGGTGCGGAGCGGCCCGAGGAGAAGAAGATAGAAGACGCCGCGGAGGAGATGCTGGACGAGAACGCCGGAGGAAGAACCAGAAGAGCCAGAAGAACCAGAAGAACCAGAAGAAGATGAAGGAAGAAAGAAGAAGCATTTAAATAAAGGAATTGTCAAAAACTGTCTCTTGTCATTTTTAACATTTTTGACAGTTTTTTTGTGAAATGGTAGGGGTAAGTACCCCCTTACCATTTCACACAGGGGGGGGGCCGGGATCTGGGGGTCCCCTTGTTAAAGGGGGCTTCCAGATTCCGATAAGCCCCCCGCCCGCAGACCCCCACAACCACCGGCCAGGGTTGTGGGGATGAGGCCCTTGTCTTCATCAACATGGGGACAAGGTGTTTTGGGGGGCTACCCCAAAGCACCCTCCCAATGTTGAGGGCATGTGGCCTGGTACGGTTCAGGAGGGGGGGGGCGCACTCTCGTCCCCCCCTCTTTTCCTGCGGCCTGCCAGGTTGAGTGCTCGGATAAGGGTCTGGTATGGATTTTTGGGGGGACCCCACGCGGTTTTTTTTTTTGGCGCGGGGTTCCCCTTAAAATCCATACCAGATCTGAAGGGTCTGGTATGGAATTTAGGGGGAACCCCACGTCATTTTTTTTTAAAATTTTGGCTGGGGTTCCCCTTAATATCCATACCAGACCTGAAGGGCCTTGTATGGAATTTAGGGGGACTCCCACATCATTTTTTTTTTTTTATTTTGGTTCGGGGTTGCCCTGTGGGGAATTCCCATGCCGTTTTTATCAATGAACTTCTATGTGTATTGTCGGCAATGCAATAGCCGCGGGTAGTTTTAAATGTGTTTTTTTTCTTCAAAATGTCATTTTGCTGTCAGACTGTTCTAAACACAGGAAACATGCGCCCCTTTACAGGCATACTATAGACACCCCCCAGGTACGAAATTTAAAGGGATATTACACTTTTATTGTTTGACTTTAAGCATTATTAAAATCACTGCTCCTGAAAAAACGTCCGTTTTTAAAACTTTTTTTTGCATTGATCCATGTCCCCTGGGGCAGGACCCAGGTCCCCAAACACTTTTTATGACAATAACTTGCATATAAGCCTTTAAAATTTGGACTTTTGATTTCTCCCATAGACTTTTAAAGGGTGTTCCGCGGCATTCAAATTTGCCGCGAACACCCCAAATTGTTCGCTGTTCGGCGAACTTGCGAACAGCCAATGTTCGAGTAGAACATGAGTTCGACTCGAACTCGAAGCTCATCCCTATTCCTGATACGTGTTGGAGATGCGGGTCGGGGGTAGGCACTATGCTCCATGTGTGGTGGCATTGTGAGAGTCTCCAGCCCTTTTGGAAGGAGGTCCACAGTCTCATTACACATATCACCACATTCCCTCTAGACTTCACCCCGGCCCAATTCCTCCTGCACCATACATTGCTATCCAAAAAAGACTATTACAAGTCCTTGGCCATGCATATGGTCAATGCTGCTAGACTTTGTATCCCCAAACATTGGCGCTCCACTTATACCCCAGCAATACAGGAATGGTTAGCGAGGATCTCCGAAATTAAAGAAATGTAAGAACTGATCCATATCTCGCAAGACAGAATACACAAATTTCCAATTATATGGGTGTAACGAGCCCCTTGCTTGCTCGGTTCCACTCTCCCGACACTCCTCTGCTGCTATAGAATCAGACTGCAGATCGCAACATCTGATTGCTCGGTCATCCGATGCTCCGGGATTAGAACTACAGCTCTGTGCCGTTCTAACCCAGTTGTGATAGCTCAGAACAAACACCAGGCTGGCTGTATGTAAGTTCAACCAGGAATCTACTTTATTGACAGGAATACAGTCTTATTTATACAATAAAAGAGGAGGTGCAGACCTCCTGCTCATATTACTCTAACAATAGCTGTAACCTAATTAACCTAATTAACCTAATTAACATGAGCTAATTAACTAATCCCTTTAGACAGCCTAGATGACTCAGACATGACCTTTAGGCCAGACTGGCCGTCTTTTAGTTTAGAAAATCCAATCAACATTATCACAATCAACATAGGCTCTTCTTCACACAATAGCAGAGTTAATTAACACAAACAACAATGGGGATCTAATGACTCTTAGATCCCATACTATAGACTTATTTACAATACACATTTTAGCAGACAACAGACAGACAGGTGCTGGAATTTACATCAGCATCTCCTAACAGTATCTGTCCCAGCATTATGAATCAGCCACTATTCCAATATGGCAAATCCAGGGTCCCCAGAGTCTGTGTGTCCTGGGGGACCAGGACCCGAATCCACAGTGATACTACCTCAAGGGTCCCCAGGCATACAGCTCACATAGAGCACCATTCCCCCAAATGCAAGGGCCCCCGATCGATCGGCAAGAGGCTAGCATACAGTCCCCTCCAAAAGTCTCTCTAGGTCTGTCACAATGGGCATGCTGGATCCATTTCACAACCACTGACCGATACCATCAATATGTCTCTCAGGGTTGATCTGCAAATGCGGCATTAATCTCATGACTGCCTTAGGGGTGGTGAGGGGGGGTGGGTGCTAATCCATTTATCACCCCCTATTATACTTCTCTTTTGCGTTTTTCCCCCTCCCTTACTTTATCCCCCTTTCTGACCCTCTTTTCTCTCCTTTTCTCCAGTTTCTGTTCCCCCCTCCTTCCCTCCTCCATAGTCCCCTTACCACTTCTTCCCCCCTTTCTTTTCCCTCTTTTTAATGTGGGTACCTCTCATTTATTAGTATTTATGCTATGTCTGGATACGTTGCACCCTAGATTTCGATCAAGATCAACTTAGCACACCTCCTTCTTCCCTCGAATTTATTGAGGGGGGAGAGGGGGGAGAGAAAAATAGAAAATGTGCTCCTCTGCCCTCCTACGCTAAATTACAATTTTGTCTGTCGGTTATGGTCATTTAACTCCAGTTTGGACTTTAATGTTGTATCTTGTCATTGGTACCTTTTATAGCATTCCTGTTTTATGCTGTCATGTGTCAACTGTTTTGACATGTATGTTTATCTTTTCTACTCTGAATAAAAACTTTTATGGAAAAAAAATGTATTTTATTGGGATTTTATGTGATAGACAAACACAAAGTGGCAGATAATTATGAAATGGAAGGAAAATGATAAATGGTTTTCAACTTTTTTTTACAAATAAATATGTGAAAAGTGTGGGGGGCATTTGTATTCAGCCCCCTTTACTCTGATGCCCCTAACTAAAATATAGTGGATCCAATTGCCTTCAGAAGTCATCTAATTAGTAAATAGAGTCCATCTGTGTGTAATGTAATCTCAGTATAAATACATCTGTTCTGTAAAGCCCTCAGAGGTTTGTTATAGAACCTTAGTGGAAAAAAAAGCATCATGAAGGTCAAGGAACACACCAGACAGGTCAGGGATAAAGTTGTGGAGAAGTATAAAGCAGGGTTAGGTTATAAAAGAAAATCCCAAGTTTTGAACATCTCACGGAGCTCTGTTCAATCCATCATCTGAAAATGGAAAGAGTATGACACAACTGCGAACCTACCAAGACATGGCCGTCCACCTAAACTGACAGGCTGGGCAAGGAGAGAATTAATCAGAAAAGCAGCCAAGAGGTCCATGGTAACCCTGGAGGAGCTGCAGAGATCCACAGCTCAGATTGGAGGATCTGTCCTCAGGACAACTATTAGTCGTGCTCTCCACAAATCTGGCCTTTATGGAAGAGTGAAAAGAAGAAAGACGTTGGTGAAAGAAAGCCATAAGAAGTCCTGTTTGCAGTTAGCGTGAAGCTATGTGGAGGACACAGCAAACATGTGGAAGAAGGTGCTCTGGTCAGATGAGACCAAAATTGAACTTTTTGGCCTAAAACGCTATGTGTGGTGGAAAACTAACACTGCACATCACCCTTAACACAACAATCCCCACTGTGAAACATGGTGGTGGCAGCATCATGTTGTGGGGATGCTTTTCCAGACCTAAATCCAATTTAGAATCTGTGGAGATTTGAAAATTGCTGTTCACAGACGCTCTCCATCCATTCTGACAGAGCTTGAGCTATTTTGCAAAGAAGAATGAGCAAATATGTCCCTCTCTAGATTTGCAAAGCTGGTGGAAACATCCCCAAAAAGACTTGCAGCTGTAATTGCAGGGAAAGGTGGTTCTACAAAGTATTGACTCAGGTGGCGCCATACAAATGCCCCCCCCACTTTTCACATCTGCCTTATGAGTGTGTGCACCTGGATACACACACACAACCTGCAGAACTTCTGGAAAGCCCAGACACAAGACTGAAGACTCATATAGTTACATAGTTACATAGTAGGTGAGGTTGAAAAAAGACACAAGTCCATCAAGTCCAACCTATGTGTGTGATTATGTGTCAGTATTACATTACATATCCCTGTATATTGCGGTCATTCAGATGATTATCTAATAGTTTCTTGAAGCTAACAATGCTCCCCGCTGAGACCACCGCCTGTGGAAGGGAATTCCACATCCTTGCCGCTCTTACAGAACCCTCTACGTAGTTTAAGGTTAAACCTCTTTTCTTCTAATTGTAATGAGTGGCCACGAGTCTTATTAAACTCTCTTCTGCGAAAAAGTTTTATCCCTATTGTGGGGTCACCAGTACAGTATTTGTAAATTGAAATCATATCCCCTCTCAAGCGTCTCTTCTCCAGAGAGAATAAGTTCAGTGCTCGCAACCTTTCCTCATAAAATCCTCCAGACCCTTTATTAGCTTTGTTGCCCTTCTTTGTACTCGCTCCATTTCCAGTACGTCCCTCCTGAGGACTGGTGCCCAGAACTGGACAGCATACTCCAGGTGCGGGCGGACCAGAGTCTTGTAGAGCGGGAGAATTATCGTTTTATCTCTGCAGTTGATCCCCCTTTTAATGCATGCCAATATTCTGTTTGCTTTATTAGCAGCAGCCTGGCATTGCATGCCATTGCTGAGCCTATCATCTACTAGGACCCCCAGGTCCTTTTCCATCCTAGATTCCCCCAGAGGTTCTCCCCCCAGTGTATAGATTACATTCATATTTTTGCCACCCAAATGCATTATTTTACATTTTTCTACATTGAACCTCATTTGCCATGTAGTCGCCCACCCCATTAATTTGTTCAGGTCTTTTTGCAAGATTTCCACATCCTGCAGAGAAGTTATTGCCCTGCTTAGCTTAGTATCGTCTGCAAATACAGAGATTGAACTGTTTATCCCATCCTCCAGGTCGTTTATGAACAAATTAAATAGGATTGGTCCCAGTACAGAACCCTGGGGAACCCCACTACCCACCCCTGACTAGGGATGAGCTTCGTGTTCGAGTAGAACCCATGTTCGATTTGAACATCGGCTGTTCGCCCGTTCGCCGAATTGCGAACGATATGGGCCGTTCGCGCCAAATTCGTGTGGCGCGTCACGGCCCATAATTCACTGCGGCATCGCAGTGCATTGCTTGCTGATGATTGGCCAAGCATGCACTATGACCCGCATGCTTGGCCAATCACAGCGTCGCCTGAACAGAGAGCCGTAATTGGCCAAAGCCAAGGAGGCTTTGGCCAATTATGGCTCAGGGGATTTAGTACACGCCCCACACTATATAAGGCCGTCTGCACGGCGGCCCTGTGTAGTGTGTGTTCCGGCGTTCATTGAGAGAGAGAGAGAGAGACAGACAGTGTCATTTGATTTGAGTTAGATAGATTAGGCAGAACAGTCAGTCAGTTAGCTGCACTTACAGTGTATTGTGTATATATATGCATCCCAGGTGTTGCATATATATATATACACTGTATTCAGTTTAGCTAGATCCGTTCCTGTTATCTTCTAGACTATTTACATTTAGTGCAGTGCGTCCTGCTCACAGTGTTCAGCTAGATCTGTTCCTGTTATCTTCTAGACTATTTACATTTAGTGCAGTGCGTCCTGCTCACAGTGTTCAGCTAGATCCATTCCTGTTATCTTCTAGACTATTTACATTTAGTGCAGTGCGTCCTGCTCACAGTGTTCAGCTAGATCCGTTCCTGTTATCTTCCTACTGACAGGCAGGCTTGTCTTGTTACAGTATATAAAGCTACCTGAAGAAAATTACTGGTGTTCTATTTGATCCTATTAGTACCACGGTCAGGCAGCTAGACTATTTACATTTAGTACAGTGCGTCCTGCTCACAGTGTTCAGCTAGATCCGTTCCTGTTATCTTCCTACTGACAGGCAGGCTTGTCTGGTTACAGTATATAAAGCTACCTGAAGAAAATTACTGGTGTTCTATTTGATCCTATTAGTACCACGGTCAGGCAGCTAGACTATTTACATTTAGTACAGTGCGTCCTGCTCACAGTGTTCAGCTAGATCCGTTCCTGTTATCTTCCTACTGACAGGCAGGCTTGCCTGGTTACAGTATATAAAGCTACCTGAAGAAAATGACTGGTGTTCTATTTGATCCTATTAGTACCACGGTCAGGCAGCTAGACTATTTACATTTAGTACAGTGCGTCCTGCTCACAGTGTTCAGCTAGATCCGTTCCTGTTATCTTCCTACTGACAGGCAGGCTTGTCTGGTTACAGTATATAAAGCTACCTGAAGAAAATTACTGGTGTTCTATCCCAGCTTAGTGCAGCTACAGGCCATTAGTATGTCTGGAAGGCCAAGAAGGAGAGGCAGACAGTCACAAGCCAATAAGAGAGGGCAAGCAGGCTCTGTGTCTAGTGCTGGTCGTGGAGATGGTGCATCCTCATCAGCACGTGGCCATGGGACACGCTTGGCCTTTTTTTCGGCAGCTGGCCGTGTTGAGCCGCAACATGCAGAAGACTTGGTCGAGTGGATGACCAAGCCGTCCTCATCCTCCTCATCCTCTCTTACCAATGCCCAGGGTGCTTTGTCTGGCAAAGCAGCGGCCTCTTCCCTCAGCTCAATGTCATCAGTGACTCCTTCCCTAGCTCCACCATGTCCTCATGAGGATTCCCTCGAACTGTTTGACCACAGTGTTGGGTACATGCTCCAGGAGGATGCCCAGCGTTTGGAAGGCTCTGATGATGATACTGAGCTCGATGAAGGCAGTAACATGAGCACGGACAGAGGGGGTGCCCAAGAAGGACAGCAATCTGGCAGTCATGCTCCCCCTGCTGCAGCATACTGCCAGGTTTGCTCCAGTGATGAGGAGGGAGGGGATGATGAGGTCACTGACTCAACGTGGGTGCCTGATAGGAGAGAGGAGGAGGAGGAGGAGGAGGCGGCACATCACCAATGAGGCAGGATGCCCTCCAGGGGCCAGCCTAAGGGCAGCACATTGACTGCATCACACCCCAAAGCTCCACATGTGCAGGGCGCTGCAGTCTCTGCGCGTTATTCAAAAAGTTCTTTGGTGTGGGCCTTTTTTGAGACGAGTGCATCAGATCGCACCGCTGCTATTTGCAACATATGTCTCAAGCGTATCTCACGTGGCCAAAACATCTCCCGCTTGGGTACCACATGCTTGACCAGACATATGTTGACCTGCCATGCAGTTCGTTGGCAAGCGTATCTAAAAGACCCACACCAAAGAACAAAGAGGATCTCTCCTTGCTTCTCATCAGCTGAGATTTCCAACCCCACTAGACCTCCAGTCCTCTCTGAGACCTGCAGTGAGAGGAATGAAGGTGTAGAATTAGGTGTGTCACAGCCAAGTACTTGTGGGCAATCTGCTTTTGGTACACCGACGTCAGATTGTCCCAGGCAAATTTCCCTGCCCCAGCTGCTGCACCGCCGAAAGAAGTTTGCTCCCAGCCATCCACATGCCCAGCGGTTGAATGCTAGCTTGGCAAAATTGCTAGCACTTCAACTGCTGCCTTTTCAGTTGGTAGACTCTGCCCCCTTCCGTGAGTTTGTGGAATGTGCGGTTCCTCAGTGGCACGTACCCAAACGCCACTTTTTCTCACGGAAGGCGATTCCGGCTCTCTACCGGCATGTGGAAGGCAATGTCCATGCCTCGCTGGACAGGGCGGTCAGCGGTAAGGTGCATATTACCGCTGACTCATGGTCCAGCAGGCATGGACAGGGACGTTACCTAAGTTTCACGGCACATTGGGTGACTCTGCTGGCAGCTGGGAAGGATGCAGGACAAGGTGCAGTAGTGTTGGAGGTTGTTCCGCCACCACGCCTCCAAAATGCTGATTGTGACACACCTCTCTCCTCCACCCCCTCCTCTTCTTCTTCCTCCATGGCCTCTTCCTCGGAACCAGCGGTGCTTCGTAGTCGTTCAAGGGGCTACGCAAGTACGCAGGCCAAAAGATGCCATGCGGTGCTTGAGCTGGTGTGCTTGGGGGACAGGAGCCACACTGGGGCAGAGGTTCTGTCAGCTCTGCATGGGCAGGTTCAGAGGTGGTTGACGCCACGCCAACTTAAGGCAGGAATGGTGGTTTGCGACAATGGCACCAACCTCCTCTCTGCCCTCCGACAGGGACAAGTGACCCATGTGCCCTGTTTGGCTCACGTCCTTAACTTGGTGGTGCAGCGGTTCTTGGGCAGGTACCCGGGCTTACAGGATGTCCTGAGGCAGGCCAGGAAAGTCTGTGTGCATTTCCGCCGGTCATATAATGCCAGTGCCCGGCTGACGGACCTCCAAAAGGAGTTTAACCTGCCCAAGAACCGCCTAATCTGTGACATGCCCACCAGGTGGAACTCAACGTTGGCCATGCTGCAGCGGCTGCACACGCAGCAGAGGGCCATCAATGAGTACCTGTGCGACTATGGCACCAGGACAGGGTCAGGGGAGCTTGGTTTTTTTTCCCCACGCCAGTGGGCCATGATCAGGGATGCATGCACTGTCCTGTCACCATTCGAGGAGGCCACGAGGATGGTGAGCAGTGACAGTGCATGCATCAGTGACACTGTCCCCCTTGTCCACCTGTTGGAGCACACGCTGCGTGGAATAATGGACAGGGCACTTGAGGCAGAACAGAGGCAGGAAGAGGAGGACTTCCTTAGCTCTAAAGGCCCCCTTCATCCAGACAGTGTTCCTGCGTGCCCGCCGATCACACAGGAAGAGGACGAGGAGGAGGAGGAGGAAGATTGTGTCAGTATGGAGGTGGAGCCTGGCACTCAGCATCAGCAGCAGTCTTTAAGGGATCAGTCCCAAGAAACACATGGACTTGTACGTGGCTGGGAGGAGGTGGCTGCGGACCATGTCGTCCTTAGTGACCCAGAGGACTCCGGACCGAATGCTTCAGCAAACCTACGCTGCATGGCCTCCCTGATCCTGCAAAGCCTGCGGAAGGATCCTCGTATTCGTGGTATCAAGGAGAAGGACCAATACTGGCTGGCAACCCTCCTTGATCCACGTTACAAGGGTAAGGTTGCGGACCTTATCTTGCCATTGCAGAGGGAGCAGAGGATGAAACATCTTCGGGAGGCCTTGCAGAAAGGTCTGTGCAATGCGTTCCCAGAGACGGGGAGGTTACAAACTCCTGTTTCTGGACAACGTGTTGCTGAGGCTTCGGTCAGTCAAAGAAGGAGTGGTGGAGAAGGTGGCCGTCTGACCGATGCGTTCAGACAATTTTTTGGTCCGCAGCCCCAGGGTATGATCGGTTCCAGCAACCATCGCCAGCGTCTGTTTTACATGGTGCAGGAATACCTAGGGGCAAGATCAGACTTGGACACCTTTCCCACCGAAAATCCTCTGGGTTACTGGGTCTTGAGGATGGATCACTGGCCAGAGCTTGCACAGTATGCAATTGAGCTACTGGCCTGTCCTGCATCCAGCGTTCTTTCGGAACGCACATTCAGTGCTGCTGGAGGCGTGGTAACCGATCACAGGGTGCGTCTGTCCACCGACTCGGTCGATCGGCTGACCTTCATAAAAATGAATCAGTCTTGGATCACCACCAGCTACCAAGCACCTGATGCTGATGTAACCGAATAATTTTTTTTGAAATCTCAGATCCCTTCAAAGACTGCCTATGCTGATGCTGAGTGACTATCCCTGAGTAATTATCCTCTTCCTCCTCAATCATCACACTGATAGCTTGTAAGAACATTTTTGGTTCTGGGCGCCACCACCAGTGCCTAAGGCACAATATTTCAATTTGTTTAACAGGGGCGTGTAATTACAATTTTTGATGCAATACTTTGCAGCAGGGCTCGTTCCTGCGTTTCAACTAGAGTGTCTGTGAGGGGTTGCAGTGTTGTGGCACCAGCACCAGTGCCTAAGGCCCAATTTTTCTGCCCCTGTCTAACAGGGGCGTGTAATTACAATTTTTGATGCAATACTTTGCAGCAGGGCTCATTCCTGCGTTCCAACTAGAGTGTCTGTGAGGGGTTGCAGTGTTGTGGCACCACAGCACCAGTGCCTAAGGCCTAATTTTTCAGCTCCTGTTCAACAGGGGCATGTAATTACAATTCTTGATCTAATATTTCACAGCAGGGCCCTGTGAGGGCTTACAGTGTTGTGGCCACAGCAACACCTAAGGCCCAAATTTCTGCTGAGTATATAGGGCAGGACCCTACTTTCAAACATCTAACTTACAAACGACTCCTACTTGCAAACGGAAGGAGACAACAGGAAGTGAGATGAAATCTACCCCTAGGAAGGGAAATTCTCTCCTGTAAGAGTTAATATGGGAAAACAATTTCTCCTTTCCACTGATGCTTTCCAATCCTTGTTCAACAAAAAACCCAAATTTTCAAAAAACATTTTTCATTGGGACAAAAAGTGAGGTGAAATCTTCTGAAGAGGAGGAAAGACAGCAAAACAAATGTCACAGGGGTGATAACCCTTCCCTATGTTTTCCAAAAAGCTTAAAAAAGATTTTTTGGCTGGAGCTAAACGCGTTAAAAATGTACCCGTTCAAAATTACAAAGAGATTCTACTTAACAACAAACCTACAGTCCCTGTCTTGTTTGCACCGCCTGTATACTGCTGTTCAGAGTATATAGGGCCTTTCCTTATTTTAATTTGGTGCGGGGTTCCCCTTAATATCCATACAAGACCCAAAGGGCCTGGTAATGGACTGGGGGGTACCCATGCCGTTTGTCTCACTGATTTTCATCCATATTGCCATGACCCGACATGACATTAAACCCGCAAGCAGTTTTAAATGAGATTTTTTCCTTTAAAAATGACATTTGGTGCAGGGACTGTTCTAAACACGGGAAACACGCGTCACTTTACAGGCATACTATAGACACCCCCCAGGTACGATATTTAAAGGAATATTTCACTTTTTTTTTTACTTTAAGCATCATTAAAATCACTGCTCCCGAAAAAATGGCCGTTTTTAAAAGTTTTTTTTGCATTGATACATGTCCCCTGGGGTAGGACCCGGGTCCCCAAACCCTTTTTAGGACAATACCATGCAAATTAGCCTTTAAAATGAGCACTTTTGATTTCGAACGTTCGAGTCCCATAGACGTCAATGGGGTTCTAACGTTCGTGCGAACTTTCGGTCCGTTCGCAGGTTCTGGTGCGAACCGAACCGGGGGGTGTTCGGCTCATCCCTACCCCTGACCATTCTGAGTACTCCCCATTTATCACCACCCTCTGAAAACGCCCTTGTAGCCAGTTTTCAATCCATGTACTCACCCTATGGTCCATGCCAACGCACCTTATTTTGTACAGTAAACGTTTATGGGGAACTGTGTCAAATGCTTTTGCAAAATCCAGATACACCACGTCTACGGGCCTTTCTTTATCTAGATGGCAACTCACCTCCTCATAGAAGGTTAATAGATTGGTTTGGCAAGAACGATTCTTCATGGATCCATGCTGATTACTGCTAATGATATCATTCTTATTACTAAAATCTTGTATATAGTCCCTTATCATCCCCTCCAAGAGTTTACATACTATTGATGTTAGGCTAACTGGTCTGTAATTCCCAGGGATGTTTTTTGGGCCCTTTTTAAATATTGGTGCTACATTGGCTTTTCTCCAATCAACTGGTACCATTCCAGTCAATAGACTGTCTGTAAAAATTAGGAACAACGGTCTGGCAATCACCTGACTGAGTTCCCTAAGTACCCTCGGATGCAAGCCATCTGGTCCCGGTGATTTATTAATGTTAAGTTTCTCAAGTCTAATTTTAATTCCGTCCTCTGTTAACCATGTAGGTGCTTCCTGTGTTGTGTCATGAGGATAAACACTGCAGTTTTGGTTACTGAAGCCCCCCGATTCACTCGTGAAGACTGAGGAGAAGAATAAATTCAATACCTTTGCCATCTCCCCATCCTTTGTAACCAGCTTTCCTTCCTCATTCTTTATGGGGCCAATATGGTCTGTCCTCCCTTTTTTACTGTTTACATACTTAAAGAATTTCTTGGGATTTTTTTTGCTCTCCTCCGCTATGTGTCTTTCATGTTCTATCTTAGCCATCCTAATTGCACCCTTACATTTCTTATTGCATTCTTTATAAATTCTGAATGTTGTGGATGATCCCTCAACCTTGTATTTTTTGAAGGCCTTCTCCTTTGCTTTTATATGCATTTTTACATTGGAGTTAAGCCTTTCAGGATGTTTGTTCGCTCTTTTAAATGTATTACCCAATGGGATACATTGGCTAATGCCCTTATTTAATATGCTCTTAAAGCAAACCCATCTCTCCTCCGTATTCTTTGTTCCTAATATTTTATTCAAATTTATGCCTTTTAGCAAAGTTTGTAGTTTAGGGAAGTTGGCTCTTTTGAAATTCAGTGTCTTTGTGTTCCCTTCATGTTTCCTATTTGTGTGATTTATACTGAAACTAATTGACCTGGGATCGCTGTTACCTAAATTGCCCCGTATTTCCACATCTGTTATCAGGTCTGTATTGTTGGTAATCAGTAGATCTAGTAAGGTTTTATTTCTAGTTGGTGCGTTACCATCTGACCCATAAAATTGTCCTGCAAGACACTAAGGAACTGGCGAGCCTTAAATGAATGCGCGGTTCCCTCCGCCCAGTCTATGTCTGGATAATTAAAATCCCCCATTATGATAACACTTCCCATCCTTGCTGCTAATCCAATTTGTGATAGGAGATCCGTCTCCACTTCCTCCCTCAGGTTAGGGGGCCTATAGCATACTCCCAGTATTATTTTCCCCTTAGCTTCATCCCTTTGGAGCTCTACCCATAAAGATTTCACCTCCTCCCTAGCCCCCTCAGTGATGTCATCTCTCACATTCACTTGTACATTATTCTTGATATATAGGCATACCCCTCCCCCTTTTTTACCCTCTCTATCCTTGCGGTATAGGGTATACCCTTGAATGTTTGCCAGCCAATCATGAGAGCTGCTGAACCAGGTCTCTGAAATTCCCACAAAATCCAAATCCTCCTTGTACAACAGTATCTCTAGTTCACCCATCTTGTCCGCCAGGCTCCATCCCTTCCAATGCTCTTTGAAGTTTCCAGCCCCAATCCAGACTTCCAAAATCCAGAGAAGACTTAAAGCATAGTTTTCTCTGCTCACCAATCTTCTGCTGGAACTTCTCAAACTGCCTCTTCGAGAGTCCTGTGTAGGGATGAGCCGAACACCCCCCGGTTCGGTTCGCACCAGAACCTGCGAACGGACCGAAAATTTGCACGAACGTTAGAACCCCTTTGACGTTTATGGGACTCGAACGTTCGAAATCAAAAGTGCTAATTTTAAAGGCTAATTTGCATAGTATTATCCTAAAAAGGGTTTGGGGACCCGGGTCCTGCCCCAGGGGATATATATCAATGCAAAAAAAAGTTTTAAAAACGTCCGTTTTTTCGGGAGCAGTGATTTTAATGATGCTTAAAGTAAAAAAAAAAGTGAAATATTCCTTTAAATATCATACCTGGGGGGTGTCTATAGTATGCCTGTAAAGTGGTGCGTGTTTCCCGTGCTTAGAACAGTCCCTGCACAAAATGAAATTTTTAACGGAATAAAAGTCATTTAAAACTGCTTGCGGGTTTAATGTAATGTCGGGTCATGGCAATATGGATGAAAATCAGTGAGACAAACGGCATGGGTACCCCCCAGTCCATTACCAGGCCCTTTGAGTCTTGTATGGATATTAAGGGGAACCCCGCACCCAAATTAAAAAAAGGAAAGGTGTGGGGCCACCAGTCTTGAAGGGATCTCACATTAAAAAAAATCAATCGGTTACATCACCATCAGGTGCTTGGTAACTGGTGATCCAAGACTGATTCATTTTTATGAAGGTCAGCCGATCGACAAATTCTGTGGACAGGTGCACCCTGTGATCGGTTACAAAGCCTCCAGCAGCACTGAATGTGCATTCCGAAAAAGAACACTGGATGCAGGACATGCCAGTAGCTCAATTGCATACTGTGCAAGCTCTGGCCAGTGATCCATCCTCAAGACCCAGTAACCCAGAGGATATTCGGTGGGAAAGGTGTCCAAGTCTGATCTTGCCCCTAGGTAATCCTGCACCATGTGAATGAGACGCTGACACCGATCAGACCTTGGGGCTGCGGACCAAAAAATTGTCTGAACACATGGGTCAGACGGCCACCTTCTCCACCGCTCCTTCTTTGACTGACTGAAGCCTCAGCAACACGTTGTCCAGGAGGACCAGGAAATTGTAACCTCCCAGGCTCTGGAGTCGCATTGCACAAACTTTTCTGCAAGGCCTCCCGAAGATGTTTCATCCTTTGCTCCCTCTGGGATGACAAGATAAGGTCCGCAACCTTACCCTTGTAACGTGGATCAAGGAGGGTTGCCAGCCAGTATTGATCCCTCTCCTTGATACCACGAATATGAGGATCCTTCCGCAGGCTTTGCAGGATCAAGGAGGCCATGCAGTGTAGGTTTGCTGAGGCATTTGGTCCGGAGTCCTCTGGGTCACTAAGGACGACATGATCGGCAGTCACCTCCTCCCAGCCACATACAAGTTCATGGGTTTCCTGGGACTGTAAATGATCCCTTAAAGACTGCTGCTGATGCTGAGTGCCAAGCTCCACCTCCACGCTGACTCCTCCTGATATATATGCCTATATATTAAGAATAATGTACAAGTGAATGTGAGAGATGACATCACTAAGAAAGCTAGGGAGGAGGTGGAATCCTTATGGGTAGAAATCCAACGGGATGAAGCTAAGGGGAAAATAATACTAGGAGTATGCTATAGGCTCCCTAACCTGAGTAAGGAGGGGGAGATGGATCTCCTATCACAAGTTGGATTAGCAGCAAGGATGGGAAGTGCTATTATAATGGGGGATTTTAATTATCCTGACATAGACTGGGTGGAGGGAACCGCGCATTCATTTAAGGCTTGCCAGTTCCTAAAAGTCTTGCAGGACAATTTTATGGGTCAGATGGTAGACGCACCAACTAGAAATAAAGCGTTACTGGATCTACTGATTAGCAACAATACAGACCTGATCATGGATGTGGCAATATGGAGCAATTTAGGCAACAGCGATCACAGGTCAATTGGCTTCAGTATAAATCAGACAAATAGGAAACATAAGGGGAATACAAAGACACTGAATTTCAAAAGAGTCAACTTCCCTAAACTACAAACCTTGCTAGAATGCATAAATTGGGATAAAATATTAGGAACAAAGAACATGGAGGAGAGGTGGGTTTGCTTTAAGAGCATATTAAATAAGGGCATTAGCCATTGCATCCCATTGGGTAATAAAATTAAAAGAGCGAACAAAAGTCCTGGATGGCTTAACCTCAATGTAAAAATGCATATAAAAGCAAAGGAGAAGGCCTTCAAAAAATACAAGGTTGAGGGATCATCATCAGCATTCAGACTTAAAGATAGATAAAGAATGCAACAAGGAATGTAAGGGTGCAATAAGGACGGCTAAGATAGAACACGAAAGACACATAGCGAAGGAGAGCAAAAAAAATCCCAAGAAATTCTTTAAGTATGTAAATAGTAAAAAAGGGAGGACAGACCATATTGGCTCCATAAAGAATGAGGAAGGACATCTGGTTACAAAGGGTGGGGAGATGATGAAGGTATTCTTCTCCTCAGTCTTCACAAGGGAATCAAGGGGCTTCAGTAACCAAAACTGCAGTGTTTATCCTCATGACACATCACAGGAAGCACCTCCATGGTTAACAGAGGACAGAATTAAAATTAGACTTGGGAAACTTAACATTAATAAATCACCGGGACCAGATGGCGTGCACCCGAGGGTACTTAGGGAACTCAGTCAAGTAATTGCCAGACCATTGTTCCTAATTTTTACTGACAGTCTACTGACTGGAATGGTACCAGGTGATTGGAGAAAAGCCAATGTAGCACCATTATTTAAAAAGGGCCCAAAATACATCCCTGGGAAATCCCTAGGACTCTGTCCATTCATAAAAGGAAGGAGCCGGTAAATGACAGATTTACCGGCTCCTTCCTCCGCTCTCTATCCTGACAGATCTGGGACAGGGGAGGGCGGAGGAGTACAAAGAAGGCCCGGAGGAGGACATGGGGGAACCGGAGGAGCAAAGGGAGGAGTGCACGGAGGAACCGAAGGAGAACACAGATGGGTACCGGACTGGAGCACACAGAGTAGGACATGGAGGGGGACCGGAGGAGGATACAGGGAACAGTCAGGGAGGATTGGTGCGGCGATGGGGGAGTCACAACACCGATCTCCCTGTGTGGCTTTCAATAAAGCAGCTGAAAGCCACGGGAGCGAGAGGAGGAAAAACAGCTGTCAGATGCTTTATTGAAATCTATACAGGGAGATCGGTGATTGTAACTCCCCCACCGCCACAGCTATCATCCTGACTGCCCAGGTATTGGGTCAAGCATTTGCATGAGTACAAGTACTCGTGCAAATGCTTTGTATTGGCACCGATACCGATACTAGTTTCGATATCGGTGCAACCCTAGTGCAAACAATCAGTTAATTGGTAATGTGAGTAAATATTCCAAACTATGCCCTCCAGACTAGTCCTTAGATCAGAGGATTCTAGGAAATTAAAAATTAAAATAAAAAGGGTAATTTATAGAGAAAAGGGTTCTTGATCTCTTTATCTCATCTTGAATCGTCATCTTGAACCATCACCATCGATCATCCTCCCCTCTTAGGAAGATAGATCAGCCTTTATCACTCTCATATATTACACTATTTTGGTGGGAGACGCTTGATCTATTTCCTGGATGGGCCTACTGGGTTGTGGCTTTTCATTTGGCACCAATAACTTGATGGGTAAAGTATAGTTTGATCATTACTTTGAACAACGTCCATCTTACTCCTGAATTTGACCTACCCATGTATAAATCTACGTTCTACACTCTTGTAGATACAGTAGACTTGACTCCTCTTATTCTGCTGCAGAAGAAGTAGGAGGAGACGGTCTGATAAGTGCGGACCTAGTTGTCTACTAGGTTAGTTACTGTAGACCAGGGATATGCAATTAGTGGACCTCCAGCTCCTTGCAAAACTACTTGTCCCATCATGCCTGTGCCTCTGGGTATCATGCTTGTAGCTGCCAGAGTCTTACTATGCCTCATGGGACTTGTAGTTCTGTAACAGCTGGAGGTCCGCTAATTGCATATCTCTGCTGTAGATGATTGGCACTCTGTATCTTGGTTGTGATACTTATGGGTGGACAGTAAGTTATTAAATTCATCCTATTGCTAGGCATACAATGTTACCTGTATAAGTTTTATATGTGTGGAATATACATGTTATGTGTCTATGTCATACAATTAATTCTGCTGCTATCCCTGATTGTTAGTGACTTCATTGTTAAATAAATTTTAGTTTATTTTTCTATTTCCATAGTCCCTAATTTATACAATGTCATTGTCTTTAAAATATCTACGTAAAGAACAAATTCAGGAACGAATGAATTGGGTCAGTGTGGTTATACATAATCATTTATTTTACATTGGAGGCACTGTGGTATATCAATTAATTAGATAACCAATATTGCTGACGTAATTAAGTATTTCAACTTTCTGACAGTTAGGAAAATAGGCAATGATGTTTGTGTGTTATGAAGCACCAACTATGGTGGAGCAAGTCCCGGAGTTTATAACAATTTCTGCCATATAGTCTCAAGTTTTAGATTTGTCATGTATCAAATTGGAAATCACCGGTTCTATCCACAGCTGCTTCATTGGTGGAAGAGGGGGGGGGGGGGGCTCCTAGTAAGCAGTAGTGAACAAGCGCGCTGGGTTTGTGTGAAATGCATCTACCTATCATCCTGTTGTATTCTGTCTATGTTTGGCATATGTGAATAAAGGATATTACTGCATTCAAGCTCCCGGTGCTGTGCCACCAAATTTCTTCTATATCTGTGATTTGGCGGTGGCAAGCCGGGGCCTGCACCCATACTGGATGGTTGACCACCAATTTCACCTGAGCAGTGTGGACACTCTCTGACACTCCTGGTAAGCATGTATCAGGGCTGTGCTCAGCCCTTCCTTCTCTGAGCTGACCGCTCAGCTGTCAGCTAATTGCCAGCTCCTATCTCTCTCCACAGTTACTCAGCTGTTGCTGATCCTGCTCGTCAGTCCTGCCTACTTAAGCCATCCAGTCCAGAGGAGCTCTGCCTTCGCCTTGGTCACATCACAAGAAACTATCGCCTGCATTCCTGTTTAAAGACTGGCTTTGCTGACATCCCTTCTGGCTCCTGGTCCTGGTTGTTGTTCCACTACATTGATCCCTGACTTCTGGCTTGGCTGACTATCCGTTCCAGTTATTGAACTTTGGCTATGTTTTGACTACGTTTGTCTTTTTACTTCTGTCTCAGCCTGATTTCATTGTTTCTGACAGCATGTCAGAGGATCTGGAGGTACAGTGATGTTAAATACTGATGATATTGTGTTAATACATAGGGAGGAAGCTGTCCCTGGTTTTCTCACTATCAAGTTAGGCATCCCATAATTCCTATCCCCATCCAAGATATTACCTCTAATAAAACAACAAAAAGCAAGCTCAAAGACTGTTCCTTGTGTCTGAAGAAAGTGCGAAAAATGCTTGATGCCTGGCTGTGCAGGAGTGGCTAACGTGCAATGCTCTTCATGATGCCAAGAAGTAAAGAGGACAGAATCTAGGAATCTAGGATGGAAAAGGACCTGGGGGTCCTAGTAGATGATAGGCTCAGCAATGGCATGCAATGCCAAGCTGCTGCTAATAAAGCAAACAGAATATTGGCATGCATTAAAAGGGGGATCAACTCCAGAGATAAAACGATAATTCTCCCGCTCTACAAGACTCTGGTCCGGCCGCATCTGGAGTGTGCTGTCCAGTTCTGGGCACCAGTCCTCAGGAGGGATGTACTGGAAATGGAGCGAGTACAAAGAAGGGCAACAAAGCTAATAAAGGGTCTGGGGGATCTTAGTTATGAGGAAAGGTTGTGAGCACTGAACTTATTCTCTCTGGAGAAGAGATGCTTGAGAGGGGATATGATTTCAATTTACAAATACTGTACTGGTGACCCCACAATAGGGATAAAACTTTTTCGCAGAAGAGAGTTTAATAAGACTCGTGGCCACTCATTACAATTAGAAGAAAAGAGGTTTAACCTTAAACTACGTAGAGGGTTCTTTACTGTAAGAGCGGCAAGGATGTGGAATTCCTTTCCACAGGCGGTGGTCTCAGCGGGGAGCATTGATAGCTTCAAGAAACTATTAGATAATCACCTGAATGACCGCAACATACAGGGATATGTAATGAAATACTGACACATAATCACACACATAGGTTGGACTTGATGGACTTGTGTCTTTTTTCAACCTCACCTACTATGTAACTATGTAACCCAATCATCTGCAACCCCCATGGGGGGGTAGTGCTAAACATACTTGTAGCAATAACTCACGGTGGAGCTGCTGGTTTAAAGCGAGCTGTTACCGTCACCTTTGTTACCTCAATTTCACCAGAACTGGGTCTAGGGTCCCGTGGAGCTTAATACCAGACAGTGTAGGCACCAGACACTTGAGTATCTTTTCCAATGCTTTAATAAAGAGTAACTGAAGGAAGTAGAAGGAAAGAGGTAGAAGAAGAGTTGCAGGGAAGTTCAAATACCTTTTCTTGATGTAGTATTAGGAACTGGAATCTTGTAGATGAACGTACTTTCCTTTTAGAGTTGAATCTTTGCCCGCCCGGATAGGTTTCTCTCACTAACCTAGCAGCCAGTACGTAGCACGAACAAAAGTCTCTGCCACAGACTTAAATGAAATAGAAACCCGTACGATCCTCTGCCACAGGATGTAATGGTTTACGATGGATAGCAAACACAGCACTAGAACCTTTAAGTCGACTCGGCAGTACTATGTGGTAGGTTAACTTTAGGATGCGTCCTCCAACTGAGTCACCAGGCCCCTCTCCAGACCAGCACACTGCATGATCCTTCCATGATGGGATCTTCTCAGTTGTCCAGCTTCTTCCCGAAGAACAGACAGTTCAGGACCATTCCCTCGCTGCTGTGGTAGGCCCCAGACAGGCTTCTGGGCCCACCCACACGCTGCAGCAACGTGGTCCTCCCGGTCGGAGGACCACGAGGTAGTACTCCTAACACATACCTGTCGGCCAGGAGGGCCAGCAGGTGGAACGAAACAAACCCTAAAACATGGCGTCTGTCCCATAAATACCCTCTCCCAGAATGCAACTCGGAGGACCTCCTCCGCTGAGTTATCTCCGGGACAGAAGAGCACTCATACGCTTTAACGTGTTGCTTTTCCAACACCGACCCATGACGACAACGACACCCACAGGCACAGTGTGAAACTACATGCAACTCAGCCAAACTGGAACAGAGCCTAAATCTGACTATCTATGAAACAGATAACCCACTAAATTTACCTATAAGCGGTAGTTTGAAAATCTACCAGCGCTACATACACATACATACATGTACATACATGTATACATACATACATGTACTTAATCTGCCCTGTAATCATTTTGCACAGAGTGCCCCCAAACCTTCGCTTCTGGGATTCCCTGCCAGCTCTTTCAGCTCCTACCTCTTCTTGGCGGTACCCCATAGGAAGCCTCTTGCTATGGGGAACCGCCTGTGGGCTCAATCTTGAGCCGCACTGCCTGCATCCATACACACAGAGAGCATGGCTCAGTCCCGTCCCTCTGCTCCCTTGTCATAGGATTTGACTTACAGCAATGAAAGCCAATGGCTCAGGTAAGTATACGGGGGGTGAAGGGGGCGATACTGTTACCTAAATATCTTTTTACCTTAATGTAGGGAATGCTTTAAGGTAAAAAATGTTTGACTTTAGAAGCAAATCAGGACACATAAGACTCAGAAGCGGTTGGTGACGGGGTGGGGGGGGGTTGTGAAGGGGAGTATAGTCCTGCTTTAACAGGACACACAATTCTGAAGAACTGTGTCATGTCATGGAATATACTGATGAATATTTTCACACAAACATTTGTAGGAACGTTCATGGCTGTAATGAAATGGGCAAAGCAGTATATGGAAGCAGTATATCCACTTGTGGACTGCCCGCCCAACATGTACTGCTGAAGGGCAAAGTACATCACTGTACATCACCCCCCTGCCAACACCCACTGTGATCGTACATAGCAGGAGTCTGTCAGCAGATCCCGGCCAATGATTCACAGCGAGGACCTGCTGACCAGCTGTGTCCAATCACAGCCCAGAGCTCTGTGCTGACAATCAACACAGAGCTCTGTACAGAAGGAACAATCTCTCTATTTGTTCTTTAGTAAAAACAGCCCACATTACACATTGTTAGGCACACATTTAACCCCTTGATTGCCCAAGATGTTAACCCCTTTCCCAGCCAGTGTCATTAGTACAGTGACAGTGTATAGTATTACCACTGATCATTGTATTAGTGTCATTTGTGATGTTAGTTAGTCAGTCCCCCCACCTCACCCCCAGTGTTAGTTATTGTCAGATTCACCCTTCGCACTCACAGTCCTATTATAAGTCACTGATCATTGCCATTAGTAGTATAAAAATAAATAAATAAAGTATATATACAATCATTTGTAGATACTATAACTTTCACACAAACTAATTATTATAAACTTTTTTTTTTTTTTACACATGTAGCTGAATACATTTTGGCCAAAATACATGAAGAAATTTGATTCTTAAAAGTTTTTTTGGGGTTAGTTTTTATAGCAGAAAGAAAAATATATTTTTTTCAAAATGTTTATTCTTTTTTCATTTAAATAGAATTAAAACTGCAGAGGTGATCAAATACCACCAAAAGAAAGCTCTATTTGTGTGAAAAAAATGATATAAATGACATTCGTGTACAGTGTTGCATGAGCACACAATTACCAATTAAAGTAGTACAGTGCTGAACAGCAAAAAATGGCCTGGTCATGAAGGGGGTTTTCATTATTCCTCATCATAGAGGAATCATACATCCCATATGGTGAGGAGATATTAAAGAGGAGTTCCAGCTTGGGTGAAAAAAAAAAAGAAGTCAGCAGCTACAAATACTGGAGCTTCTGACTTTTAATATAAAGGACACTTACCTGTCCAGGGCGCCCGCGATCTCGGCACCAAAGCTGATCCGTCCCTTGGCTCCGGGTGCTGGCACCGGCATCCTTACTAAAGAAAAACAGGAAATGAAGCTGCGCTGCTCTTTCTGAATGGTCCCGCTGTCTTGTGGGACCTGTGCGTCTCCCAGAAGGCAGCAGGTGGGGGAGGAGGAGGGGCTGGATGTTTAGTAGATCGCCGCACAACGATGCAATGTGCCAAATGTGGCAGCGGAAGGGTGCAAACAAACATAGCTTTCACTTTTGGGTGGAACTCTGCTTTAGGTATGCCGCTCTAGTAAAATCACCTGCTTTGCTTTCATGTATTTGATGCTTTCTCACAGCAGAGTAGATGGGATACGGGTCTTCACCGGTCTCACACGTTTCCTTGTGACTGGACAGCTTTCCTTCATTGATCTGGAGATGAAAGAGATAAACATTACCAGTGTGTGTACCCCAAAGTTCAGTGTTATTATTGGTGTACCCCAAAGTTCAGTGTTATTATTGGGGTACCTCAAAGTTCAGTGTTATTATTGGGGTACCCCAAAGTTCAGTGTTATTATTGGGGTACCCCAAGGTTCAGTGTTATTAGTGGTGTACCCCAAGGTTCAGTGTTATTAGTGGTGTACCCCAAAGTTCAGTGTTATGATTGGAGTACCCCAAGATTCAGTGTTATTATTGGGGTACCCCGAGGCTAAGTGTTATTATTGGGGTACCCCAAGGATCAGTGTTATTACTGGGGTACCCCAAGGTTCAGTGTTTTTAGTGGTGTGCTCCAAGGTTCAGTGTTATTAGTGGTGTACCCCAAGGTTCAGTGTTATTATTGGGGTAATCCAAGGTTTAGTGTTATTAGTGGTGTGCTCCAAGGTTCAGTGTTATTAGTGGTGTACCCCAAGGTTCAGTGTTATTAGTGGTGTACCCCAAGGTTCAGTGTTATTAGTGGGTTACCCCAAGGTTCAGTGTTATTAGTGGTGTACCCCAAGGTTCAGTGTTATTATTGGGTTACCCCAAGGTTCAGTGTTATTAGTGGTGTGCTCCAAGGTTCAGTGTTATTAGTGGTGTACCCCAAGGTTCTGTGTTATTAGTGGTGTACCCCAAGGTTCAGTGTTATTAGTGGTGTACCCCAAGGTTCAGGGTTATTATTGGAGTACTCCAAGGTTTAGTGTTATTAGTGGTGTGCTCCAAGGTTCAGTGTTATTAGTGGTGTACCCCAAAGTTCATTAGTGGTGGGCCCTAGACTTGCAATTTGTTTCGTAACAAATCAAAATTTGGCCGAATACATCCGAATGTCCAAATAAAAAAATAACGAATTTCAACTAGGTAAAACGAAAGAAATTATAGCGAATATAACAAATGAATTGGACATGATTCGGTAATTTGTTAAAGATCTAATGAAACAAAAGGTCAACTCAAAGTAAATCTTACAGTCCAATCAGCTGATTAATTTTGTGCTGGAGGTTGGATTACTGGCAAAATGCATTCCTCAGAGCTGAGTGAGAAGGGTGTTGTATTGTATTTGAGCAGAGGAGAAGAGATATTGTCATTGTGTGTGTTAAAAGATTCAATAAACAAACAACTTTCCAGACTACAAATCATTATCACGAATATATATACATACATAAATATCGAATTTCAATGAATACAAAAGAAATTATAGCGGATATAACAAATGAATTCAACATGATTTGAGATTCAGGATAACGAATATCGACACTCTACAGAAATAACAAATTATCCGAAAACAAATTAACGTAACATAACGAATATGACAGAATGAAATTATGCATTTTACGAATGACAACATACTGAAACTAAACAAAATTTTTCGTTGTGCACAAGTCTAGTGGACCCCACAGATCAGTTTTTCATTCAACCCACTAGTAAAAAAAAAAAAAAAAAAAATCTATAGGCTGCTTAAGTCCTATTGCCTTCTGCTCCCCAGACCTTATTCAGCAATGTTGTCCATCACATTACTTGTCTTGGAAGGTTATTTTAGTATGATTCTATTTAGCAAAACTGCCTGTAACAAAAACCTTTTAATCAGTCCTTACGATGGATGAGCCATTGATGCAGTCCAGAGGCATAACTAGAACCTTCAGGGTCCCAGTGCAAGAAAGCATGAAGGGCCCCCCTGGCCCCAACCGGGGGGCCCTTTCTACTGATCCAGGGACCCTTTACTCCCATCGTGGGACCCTTTATCATGGTCCCCCAGCGGGCCACCTTCCTGTCATCTTGGGGTCCTCCACAGTGGCAGAACACTAGAGCCCAGTTGCAAGTGAGACCTTTGCGACCCTGGTAATTCTGCCACTGGTGTCAGTAGTTTTTTATTTATTTATTTATTTATTTTTTACCATTTTATTTTTACTTTTTCTTTACAGTTTTATTTTTTATAATTTTTTACATATTTTTTAGGACGCTCTTGGGGGGCTTGGGAGATATACCTGATTATTATGATATAATTGATAAACACCGAAAGGAGGTGTCAAACCTCCAAGCTGAAGCCAGAGATATTGACAAAGATGGGTCGAACCTCTTTAAGCAGTGCTTCTCAACTCCTGTCCTCAGGACCCACTAACAGGCCAGATTTTCAGTATTACATTGGGGAGATGCAGACTAGAATACTACAATCACTGAGCAGCAAATGATATCACCTGTGATGTATTTCAGTTATCTTACAAACCTGGCCTGTTAGTGGGCCCTGAGGACAGGAGTTGAGAACCACTGCCTTTAAGGGACTAGGAAGTTTTGTGATTTTTTTTTGGTTCCACTTTCTCTTGGTTCCGACAGGCAGGAATGTTAATTTTAAAGTGCCTGGTTTGTATCCTTGTTATACATATATATATATATATATATATATATATATATATATATATATATATATATATATATTGTTCAAGCTTATTCAATGTATCTGTAATTAAACAACGCAACAAAATGACCCCACACAGAGAACATTAAGTGATCATGGTGAAATCACTTAGTGATCTAAGAGGGGATTGAAGGGTGAGAAGGAGTTAACATGACTAAAACTTTAAGATAGCTGACAGAGAAATATCTTTATTTTAGGGTCCTGTTTGTCACAATGACAACAGCATAAATAAGTGGGTTCTGGTAAGAACTGGTTTGAAATTATGTTTTCAGAGAGAATCAGTCGTCAGCATTATGTCTGAAATGTTATGTCTCATGTGATGAACTTTGTCCTTCCTCCCTCCCTTCTTTCTCTTTAAGATGTGCAATATTCTTTGTCCATATCCTGTACAAAACTCTGCTCACCTGCCATTAAAACTAAGCATTCATTGAAATGGCTATTTTGTCTTGTGCATTGAATGCTTCCAGAGCTCTGACAGAATTTCTCACTTATTATTCCAGGTCTAAGCAGAATTAACCCTTTCAGTGTTAACCCTCCCTCCCCAAACCTTGTCAAATTTGACAGGTACCCCCCTGTTGGCATATGTAGCTTTATAATGATGAGTTTACTGGCATTGTAAAATTATACAAAAAAGCAAGGTGCATATAACCTTTGTGTGGGTTCGGGAATCCACCAAACTCAGTAAACAGGTTTCAATAAAAGGCTGCATAACCAAAGCTGTGACCGACTGAATACACTGAACAAAAAAACGACGTTCTGCACCACCTAATACGTCACTTCCGGTCCGCAATAACAACAACCGATTCACGTCGACAACTTCCGGTTGCACCACTTACGTCTATCCTATGCGTTGCGTCACGCCCTCGTGACTTCCTCACGTAGAATAGACGTAATTGACATAACCGGAAGTTGTCACCGTGAACTGGTTGTTGTTATTGTGGACCGGAAGTGACATACAGTATTAGGTGGCGCAGAACGCCGTTTTTTTGTTTGGCATGTTTGGATTGGCTCTAACTGCTCTGTTTTCAACAGTTTTTTAACATCTTTAATAAACTAGGTCAATTTTTGTTAATACACTATTGGAGGCCTATCTATTCATTTTTTATGTGGATCCGAATATCGAGGTGAGGGTGATTTTCTCCATTTCTCCAAAAGATGTCATCTTCTTGTTTGACGGATTTGTGGCTCTGTAATCGTGGCAATTATCCATGTGATGGATTAAGGCATTTATTCAGCCTTTAGCCCGGGTTCACACCTATGCGAATGATTGAAACAGACATTGTCTAGGCACCTGAAGTTATAAACTCAACGCGTTTCATGGCTATTATTAAATTGTTTGTATATCCATTATGTGATTTATGTATCTATGATCTGTAATTCTATTTATATATGTATTTGCATCTATTGTATTAATTATGTCCATTGTTTGTTTGCATTAAATGTATTATTATTATCATGTTAATATTTTTTTATGATTATATTCAAAATGATATATTATTCATTCATTTATTTATTATGCTTACAAATATCATGGGCTACCCTTGGGGGATTATGATATCAAAATAAATTCAAATTAATTAAATAAATTTTTAGATTTAGATTTATTTCCATCAATCACAATGACATGCTTCATGTAAAGTCCCGTTTCTATTTTCTATATTTCTTTACAATGTAATGAATAAGGTGGTCTCTAGCAGATACGCATCTAGTAAAGGGGGCCTCCCACATATCATCCCAATCGCCATCCATTTGGGGGACATTAACAACCCGGGCATTCTGACATGGCAGTGGAACTGTGTCTATAAACAGTTGCTTATACTGTATATAACTGCAAAAAAAGAGAAACTAGGGCGGGAGCTCCAAGATGGCCACTTAAGCCCGGAGCTTCGCATCACCCCGGATCAGCGGCGCACACAGCCCGGAACACGGCCACCCAGGACAGGCACCAATGATCCATCCCGGCCCCTGAGAGCCCCGAGCACACCCCTGGATGCCCAGACCAGCTGCCAGATGAGACCTCGGGCCACAGTTAGACACATCAGCATGGGGCGGGTGTACCAAGATGAACAGTTGCCACCGTAGCAGCTTAGCCACATGCAGCCTACGCAGAGGGATCCCAGGATCAGAGGCAAGTCCTAGCCCCAGCAACCCTCACCTACTCCCAGGTGACCCAGAGCAGTCCACAGCTCCCTCTCCAGCCTCCACAGAGTCTCTGCTGTGTGGCGCCATGAAGGATTATACACTGTCCCCAGTCGGGCCTTCTGAAACCCACCTGCTAGCGACCCCTTCCCCAGGCTTGCCAGGCCAGGACCCAGCCACATCACCAGCAGACTTATTCCTCAAGCTCTCTGACCTCCTAGAGAGGGGGCTAGCCAACACATCGCAAAAATCACAAGAGACATTAAATCTGGTTTTATAAACCTGGGATCCAGAGGCCATGGAGGCCATAGAAAACAAACTGGACATTACGGTATCCAGAAACAGAATTCAGCCCACATTTAGGTCCTTCAGGACCAACTCAAAACAGCCCTTTCCAGAATTGATGACTTGGAAAACAGGTCCAAAAGATATAACTTCAGAATCTGGGGCCTTCCTGAGACCATCATGGACATTTCCCCTGAAGTTCAAGATTCCCCTCATCAAGGATTTAATCCCTAACACACCCCTGCACCACCTGGAGTTGGACAGAGCTCATAGGGCCCTGGGACCCCCCAGAAAAGATGGTGCCCCTAGGGATGTAATTGTAAAGCCACACTTCTACACTATAAAAGAAGTCATACGACAATCACGCACCAAGCCAAAGGTGACATGCCATGGGAACCAAATACAAATCTTTGCGGACCTTTCCCCCTCAACAATCCAAAAGCAGAGTACTCTCAAACCACTCCTGACAGTCCTCTCTCAACAAGACATTAAGTATCAATGGGCCTTCCCATTTGCCGTGAAATTTTCACTCCAGGGCAAGACACAGTCCTTTTCAAACTTGTCGGATGGTGAAAAGCTCTTCCTACATCTCAAGCTCATATCGCAGATAGCACCCATGGACTTTTCCACTGCAACCGTGGACTCCACCAAGCACCCTCCTCCAGCAAGCCCAGTCTCCCCCGTCTTGAACAAAGAAAAGACCAAGATATCCAAAGAAGGCAGGCCTCCCTAAGACTGCAGCTCGAGTCAACAAACACCCTACTCACATTTGTTCACCTCTTCCATGATAGTGGTCCTACCTGTTGATGAAGTTACGTGCTCTTAACCTACTTTGCAGAACCGTTGGCCCCCCCCCGGTTTTTACATTCCAAGTTCTTTTCCCGTTATTGTTCATAAGCAACATACAGGACATGACGACAAGTTTTTCCATTTTATCTTACAAACTGTCCAAAGTGCTGTTAAGGTTCAAATGCCACATTCAGGGTCCTAGATAATGTAAAGTTTAGAGCTTCACTCTGGAGCGTTCCCGACCTCCCTCAAGTTCAGCTCCAGGGGTGTCGGGAACCCAGATTTCCTCATGACCTGGGGATAATAATGTATCTCGCATTCGGGGCCTGGAACGGGTAGTCTCGGTACCATGAGCATGCCCTATGTTCTTTCTGGGCATCCTCCCTCCCCCCCACTGGAGGGTGGCGGGATATACACCGGAAGGAGTTCTGGTGATTTCTCCCCTTTTATTTCTTTCACCCACTGTTCTACAGACAAGTTACTATTAGCTGTGTTTAATTTATGTTACAGTTTCACATAGAAGAAGGGGTCCGGGGTGACCCCCTTGTGCCTCCACCTATCCCATAGTAGCAGCTTCCCTGTTTCTGTGGGATGGGTTGTCGGCCCTCATCACGGGGCAGCTGATGTTTTTCGGTAGAAGTTTGGCAGGAGTGTTCCATGCCAAACCTGATTGCTCTTCCCAGAAGACGCCTCTCCCTATTATGTCTACTCTCCTCTTTTCATCTATCTCTAACTATTCCTCTTTTTCTAGCCAATCAACAGGTTGCGATGTGTACCTGGTTCCAGACTGGGATCAAAACCCACCATACACACAGATCTTTTTCCAACAGAAGAAGACGGCAATGGGTAAGTGACGGTAGTTTAGACAGCATTCCACCCCTCTGTTCTCATGGCTAACTCAAAACCACCAGGGACGGATCTCAGGATAGCTACACATAATGCTCAGGGACTAAACTCCCCCCCGGAAATGGAGGAAAGCATTTGAAAACTACTACTCCCTATAACTAGACATAGTTCTGCTCCAAGAGACGCACTTCCTGGCCCCATACAACCCCAAACTCCTACACGTGTATTACCCAACATTTTAGCTAGCGAACGCAGCAAACAAGACCAAAGGGGTAGCAATATTATTATCAAAGCATAGTAAATTCTCCCCCATCGCAGATTACAGAGACCCGGAGGTTAGATTTCTCCTAGTTAAGGGAACAGTGGAGGGACGGTTATACTCCATAGTATCAAACTACGCCCCCAATAGGGCACAAACTAAATTCTTCCAGTCTCTCTCAAAACCCTGAACCCCCTCTTTGAGGGCACAGTCTTCTATGGAGGGGACTCAGACATTGCTTCTGACCAGGGGCTAGACAGTCTCAAAATAGTTAGACTTCCTAACTCACAAGGCCTTGTTGACATTCGGAGGGAACTGAATCCCACATAAAGAGACTATACCCACTATTCCTGCCCCCACAAGTCCTATGGCCAGGATTGACCATATCCTGGTTTCCCCAAGCCTCATCCCTTCCGCCCGAAAATCGACCATCAAAGATACTGTCTGGTCAGATCACTTGTTGGACATCAACAAATTGGGAAAAACTTTTGCAACCCTAAAAACTAAACATAAGAAACGCCCATCTAGGGCCTCAATAGAACAGTTAGACGCAGCTAGATTAGAGTTCAACCTAGCACTCACAGCAAAATTGGAGAAACACATTGATGGAGTTGGGCCAAATTCTACTCATAGAAGAAGACAAAATTGAATCTATGTTAGCTTCTAAGCTTTCACCTCGGTATTGCACCCACACTCTGCCCAAACTTAGGGTAGCTGGACAACCGCCTACAGCCAATCCAAATAAAATACTCAAAGCTTTCTATGAATTCTACACCATGCTCTACAACACGACCCCCAAGGACAAGGGCCCAATATATTTCTTGGCACTGACTCCTCTGTAGTTTTAAACTAACACAGAAGTGTCAGCAATGGAAGTACTATGCTAGAAGGTTCAGCTCTTTATTCCCTTACCAATATTAAATGTTTATATTGACCGATGTTGTACAATTCAATAGCTGTTTAATGTGAAGTCTGTTCTGTGACATCCAACAGGTTAATCACATACCACCAATGCAAATTAATGATGTTACACACCTGCTAGGTTTAGCCAGGTGCGATCATGTGACCCCACTCATCCAATGGGGAAGGCTGTTCGACAGCACATACAATTTGCTTCTTTGAATGTTTTTCTCATAAATATAAGGCAACTTGGAGGGGATGCTGTATGCCCCAGTAGACGATCCATTGATCGAAACGCGTCGGACGCTTTCAGCATCCTTCTTGTTGCCCAACTTTGTTTTTATACCCTGTGATCACATTTTATTATTGCCTGGCTTTTTTAGCAATAAAAATCCCACTTTGCTCATCTACGCTATGTGGAGCCTCTTTATTTTTTCTCCACATATCAACTGAGAGATCAAACTAGTCTTCACTTCAGCTTTTCACGTGATGCATCATTCCCTCTGATTCGCACCTCGGCCATCCTTTGGGAGGACCCACCTGGCGGCCCCGGGAGATCCACACAGAGTTTGACCCAGAAGGTTCGCAGAGCTGTGATGTCCGTTTTTCAGGCCCTGAGAGGCAACCCGCTCGAATGACTCCCTGTCGCTGACAAGGGAGTCCATTATATCTGGTAAGAGTTTCATACACACCATCTTCACCAAGGTACATGCAGTTGTGAGATACAGCTTTGGGATGATCCGATGATATACCTGTGTTGGAACATTTGTCGTTTCACATCCACATACCATTCCTAGTGGGATATCCCATGCATATTTGCTGTTTTATTCACTTACTGGACTTTATTTACTTCTATTTAGAGACTTATAAGTTTCATCATTAACGTGTTTATCACTTATGGACATTTGTGTTTCAGCCATTTTCTTTATTGTAAAATTTTTTGCACAATTTATGCGCTACATTTTATTTTCTCACATATTTCTAACTTCCTGAAGGACCCCTTACTGACCGTATCTACCGAACATAAAAATCTGATGGAGGCAGCCTTTTCAGTTGAGGAGATAATGGAGGTCATAAACAATCTCAAGAAGGGTTCAGCCCCTGGACCTGATGGTCTTTCAGTACCCTATTACAAGGCATTCGCTGGCACTTTTGCCCCCTACTTGGCAACATTTTTCAATGCAAAAGCCCTGGGCTCTCCTTAGACCCTCAACACTGCCTACCTAACAGTAAAACCCAAACTGGACAAAAACCAGGAAGAGGTGGAGAACTATAGACCCATCTCCCTCATAAATAATGACCTAAAGATCCTAACAAAAATTCTTGCTAAATGCCTAGCTTCTTTCATTAGCCGGTACATCCACAAAGACCAAGTGGTATTTATCGCTGGTAGACCGGGGCCAGACCAAATCAGAAGAGCTATAGACATAATTTCCCTACTACAATCTAGCTGGGATAAGGGCCCCAAACAAAAAGGAATGCTATTATCCCTTGATTTACACAAGGCTTTTGACTCGGTGGACTGGTCTTATATTTTCACCCTCATGGAGCAATGGGGATTTGGCCAGTGCTTCATGGGGGTTCTCCACTCCCTCTACTCCTCCCTGAAAGCTATGATTTGTCTCTAGGGACATTACTCAAAACCCCTTAGTATTGCTAGGGGCACTAGATAGGGCTGAACTTTATCCCGCTTAATTTTTGCTATTGTAATTGAGTCCTTGGCGATTGCCATACACTCCAACCCCAACATCCAAGGAGTAACTTGCGGCTCACAAATCCATAAATGCAGCCTGTTCGCCAAAGACATGCTGCTATTTATAACTTCTCCAATTACAACTCTTCCCAATATTTGCAAACTATTGAACAAATTTACAGCTGTCTCGGGCCTCCAGGTAAACTACACTAAGTCCCACGCTCCAAACATTTCTCCTAAACCAGAAACTGTCACAACATTAAAAAGCTCTTTTGAGTTTAAGTGGAGCGACTCCTCCATTAAATACTTGGGGATCACTCTCACGGCCAAAATAGAACATTTGTACTCATCAAACTTCCCTCTCATGTACCAGAAACTAGAGTCTGACCTGAAAAACTGGGCCAGGGGGGAACTATCCTGGCTAGGAAGAACACACTCCATAAAAATGATGCTCCTCCCCAGACTGATCTATCTATTCAGATCCATCCCAATCAATATAAGGAAAGATCATATGAAATCTTTCCAAACGAAAGTCCATAAATTCATCTTGGTGGGTTCAGGCCACAGGATACCCCAAAAAACCTATTCCAACTTAGGACATGGGGAAGGTTGGGTCTACCATGCCTGTTATGGTATTTTCAAGCAGCAAGAATAGCGCAAATTTCCACCGTGTACTTCAGACTTGTAAAACTGGATTGGGTACAAATAGAGAGACAGGCAGCCCCCACCTACACCTTAGATTATCTCCTATGGGTCCCCCCCAGAGATTGACCCCAATACTATCACCTATCCTATCACAAACCCTGACCCTGTAAGATCTGGAAGGGGAAACCCGCCCCACCTACATTCACACCTTACGAATTATGGTGTGGACAGGCCGCAGAACAGAGGGGTGGAATCTCCATCATCTACCAGTCACTTGCTCACCAGTCTTGCAAAGCCCCACTTATGGTGGCTTAGCAAAATAATCTTCAAATTCAATGGAATTTGGAGAGATGGCAAACCTCCTTTTCTAGATCCTTTAAGGGGATTAGGAACATCTCCCTAATCAAATCTAGCCTTAACGTAATGATCAGATGGTTCCTCATCCTCTCAAAGCTGGCTACCATTTTTCCCACAGAAAACCCTCAGTGTTTTTATGGTTGCTAACTCATAGGCTCCATGGCCCACATTTGGTGGGAGTGTCCCAGAATTAGGTCGTTCTGGAACAGGATGTTTGCCTTGATCCAAAAAGTGACAAATTACCAGCTCCCAAGAACCCCAGCCATTGTTCTCCTTAACTCGAACCATCCTAAGACGTCCAAGGCCAACCGCAAATTGATCCATTTATGCTGCTAGGGGCCAAGCTGACTATAGCCAAAGCCTGGAAACAACCCAGGGTCTCCTTCTTAGCTGCCAAAGGAAAGGTCTCGTGGATTATGTCCCAGGAGGAGTTGACTAGCATCTTAACGGATACAACTTCTACATTGGAAACTATCTGGGAACCTTGGGCCATGCATGTGGGCATCTCTTTCATCCCTGGAATACAGGTCTAACAAATAGTTGCTATCACTTAACCAATACCTCCCTTCCTGTTGATTGGCTCTTCTTCCTCTTCTTTTCTCTTCTCATGACCAACCACTTTTTTCTATCCTTTCCCTTTTCTCCCACACTATGGTCCATTATAACATTCAAAGTGGACCCATGGGTCAGTTACCCTCAGGGCTTTTTTTCTCAGAGAATAGGTGCAGGAACTCCCCCTTTCAGAGTTGCCCCTTGTCTCTGCCCCTACCAACCTCTGAGCCCTATTCCTTGGTTCCTCCCCCTACCCACCTCCCAGTACTGCCCCTTTTAAATAATACACAACCACATATAATTTTGTGGTGCTCAGTAATTTGTATGGAATTTGGTAATGATAGCAAGAAAAGCAGTAAAATAGGGCCCCACGCCAGCAACAATAGATCCCCTAACAACAATGGACCATACGCAACAAAATGTCCATGCAGCCAGCATCAATAGACTCTCCATTAGTCAATAACAATAGATCCCTCCCTCAACAGTGATCTCTCCCAGCAACATCTGTCCCCCCAGCAATATAAGACCCACCCTCAGCAACAATAGGTTCCCCACGAGCAACATTAGACCTCCTCAGCAACATTAGACCCCCCTGCAAAAATAGACCTCCTCCAACCAGAATAGATACCCCAATCAATAGACCCAGCAGCACACCTCAGCTACATACAGTCAGTGCTGGAGGTGACGGAACTGCGTTCCCCCGCAGTCCCGCTTAAAAAAGCCCTGGTTACCCTAATGACAGTTTGACAAATGGTCCTTCCCACGAGGTGTTTAGGTTTGGTTCTAGTGCTTCTCTACCCTCCGCAAGACCCATCGCCTCACCATGGATTGTTGGGGTGGTCACAGTATGATCACATTAGGGGTGCCGGGAATACTTCCCCCAAAGATACAGCTACAATAGTCAAAATGTGAGATGGCCTCTCAAGGATTATGAAGCCAAACCAGGGTTTGCTGTCTTACTATTCTTTGATCGCTGGTTTTACATGTAATCACAACGGTTTTTCAATGCCTCATTGGAAATAGTGTATTTCATGTACTTTTGTATTAAACAAATAAAAATCTTTGATAGAAAAAAAGAAAAAAGAGAAACCAGTTGGACTTTAAAGGTGTCGCACCTCCTCTCAGAATGATTACCAGTGCACAATTAGATCATATACACTTTTATTACAAAATTCTTTAAAAAAATGTAAAGTTGGGATCTACATATCCCCTTTAACCCCTTCCAGCCCAAGGACGTCATATGATGTCACTGACCTCCAGTGGGGATATCTGGATGACGGGTACAGCTGCAGGCATCATTCAGATATCAGCTTTTTCCATCGGCGATTCTCTGAACAATCATAGCAGCAGTTCAGCCGCCTGATCATTCTTACAGGCGGTGGGGACATCCCCCCTCCCGATGCTTCCCCGGGCTCGCCCGTGCCACTGGCGACCTGGAGAAAGAATCTGCCGGCGCTGGCCGATGATCATAGAGATTTCTGGTGACCAGATAGTGCCCAGTCATCTCTATGACTGTCGGAGGCCCGGGCCCGATGTTATGATGTCATGTCTGGGCCGCCAAAGTAAACAAAGCCCAGATCTCGGCTGGAAAGAAAGAGATCTGTAAAAAAAATTTAATCTCGGTCGTTCCAGCCTGGAGGAGAGAGAGATGTGAGGTTTTATAGATCCCACATCTCTCCATAAAGAGGACCTGTCACGCACTATTCCTACTATAAGGGATGTTTACATTTCTTGTAATAGGAATAAAAGTGATCAAAAAATAAAAAAATTAAAGAGAAAGTGTAAAAATGAAAAAAAATTTAAGTAAAATAAACAACAAAAAAAATTAAAGCGTCCCCGTCTGCTCGTGCACAGAAACGAACACACATGCAAGTCCCGTCCACATATGTAAACGCCGTTCAAATCACACATGTGAGGTATCGCCGCGTGTGTTAGAGAGAGAGCAATAATTGTAGTACTAGACCTCCTCTGTATAAATTGGTAACCTGTAAAAAAATTTAAAGCGTTGCCTATGGAGATTTTTAAATAACAAAGTTTGGCGCCATTCTAAAAGTGTGCGCAAATTTAAAGCGTTACATGTTGGGTATCTATTTACTCGGTGTAACATCGCCTTTCACATTATACAAAAAAAATATGATTTTTACATGTAGGAGAGGAGTGCCAGAATAGGCCCGGTATGGAAGTGGATAAAAACATTAGGAAAATAGTAACAGCATTTAATCAAACCCAAAACACCCCGAAGGTAGAGATCCCTCCTTGTGTATGTATATAGTGAACTTGAGTTGTTGTTAGAGAACCTCATAACATAATAATAGTCTGTAAAGCCGTACACAAGAAAGGAATAACTCAGACCGACACGTTTCACCTTTGTCGGCTTCTTCAAGGGCTCAGGTGGGTGCAATGACAATGGGTTAAATTGTAAAATGGATTGTGATTTAGAATGGTCCAAAGAGGAGTCTCTCTCTATGTAACCAGACACCAGAAAGGGAAGGACCATATAGGCAAAATGATTGCACAAGCCAGGAAGCTCCACCAGGGGGCCACGAAACACAGCCCCAAAACAGGGGATGTGTATCAAAACACCAGCATAAATAGTGTATATATTGTATTCCCATTGGAAGGCAAAAATGGGCAGCTTCATCAACACTTACTGGTTTATATAGCATGTGGTGATCTTCGACCCTGGTCACATAATGGCCACAATTATTGGTTAATCTGGGAAGTTATGTGCAATTGGGATTGTTGAATTAAATGCATGTATATATTGTTTTTCAAGCACACTGTATGTGAAAACATGGGATCGACCTGTATCAACCTAAAATACATGTGCATATGTTTCCCCTCTACATATGTTCCTGTGATCTACTCTGATTTTCATGTTTCATTTGTGAATGCAGCCGGATCTACCATGAATGGTCCTCTAGGGGACACCCCATGCTATACCAATGCATATGATCATAAAATAACATATAGAACAAAATATATGTAAAAAAATGAAATAAAATGAAATAAAAATACTACTGTATTAAATGAAAATGAACAAGCCAATGAAACCCCTGTGAATCAGTATTTATTAATGAGTGTCATGGGGCTATAATTGAAATTAGAAATATGTATATAAAATTATGGAACCACTAGAATGACTAATTAAATGGCGTTATTATTAGGCTGAGATGTTATAACGTTTATGAGGATGATTTTGAAACCAAGTGGAAAAATGAAATGAAACAAAATCAAGATGATATTACTAATAGATAAGTGAATTGATTATTACTGAGGTAAATGAATGGACCAAATGTCATGATCTTCATGGGAAAAATGAGGATATATTATGTTGATAGAACTCTGAATTGATAAAAGCTATACATGTGTATATATGTGGAGGTGCAGCATTGGCTTATCTCAGACCCTGAGCAAGGGGTTGTGTCACCAGAACATCGCCACACCTACCATTTAAATTTCATTATTGCTTATACTCCACTTAGGTGGTTGTATTGGTAATGGCAGCAGTTCCCAATCATTCAGTCACAGCCATCTGCACAAGATCATTCATAATCTCTTCATAATCTCTTCAGTCATGGATAATGCCAGGATGGCCGAATCATGTTGACTTATTTGTGGCTGAATAAAAAGCACCCACCAAGGATATGACACCTACAAGAGGTTTACCACAAATTCTTTTATAAAAATAATAATCAAATGGACAAAAAACTCAAACTAGTGAGTAGACCAGGATGGAACCCTGACCCAAAAGCCTTCCTCCCCAAATAGCAGTCCTCCCAACACTCCCCTTATTCCTGCTGCCCCCTCCCCAGAAACCACCCATCTACCCTCCCAGTTGAAACCACATTACCCCCCTCCCACCTCCAATAAACAGTGATATGACAGCCCCATGGCTATACATCTTTGCACTGCCTTCTACTATAGTCTGCCCACATTACTTCACCTGCACTAGCCTAAGGTCCTACCAGCTGCGTTATATGGACTCTCATTCTGGATGGAGGCATGCTTTAAAACAGAAGTATGGGAATTTTTATCCCATATTCATACTTACCTAGGTGGATGCTGCATCTTTCCCCCGCCACCTCTTCACTGAGAACCGAGCCACTGAACATCGCTGATGGCTCGGTTTTCTCACCTTCGCGAGCGGAGAGCTTCTGCCATTCAGTCAGCGGCTCTCCTGCTCTGCTTCTCCACTCTCATTGGAGCTCTGAGCTGTGGAGGGGCGGGGAGCAGCTCGCTGAGAGTCTGAGACCACCATTAGCCCAGGCAGCTTGCTGATCCAGACAACCTAAGTCAGGATGACGCGCTGCCTCGACTGATCTTGGTGACGTCAGCGGAGAGTGGACTTCAGACAGCTCTCTGCTGAAAACTGGTCACAGGAGTGCAAAACCAATTGTACTCCTGTGACCCAGAGGAGAAGCCCAGCCCAAAAAAGCTTAGGCTGGACTTCTCCTTTAAGGACTTCGCAGGCTGGGCCTGGCGTTTAGCAGATGGTGTTGAGTATATAGTAGGGCAGCATTAGACTAGACCAGTGTTTCTCAACTCCAGTCCTCAAGGCGCCCCAACAGGTCATGTTTTGTTGTTTTCCATTATTTTGCACAGGTGATTTGATCAGTTTCACTGCCTTAGTAATTACCACAGCTGTTTCATCTGAGGGAAATCCTGAAAACATGACCTGTTGGGGCGCCTTGAGGACTGGAATTGAGAAACACTGGACTAGACAAGGCAGGAGGACTATTAGTGCTGACAGTTAATTTATTACTGTCACAGTCCTGTACGCACTGGGAAGCAATTTGACTTATATGGAACTATAGCTATAGCTGACAAGCTGAAAACATACCTTCATCAGCTGGTCTATCAGGATATATTTAAAAACCTATTCTTCTTCGCTCAAGTGGTAGGCCTGGAGATGTACAGTACAGATAAATTCCTTCTATGCCAGCGGCCTTGCTGCCCCACTCAGGACAATGGGTATCCTTGAAACTGTAAAACAGTAGCAAGAGAAGGGTGCACTGACCTAGTGCATTACCAAAATAATGTTCATTCCAAATAAAAACGACAAATGGTTGTACTCTCAGTGTACATATCACAGCAAAAGCGAATGTGAATGCCTTCACATCTGATATGGTAAACCAGCAGTGCAGGAAGACCAGGTCGCTATTGTAGTGGTTGGCATGTTTTGAGGGAGAACCCTCTTCTTCAGAGCCAAAATTAATCATTTCAGTTCTGAAGAAGAGGTTTCCCACTCAAAACAGCTTTTGCTGTGATATGCCTTTATACACTGTGTGTATGTGAGTACAACCATTGCCCTTTTTAGTTGGAATAACATTTATTTTAGTAATGCTCTAGGTCGGTGCACCCTTCTGCTACTGTTGGCCTATCAGTATACACAGTATATTGGTGGGGTATAGTGTGGTGTTAATTGGGAGGGTAGGTGGGTGGTTTGCAAGGGAAAAGTTAGAATAGGGGAGCGTGGGGAGGACTGCTTTTTGAGGGGGAGTGCTTTTGGGTGGGGTTTCCATCCTGGTCCACTCACCATCTGGCTGTTTGAGCTTTATGTCCATTTGATTATTATTTTCAATAAAGAATTTGTGGCAATAATATTGTATTCATCATATTCTTGGTGGGTCCTTTTGTATATTTATGCATGTTGGAGACACCCCTATATATATATATATATATATATATATATATATATATATATATAGGGTTGTAGACACCACAACTGTGCTATCTCTATTAATCAAGAAGCTAAAGTCAAGTCACCCCAGAGCTAAAGGTTCTCCTGAGTTCCAAACCTTAGAAAGGACCCACATGGGACTTACTGTGTTCAATGCATGGAGGACAAAGGTATAGGCCCAGAAATCTGTCAGAGAGTACGAGTTGCCAAGAAATTTCTCTTTTATCCTTTCCCATGGACATTCCCGTTCAGTCTCCCATTTCATTTGCTCACGTAACTGATTCTCCAGATCTTCCATACATGAAAAGTCTGACCAATTTTTTTTCGAATACAGAGAGGACATACACCTGGAATGTTAAAACAGTAAGATGAATGTTTGATAGGCAAGATATTCATTTAACATGCTTTGTCTGAATGAGAATTGTTCTTCATTTGTTGTCTAATCACTTGATGTCCTGAGGCCATGTTGAAATGTCCCAGACTTCAAGTGGTTGAAGCAATCTCATGGCTGCAGCTGCATAAGTTTGGTGTAGATTTTTTCATATATATATACTGGGCTCTTTTTCCCAATTAATAGGTTCAGGAACTCAACAATGCCCCCACTGCAAGCCCCCACAGGGGTGGAGCATGCTGCATCAAAGGGCCTTATAAAAACTTTGTTAAGTACCATAAGTGAATTATGCAAATAGTTCAGATGTACACTACATACACAGTACAGGGTTCAGGAGTGCACAATGCACAGGTCGCAGGACTCAGGAGTGCACAATGTACAGCATGCAGGGTTCACGAGTGTGCAATGTACAGGGCACAGGACTCAGGAGTGCACAATGTAGAGGGCACAGGACTCCAGGAGTGCACTATGTACAGGGTGCAGGGTTCAGGAGTGCACTACATACAGCATGCAGGGTTCAGGAGTGCACTACATTCAGGGTCCAGGGTTCAGGAGTGCACTACATACAGGGTGCAGGGTTCAGGAGTGCACTACATACAGGGTGCAGGGTTCAGGGGTGTGCTATGTACAAGGTGCAAAGCTCAGGAGTGTGTAATGTACAGGCTGCAAGGTTCAGAATTGCACTACGCAAAGAGGGTTCAGGAGTGCACCATGTATAAAGTGCAAGGCTCAGGTGTGTGCTACGTACAGGGTTCATGAGTACAATATGTACAGGGCGCAGGACTCACAAGTACGCTATGTACAGTGTGCAGGGCTCAGAAGTGTGTTTTGGACAGGGTGCAGGGTTCAGGAGTGCACTATGTACAGAGTACAGGACTCGGGAGTGTGCTATGTACAGGGTGCAGAGTTCAGAAATACACTATGTACAAGGTGCAATGTTCATGAGTGCACTATGTACAGGGTTAATATTCAAGAGTGCATTATGTACAGATGGCACAAGGCTCTGGAGTGCGCTACATACATTGTCCAAGGTTCAGGAGTACAATATGTACAGGGTGAAGGACATCTTTTTGCTTGAAAGCTCCACTCAAAAATGTGAGTTTGATTGTTTTTTTTTTTCTGCCTGTCGGAGCATATGCCTGAAGACCCCAATGAAAAATATATAGTGTGCATGGACACATTGGCTAACATTGGTGTTTCCAGGCAGAAAAAAAATGAGAGCTCATAAAAGCTTAAAAGCTTGTAGGAGCCGCTTCTTTGAGCTGCAGTGTGCATGAGCCCTTAATGTGTGTGAAAAATGTACTCTAAAAATATTTCCAGAGGCAATGTGGCAAAAAAAACAAAAAAAAAATAGTTGTCATGTTATGCAGTTAACAAATTGGTTTATAAATTGTTATAATGTATATACCATGTTGATCCAGATATACCAGCGATGTATGTAGCGGCACCTAAAAGGTTGAGTTCAGACAGTTTGGAAATCGTTCCCAGAAAACCAACCATGGCACGGAGTCCACCCCCAGATCCCAAGACCGCGATTACAGGAGGGTCGCAATTCTTCAGAAAAAAGAAAGAAATGATGATCATCATAAGTTATGATACAGATGGAATATGTAGCATGTGCGTACACAGAACTTTTTTCAGGGGGGGCATCATTTTAAGGTCAACCATGCTCTGACCCTTTTCAACAATGTCATTATAACATTATCACGAACAGAGACTGCAGACGTGGCACAAGAGATGATCAGAGACTGCATACATGACACAAAAGACTGTATACATGTGGATGGTGACAGAGAGAGGGGGTGACAGATAGAGACAGAGGGGGGGTGACAGAGAGAGACAGAGGGGGGTGACAGAGGGAGACAGAGATAGACAGAGGGGGTGACAGAGAGAGACAGAGGGGGTGACAGAGAGACAGAGGTTGGTGGACAGAGGGGGGGTGACAGAGAGAGCAAGAGGGGGGCAGAGAGAGACAGAGGAGGGAAGAGAGAGACAGAGGGGGCACAGAGAGAGACAGAGGAGGGCAGAGAGAGACAGAGGGGGGGCTGAGAGACACAGGGGGGCAGAGAGAGACAGAGGGGGCAGAGAGAGACAGAGGTTGGGACAGAGAGAGACAGAGGTGGGTGAGAGAGAGAGACAGAAGGGGACAGAGAGAGACAGAGGTTGGTGGACAGAGGAGGGTATCAGAGAGAGACAGAGGGGGGCAGAGAGAGACAGAGGGGGAACAGAGAGAGACAGAGGGGGGACAGAGAGAGGCGACAGAGAGAGACAGAGGGGGTGACAGAGAGAGACAGAGGGGGGTGACAGAGAGACAGGGGGGTGGACAGAGGGGGTGACAGAGAGAGACAGAGGGGGGGCAAAGAGAGACAGAGGGGGGACAGAGAGAGACAGAGGGGGTGACAGAGAGAGACAGAGGGGGGGACTGAGAGAGACAGAGGGGGGGACTGAGAGAGACAGAGGGGGTGACAGAGAGAGACAGAGAGGGTGACAAAGAGAGACAGAGGTTGGTGGACAGAGGGGGGTGACAGAGAGAGACAGAGGGGGGACAGAGAGAGACAGAGGAGAGCAGAGGGGGGACAGAGAGACACAGAGGGGAACAGAGAGAGACAGAGGGGGTACAGAGAGAGACAGAGGGGGTACAGAGAGAGACAGAGGGGGTGACAGAGATAGACAGAGGGGGTGACAGAGATAGACAGAGGGGGTGGACAGAGGGGGGTGACAGAGAGAGACAGAGGGGGTGACAGAGAGAGACAGAGGGGGGACAGAGAGAGACAGAGGGGGGACAGAGAGAGACAGAGGGGGGGCTGAGAGAGACAGAGGGGGGACTGAGAGAGACAGAGGGGGGTGACAGAGAGAGACAGAGGGGGGTGACAGAGAGAGACGGGGGGGTGACAGAGAGAGACAGAGGGGGTGATAGAGAGACAGAGGGGGGTGTAATGAAACGTCCCACACTCCGTTTAAGTGCTTTTGTCATACACCGTTTCCTCCCAGTCTGAATATAGACATCAGATATTCCAACCACTGACAACCACAAACAAGGCAATGCTCGTTTGGTTTCTCACCATGAGCTGTTTATTAGAACAAGAATACAGTCATATATACATTTGAAGAGGAGGTCCCCCCCTCCTGCTCATATTACTCTAACAATACACCTGCAACCAGAAATATAAATTAACATGAGCTAATTAACTAATCCTTTAAAGCAGCTGATGTGACTCCATGCCCACCTGGCCATTGTTGTGATTAATCAGGATTTCACTACAGGTCAGACTTGTTGCCACCGAGCTTCATACATTATACAAAGGTATAAACACAGGACACCTTCTCACAATAGCAGGAGCTCCAGTAGGAGTGGGCCCGTCTCCTACATTGTACAGAGGCCAATGTAATCAGCTCTTTCAATTAACATGTCGAGTTCAGAATCAAACAAACCAAGAATAGTCTTTATATATATCGTGGGAGATATTGTGGATAAATATTACTGTCACATTTTAAGTAATCCAAGCCACATTTTCTCAGTCTCCCTGTGCCCCTAATGGACACAGGGTCACTTAGACATAGGAGGTGCATAGGGAGCTGAAACAAGGGTTTCCCAACCTCTCCAAGGGATCCTGGGGTGACATAGAGAGACAGAGGGGGTGACAGAGAGAGACAGAGATAGACAGAGGGAGGTGACAGAGAGAGACTGAGGGGGTGACAGAGAAAGGGGGGTCAGAGAGAGAGAGACCACTAGTCCTGTCCGGAGTCCCTCTAGTGCCCATGTGTCCCAGTGGTGTGCATAATGCGCAGTACGGTACCTTGCATGCCAGTAGGATGTCCATGATGGCCATTCTCTGAACCTCTGGTTAGTCTGTCCTCCAGGCCTGGGAGCTGTGAGGAGGTTTAAGGAGTTCAGGGGTTCCATGCTCTGGGAGGTGCCGGGGAAGCTGTGCCTGCTGTTCCTTCTTGCTGCTCTCCTTTCCCGTGGCCTCCATTTCCTGGGCCGCTCGCTCATGCTTAGACCGGGTGATATCATCCTGCCCACCCCTTGAGGCCTCCACTATCCTGCTCCTCGCACCAGCTGTCACCGGCCCTGCTAAACTGTGTACAGGTTTGAGCAGGGCCGACCACCAGCGCTAGGATAAAGGAGTGAGTGGGGAACCTCCGACCCGATCCCTGATTCCAGGGGGGGCTCTTGCCCCCCCCTTGGACCTACCTGTTGACGCTTATATGTATTGGGCAGTAATAAGAAATTAACACAGCATCATGTGGGGTACATGTATGGAATAAGTTAACAACATGTGGAGATATCTAATAGTAGAAGGCTAAAGGGAAAGCTTACTTATACAAAAGTCACTTGGTCAATTTACACAACTGTTTTTGGTTGTTCAGCATCCAGTTTATAAGACAAATACAAGAAAATCTTTACCTCTCTAACATTCATGCCTAAGGATGAAAGGGTCTCCTTTACTTTTCTCTTTCTTGCATTGACGGATCTGGGTTCCCCTTCTGATCTGTTAAGTGGACAAAAAAAAAAAAACACATGAAAAAAAGTGTTTACAAACAAAAAAAGTTTCTGTAGAGCCAAGACTTTTTCCTTCTGGATAGAGCAGGAAGTCATTATGCTCCAGTCAGTGAGTGAATACAAAAGTTAGGGTTTCTAGGGGTTCCTTGACTTGTGGCCCATTGACCTCCCATTTAATGGTGCTTGTAGTTAGGTGCTGGATGGTAGAAACATGGAGAAGGAGACAATCAATTTACTTCCACTTCCTGCAGTTGTGCTTCACTATCCTCTCCAGTCAGCAGAGGGAGAACTATAGCCAGAAAAGCCAAGCCAGAACACTGAGGATCATGGGATTTGAAGCCCAGGAAATAAGCCATATCGTGGAATTTATAGGCTCTTTGCACTATAATTCCCAAGAGACACTGGTGCATGAGAGCTGCTTTTCTGAGACTGTACAGCTAGGTTCTTCCTCTTAACCATAGGAGAACGATGAGAGCACACAATGGCGGACCATCCATTAGGGGTGCCCAGGCGCCGCCCCTCTCTGCTTGCCACCTTCTATATGAAAAATGGATAGATTCATGCATAGCATGAATCTATCCACGGCAGCTGCTGCCACCCTGTATTCAGGCGTCTGGACCCTTTTAGGAAGCCTGGCTCCTGAATTCCAGTGGCGGGAGAGTTTTTTTTAAGCATCTGATTAGAATCATTGGCTCTAATAGGCTTTAAAATAGGGTGGCTCGTGGAGCAGAGCATTGCGCTATGAGCCCACCCAGATGTTACAACAGCGAATGATAATTCGCTGTTGTAACACTGATCCTCAATCTGGCCAATCAGAAGTGGGTCTGATACCCGCTTTCCAATTGGCCGAAAAGAGAAGACTCCCGATTGGCTGCCAAGGAGGAGGGAGGAAACAGAAGTCGCTGAAGCCCATGGAGAGCAGGGGAAAGAAGATCCGTTGCCACCGCTGCTGCTGCTGAAGAGCAAGGGAAGCCACCGGTGAAGTGCTGCATTGATGGGGTAAATGCACAACCGACCACCAACCGACCAAAGGGGGTTTACTGTTTGCTGCCCCCAACAAAAAAATGACCACTTGCCACCACTGAGAGCACATCTGCTGCATACTGACCAGACTGTTGAGAGGCCAGACCAATGGAGACATTCAAGGCAGTGCAGCGCAGACTGCAGCTAAAGCATCTGCACTGTTGCTGCAGGGTGACCAGAGCATCACTGATCTTCTACTTCCCACCACTGAATCTCTGAAGGCATTTTGTGGAGAGACTGAGGGCCCCCTCTTCCTGCAGTGAGAGTTCACAGCCACACCACAGAGACTGGTGAGAGGACCATGCCCATTGTTCACACTGAGCTCTGGAGGCAGGACATTAAGTATACTGCACCTGTGCCACACCTATACCATATCTTTACTGCATCCTTACTTTTTTTGGGGGGGGAGTTGTGTGTGTGTGGGGGGGGGGTTGTGTGTGTGGGGGGGGTTGTGGGTGTTTGGGGGGGTTGTGTGTGTGTGTGGGGGGGAGTTGCCTGTATACAGATGTGGGGCAAAGCTGTGTGTGCATACAATGTGTGTGCCTACTGGTCTGGGGGAACTGTGTGCATAAGGGAGTGTGTACAGGTGTAGGGGTGATACGTATGTACAGGTGTAGGGTGATACATTAGTACAGATGTAGGGGTGATACGTATGTACAGGTGTAGGGGTGATATATATATGTACATGTGTAAGAGAGCCATGTGTATACAGGAGTGAAGGACTTATGTGTGTACAGGAGTGAAGGACTTATGTGTGTACAGGTGTAGGGGTGATACATATGTACAGGTGTAGGGGTGATACGTATGTACAGGTGTAGGGGGTGATACGTATATACAGATGTAGGGGTGATACGTATGTAAAGGTGTAGGGGTGATACGTATATACAGGTGTAGGGGTGATATGTATGTACAGGTGTAGGAGAGCCATGTGTATACAGAAGTGGAGGACTTATGTGTATACAGGTCTGAGTTGGGCTGAGTATGTACAGGTGTGAGAGGGGGCAGGGTTGCCAGCTTTCAGTAAATTTATGAACAATTTGTAAAATCCACAATTTTTGTACCTCTTCATGAATGTCCGGTATGGATATGCAGTCAACATGTCCATAATGGACATTCATGGACATATTAAAAAAATATGGAATTTACAAACTATTTGTAAATTTATTGAAGGTTGGCAACCCTGGTGGGGGGGCTAAGTGTGCAAATTTGTGAGGGGTGGCTAAGTGCGTACACGTTTGAGAGTAGCTGAGTGCATAAAGCTAGGAGAGGGGGCTGAATGCATACTGGTGTGGGGGCTGAATATGTACAAGTGCGAGGGGGCTGAGGGTGTACAGCTATAAGGGGGCTGAGCGCATACAGATGTGAGGGTAGGCTGATTGTGTATATGTGTGGGCACATGTGTAAGGGGGCCAGAGTGCGTACAGGTGTGGGGGGGCAGAGTGTGTACAGGTGTGGGGGGGCTGAGTGCGTAAAGGTGTGGGGGGGCTGAGTGCATACAGGTGGGGAGGGGATGAGTGCTTACAGGTGTGAGGAGGGGTCTGAGTCTGTACAGGTGTGGGAGGGGCTGAGTGTGTACAGGTGTGAAGGCAACTGAGTGTGTACAGGTGTGGAGGGGCTGAGTGTGTACAGGAGTGAGGAGGGGGCTGAGTGCATACAGTTGTGAGGGGGCGCTGAGTGTGTACAGGTGTGAGGGGGGCTGAGTGCATACAGGTGTAAGGGGCTGAGTGTGTACAGGTGTGAGGGGGGCTGAGTGTGTACAGGTGTGAGGGGGCTGAGTGCATACAGGTGTGAGGGGGGCTGAATGTGTACAGGTGTAGGGGAGGGGGCTGAGTGCGTACAGGTGTGAGGGGGGGCCACAAAGAAGGGGAGAAATGAGTGGAGATCCTCTTTAATGAAATGATCCTGCAGAAACTCAATGGTTACAAGGGAAGGTGGCTGACACAGCACAGTCTATGGGGAAGCGCCCTGTTCCCCCCATACAGGAAAGGTGTCTGTGCAATCACAAAATTATTTCAGTGGCCGATTCTAAGCCAGAGAATATTTCCCTAGCTGTATGTACAGTGTGCATTCTACTTTAGACATGTGCTATTCGTTTCGGTCCAAATACAAATTTGGACGCATTTTTGGTTATTTGGAGATTAGGGGCATGCTGGGTCTGTGATGTCACTAGGGGCGGTGCCATGAGGTGACGTCACCAGGTCAATTTAAATTTGAATTGACTCATTTTTCTTTAGAAATGTAATTTTTGCTGCAGCAGGTTCTATACATGGTACATATGTGCCACTTTACAGGCAGACTAATGGGACCCCCGAGACACTATATTTAAAATAATTTTTCATTTTTATTGCTCCCACTTTAAGTGAAACAATAAAAATGAAAAATTCCTTCAAATATAATGCCTGGGGGGGTCCACTTAGTCTGCTTGTAAAGTGGCACATCTGTACCGTGTACAGAACCGCAGTAAAATAGAGCTGCAGCAAAAGAAAAAAGGAGTCAAATCACATTTAAATTGACTCGCAGTTGCAATTGCCGGCCTGACTATTTTAAAAAAATTATGAAAAAAAAATAGCGTGAGGTCCCCCCAAGTCAATACTTGGCCCTTTGGGTTTTTTTTAATTTTAGCATGGGGTCCCCTCAAAATCCATACCATACCAATATCCAAGCATGCAGCCTGGCAGGCCAGGAAAGGAATGAGCAAGCGCCCCTCCTCCTGAACCGTACCAGGCCACACACCCTCAACATGGAGGAGCTCTGCCCCCCCCACTCTGAAACGCCTTGTTCCCGACAATCCTGGGTGGTGGTTATGGGGGTCTGTGGGCAGGGGGTTTATCGGAATCTGGAAGCCCCCTTTAACAAGAGAGCCCCCAGATCCCACCCCGCCCCACTATGTGAATGAGTATGGGGTACATTGCATCCCTTCTCATTCACCCTAAAAAGTGTCAAAAATAAATAAAAAACAGTAGACTGTTTTTGACAATTCCTTTATAAAAAAATAAAATAAAATGAAAAAACAATGTCCCCTGATATAGATTTATTGTCAATCATGACGCCAACTACATCGACAAACCCGGAAAAAAAGTTCCACCTGCGACGAAAGGTGACCGCCGGGGAGCTCGTTCACCCCCCTTTCCAGACCTGCATGCTTGGATAAGGGTCTGTTATGGATTTTGGGTTCTCATTAGAATCCATAGACCTGAAGGGTTTGGTAAGGATTGGGGGGACCCAACGTTGTTTTTTTTCCACAATGTTCTATTGTTGGCATTGTTTTGTTTACATTACAGCTGTCAGTGGCGAAGCCCGCTGACAGCTGATGAGTCATCAGTTGTTAACCACTACGCGCCCGCGGTATAGCTGAAAGACGGCTACAGCACGGCTCTCAATTGCCGGGAGGGCGTCCCTGGACGTCCTCCTGTTTACTTCCTCCCTGCGTGCCACCACGGGCGTGCATCAGAGGGAATCTGTGTTGGCCGTGTCCCAATCACAGCGGCCATTTAGCACTCAATAATCTCTCATTGTCGGCTCTCCCTTCTCACACAGAGACCACGTGTGAGGAAGGAGAGTGACCTGCAGCTGCAGCGTGAGTGTTTGAACACTAACACAGTGCCACACACACATGCCCACCTGTCCCCAGTGCCACCTGTCCCCAGTGCCACCTATCAGTGCCATATGTCCCCAGTGCCACCTGTCAGTGCCATCTGTCCCCAGTGCCACCTATCAGTGCCATCTGTCCCCAGTGCCACCTGTCCCCAGTGCCACCTATCAGTGCCATCTGTCCCCAGTGCCACCCGTCAGTGCCATCTGTCCCCAGTGCCAGCTATTAGTACTATCTGTCCCTAGTGCACCTATCTCCAGTGCCACCTGTCCCTAGTGCCACCTGTCAGTGTCACGTGCCATCTGTTATCAGTGTCACATGTCATCAGTGCCACGTATCAGTGCCATCTGTTATCAGTGCCACCTGTCAGTGTCACGTGCCTTCTGTTATCAGTGTCATGTGTCATGAGTGCCACGTATCAGTGCCATCTGTCATCAGTGCCACATCAGTGACACGGGTCACCAGTGCCACATATTAGTGCCATCTGTCATCAGTGCCACGTATTAGTGCCATCTCTCATCAGTGCCACGTATTAGTGCTATCTGTCATCAGTGCCACATGAGTGTCACATATCATCAGTGCCACATATTAGTGCCATCTGTTATCAGTGCCACATATTAGTGCCATCTGTCATCAGTGCCACATCAGTGTCACGTGCCATCAGTGCCACGTATCAGTGCCATCTGTCATCAGTGCCACATCAGTGTCACGTGTCATTTTCCTGGTGCTTTAGGGCCTTTAAAAGTGTAATAGGTAGTCAACAAGTTAGATGTGTAATTTATGCTCCTAGAACACGTGATGGCGCTCCCTGCATATTGGGCCTCTCTACGTGGCTAGGCTGTGAAAAAGTCCCACACATGTCGTATCTTAATACTCAGGAGGAGTAGCCAAATGTATTTTGGGGCTTCATTTGTGGTATACACATGCCATGTGAGAGAAATAACCTATTACAATAACAATATTGTGGGAAAAAAATCTTCATTTTGCAAAGAATTGTGGGGAAAAAATGACAATATCAAAAACCTCACCATGCATCTTACAAAATACCTTGGAATGTCTACTTTCAAAAAAGGGGTCATTTGTGGGGTATTTGTACTTTCCTGGCTTGTTCGGGTCGCAAGAAATGAAATGAGGCCATCAGTACATCAGGTGTGATCAATTTTTTATGATTTGCACCACAGCTTGTAGAATCTCTAACTTTCACAAAGACCAAATAATATCCAAAACAGCCAAAATTTATGAAGAAAAATTAATTTGCAAAATTGTATCACAGAAACAAAGAAAAATTTGTTTTTTTTTCAAAATTTTCGGTCTTTTTTCATTTATAGCGCAAAAAAAAACCCAGAGGTGATCAAATACCACCAAATGAAAGCTCTATTTATATGAAAAAAAAGGACAAAAATTTTGTTTGGGTACAGCGTTACATGACTGAGTAATTGTCATTCAAAGTGTGAGAGCACTGAAAGCTGAAAATTGGTCTGGGCAGGAGGGGGGTTTAAGTGCCCAGTAGGCAAGTGGTTAAGGACGCTGTGGCCGGCTTCCTCGCCCTCTGCTTAACAGCCAGCTATTCTTCAAACCAGCTATTTTTGAATCGGTCGATCATTTTTCAACTGATATGAATTCAAATCATTCTGAAAATTTGGAATTTGTTAGAAAATTATTAAACAAATTAAATTTCATGAAAAGAAAATGAAACTAAACAAATTCTGAAACAAAACAAAATTAGTAACATAACAAATTTATCTGAAACAAAACACATTTTTCCATTATGCACATGCCTATTCTGCATCACCTATACAAGAGCAGCTCTGGGAAGTCGTGGGACACTTCTGGCTAATTGCAGTTATTGTGTCTGGAATCTGCAAATCAGCAAATTTCACTCTAAATCAGATAGGATGCCCTCCGACAAGTGGTGGGGGCAGGAGGGGCAGCTTCCCCCCACAAACTGTTTTCATGTGGGGAGGAGGTACCCTGTGGCAAGCTGTGCCTTCCTCACCTCATATGTGCTTGGCTATATGTTTTGCCTCTGGCTGGTCCAGCACTATTTACAGTCAGTTCAACGAGACTGACACAGGAAAAGAACACACAGCAGTGCGGCCCAACCACATCACTGCATACTTTTACACATGAAACCTGAATGGTGGGCCTGGAGCTACAAAGTGATGTTGAGGCAAGTGTGCTGACAACTAGGAGTGAGATCAGCTGCAAAAGATAATCCGGTGTGCCCATCACCCATCACGTGGGAGGGGGGCAGTTTGGCATCTTCGCCCTGAGCACCGAATGACCATGTCCCGGAACTGCCACCCGGGTCCCAACTAACAAGGCCAAGTTGTTGCTGTTGTAGTAATTAGCAATTGCTAAAGCAGGGCAGCCACAGAGTAAGATGATACAGCTCACTTCATTCCACCTGCAGGGAAAGGCGCAGTGATATAATCTGAACTCCTCCTCCCCCTGCTGGTTTGGCCGCCACACCAGTGTGGAACTGCCGTGTGGAACTGCTGCACTGCATGTAGCCTGCATGACTGCTCAGTGCTCACTGTGGATTGGTCTGTCCACATACAGTGGGGACGGAAAGTATTCAGACCCCCTTGAATTTTCACTCTTTGTTATATTGCAGCCATTTGCTAAAATCATTTAAGTTCATTTTTTTTCCTCATTAATTTACACACAGCACCCCATATTGACAGAAAATTTACAGAATTGTTGACATTTTTGCAGATTTATTAAAAAAGAAAAACTTAAATATCACATGGTCCTAAGTATTCAGACCCTTTGCTGTGACACTCATATATTTAACTCAGGTGCTGTCCATTTCTTCTGATCATCCTTGAGATGGTTCTACACCTTCATTTGAGTCCAGCTGTGTTTGAGTATACTGATTGGACTTGATTAGGAAAGCCACACACCTGTCTATATAAGGCCTTACAGCTCACAGTGCATGTCAGAGCAAATGAGAATCATGAGGTCAAAGGAACTGCCTGAAGAGCTCAGAGATGGAATTTTAGCAAGGCACAGATCTGGCCAAGGTTACAAAAAAATTTCTGCTGCACTTAAGGTTCCAAGGAGCACAGTGGCCTCCATAATCCTTAAATGGAAGATGTTTGGGACGACCAGAACCCTTCCTAGAGCTGGCCGTCCAGCCAAACTGAGCTATCGGGGGGAGAAGAGCCTTGGTGAGAGAGGTAAAGAAGAACCCAAAGATCACTGTGGCTGAGCTCCAGAGATGCAGTCGGGAGATGGGAGAAAGTTGTAGAAAGTCAACCATCACTGCAGCCCTCCACCAGTCAGGGCTTTATGCAGAGTGGCCCGACAGAAGCCTCTCCTGCAAGACACATGAAAGCCTGCATGGAGTTTGCTAAAAAAAACACCTGAAGGACTCCAAGATGGTGAGAAATAAGATTCTCTGGTCTGATGAAACCAGGATAGAACTTTTTGGCCTTAATTCTAAGCGGTATGTGTGGAGAAAACCAGGCACTGCTCATCACCTGTCCGATACAGTCCCAACAGAGAAGCATGGTGGTGGCAGCATCATGCTGTGGGGGTGTTTTTCAGCTGCAGGGACAGGATGACTGGTGTCAATCGAGGGAAAGATGAATGCGGCCAAATACAGGGATATCCTGCACGAAAACCTTCTCCAGAGTGCTCAGGACCTCAGAATGGGCCGAAGGTTTACCTTCCAACATGACAATGACCCTAAGCACACAGCTAAAATAAAAAAGGAGTGACTTCACAACAACTCTGTGACTGTTCTTGAATGGCCCAGCCAGAGCCCTGATTTAAACCCAATTGAGCATCTCTGGAGAGACCTAAAAATGGCTCCACCAACGTTTACCATCCAACCTGAGAGAACTGGAGAGGATCTGCAAGGAGGAATGGCAGAGGATCCCCAAATCCAGCTGTGAAAAACTTGTTGCATCTTTCCCAAAAAGACTCATCAAAAGGAGCTTCTACTAAATACTGAGCAAAGGGTCTGAATACTTAGGGCCATGTGATATTTCAGTTTTTCTTTTTTAATAAATCTGCAAAAATGTCAACAATTTTGTGTTTTTCTGTCAATATGGGGTGCTGTGTGTACAATATGGGGTGCTGTGTGTACAATATGGGGTGCTGTGTGTACATTAATGAGGAAAAAAATGAACTTAAATGATTTTAGCAAATGGCCGCAATATAACAAAGAGTGAAAGATTCAAGGGGGTCTGAATACTTTCCATCCCCACTGTAAGTGGACAGACCAGTCCACAGTGAGCACTGAGCAGTCCTGCAGGCTACACGCAGAGCAGCAGTTCCACATGGCAGTTCCACACAGCAGTTCCACACTGGTGTGGCGGCCAAACCAGCAGGGGGAGGGGTCTGAATACTTTCCGTCCCCACTGTATACTGTATGAGGATGTCTCTTTGCTGAATTGGGATGTCTCTTTGCTGAATATACAGTATGGGGATGTCTCTTTGCTGGACTGGGCTGTCTGTTTTTTGTTTTCTTAGATATTTCTTAGATAAGGGGAATATAGACTGGTTGGGGCATTGAAAAGGTAGTGCAGTTAGTGTAGGGTCCTGTTCAAAAGAGCCTACCTTGTCATTGTGGCAGGCTTCATATTTTTTGGCCAAAATATAATTCTATACTATTATATCTTGAAAGCACCGATGACTTGGAATACACTTTTTTTTCCATTTACTAATTTGTAAGAGAGTGAAAATAAAAGTGGGTGCACTGAAGGAATCGGTGGGATGGCTAGTGGGCGGAATCAGTGGAACCTCTCAAATATCCCACTTACAAGGCATTTACAAACTCAAGTGGACTGGCTATGCCCTGAAATACCTGGACACCTATATTCTTCCACAATTGAACCAAGTCTTACCTCTTAACTTTTCACCTCTCTTTTCAGAGGTTCGGATGTCACTTCAAAAGTAGTAATCAGGCCTGTTCTCCTGGTTCGGCCTCTGCAACATTTTAAAGATGTCCATTCTACCTAAATTCTTATATCTTTTTCAAGCTCTACCTAAACATGCAGTAAACCTGTTTCCTTTGTCCAAAAAAATGAATCCTCTCTTAATTCAGTTATTTTGGGCTGGTAAGAAACTGAGAATTTCCCAACACTTATTGACATTATCCAAACGAAGCAGCGGCTTAGCCTTTCCCAATCCTTTTCAATACTACCGTGCCACCCACCTTGTCAGGCCTATTGACTGGTGCCAGCATACAAGTCAAAAACAATTGACCGTTCCGAATTCTGTGTGAAGAAAAAGCTGGTTGTTAAGCAGCGGGCTGGGAAGCTGGCCACCCACATCCTTAACAACCATGAGTCATCATCTGTCAATGGGCTTCTCCACTGACGGATGAAAGTAAAGATAACAAAAAAAAAAAAAAATTGCGTGGGATCCCCCCCTTTGGGTCTTTAACCACTTGCCGACCGCCGTACGATGATGTACGTCGGCAGAATGGCACGGGCAGGCAAAAGGACTTACAGGTACGTCCTTGCCTTCCCGCGGGCGGGGGGTCCGATCGGACTCCCCCTGGTGCCTGCGGCAGTCAGATTCTCGTCAGAAGCGATGAGAGGTGAGGGGGAGGCCACTCATTCGTGGCTCCCCCCTCGCGATCGCTCCTGGCGAATGAAATGCTTCTTCGGTTTCTGCATAGTAAACAAAAGCGGAGGAAGTGATGTCATCTCTCCTCGGCTCGGTATTTTCCGTTCCGGCGCCGAGGAGAGAAGACATCGATATGTGTGCACAAACACTACACACACAGTAGAACATGCCAGGCATACATTACACCCCCCTTTACCCCCCGATCACCCCCAATCACCCCTCCCCCCTGTCACACTGACACCAAGCAGTTTTTTTTTTCTGATTACTGCATTGGTGTCAGTTTGTGACAGTTAGTGTGGTAGGGCAGTAAGTGTTAGCCCCCTTTAGGTACCCCCCTAACCCCCCCTAATAAAGTTTTAACCCCTTGATCACCCCCCGTCACCAGTGTCACTAAGCGATCGTTTTTCTGATTGCTGTATTAGTGTCACTGGTGACGCTAGTTAGGGAGTTAAATATTTAGGTTCGCCGTCAGCGTTTTATAGCGTCAGGGACCCTCATATACTATCTAATAAAGGTTTTAAACCCTTGATTGCCCCCTAGTTAACCCTTTCACCAGTGATCACCGTATAACTGTTACGGGTGACACTGGTTAGTTTGTTTATTTTTTATAGTGTCAGGGCACCCGCCGTTTATTACCGAATAAAGGTTTATCCCCCCGATCGCCCGGCGGTGATACAACTTGGGTTTTAGGGTCAGATAAGGTCTACGTTGCCCCAGGCAGCGTCAGGTTAGCGCCAGTAGCGCTAACACCCACGCACACACCATACACCTCCCTTAGTGGTATAGTATCTGAACGGATCGATATCTGATCCGATCAGATCTATACTAGCGTCCCCAGCAGTTTAGGGTTCCCAAAAACGCAGTGTTAGCGGGATCAGCCCAGATACCTGATAGCACCTGCGTTTTGCCCCTCCACCCAGCCCAGCCCAGCCCACCCAAGTGCAGTATCGATCGATTACTGTCACTTACAAAACACTAAACGCATAACTGCAGCGTTCGCAGAGTCAGGCCTGATCCCTGCGATCGCTAACAGTTTTTTTGGTAGCATTTTGGGGAACTGGCAAGCAGCAGCGCCCTAGTACAACCCCGTCGTAGTCAAACCAGCACTGCAGTAACACTTGGTGATGTGGCGAGTCCCATAAGTGCAGTTCAAGCTGGTGAGGTGGCAAGCACAAGTAGTGTCCCGCTGCCACCAAGAAGAAGACAAACACAGGCCCGTCGTGCCCATAGTGCCCTTCCTGCTGCATTCGCCAATCCTAATTGGGAACCCACCACTTCTGCAGCGCCCATTCACATCCCCAACCAAATGCAGTCGGCTGCATGAGAGGCATTTTCTTTATGTCCTCCCGAGTACCCCTACCCAGCGAACCCCCCAAAAAAAGATGTTGTGTCTGCAGCAAGCACGGATATAGGCGTGACACCCGCTATTATTGTCCCTCCTGTCCTGACAATCCTGGTCTTTGCATTGGTGAATGTTTTGAAAGCTACCATTCACTAGTTGAGTATTAGCGTAGGGTACAGCATTGCACAGACTAGGCACACTTTCACAGGGTCTCCCAAGATGCCATCGCATTTTGAGAGACCCGAACCTGGAACCGGTTACAGTTACAAAAGTTACAGTTGCAAAAAAAGTGTAAAAAACAAAAAAAACAAAAACAAAATAAAAAAAAATAGTTGTCGTTTTATTGTTCTCTCTCTCTCTCTCTCTATTGTTCTGCTCTTTTTTACTGTATTCTATTCTGCAATGTTTTATTGTTATTATGTTTTATCATGTTTGCTTTTCAGGTATGCAATTTTTTATACTTTACAGTTTACTGTGCTTTATTGTTAACCATTTTTTTGTCTTCAGGTACGCCATTCAGCTGCAGCGCGGATTTATTTATCTTGACAGCAACAGTGTTTGCTCCCACGATATATAAAGCCTCGACTCCAGCGGAGGTGATATATGCCGAAGTATGGGGGCAGCAGGGGTGGAGGAGCTATTTGCTCCTACCTTTTGCGGGAGGATGCCCCCATATTTCGGCATATATAAACGGTGCATGTATGCCCATCATTAGAAGTGGGTGGATGAAGGGAGGTATTCTAATGGTGGGCATTTCCACCGATCAATCTCTTTTTTTCGTTCAGCCCACAGGCTGCAAGAAAAAAAAAAAAAGTTTACAATATATGCCCAACAAGGACCAGCAACGTACTAGTATGTTGCTGGACTTTGAGTGGTTATACCAGAATTCTACCTGCAGGTTTAGGTATCATCTTGGTATCATTCTTTTCAGCCAGCTGACCATAGAGCTGATCAGAGACCAGAGTGGCTCCAAACATCTCTATGGCCTAAGGAACCTGGAAGCTACGAGCGTTTCATGACTTAAATTTCGCCGGATGTAAACAGCGCCATTGGGAAATTGGGAAAGCATTTTATCACACCCATCTTGGTGTGGTCAGATGCTTTGGGGGCAGAGGAGAGATCTAGGGTCTAATAGACCCCAATTTTTTCAAAAAAGAGTACCTGTCACTACCTATTGCTATCATAGGGAATATTTACATTCCGTGAGATAACAATAAAAATGATTTTAAAAAAAATGAAAGGAACAGTTTAAAAATAAGATAAAAAAGCAAAAAAATAATAAAGAAAAAAAAAAAAAGCACCCCTGTCCCCCCCTGCTCTCGCGCAAAGACGAACGTAAGCGTCGGTCTGTCGTCAAATGTAAACAGCAATTGCACCATGCATGTGAGGTATCACCGCGAAGGTCAGATCGAGGGCAGTAATTTTAGCAGTAGACCTCCTCTGTAAATCTAAAGTGGTAACCTGTAAAGGCTTTTAAAGATGTATTTAGTTTGTCGCCACTGCACGTTTGTGCACAATTTTAAAGCATGTCATGTTTGGTATCCATGTACTCGGCCTAAGATCATCTTTTTTATTTCATCAAACATTTGGGCAATATAGTGTGTTTTAGTGCATTAACATTTAAAAAAGTGTGTTTAAAAATGCATTTGAAAAATCGCTGCGCAAATACTGTGTGAAAAAAAAATGAAACACCCACCATTTTAATCTGTAGGGCATTTGCTTTAAAAAAATATATAATGTTTGGGGGTTCACAGTAATTTTCTTGCAAAAAAAAAAAACATTTTTCATGTAAACAAAAAAGTGTCAGAAAGGGCTTTGTCTTCAAGTGGTTAGAAGAGTGGGTGATGTGTGACATAAGCTTCTAGATGTTGTGCATAAAATGCCAGGACAGTTCAAACCCCCCCAAATGACCCCATTTTGGAAAGTAGACACCCCAAGCTATTTGCTGAGAGGCATGTCAAGTCCATGGAATGTTTTATATTGTGACACAAGTTGCGGGAACGAGACAAATTTTTAATTTTTTTTTTTCACAAAGTTGTCACTAAATGATATATTGCTCAAACATGCCATGGAAATATGTGAAATTACACCCCAAAATACATTCTGTTGCTTCTCCTGAGTACGGGGATACCACATGTGTGAGACTTTTTGGGAGCCTAGCCGCGTACGGGACCCCGAAAACCAAGCACCGCCTTCAGGATTTCTAAGAGCGTAAATTTTTTATTTCATTCTTCACTGCCTATCACAGTTTCAGAGGCCACGGAATGCCCAGGTGGCACAAACCCCCCCCCCAAATGACCCTATTTTGGAAAGTAGACACCCCAAGCTATTTGCTGAGAGGTATAGTGAGTATTTTGCAGACCTCACTTTTTGTCACAAAGTTTTGATAATTGAAAAAAGAAAAAAAAAGTTTTTTCTTGTCTTTCTTTATTTTCAAAAACAAATGAGAGCTGCAAAATACTCACCATGCCTCTCAGCAAATAGCTTGGGGTGTCTACTTTCCAAAATGGGGTCATTTGGGGGGAGGTTTGTGCCATCTGGGCATTCCATGGCCTCCGAAACTGTGATAGGCAGTGAAGAGTGAAATCAAAAATTTACACCCTTAGAAATCCTGAAGGCAGTGATTGGTTTTCGGGGCCCCGTACGCGGCTAGGCTCCTAAAAAGTCCCACATATGTGGTATCCCCGTACTCAGGAGAAGCAGCTAAATGTATTTTGGGGTGCAATTCCACATATGCTCATGGTCTGTGTGAGCAATATATCATTTAGTGACAACTTTTTGTAATTTTTTTTTTTTTTGGTCATTATGCAATCACTTGGGACAAAAAAAAATATTCAATGGGCTCAACATGCCTCTTAGCAATTTCCTTGGGGTGTCTACTTTCCAAAACGGGGTCATTTGGGGGGGGTTGTACTGCCCTGCCATTTTAGCACCTCAAGAAATGACATAGCCAGTCATAAATTAAAGGCTGTGTAAATTCCAGAAAATGTACCCTAGTTTGTAGGCACTATAACTTTTGCGCAAACCAATAAATATACACTTATTGACATTTTTTTACCAAAGACATGTGGCCGAATACATTTTGGCCTAAATGTATGACTACAATTGAGTTTATTTTTTATTATAACAAAAAGTAGAAAATATCATTTTTTTTTCAAAATTTTCGGTCTTTTTCCGTTTATATCGCAAAAAATAAAAACGGCAGAGGTGATCAAATACCATCAAAAGAAAGCTCTATTTGTGGGAAGAAAAGGACGCAAATTTCGTTTGGGTACAGCATTGCATGACTGCGCAATTAGCAGTTAAAGCGACACAGCGCCAAATTGTAAAAAGTGCTCTGGTCAGGAAGGGGGTAAATCCTTCCGGGGCTGAAGTGGTTAACTGACAATTGTGTGGTCATGCGACCTGGTACCCAAACAACCTTTATGTACTTTTTGTTCCCACAAATAGAGCTTTCTTTCTCTGTGGTTTTCATTTTTTGCGCTATAAACAAAAAAAGACAGACAATTTTGAAAAAAAAAAATATTTTTTACTTTTTGCTATAATAAGTATCCCAAAAAACAAAAAAAATCTTCATCAGTTTAGGCCAATATGTATTCTTCTACATATTTTTGGTAAAAAAATAAAAATCACAATAAGCATATATTGGTTGGTTTGCACAAAAGATATAGAGTCTACAAAATGGAGATAGATTTATGGCATTTTTATGAATTTTTTTTACTAGTAATGGCGGCGATTAGTGATTTTTAGAGGGACTGGGAATGCGATACTGTATAAATGTCACTGGCAGAGTAGGGGTTAACACTAGGGTGCAATCAAGGGGTTAAGTGTGTCTTAAGGAGGTGTTTCTAACTGTGGGGGGAGGGGACTGCCTGGAGGAGGAGACATATCGCTGTTCCTGATCACTAGGAACAGCAGATCTCTATACTTCCAAGACAGAATGGGGATCTGTTTGTTTATACTGACAGATCCCTGCTCAGGCTCTCTGTGGAGCGATCGCGGGTGGCCGGCAGACATCACGCCCACCGGCCACGTGCATTGGCTCTGGCGGAGAGCAGGCGCGTGCCCCTATAGCTTCTTAAAATGACCAATATACAGCTACGGTGATTTGTGCAGGGGAGCCAATGTGCCTCAGTACAACTGCTGGCTGGTCGGCAAATACTGAGATGAGAAAAAGGCTTTGCTTGAAACCAGTTGCTGAATTGTGCCCATCATCATTCTGGTTGCTTGCTAACTACCTTACACCTCATCCCCTACCCTGTGCCCCCCTCCCCCTTGTTTTTTTTTTTTTAATTATTCGTATTTTTACTTCCCCTTTCTTTAATTATGACTGCATCTATGCATTCATTTAAGTCTGGGGAATTTCACCCCTATGTACCACATGGTTCTCTTATTTGTCCTGACCATTTATTCATTAACCGCTTAAGAACCGCCCCAGGTACATATACTGAGGCAGGGCGGCCCTTAAGCGCAAAATCCCGGAGAAAAAATAGGCCCAGGCATGGGGGGTCGTAGAGCATGGGGGGAAGAGTGCATGAGGGCATGGCAGAGAGTATAGGGGGGTCTGGTGATTGTGGGGGAGTGAAGGGCACTGTGGGGGATGGTGAGCACGGAGGGGCTGTAGAGCATGGGTGGCCAGAGAGCACAGGGGGCAGAGAGCACAGGGGGGGCTGTAGAGCACTGGGGGGGAGTCAGAGAGAACACAGGGAGGGAGAGCACAGGGGGGGAGTCTGAGAGAACAGGACTAGGGGCTGAAGAGCATGGGGGAATCTGAGAGCACAGGGGGGCTGCAGAGCACAGGGGGGAGGTCTGAGAGCATGGATGGCTGGAGAGCACAGGGGGAGAGCACATGGGGGGAGCTGAGAGCATGGGGGGGCCTGAGAGCATGGGGAGCTTAGAGCACTGGGGGGGCTGGAGAGCAGGGGGAGCACTTGGGGGAAGTCAGAGCACTGGGGAGTGGAGAGCACATGGGGGGGACCTGAGAGCACTGGGGGTGTGGTGGAGAGCACATGGGGGACCTGAGAGCACTGGGGGTGTGGTGGAGGGGGGTCAGAGAGCACTGGGGGGTCAGAGAGCACTGGGGGGATCTGAGAGCCCAGGGGGGGACCTGAGAGCACTGGTAGAGAACTGAGAGTACAGGGGGGTGGAAAGCACAGGGGGGGACCTGAGAGCTAAGGGGGGGGTTGGAGAGCACAGGAGGGGCAGCAGAAAGTAGCCAGATCGGAGGATATAGAAGAATCAATCTCCTCATCTTCCTCCTACAGCCTCTGAATGCATGCGGGAGAGAGAGGAGGAGAAGCGAGTTTTAAGAGGCTGCAGGAGTAGAATAAAGAGATTGATTCTTCTATGCAGCCGCCCCGCCACTCCTCCTATCCAGGAGCACAGGGAGCTTACCTTCTTTGTGGTCTGGTGTCTCCTGCAGATCCCCTCCCGCGTCAAGGTCACAGATCACCTGACCTGGAATTTCCGCCCCCCCCCAGCCTGACGGCAGGAACTGGCTGGCCACTGAGAGGCCATGTGAGCGGCGTGGGATCAAGGAGCAGCCCAGCTGCTTTGGCCATACAAGCACATGTGGCCCGGCGTGCCCAATGCCCGATGTCCATTGGGACCCACCGATCTTTCCCGAGGCAGACAGAATGGCGGTCTATGTAAACAAGGCAGATCTCTGTTGTGTGACAGAAACATAGATCTGTCTTCTTACAGTACAAGCACCCCCCTCTACAGTTAGTAAACATCCCTAGGGGACACATTTAACCCTTTGATCACCCCTGATGTTAACCCCTTCACTGCCAGTGTCATTAGTACAGTGACAGTGCATATTTTTTAGCAGTGATCACTGTATTAGTGGCACTGGTCCCCAAAAAAAGTGTCACTTAGTGTTCGATTTGTCCACTGCAATGTCGCAGTCCCACTATAAGTCATTGATTGCCGCCATTACTAGTAAATAAAGAAATTTAAAAATATCCCGTAGTTTGTAGATGATATATTTTGCGCAAACCAATCAAAATACACTTACTGGGATTTTTTTTTATTTTTTTTACCAAAAAGATGTAGCAGAATACAGATTTGCCTAAATTAATGACAAGATTTGATTTTTTACATTTTTTTATTGAATATGCTTCATAGCAGAAAGTAAAAAATATTATTTATTTTTTTTCAAAATTGTCGCTCTTTTTTTGTTTATAGCGCAAAAAATAAAAACCGCAGAGGTGATCAAATACCACCAAAAGAAAGCTCTATTTGTGGGAAAAAAGGACATCAATTTTATTTGGGTGCAACGTCACACGACCGGGCAATTGTCAGTTAAATTAATGCAATGCCATACAGGGGGTCCCCTACTTACAAACATCCGACTTACAAACGACTCCTACTTACAAACGGAGGGAGACAACAGGAAGTGAGATGAAATCTACCCCTAGGAAGGGAAATTCACTCCTGTAAGAGTTAATAAGGGAAAAAGGTGTCTCCACTGATGCTTTATCACCTATCCTTATTTCCCTAATAACCCCAAATTTTAAAAATCCAATTGTCATTGGGACAGAAAGTGAGGTGAAATCTTCTGAACAGGGGCACAGACAGCAAAACAAATGTTACAGGGGTGATAACCCTTCCCTATGCTATCTACAAAACTTAAAAATAGATTTTTTGACTGGAGCTACACTTAAAAAATGTACCTGTTCCGACTTACAAACAGATTCAACTTAAGAACAAACCTAAAGTCCCTAACTTGTTTGTAACCCTGGGACCCCCTGTATTGCAAAAAATGGCCTCATCATGAAGGGGGTAAAACCTTTCAGGGCTGAAGTGGTTAATGTTCTTTTACTGGATATGTTTTTGGTTTTTGTTACAGTGAATGTTAATATTACTTGTATGGTCAAATGTAAAATATTGAATTCTTTCTATTTAAAAGAATATACAAAAAAAAAAATACAAAAAAGTTAAATGATTCGACTTACCCATCTACTATGTCAATATTTTCCTGTGGGAACACAAAAGACACATTGTGAGGTTCAGAAGCAATTCTGGTGATAGAAACCAAACAACAACAAAAAACACATTTTTTCTGAATCAATGAAAAGTTCTTGTGACCCTTGGAGGACGTTTTGCAGTTTGAGGCCCATAGACATCAGCTTTTGTTCCTCTCATTTTATCTCCACAAGTCAATGGAAATTCCAAAGCAGTTGGCAGGAGCTTCTTGTAAAGGAACTCAGAATGATTTTGACAGCAAGGTAATGTTGAACCTGAAAGTACGCTGAGTGCGTTTACACAAGCCCCTCCCCCACTGACCGCCCAGAGCAGCCGGGAACTTTAAAATGACTCTTCCAGTATTCTTCTAATCAGTAGAAGTGATTCAGGCAACTTTAAAGCCACCCAGTCACTTCTGCTGATGGCAAGTGGTCCTCAGGACACAGCTAGAGGATTCAGAATATCGTGCAATTGGGGATCAGGGTATTGGCCCTTCAACGTAACAAATTGGGGACCCAGTGTACACAGTTGCAGGAGGTGAGAATCAATACTGGGGTACTGGGGGTGGGGGGGAGATCAGTGGTGGTCAGTGCAGAAGGGTATATGAAGGGGGAAGGAAGCAGAGCTGAGAGGCAGAGAAGCAGAAGCAGAGGGGGGAGGGGGGTATTTTAGCTGAATAGCCCTGATCACCGGCTTGTTAGCTGCTAATCAGAGCTATTGTTTTGTTCAGCAGAGTATACTGAACAGTTCTGCTTTTGGTTCATGGTCCCTGGAGTGACCATGAGTTTATAGCAGAAGGAGGAATGTCAGGTCAGTACAGCATACAGACCTGACCAGCTGAAAGCAGTGCTGTAGCTCTGTATGCCATATGGACATGACAGTAAAAGGGTTAAAGAATACCCCATGTAAAAAAAAAAAAAAAATTTGGGTCTGCTATGGATTTTAAGGGGGACCTCAGTGAGGGGTCCCCTAAAAATCCAAACCAGACCTTGAATCTGAGCATGCACCCTGGCTGCACTGGACCGGACGGGGGGGACACATTCTGAACAATGTCAGGCCATATTCCCTCAACATGGGGGGTACCTTGACTACCCCCTGGTAAAGCAGCTCACCCTCATGTTGATGAAGATAAGGGCCTCTTTTCCACAACCCTTATTTAGTTCAGATGGTGTCAAGAGCGTGTGGCGGCAACCAGGTGAGGAATACAAAGACAAGTGTGTCTTGCCTACAGTCAAGCTTGGTGGTGGAAGTGTCATGGTCTGGGGCTGCATGAGTGCTGCCGGCACTGGGGAGCTACAGTTCATTGAGGGAACCATGAATGCCAACATGTACTGTGACATACTGAAGCAGAGCATGATCCCCTCCCTTCAGAGACTGGGCCGCAGGGCAGTATTCCAACATGATAACGACCCCAAACACACCTCCAAGACGACCACTGCCTTACTAAAGAAGCTGAGGGTAAAGGTGATGGAATGGCCAAGCATGTCTCCAGACCTAAACCCTATTGAGCATCTGTGGGGCATCCTCAAACGGAAGGTGGAGGAAGGCAAGGTCTCTAACATCCACCAGCTCCATGATGTCATCATGGAGGAGTGGAAGAGGACTCCAGTGGAAACCTGTGAAGCTCTGGTGAACTCCATGCCCAAGAGGGTTAAGGCAGTGCTGGAAAATAATGGTGGCCACACAAAATATTGACAATTTGGGCCCAATTTGGACATTTTCACTTAGGGGTGTACTCACTTTTGTTGCCAGCAGTTTAGACATTAATGGCTGTGTGTTGAGTTATTTTAAGGGGACAGCAAATTTACACTGTTATACAAGCTGTACACTCACTACTTTACATTGTAGCAAAGGGTCATTTATTCAGTGTTGTCACATGAAAAGATGAGTGAGGGGGGTTCTCACTTTTGTGAGATACTGTATATGGTCATGTCTATTTATGGTCAATGACATCACCTGGGAGACCCTGCTCCCCTTGTATATAAGAGCTGTCACCCCCCAGACTGGTCATTCAATGGGTGACAAAGAAAGGTGTAGGACAAGGGTGCTCAACCTGTGGCCCTCCAGCTGTTGCGGAACTGCAAGTCCCAGTGAGCCATTGCAATCCACTGACAGTTACAAGCATGACTCCCAAAGGCATGATGGGATTTGTAGTTCTGCAACAGCTGGGGGGCCACAGGTTGAGCCCCCATGATGTAGGATGTGTCCTGGGTGTGTTGTTTTTTTCCTGTTGGCAGCTCAGGAGTCACCAGGCATCCTGATGGATGTAGATCTGCATCACTGGACAATGTGACTGATGAAGGTTTTACAAAAAGAAACTTTTTCGGGGTGTTTTTATTTATTTTATTTTTTTAAACAAAGTACTTTTCAGATGTCTGAGTTTCTTTATTTCTAGGTTACAACTTTTATTTGTGACCGAGTATGGGTACACATTCACATGGGGGGGGGCATATCTGGATTCCTCTTACTGTTAGAGAGGGCTTCCAGATTCTAATGGACCCACACGACCACCAGCCAGGGTTGTGGGGAAAAGCCCTCATTAACTCTTGACAAGGCACCCCCCATGTTGAGGGCATGTGACCTGGTTTTGTTCTGGAGGCAGGGGGGTGCATGCTATTCCCCTCTTTTCCTGGCCAGCCAGGCCCCATTCACACGCATGACTGCACATATTTTTATGTGTTTGTGTGGCACTCATAAGGCAGCCTATTCATTTCAATGGGCTTCCCTACATGCGCCAAAGAAGCTCCTACACCTTTTTTGGTGCATAAAGCTTCACGCATTGTATTACCCCATATTAGTAAGTTTGTCCTGCATTTTGTCTGGCCACTTATGAAATGCGTAGATGTGAATGCATCCTCAGGGTCTGGTAGAGATTGTTAGAGGGCCCTCCAATTATTATTTGTCCTCCATTAAAATCTGTATCAGACCCGAAGTCTCTGGTACGGATTTCCTGGGGATCTCACACTTTATTTTTTATTTTTATGTGGGAGGTACCCCCTTAAAACCCATTTGTTCTGTTTTATTTGTGTTGTAGCATTTATTAGAGCAAAAGTGACATTTACAAAGACAAAATGATACAGTTTAAATTGCTGGCAAATGACACAACATTATCATTATTATTATTATAAGTAGAAGTAGTAGTTGTAGTAGTAGTAGTGGTTGTAGTAGTTGTAATAGTAGTAGTTGTAGTTGTAATAGTAGTAGTTGTAGTAGTAGTTGTAGTAGTAGTAGTGGTTGTAGTAGTTGTAATAGTAGTAGTTGTAGTTGTAATAGTAGTAGTTGTAGTTGTAGTAGTAGTAGTAGTAGTAGGAGGAGGAGGAGCTTTAAGAATACTATTTTTGCTCATAATAATTAGAATAGTTAATCCTATATCTATATAGTAATTAGTAAGTAGCAGTGGCGGCTGGTGCTCCGTTTTTTTTTTTTGGGGGGGGGGGCGAGTGGCAAACAAACCATCCGACCCCCAGCCCCCGTGCATTCAGTCGGACGGATATCAGATCCCTATGTCCCTATTATTATTATCCCTATCATACCCTTCATGTGGCTCGGTCGGTGGGCGGTACTCATGCGATTGGGCTCTGGCTATGTTGGTGGCGATGCAGAGCAGAGAGATCAATCCGATAAGGATGACCATCTACCACATCTCCCTGTACATCCTTCCCAATGCCGGACAATACGGTCGCTTCTCCTCTCAACCAATCGGGTCTCAGGACCCGCTTCCTAATTGGTGTGGAGGAGAAGCAGTAAGACAATAGCGAATATTAATGTCACACAACTGGGTGGGGTCAGGGTGCAATGCTCTGCGTCTGAGCCTGCCCTATTTTGAAGCCAATTAAAGCCTCTGGCTCTAATTATGTGCTTCAAAAAAGAAAAAAAAAAAACATTGGAATCCATGCGTCCGGCACCCTGCATGTAGATTGGGGGGGGGGCTGCGATCAGTGTGATGAGTATACAATGTATCGGTGTGATGAGTATACAATGTATGGGTGTGATGAGTATACAATGTATGGGTGTGATGAGTGCACAATGTATCGGTGTGATGAGTATACAATGTTTGGGTGTGATGAGTATACAATGTATCAGTGTGATGAGTATACAATGTATGGGTGTGATGAGTATACAATGCATCAGTGTGATGAGTGTACAATGTATGGGTGTGATGAGTATATAATGTATCAGTGTGATGAGTATACAATGTATTGGTGTGATGAGTATACAATGTATGGGTGTGATGAGTATATAATGTATCAGTGTGATGAGTATACAATGTATTGGTGTGATGAGTATACAATGTATGGGTGTGATGAGTATACAATGTATTGGTGTGATGAGTATACAATGTATTGGTGTGATGAGTATACAATGTATGGGTGTGATGAGTGTACAGTGTATGGGTGTGATGAGTATACAATGTATGGGTGTGATGAGTATACAATGTATTGGTGTGATGAGTATACAATGTATGGGTGTGATGAGTATACAAAGTATGGGTGTGATGAGTATACAATGTATGGGTGTGATGAGTATACAATGTAGGGGTGTGATGAGTATACAATGTATGGGTGTGATGAGTATACAATGTATGGGTGTGATGAGTATACAATGTAGGGGTGTGATAAGTATACAATGTATGGGTGTGATGAGTATACAATGTATGGGTGTGATGAGTATACAATGTATGGGTGTGATGAGTATACAATGTATGGGTGTGATGAGTATACAATGTAGGGATGTGATGAGTATACAATGCATCAGTGTGATGAGTATACAATGTATGGGTGTGATGAGTATACAATGTATGGGTGTGATGAATATACAATGTATGGGTGTGATGAGTGTACAATGTATGGATGTGATGAGTATACAATGTATAGGTGTGATGAGTATACAATGTATGGGTGCGATGAGTATACAATGTATGGTTGTGATGAGTGTACAATGTATCAGTATGTTATATTAAATATTGTTTTTCTTTCTCAATTTTCTTTTTCATTTATATAATAAATAAAAATTAAAAAAACTCAGGAGGTGATCAAATCCCACCAAAAAAACCTCTATTTATCTGAAAAAAAATGATATAAATTAGACATGTGCAGAAAGAAAAAAATAGTTTTGTTTAATTTTGTTTCAATTCGTTATTTACATTAATTTGTTTAGTTAAATTGTGTTTAATTCGATTTCGGAATTAGTTTTGTTTATTTGTTTTCAAATCAATTTCGAATAGTTTTCCCAATTTCCAAAAAGAATAAAAAAGAATGGAAAATAAAGGAATAGAACAGAAAAAAATGTATTTTTATTTTTTCTATTCTATTCTTGTATTTTGTATACTATTTTATTGTCTTTGGAAATTGGAAAACTATTCGGATTCGAAAACATTTTGAAAACGTTTCAAATTTGAATTTCATCTGAAATTTTTTTTCGTTATTTCGGATACGTTCAAATTCTGGACTATTCTAATTTGGATACATCCGAATTCCCAAAAAACGGAAATTTGTCTCAATTTTAATTCGGAACGAAACGAACCGCAAATGTCTAATATAAATGTAATTTGGATACAGCATTGCATGATGGCATAATTACTGTAACAGTTAAAGTAGAACAATACTGAAATGATTTGGTATCACACTGATAGAAATGAATAGAAAGTCACTCACCTCATTGGCCGCCATTGGAGATGAAGGTAGGTCACCGCTTATCTCCCAATGTGTAATTCTGATAAAACAGAATGCAGTAGTAAGACTTGTGAAGAGGATTAGCTCAGATATACAGAAGACAGGATGGAGATGGGGTACCAGTAATCAGGTGATGGTAGAAGTTTGGTCGGGAAGGTTTATTGGAACGTGTGTGACTTTTGAGTGTTTTATAACCCTTATCTGATTTAATATGATTGGGCGGTTTCCACACTCCTCCAGTGATGTTATCAGAAGATGTCAGGCGATTTTGGTGAGGCTGTTCAAACAATAACTCTTTCACAGAACTGCAGGCTGCAGTGTGATAAAGATTTCAAAACACCAAAACAGCAAAATAGACAACAAAAAACGTGTAAATGATATGTGAAAGTCCATAGCAGTCCAAAGTTTAAATCAGTATATTCGGGTTTGCCGGTATTTTTTGCTATGGCGATTGTGGCAATATTTTATGTCACGCGGTATTTGCGCCGTGGTTTTTCAAACACAGCTTTTTTGAAAAAAAAAAAAAACTTTAATGAATTTTAATGCAACAAAAACACAATATATAATACAATATATAAAACAATTTTCTGGTAAAATATGAAAGATGATGTTAGACTGAATAGATACCTAACATGTCATGTTTTAAAATTGCGCACGCTCATGGAATGGCGACAAACTTCGATACTTAAAAATCTCTTTATTGTGCATAGACGACTTATGCCCTGTACACACGACCAGTTTTGCCTTCGGAATAAACTCTGAAGGTTTTTCCGACGGAATTCCGACGGAATTCCGACGGAATTCCGCTAAAGCTGTCTTGCATACACACGGTCACACCAAATTCCGACCGTCAAGAATGCAGTGATGTACAACGCATACGATAGCACTATAAAGACCGAGCGCTTCCGTCTCGTACTTGCTTCAGAGCATGTGTCATTTTTGGTGTGTCGGAACAGCATACAGACAAGCGTTTTTTCCAATAGTAATTTGTTCCATCGGAAAAATATAGAACATGTTCTCTATCTAAGTCCGTCTGAATTTTTGATGGGAAAAGTTCAATGGGGCATACACACGGTCGCATTATACGATGAAAAGCTCCCATCTGACATTTTCTGTCGGAAATTCCACTCGTGTGTATGGGGCATAAGAGAACAGGCCCAGAAGGTATAATTTCAGGATCAGGGGACTGCCGGAGATGATCCTGGATGTCACAGCAGCGACACAAGACCTAATGAAAACACTGATACTGAATGCCTCGCAACAACGCCTGGAGCTGGACAGAGCTCATAGAGCCCTTAGACCCCCCAAGAAGCATGGCTCCCCCAGAGACATCATAGCCAAGCCCCACTTCTATGCAGTTAAAAAAGCGGTTATGAAGAAATGGAAGAACTGATTCATACCTCACAAGACAGGATACATAAATTCTCGGCAACATGGGCGTGCTGGTCCCATTTTGTTACTACTGAACGCTACCATCAGTATGAACACTAAGACGAACTGGGAACTTGCAAAACTGCCTACTGTGCCGAGATGGGGGGTGGGACAGGTGCGGATCCACTCGCTTCTCCCCTCCGATCTCCCTCCCTCATTTTACGTTTGCTTTACCCTCCCCCTCTTGTCTGATTTTCTCTCCCAACTCTCCCCTCTTTTTTCTCTTTCCTTCTATTCTCTTCTTTTCCTATACTCTATACATGGAGGGGTACCCTGTCTGTGTCCGGGTGGGATACACTGCAAATTACTGATTGAATGCGTTTGAGTTACCGCACCTTCTCCTGCCTTTGTATTGTATTGGGCAAGGTGAGGGTTGGGGGGTGGGGACAATAGAAAGTACGATCCTCCGCCAATTCCCGCAAATTCACAACTTTATGCTTCGATTGTGTTCACTTATTGTCAGTAAGCTTTATGTTGTATCAAGATATAGATACCCTCCATGTTATTCTGTCAACTGTTGTTTCAAGATAATACTCTTGTTCTGTATGTTTTGTATTATGTATACGAAATAAAAATCTTTTGTGGAAAAAAAAAAAAAGCGGTTATGAAACAATCTCTGGCCATGCTCCATGTGACATGCCAAGGCCACCCGGTGCAAATTTTTGTGGATCTCTCACCCTCTACTATCCAGCGCAGACAGACCCTGAAACCACTGCTGTCTGCTCTATCCCAGAAGGGCATCAAATATAGATGGTATTTCCCTTTTGCAGTAAAATTCTCCTATAAAGGCCAAAATAAAGTCTTCTCCAGCTTCTCCACAGGAGAAAAGCTCCTACTAAGCCTAAAAAATAATCTCCCAAGAAATGGATATGGAAACATCGTCCTCTACTTCAGGATCCACCAAAAGGCCGCCACCCGCGAGTCCATTGACCCCCTGTGGAACAAGCCAAAGACATGAAGATCTACGCACAATGGCCCTTCATGAATAGCCCTCTTCCGAGAAGTTCCGGTCTTGGTCGGATGTCTGCCCACACATTTGACCACTCGCTTTTTGGATTTGACTGAATCCATTTCCAGGAGTCATCTCTCCTTTGTTCCTCCTATGTTCCGTCAACAGTTCTGTATTTGTTAAAAAAAGTTTTCCCTTGGCTACCATAAGGCGGAATCTCTGCGGCCTACTTACCGCTACTGTGGAGGCTAGGACAACCGCAAGGAACAGACTAATGACTTCTGCACTGGAGCCATATGGGCTAAATTTGCTAGCACACCCAGTCCACTTTCCCTCTCCATCTTTAATCTCGGGGTGGGGGTGTCCCACTGTGGATGAGTTCTGGGGTCATTTTATCCCCCACTATGACTATAATTTTTCTTAATTAATGGTTGCAGTTTTGGATATAATTTTTGCATTATACATGAGTTAGACTGTTATATTTTTAAAGGGCGCCCTGGTTTGGGGTGGCTCCCATGTGCTTCCTCCTATCCCTTAGACTCCTTCCGGTCTCCGGGGGATAGGAAATCCGAGCCTTGCTAGTTATACTTTTTGTTTTTTCTCTTCTCCTTGTGAGATGGCACCCAGGGACTTTTTCTCCCCCTGGGGTCCAGATTCCCGCCTAGGGAGAAAACCTCCTGTTTTACTGTCCCTCTTCTTCTTCTTCATCTTTCCTATTCTATCTCCTATGAAGCATCTCCTATTTTATTTCTTACAAAAAATCACCTCACCTGGCCTATGCAGTTTACTAGATATCAAATGCTCCAACATGGAAGCCCCTCTACAAGCATCCAATGGAAAAGAATACCTGAGGTAAGTGACGGTAGACTCATTTATGCTCCCCACTTCTGATTCCATGGCTAACACCACACAGAACACCCTAAAGATAGCCACCCACAACGTTCAGGGCATAAATTCACCTCTTAAACGCAGACAATTTTTTAACCAAAATAAATCTTCAAAAGTGGATGTAGTCATGCTTCAAGAAACCCATTTTCTGGCTACAGTCCCAAGTTCCTACACTCCCACTTCCCTAATTTTTATTTAACTAACATGGAAAATAAAACTAAGGGGGTAGCCATCATATTTTCAAAATCATGCAAATTTAACTGCCTCTCATACACTAGAGACCCGGAGGGCAGATCTATCTTAGTTAAGGGAATGATCACAGGTCACCTATACTCCCTAATCTCATACTACACCCCCAACAAAGGACAAGCGGCATTCTTTAGACATCTTTTTGACACCCTAGCCCCCATCCTGGAGGGCAATGTAGCCTTTGATCAGGGATTAGATAAATTTAAACAACGTGGAACCCAACTGACCTGCCTGACCAAAGTAAGCCTCAAAATAGCCAAGCTAATACATGCCCAGGGTATGGAAGACGTTTGGAGAGAGCTGAAACCCTCTACGCGACTTCACACGCTACTCTAATCCTCACAACTCATATGCTAGGATCAATCATCTTCTAGTCCCATTTCACATTATCCCACTTATCGTAAAATCCCATATTAGAGACACGGTCCTGTCTGACCAGTCAATAGTGATAATGTCAATTCACTTAAAATCCCCAAAATCTGGTCAAAGGCACTGAAGACCGAATGAGTCCATCCTCTCTGACCCCGATCACTATGATAGATAAATCATTGCAGGAATACTTTCACTTTAACAATATTGGTGGAACCTCTGTGGAGACCTTGTGGGCAGCCCACAAGACCTTCAGAGCGAAAATCATTCGTATGGCCACTCAAATACAACAAGAAAGGGCGGCTGACATTGAGAAATTAGACAAAGCTTACGCAACTTTACGGGCCCAACACAAAAAGGTCCCATCTGCCACTAGAATGGCCCAACTCGATAAAGCCAGGCTGGAACTCAACTTAGCACTCCCAGTAAAAGCTGAAAAAAAATTTGTTGGAACAAAAATAAATTTTATACCCAGAAGAACAAGCTGGGTTCCATGCTGGCAGCCAAATTATCACCCCAAATTCAGTCTTTTGTAATGCCAAAGATAAGAATCCCAGGACATGGCACCACAGCTAACCCCTCGAAAATTTTAGAAGCATTCCATGATTTCTATGCGAATCTGTATAGTCCCCATACCTCCAATAATGACAATTCCATTAAGGGATTCCTGGATGGTCTCCCCATACCCTCCCTATCCCCAGAACACAAAGACATTCTTGAAGCATCCTTCACTGGGGGGGGGGGGTGTTGGGAGTGATCAAGGACCCTGGACCAGACGGACTTTTGAACCCCTACTTCAAAGCATTTGCTAACACCCCGGTTCCTTACTTGACAAAATTCCTTAACGACAAGACTCAGGGGGATCCAGTGGACACACAACTCAATACGGCATACATTGCGGTTATACCAAAACTGGATAAAATCCAGAAGAAGTTAGTAACTATCGTCCAATATCCCTTATTAATAGCGACCTGAAAATCCTTACCAAAATTGTAGCCAACCGCTTAGCCTCCTTCGTTAAAACTTACATCCATAAAGATCAAGTGGGTTTTATCTGAGGCAGACAGGGCCTTGACCAGATTGGAAGGGCAACTGACATAGTTTCCATACTCCAGACTAGGGATGAGCCGAACACCCCCCGGTTCGGTTTGCAGCAGAACTTGCAAACAGGCAAAAAATTTGTTGGAACACGCGAACACCGTTAAAGTCTATGGGACACGAACATGAAGAATCAAAAGTGCTCATTTTAAAGGCTTATATGCAAGTTATTGTCCTAAAAAGGGTTTGGGGACCCGGGTCCTGCCCCAGGGGACATGTATCAATGCAAAAAAAAGTTTTAAAAACGTCCGTTTTTTCAGGAGCAGTGATTTTAATGATGCTTAAAGTGGAAGAAAAAGTGAAATATTCCTTTAAATATCGTACCTGGGGGTGTCTATAGTATGACTGTAAAGTGGCGAGTGTTTCCCCTGCTTAGAACAGTCCCTGCACCAAATTAAATTTTTAAAGGAATAAAAATCATTTAAAACTGCTTGCGGCTTTAATGTAATGTCGGGTTTTGGTAATATGGATGAAAATCAGTGAGACAAACGGCATGGGTATCCCCCCCCCTCAGTCCATTACCAGGCCCTTTGGGTCTTGTATTGATATTAATCGGAACCCTGCACCCAAATTAAAAAAAGGAAAGGCATGGGGCCCCCAGGCCCTATATACTCTAAACAGCAGTATACAGACGGTGCAAACAAGACAAGGACTGTAGGTTTGTTGTTAAGTAGAATCTGTTTGTAATTTTGAACTGGTACATTTTTAAAGTGTAGCTCCAGCCAAAAAATCTATTTTTAAGCTTTTTGGAAAACATAGGGAAGGGTTATCACCCCTGTAACATTTGTTTTGCTGTCTGTGCTCCTCTTCAGAAGATTTCACCTCACTTTCTGTCCCAATGACAAATGTTTTTAGAAAATTTGGGGTTTTTAGTGAAACTAGGATTGGTGATAAAGCATCAGTGAAGAGGAGACACGTTTTTCCCATATTAACTCCTACAGGAGAGAATTTCCCTTCCTAGGGGTAGATTTCATCTCACTTCCTGTTGTTTCCTTCCGTTTGCAAGTAGGAGTCGTTTGTAAGTTGGATGTTTGAAAGTAGGGGCCTGCCCTATGTACTCTGCAGAAATTGTGGCCTTAGGTGTTGGTGTTGCCACAACACTATAAGCCACAGGTACTCTTGGTGGGCACAGGAACGGGCCCTGCTGTGAAATATTAGATCAAGAATTGTAATTGTATGCCATTGTTGAACAGTGGTAGAAAAATTGGGCCTTTGGTGGTGGTGGTGGTGCTGGTGCCACAACACTGTAAGTCCTCACAGTTACTCTTAGTGGGTGCTGGAACGGGCTCTGCTGTGAAATATTATATCAAGAATTGTAATTACATGCACCTGTTGAACAGGGGCAGAAAAATTGGGCCTTTGGTGGTGGTATTTCCACAACACTGTAAGCCCTCACAGTTACTCTTGGTGGGCGCAGGAATGGGCCCTGCTGTAAAATATTATTATTATTATTATTCAGGATTTATATAGCACCAACAGTTTACGCAGCGCTTTACAATATAAAAGGGAGACAATACAGTTATAATACAATAAAATAAAAGAGGATTAAGAGGGCCCTGCTCAGAAGAGCTTACAATCTAATAGGGTGGGGCAAGTGGTACAAAAGGTTGTAACTGTGGGGAATGAGCTGGTGGAAGTGGTAGGAGATTAGTTGGAGACGTGATAGGCTTTCCTGAAGAGATGAGTTTTCAGGGATCGCCTGAAGGTAGCAAGAGTAGGGGATAGCCGGATAGATGGAGGTAGCGAGTTCCAGAGGATGGGAGAGGCTCTGGAGAAATCCTGGAGACGAGCATGGGAGGAGGAGATGAGAGAGCTTGAAAGCAGGAGGTCTTGAGAGGAGCGTAGAGGTCGATTTGGATGATATTTGGAGACAAGATTAGTGATTAAGCTTGGGGCAGAGTTGTGAATGGCTTTGTACGTTGTGGTTAGTATTTTGAATTTAATTCACTGGGTGATTGGGAGCCAGTGTAGGGATTGGAGTAGAGGGTTGGCAGACACTGAGCGGTTGGTAAGGTGGATAAGTCTGGCAGCAGCATTCATGATAGACTGAAGAGGGGTTAGCCTATGGAGAGGCAGGCCAATGAGAAGGGAGTTGCAATAGTCAAGGCGAGAGATAACAAGGGAGTGAATGAGGAGCTTGGTGGTTTCCTTTGTTAAAAAGGGGCGAATTTTAGAGATGTTACGGAGGTGAATTCTACAAACTTTTGACAACGATTGGATTTGAGGCTGAAATGACAAGTCAGAGTCTAGGATTACACCTAGTACCCTGGCGTGAGGGGAGGGACTGATGGTTGCATTGTTGATTTTGATGCAAAAGTCATGGAGGGGTGCAAGGGCAGGGGGGAATATTAATAGCTCAGTTTTAGAGAGATTTAGTTTAAGGAAGTGGTGCGACATCCATGCTGGATGTCAGTTAGTAAGTTAGTAATGCGAGAGGAGACTGAAGGAGTGAGGTGAGGAGTAGACAGATAGATTTGGGTGTCATCAGCGTATAAGTGGAATTGGAAGCCATGGGCAGTTATTAAGTGACTGAGGGAGGAAGTGTAGATAGAGAAGAGAAGGGGTCCAAGAACCGAGCCTTGGGGGACCCCCACAGAAAGGGGGCAATGGAGAGGAGGAGACAGAGTTGTAGGTGACACTGAAGGAGCGCTGTGATAAATAGGCAGAGAAACAGGATACAGCAGAATCTCAGAGGCCAAGGGAATGTAGCTTATTGAGAAGGAGCGGGTGGTCAACAGTATCAAAGGCCGCAGAGAGGTCTAGGAGTATGGAGTACTGGCTGTTGGTTTTAGCAGTTAGTAAATCGTTAGTGAGTTTTAGTAAGGCAGTTTCCCTGGAGTGCTTTAGAGGGGAGGGGAAGATGCCACTAGAGAGGGAGAGATTGAAGATGTGAAGATGTGAGGAGAGTGTTGAATGTGCTGCTAGGCAAGGTATGTTGGGTGGGGAAGACGTACGCACAGTGGAGATGTCCTCACGAATTGCATCGATCTTGTCTTTGAAGTGATTGGCAATCTCTTGGGCAGTGAGTGAGTTATTGGGTAGAGGGGGTGGTGGACGAAGCAGAGAGTTAAAGGTTGAGAAGAGCCAACGGGGACTGGATGACAAGGAATTAATAAGAGAGACAAAGTAGGCTTGTTTGGCAGCATGAAGGCATGAATTGTATTTTAGAAGGGCAGATTTATATAGGGTGAAGTCTTGCAGGCATTTGGTTTTACGCCACAGTCGTTCAAGAGCACGGCAATGTCTCTTGAGATTTTTAGTGTTGTCAGTTTGCCAGGGTTGTAACGGTCGGGGCCTGAGTCTGCATGTGGTTAGAGGAGCAAGTGCATCTAGTGATGATGAGAGTGAACTGTTGTAGTCAGAGGTGGCCAGGGGAGAGATTATGTCATATAAGTGGTCAGTAGCAGCATAGAGAAGAGAAGGGTTAAAGTGGCAAAGGTTTCTATAAGTAATTGTTTGCTGCTTGGAGGGATAGGTGGTTGGAGGCAAGGATACAGTGAAAGTAGTGAGGTTGTGATCAGATAGAGGAAAGGGGGTGTTGGTGAGGTTGCCAGGGATGCAGAGATGGGAGAATACAAGGTCAAAGGTATTACCATTGGAGTGAGTGGAAGTATGTATCCATTGGGTTAGGTCAAAGTTGGGCTGTTAACATTGACAGGAATGTTAAAGTCACCAAGAATAATGGTGGGTATTTCTGAGGAGAGAAAGTAGGGTAGCCAGGCAGCAAAGTCATCAAGAAAGCGCGATACCGGTCCTGGAGGCCTATAAATTGCTGCAATCCTCAGAGAAATGGGAGAAAACAGACGAATACAGTGCATCTCAAAAGAAGAGAGGGAGGGATAGGAAGGACTTGGAAGGTGCTTTGTGGGGATAGAAGGAAGCCAACTCCACCTCCTTTCTGTCTGTTGGGTCTGGGGGAGTGAGTCCAATGGAGACCACCATAGGAGAGGGCAGCAGGAGAAGCTGAGTCAAAATTTTGAAGCCAGGTTTCTGTTATGGCGAGTATGTTCAAGCCATGAGAGATGAAGAGGTCATGTACAGATGTTAGCTTGTTACAGATAGAGTGGGCGTTCCAAAGGGCGCATGAGATTGGTGGGGTGATTTGAGGAAGCAGGGGGATAGAAATTAAACTGAGCGGATTGTGGTGGTTGCCAGAGGGGGAGGGGTATTGGATATGTGGCTTGCATTTGGAAAATGGCGGACCAGGATTAGGAGAAATGTCACCTGAGACTAGGAGAAGGAGGAGGGTGAGGAAGGCAAGGTGGGAGTTATATTAGATCAAGAATTGTAATTACATGTCCCTGTTGAACAGGGGCAGACAAATTGGGCCTTAGACGCTGGTGCCGCAACACTGCAACCCCTCACAGATGCTATAGTTGGAGTGCAGGAATGAGCCCTGCTGCAAAGTATTGCATCAAAAATAGTAATTATACGTCCCTGTTAAACAGGGACTGAAAATTTGGGCTTGGGCACTGGTGCTACAACACTGCAACCCCTCACAGATACTCTAGTTTGAGTGCAGGAATGAGCCCTGCTTTAAAATATTACATAAAAAATTGTAATTACACGCCCCTGTTAAACAGGGGCTGAAAAATTGGGCCTTGGGTACTGGTGCTGGTGCCACAATACTGCAACCCCTCACAGATACTCTAGTTGAAGCGCAGGAATGAGCCCTGCTGCAAAGTATTGCATCAAAAATTGTAATTACACGCCCCTGTTAACAGGGGCTGAAAAATTGGGCCTTAGCCACTGCTGCCACAACACTGCAACCCCTCACAGATGCTATAGTTTTCAGCACAGGAATGAGCCCTGCTGCAAAGTATTGAAGCAAAATTTGCAATTATACGCCCCTGTTAAACAGGGGCTGAAAATTTGAGCCTTGGGCACTGGTGCTGGTGCCACAACACTGCAACCCCTCACAGATACTATAGTTGGAGTGCAGGAATGAGCCCTGCTGCAAAGTATTGCACCAAAAATTGTAATTACACACCTGTGATGGGAGTCACTAATAGGTGCACAGGGTGAATGAGAACCCCACTATGATCTGTGCTAGTCAGACTCAATGCTGTATATATGTATATATAATTTGTGCTGTCTCATTATGTTGTGTACTATTTGCTGTGATGGTGGGGGTGTGACTGTATTGTATTGTCTATTGTGGCTGTCTGCTTCAACTATTATGGGATGCCTAAGTGTCTTACTGTAAAGAAAGAGGGAGGGGGATTCCTCCAGCAGCCCCCTTGTTAAGACTGTTTACTGATGAGAAGTTAAGCACACCTGACCTGTGTGTACATTGTCATTGGACAGTTTAACCCGCTCTGTTTTCCAAGGGTGAGGGGAAGTGTTTTGAAGTGGGATCTGTATGACATGTGTTTGAATAAAAATTCATTCCTGCTTGAACCTCAAGACAGAGCCTTGTCTTGTATTTGGGGGAGAATTATTTGTATGGGTTCCTTGCTCGGCTGATTGAAGTGCTCGGTAGCTGCCTTTGTGTTTGTGTATGGAATGTCCTAAACGACTTTAATCCCTTTCATACTCGGGGTGTCGTTACAACGCCCTTGTTAAACAGGGGCAGAAAAATTGGGCCTTGGCCTCCGGTGGCGGTGCCCAGAACCAAAATGTTCTTACAAGCTATCAGCATAAAAATTGAGGAGAAAGAGGATTGTCACTCAGCATAAAGGGATAGTCACTCAGCATCAGCATAGGCAGTCTTGAAGGGATCTCACATTAAAAAAAAAATCAATCGGTTACATCACCATCAGGTGCTTGGTAGCTGGTGATCCAAGACTGATTCATTTTTATGAAGGTCAGCCGATCGACCGATTCAGTGGACAGGCGCACCCTGTGATCGGTTACAAAGCCTCCAACATCACTGAATGTGCATTCAGAAAAAGAATACTGCATGCAGGACATGCCAGTAGCTCAATTGTAGGGATGAGCCGAACACCCCCCTGTTCGATTCGCACCAGAACATGCGAACAGGAAAAAAGTTTGTTCGAACACGTGAACACCATTAAAGTCTATGGGACACGAACATGAATAATCAAAAGTGCTAATTTTAAAGGCTTATATGCAAGTTATTGTCATAAAAAGTGTTTGGGGACCTGGGTCCTGCCCCAGGGGACATGGATCAATGCAAAAAAAAGTTTTAAAAACGGCCGTTTTTTCGGGAGCAGTGATTTTAATAATGCTTCAGGTGAAACAATAAAAGTATAATATCCCTTTAAATTCCGTACCTGGGGGGTGTCTATAGTATGCCTGTAAAGGGGCGCATGTTTCCCGTGTTTAGAACAGTCTGACAGCAAAATGACATTTCAAAGGAAAAAAAGTCATTTAAAACTACTCGCGGCTATTAATGCATTGCCGGTCCGACAATACACATAGAAGTTTATTGATAAAAACGGCTTGGGAATTCCCCACAGGGGAACCCCGAACCAAAATTTAAAAAAAAAATGACGTGGGGGGGGTCCCCCTAAATTCCATACCAGGCCCTTCAGGTCTGGTATGGATATTAAGGGGAACCCCACGCCAAAATTTAAAAAAAAAATGTTGTGGGGTCCCCCCAAAAATCCATACCAGACCCTTATCCGAGCACGCAACCTGGCAGGCTGCAGGAAAAGAGGGGGGTACGAGAGAGCGCCCCCCCCCCTCCTGAACCGTACCAAGCCACATGCCCTCAACATTGGGAGGGTGCTTTGGGGTAGCCCCCCAAAACACCTTGTCCCCATGTTGATGAGGACAAGGGCCTCATCCCCACAACCCTGGCCGCTGGTTGTGGGGGTCTGTGGGAGGGGGGCTTATCGGAATCTGGAAGCCCCCTTTAACAAGGGGACCCCCAGATCCTGGCCCTCCCCCCTGTGTGAAATGGTAAGGGCCTACCATTTCACTTAAAAAGTGTCAAAAATGTTAAAAATGACAAGAGACAGTTTTTGACAATTCCTTTATTTAAATGCTTCTACTTTCTTCTTTCTGCTACCTTCCTTCATCTTCTTCTTCTTCTGGTTCTTCTGGCTCTTCTTGTTCTTCCTCCGGTGTTCTCGTCCAGCATCTCCTCCGCGGCATCTTCTATCTTCTTCTCCTCGGGCCGCTCCAAACCCATGGCATGGGGGAGGCTCCCGCTCTTCTTCATCTTCTTCTCCGCCCCCCGATATTTAAGAACCGTCAGACGAGGAGAAGCGTCACACCGCTTGGAGCCTTCCTTCATGCCAGCATGGGAGCGGAGCGGCCCGGAGAAGAAGATGAAGAAGAGAAGAAGAGAAGAAGATGAAGAAGAGAAGAAGATGAAGAAGAGAAGAAGATGAAGAGAAGAGCGGGAGCCTCCCCCATGCCATGGGTGCGTAGCGGCCCGAGGAGAAGAAGATAGAAGACGCCGTTGAGGAGATGTTGGACGAGAACCCCGGAGGAAGAACCAGAAGAGCCAGAAGAGCCAGAAGAACCAGAAGAAGAAGAAGATGAAGGAAGATAGAAGAAAGCAGAAGCATTTAAATAAAGGAATTGCCAAAAACTGTCTCTTGTCATTTTTAACATTTTTGACACTTTTTTAGTGAAATGGTAGGGGTACCCTTACCATTTCACACAGGGGGGAGGGCCGGATCTGGGGGTCCCCTTGTTAAAGGGAGCTTCCAGATTCCGATAAGCCCCCCACCCGCAGACCCCCACAACCACTGGCCAGGGTTGTGGGGATGAGGCCCTTTTCCTCATCAACATGGGGACAAGGTGTTTTGGGGGCAACCCCAAAGCACCCTTCCAATGTTGAGGGCATGTGGCCTGGTACGTTCAGGAGGGGGGCGCTCTCTCATCCCCCCTCTTTTTCTGCGGCCTGCCAGGTTGCGTGCTCGGATAAGGGTCTGGTATGGATTTTTGGGGGGACCCCACGCCGTTTTTTTTATTTTGGCACGGCGTTCCCCTTAATATCCATACCAGACATGAAGGGCCTGGTATGGAATTTAGGGGGGCCCTCACGTCATTTTTTTTTTTTTTTTTTGGTTCGGGGTTCCCCTGTGGGGAATTCCCATGCCATTTTTATCAATGAACTTCTATGTGTATTGTCGGACCGGCAATGCATTAATTGCCGCGAGTAGTAGTAGACCAAAAAATTGTCTGAAAGCATTGGTCAGATGGCCACCTTCTCCAACGCTCCTTCTTTGACTGCCCAAAGCCTGAGCAACATGTTGTCCAGGAGGACCAGGAAATTGCAACCTCCCAGGCTCTGGAAATGCATTGAAAAAGTGCATGGGAAACACTGCACTGACAAGTGAAAACAAGAGGAGCAGCTGCATACAGTCTGACAAAAACAATGCATAAATGAAATAAAAAATGTAGCGCATAATAAATGTGTCTGAAATCAAAGTCCAAACGATTCTTGATTGGTACTTCAAAAATAATATTAGTGAAACAACAGTCGAATGGCATGTGATAAACATAAAGTCAATGGGTAAATGTTTATGAAGGGATATGGTGTCCCGCTGTACAGGAAGGTGAATGTGCTCCGAAGAGTGGTGGTATTCCAATTGTTGTTTAAACTTCACAAGAACCTGGCATATTAATGAGATGAAGCAATAATCGAAAGGGTGGTGTGGAAAAAACTCTTACCAGATCCCGTGGATTCCCATGTCAGCGACAGGGAATCACATAAGCAGTGTGCCACCAAGGGCGTAGAAAGGGATGTCCTGTCAATCCTCTAGGCTGGAATGTGCCTGGATCTCTGGGGGCCGCCAGGCAAGGCCTCACAGTAGACAACCAAGGTATGGATCAGGAAGGCAAGGACATCACTTGTAGAGCTGTAGTAAGCACTTAGCCTCATTCGGAAGGTATGTGGAAAGAAAAAATATGCCTCCACATGGTGCAGATAAAAACAGGGGTGTTTTTATTTCTAAAAAACCTTTGACAATAAAAACGTGATCACAATGAATTAAAAGAAATGGGCAACATGGAGGATGGTGAATGAGCCTGACGCGTTTCGACCTAGGGGTCTTCAACAGGGGCATAAACCATCCACTCCAGGTTGCCAATATTTATAACTAAAAATATCTAGAAAGGACCAATGGCAGTAAGTGAAAATCAAACCATTTTCATTGGGTGGGTGTAATCACATGATCACACTTGGAATGGCAAAACAGGAAGTAATTGCCTATTCACTTAAACCTTTGCAATCATCTGATATTACCTAGTAAAACATGGACAAATTGGAGCCAATCGCTGAAAGGCCCAGGGTCAACAAAAAAATCCCCCGGCCAATAGCAAATTCACCACATAATAGAACTTCCTGTCAAAAGACCCCACTGCTGACAGTAAAGGACGACTTCTATCAATAGCAGGGGCCAATCACAGCATAGGTGTTGTCTGACAGGTGGGTGGAGCGGCAAATCGGGCGGTTGACTGCAATTCCGCTCCGACTTCCACTCATGAACATGTCCAACTGGGGGGGATGACATCACGTCGGGAGACGCGCCCGGCGTCCATCTCCCACGTGGATCCGGCGGGCAATCAAAAAGGAAGACTGCTCCGCCAGTATCGAACTGAGGGGAGTCACGTGGCGCCTGGAAGCGCGCCAAATGTCAAGCCTTCATCACGTGACCAGCTACGGGGACATCGCAGAGCCAAGGGGAAACGAAGTCCCGCAAACTGCGGAGTCCGTTCTCCATGGCTGAACTGCGCATGAGAACCCGGAAATAAACAACAAGGTCACATGACAGGAAGATGTCTCAATGGGGACACCGCAAATCAAATAATCTAGTGAAAATATACATTACATCAGCCATAAATATACAAAAACAAAACTGGAAGAAACAATTGAAGGAAAGTTAATGGTGCATTCCTTAATAAATAACCTCATTGTACTAAACCTATGATGAATCGAGGACCATTATGAAAAAATAATCTAAATGGCATAGAGCTTTGGTGGGAACAGACCCTAGAGTAAGGACTGATAATTGGGAAAAAAAAACAAGGGAGAAAAAATGGGTGGAAAACTAAAAAATGAATAATCAAGATTGATTGATGAAAGAGTTGAGGTCCCACTCCACGTTCAACCCGAAAGGGAAATAGGACCGTAGCTCATATATCCAGTAAGTTTTGAGGCGCAAAACGCCTCGAAGATGTGACTCTCCTCTCCAATGAGGGACAAACCTGTCAATCACCTAGAATAAAGTCCCGGTAGGGTCCCTATTATGGCACTCTAAGTAGTGCCGGGGTACTGTATGTTTGCCTTTGCCCTTCTTAATACCAGCCACATGCTCATTGACTCGGATAAAGCCTGGTCACAGCCGATGTGGCGGCACTGTACACGTGCATACCACATCGTTTGGGCTTTGAAGCTGTTGAGAAACATCTATCCAGAGATAATAAGCTTCCTTCTTTACAACACAATTTCATCATGCAATTGTTAAAATTCGCCACTGGGCATAATTATTTCTGGTTCCAAAAACAGTTTTTTTCTGCAGAAGAGGAGCGTGGCTATGGGGGCTAAATTTGCCCCCAGCCTCGCCAACCTCTTCATGGCCCAGTGGGAAGAGGATGTCGTCTATGCGGCACAGAGACCTGAGTTGATTCTCTGGGCCAGGTACATAGACGACATCCTCTTCTGAAAATTGCACTGGCTCCAACAGTTTTATAGTATCCTTGTGTTCATAGAGGGGGGTAAACCTCTTTTTTCCCTGGCAGCGTTAAACGCCATTAGTAACTTGGGTAAAAGTATGTCAGCGTATTGCTTATAAACCTCTATGGCTATCCCATCTGCCCCGGGGGCCTAACAGTTGGGGAATGCCGCTAGTGCCATTTGTAGTTCGTCCAAGGTGAGGGAAGCGTCTAGATCCTGTTTTATAGTATCCCTAGTGTCCTTTAGATAAGAAGGGGTGGAACAGACCAACAGCTGCAAATAAAAGTCAACGTATTTTCCAATGCGAGCCGTGACCGAATTAATCCCGCTGACAATGGGTCGAAAGGGGGATTAACGGGGTCCTTATGGACTTTGGGGAGATAATATATGGCAGGAATACGTGGAACCTGAGGAACTAGGAAACATTTTTCTTTTTTGTTTAAAATCCCCAATGCAAATCCCTCATCTATCAGTTCCACTAGGGCCTTTTTAAAAGCAGCAGTGGGGTCGGCAGGAATAGGGCTATATGTATTAGAGTCATTAAGGATTCTGTTAATTTCTTAAAGATAATCTGCTTTATCTAGATCGTTAATACCTCCGCCCTTATCGGCAGGTCGGATTATAAGGTTCTTTTTTTCACATAATGATTTCAGGCCGATTTTGATGTCAGGTTTAACATATAAGTGTTTCCTGCATTTGGTTACTTTGTCCAAGTCTTCCAAAACAAGATTCTTAAAAACCTGGATGGAAGGTGCCAAAGTACCTGGGGGGTTGAATAAAGAAAGATTGGACAATCCTGAATGAACGACATTTAAATCAGAAGGGATTCCATCTGAATGAAGGAGAACCGTATTGTTGTTGGAGGACACAGAGGGAACTCTTGTGGAAGACATCACCTGGCTGGTAGAAGGTATGGAAGGTCTAGTTAGAAAGTGCCTTTGTATGCTAAGCTTACATGTAAATTTAAGGACATCAATAAATGTAGAAAATTTATTGATAGGTTTTGGAGGGACAAATTTGAGTCCTGTGTCGAGGACCGATTTTTCAGCTTCGGTCAATGTGGCAGAACTCAAATTAAAAATACCTTTCCCATTTATGTTCTTTTTCTTTTGGCCTTGGACCCTCCTCCACCCTCTGGTCCCTCTTTTTTTTCTAAATGTCCTGAGTGTCCCTCTGTGGCTCTCTGAAAACCCAAAGATTGTCTAGGGCCAGGCCAATTCTGATTGTAATTAAATGGAGATCTGTGATAGTAATCGTCTTCCCTCTCATGATGAGAATATGTATCTCAATGAGTGTCATAGGGAACATTATCTCTGAGAGGAGTGAACCGGTTACTAACACGAATCGGGGTGTGGTAGCTATATTCCAAATTCTGGTGTTGGGGCGCACGGTGGCCCTGAAAGGAACCATAGTTTGAAGAGGGACCCCTTGGATTGCTTCTCTGTTGGAAATCCATTGGGTATCCTCTAGGCTGACCCCTCCAACCCAAGGCCCCTCCCCTCGAATTCCGAAGTGGGGGAGGGCCACGGGGAGGTCGGGGAGGCCCCTCTTCTGGGCCTTGGGATTGGGGATTTTAAACAAAAAAGAAAAATGTTTCCTAGTTCCTCAAGTTCCACATATTCCTTCCATGTATTTTCTCCCCAAAGTCCATAAGGACCCTGTTAATGCCTCCGGTCGACCCATTGTCAGCAGGATTAATTCGGTCATGGCTCGCATTGGAAAATACGTTGACTTTTATTTGCAGCCGTTGGTCCGTTCCACCCCTTCTTATCTAAAGGACACTAGGGATACTATAAAACTGTTGGAGCCAGTGAAATTTTCAGAAGGGATGCTTCTGGTCACAGCCGATGTGGCGGCACTGTACACGTGCATTTTCACTTCGGGGTGTACATTTTTTGTTGCCAGTGGTTTAGACATTAATGGTTGTGTGTTGAGTTATTTTGAGGGGACAGCAAATTTACACTGTTATACAAGCTGTACACTCACTACTTTACATTGTAGCAAAGTGTCATTTCTTCAGTGTTGTCACATGAAAAGATATAATAAAATATTTACAAAAATGTGAGGGGGTCTACTCACTTGTGTGAGATACTGTGTGTTCAGGTTAACCACTTCCCTTTCTGTTCCAACTGCTCAGAAAACCGCATGGGGAAATTGCCACAAGTTTTGCTTCCGTGTAATCGTGTAATGGCAATTTATACATTACAGATAGCAGGATACAATGATGACATTATAGCATGTCATGTGATACACAAAAGGTGGCACCTTCTCATGACATATTCCTAAATAGGACCTAAGTCTCCACTTATGGGTGGATACATTCACCCCCCTCCCCCCAAGTGTCATCCCATCTATGTGTTAATGTTGCTAAAATCTCGTTATATTCTGACAAAACATTATTGCCTTTACTATATTATGCAAGCTTTGTTCTTTGTGGTTAGCTAATGCATGGGGGATACTTCCCCTTTTTCTAAGCAAGCTTTCTGAGTTGTCTGAGGGCACTATGCACACCCTCAGATTCAGAGGCAGTCCTATGGCAGCCCTTCTTTCTAGGCACCATATATCTGGGCGATATACCAGGTTGGCAAATAGGAAAGATACTGTTTGACTTCTAGCCTCCTCTGTCACACTAGTGTACCTCACATGGGGTGTCACATTTAAAGCGGAGCGCCGCCGAAAGAAAAATTTTTAAAAGTCAGCAGCTACAAATACTGCAGCTGCTGACTTTTAAAACATGGACACTTACCTGTCCAGGGCGCCCGCGATGTCGGCACCCGAGGCCGAAGCGTCTCTCCGTCCTCGGGTGCTGCCGCCTCCATCTTCGGTAAGGGAATCAGGAAATGAAGCCGTGCGGCTTCACTTCCCAGTTCCCTACTGCGCATGCGCGAGTCGCGCCGCGCAATACGAATGCTCACTGCTGCCTCTGGGACCCGTGTGTGTTTCCCAGCAGGCAGCGGGAGGGAGCAGGAAGTGGCGTAAATAACCGCAGATTCTGCGGCTATTTATGCCGGAAGTGGGTACAGATACCTGTAATATACAGGTATCTGTACCCCCCTCCCCCCTGAAAGGTGCCAACTGTGTCACCGGAGGGGGGGAGGAATCTGATTAGTGGAAGTTCCACTTTTGGGTGGAACTCCACTTTAACATTGAGTTTATGTTCAAAGGAACTGCAAGTAGGGGAATTTTCATTACACCGGGATGTAGAAAACTACATACCCAGCACTGATCATAACCTGATGCTTGTGCATATTTATATTTCAGCCTCAACAAATACATTTTTTTCTCCAGTTCCTGCCTCTCCTTCCTCATGACAAGGGATGAGCCGAACACCCCCCGGTTCGGTTCGCACCGGAACATCCGAACAGACAAAAAATTTGTACAAACATGCGAACACCGTTAAAGTCTATGGGACACGAACATGAAAAATCAAAAGTGCTAATTTTAAAGGTTTATATGCAAGTTATTGTCATAAAAAGTGTTTGGGGACCCGGGTCCTGCCCCAGGGGACATGGATCAATACAACAAAAAGTTTTAAAAAGGGCCGTTTTTTTCAGGAGCAGTGATTTTAATAATGCTTAAAGAAAAACAATAAAAAATGAAATATTTCTTTAACCAATTCAGCCCCAGAAGGATTTACCCCCCTTCCTGACCAGAGCACTTTTTGCGATACAGCACTGCATCAATTTAGCTGACAATTGCGTGGTCGTGCAACGTGGCTTCCAAACAAAATTGACGTCCTTTTCTTCCCACAAATAGAGCTTTCTTTTGGTGGTATTTGATCACCTCTGCACTTTTTATTTTTTGTGCTATAAACAAAAAAAGAGCGACAATTTTTAAAAAAAAGCAATATTTTTTACTATTTGCTATAATAAATATCCCCCCCCCAAAAAATATATAAAAAACACATTTCTTCCTCAGTTTAGGCCGATATGTATTCTTCTACATATTTTTGGTTTAAAAAATTGCAATAAGTGGATATTGATTGGTTTGCACAAAAGTTATAGCGTCTACAAAATAGGGGATAGATTGATGACATTTTTATTATTATTATTTTACTAGTAATGGCGGTGATCAGCAATTTTTATCGGGACTGCGACATTATGGTGGACACATCGGACACTTTTGACACTATTTTGGGACCATTGTCATTTATACAGCGATCAGAGCTACAAATAGCCACTGATTACTGTATAAATGACACTGGCAGGGAAGGGGTTAAACACTAGAGGGCAATCAAGGGGTTAAGTGTGTCCTAGGGAGTGATTCTAACTGTGGGGGATGGGCTCACTGCAACATGACAGAGATCACTGCTCCAGATGACAGGGAGCAGTAGATCCCTGTCATATTGCTAGGCAGAACAGGGAAATGCCTTGTTTATTTAGGCATCTCCCCATTCGGCCTCTCCTTGACTCAATCGCGAACCGCCGGCAAACATTGAGTTTGCGGGATCCACGGGCATGTTCCCGCAGCACACGGCGGGTGCACGCACACGCCCGATAGGTGGCAAATTCAAAGAGATGTACAGGTATGCCCATTTGCCTGCCTGTGCCATTCTACAGATGTATATGTGTGTGCGGCGGTCAGCAAGTGGTTAAATATTGTGCCTGGGGTGTCCCCTTAGTCTGCCTGTAAAGCAGAAAATCTTTCCCATGTTTAGAACAAAATCACAGCAAAATGACATTTCTAAAGGAAAAAATGTCATTTAAAATTGCTCACGGCTATAATGTATTGCTGGATCCCAACAATATAGATAAAAAAATATTCAAAAAAAAGTGTGGGCTCCCCCCTAGGTCCATACTGGGTCCCTTTTTTTCTTTAAATGGCGTGGGGGTCCCCCCTAAATCCATACCAGACCCAAAGGGCCTTGTATGGACTGAGGAAACCCATGCCGTTTTTTTCTTAATTCTGTCATAGGGCTCCCCTTAACCACTTCAATACACTATATTATATATTGTACAGTGCACTATATATTATTATTATTATTATTATTAAAAAGGATTTATATAGTGCCAACAGTTTACGCAGCGCTTTACAACAGGGAGGACAGTACAAGTACAATACAATTCAATACAGGAGGAATCAGAGGGCCCTGCTCATTAGAGCTTACAATCTAGGAGGGAGGGTCAAGTTATACAAAAGGGTAATAGCTGTGGGGGATGAGCTAATGGAGAAAATAGTGCAGTTGTTAGATGGAGGCAGGATAGGCTTCTCTGAAGAGGAAAGTTTTCAGGGATCGCCTAAAAGTGGATAAATTTGGAGATAGTCTGACAGATTGGGGTAGGGAATTCCAGAGGATGGGTGAGGCTTGGGAGAAGTCCTGGAGATGGATATGGGACAAGGTGATGAGGGAGCTAGAGAGCAGGAGGTCTTGGGAGGAACGGAGAGGACGATTAGGTTGGTATTTTGAGACTAGGCTAGTGATGTAGCTGGGGGTAGAGTTGTGGATGGCTTTGTAACTTATTGTTAGTATTTTGAATTTAATTCTTGGGCGAGTGCCAGCCAATGGAGGGATTGGCAGAGAGGGGTATCAGACACTGAGCGGTTTGTAAGGTGGATGAGTCTGGCAGCAGCATTCATGATGGACTGAAGGGGGATAGTCTATTTAAAGGTAAGCCAACGAGGAGGGAGTTGCAGTAGTCGAGGTGAGAGATAACCAGGGAGTGAATTAGGAGCTTTGTGGTTTCATTGGTTAGAAAGGGACATAGTTTAGAGATGTTGCGGAGGTTGAGGCGGCAAGCTTTGAAAAGTGATTGCATGTGGGGCCGAAAGGAGAGTTCAGAGTCCAGGATAACACCTAGCACCCTAACATGTGGGGACGGGTGGATGGTTGTGCCATTGCTCTTGACAGACAAGTCAGGGGAAGAGGCACGTGGGGGAGGAAATATTATAAGCTCGATTTATCTGGTAGTAAGATGGTGATGCTTGAGGAGACTGATGGAGTAAGTTGAGGGGTGGAGAGATAGATTTGTGTGTCGTCAGCGTAGAAATGATATTGAAAGCCGTGAGAGGCTGTCAGCTGATCCAGGGAAGAGGTGTAGTTTGAAAATAAAACAGGTCCAAGAACAGAACCTTGGGGGACCCCGACAGAGAAGGGAAGAGGAGTGGAGGAAGTAGAATTGTAAGTGACTCTGAAGGTGCGTTGGGATAGGTAGGATGAGAGCCACTGAAGAGCACAGTCACGGAGACCGAAGCAGTAAAGTTTTTTGAGGAGGAGGGGGTGGTCAACCGTGTCAAAGGCAGTTGTCAGAGAAATAATCAAACTGGCCGTTTTGGCCGAATGGGTTTCCAGAATGAACGCATGCGCAGTAGAACGATGCGGCGCTCGTGTGCTCGTGGCCCAATGGCACGACACGTGTTCGTATTAGCACACGCTCAACATGATGCTCTGGCTGCCTATTTAAAGACACTCAGGTGCTCAGACAGGTTGCTGGTTTGTCTTCAGCTTCCTGTCTGCGTTGTTTCCTGTTTCCTGCCTACTGAATCACTGCTTGACCCAGATCGTCCCTGACTACTCTGCTCTTCTCCTGGACCCGACCAATGGCTTGTTTATACGGATTCTGCCTTGTCTTCAGTGTTTGACCCCCTTGCTTGTGACCCGGATTTACCTGCTATCTCCTGTGCCTGAACCTTTGCTTGTGACCCGGATTTGCCTACTATCTCCTGTGCCTGAACTTCTGCTTGTGACCTGGACTTACCTGCTTTCTCCTGTGCTTGACCATCTGCCTGTGTCCCGGATCTGCCTGCTAACCTTGTGTTTTATCCTCAGCCTGTTTCAGACTTTCTGAATTGCCAGTCTCTGCACATCTTCTAGGACCCTTCAAGGAGTATTACGCAAGTCCCATCCAACCTGCTGGTAGCCTGTGCCTCTTCGTGCCATGCGCTCCAGGGGGCGGACTGCGCTTAGTCGCAAGGGCGAATCACTCTTGGCATCTTGGCCTCAGTAAGTGCTTACCTGACAGCAGTTGAAAGATCCAGAAGTAGGAGTACAGAATAGTGTTCTTTGGTTTTTGCAGTTAGCAGGTCATTTTGAGTTTTAAAAAAGCAGTTTCTGTGGAGTGTTGAGGGCGAAATCTAGATTGAAGGGGATCAAGAAGGTTGTTTTTAATGAGGTGGTCACTCAGTTGGTTGTAAACCAGGCGTTCAAGGAGTTTAGAGGAAAAGGGGAGCAAGGAGATAGGGCGTAGGTTGTTAAGATTGGTAGGGTCTAAGGACGGCTTTTTAAGTATAGGGGTGACCAGTGCATGTTTTGGAGCATTGGGGAAGATGCCAGAGGTGAGGGAGAGATTGAAGATGTGGGTTAGAGAGTGTAGGATGGAGTCAGAGGGCGACCGTAGCATATTAGAGGGAATAGGGTCCAGGGGACAGGTGGTTAGGTGGGCGATAGAAAAGAGTTTAGCAACTTCATCTGTAGTAGCAGATTTGAATAGGGGGAGTGTCAGTTGTACCTGTTGGCATGGGGTCTTAGCTGGGGGAGATACCTGTAGAGTGGAGATTTCATCACGGATTGTATCAATCTTGTTTTTGAAGTGATTAGCGATCTCCTGGGCAGTAAATGAGTCATTGGGTGGAGGCAGTGGAGGACAAAGTAGAGAGTTGAAGGTAGAGAAGAGTTTACGGGGACTGGATGAAAAGGTGTTAATAAGAGCTGTAAAATAGATTTGCTTGGCAATGTGGAGGAAAGAATAGTATTTTTGGAGGGCAAATTTGTATTGGTTGAAGTCTTTGAGAGACTTAGTCTTGTGCCACAGACGCTCAAGAGCGCGACTACGTTTTTTGAGAATTTTAGTGTCATCTGTTTGCCAGGGTTGTAGGGGTCGAGCCCTGATTCTGCAGGGAGCGAGCTTGTCCAGGGTGGAGGACGGGGATTTATTGTAGATGGACGTGGCTTGGTTGGGGCAGGACAGGGGAGAGATTTTGTCATAGAGGTGGTCAGTAGCAGAATAGAGGAGAGAGGAGTTGAAGTTGCGAAAATTTCTACAGGTGATGGTGAGGCGATTGGAATGAAAGGTGGTGGAAGACAGGGGGAGAGAGAAACTAATAAGGTGATGGTCGGAGAGAGGAAAAGGATTGTTTGAGAAGTTGCATAGAGTGCATCGATAGGAGAATACAAGGTCAAGGGTGTTGCCATCAGAGTGAGTAGAAGCCTGTACCCATTGCTTCAGGTCAAATGAAGAGGTTAGACTAAGAAGTTTAAAAGTAGCAGGAGTGTTTGTATTAGCAGGGATGTTGAAATCACCGAGAAGGATTGTGGGAATTTCTGAAGAGAGTAAGTAGGGTAGCCAAACAGAAAACTCATCAAGGAAAGTTGATAATGGTCCAGGGGGCTGGTAGATCACAGCAATTCTTAGGGAAGTAGGAGAGAATAGACGTATACAATGGGCTTCGAATGATGAGAGGGAAAAAGAGGGAGGAGAGTGAATAACCTGGAAGGTGCTCTGGGGGATAGGAGGAATCCCACTCCACCTCCCTTGCGTCCATTAGGCCTAGGGTAATGAGTCCACCCTGGTATAGGGAAGCAGGAGAAGGGGTGTCATATTCGTAGAGCCAGATTTCGGTGAGAGCAAGTAGATTAAAGGAATTAGTGACAAAGAGGTCATGAACAGCAGAGTTTGCTGCATGCGCTATATACCCAGCGCTGTATTATATATACTATATGGACTGCACTATATACTCTGAACTGCAGTAGATATACTATACGGACTGCACTTTATACTCTGCTGAATAATTGGGCTTTAGGTGTTGGTGGTGGCAGAACACTGTAACCCCTCACAGTTGCTCTTGTTGGGTGCAGGAATGGTCCCTGCTGTTAAATATTATTTCAGAGACTGCTTTCCCTCTTTTAGTGGAGGCCTTCCGGACATGATGGGCATTTTTTTTTTAACACCACACTACATTATATACTGTGTACACCGCCTGAAGTGTATTATCTACTGTACACCGCCGAATGCACTGTATATATGTATATAGGCTACGCTGAATGCAGAGTATATATATATATATATATATATATATATATATATATATATATATACACACACACACACACACACACACACACACACACACTAGTCTGACTGTATATTTATTTTGATTATGTCGATCAAAGTACTCTACTCACTAAAAAATTCAGGGATAAGGACTATCCCCCAGCTCTCATCGACCAAGCATTTCAATATTATTTAAAAGGGAAACCTCTGAAACAATTGCGTGAACCACCCAACCACACTGTTTGGTTCACTACCACCTTTCATCATCAATTCAGGAAAATTGAGAAAATCTTGGCTGACCACTATTACAGGACCCATTCCTAAAACCTTTCATTCCAGATAGACCACGGGTAACATATCAGAGAGCGCCTAATTTAAAAACGAAAATAGCTCCCAGCAAAATCCGATCCAGACGCACTGTCTTGGACAAGCCCATACTCATTCCACTAATTGGGATGTTCCAGTGCCGCAAACCCTTATGCAAAATGTGCCAATACGTACAACATGGTAAAAAGTCATTCACCACAAAGGGAGTCACCCATACACTGAAGGACTTTTACAACTGCTCCTCAGACTTTGTAGTTTATGGACTTACCTGCCCTTGCGGCCTACTATACATAGGCCGCACTATATGAGCTCTCAGGACCAGGTTTGGGGAGCATAGGAGGTCAATCAAAAGTGGCATTGACCCATTAAAGGTGGCCCACAGTGTGTCTAAACATTTTACCCAAGCCCACCAACAATCCACGAAAGGGCTTCAAGTTTGGGTGATTGAACAAATCCCCAATTCTCTTCCAGCTGCAGAGAGATTCAAAAAACTCTGCGCTAGAGAAACTTACTGGATTTATCATTTAGATGTCATTTCACCTGGTGGAATGAATGAAGGTATAGAAATTTCCACCATCATATAAACCCACCTTTCATCTTTGTTAGTATACGTCAGCCTATCTTTGTTTTCTTTTTTTAATGATATCTCTTATATATACACATGTTTTTATGGTACTAATTTCCATATTAATACATTTGGTATGTGTGTGCATTTGTATGCATTTTATATGTGTGTAAACACATATACATATGCGTTTTATTACCACATTTTATCCCAGCATATTGTGAGCTATTATATTATCCCACTTAATTATTTATATCATATATGTTTGTATGCAGACCCATTCTGTTTTATATATTTATCATTTTCAGCCATCGTACCACCTGCCAATTCATGTACATCTATGTTTAATAATGTTATCGCTTTATTTATATATCCCTACATATGTTATATAATTTTCATTGTATTTATGGATACTTCCCATGCGTGTGCATTGGTGCTCTGTGGGTTTAGCTTGTCCTCCTCTTTCCATTTTTCATATCCAGCATATATAATAGTTTTTACTTTACTATTTATATATGTCCATTAGTTCATTTGGACTATATATACATATTTTTCTCCCCTACCAGTATTATATATACTCAGACCAGCATACTATATCCATATTTTTTATTTACATATTATAGTATTATAGTATTTACATCTTAATTTGGTTAGTAAACTAATTTCATTATCACTTCCAACCTCCCCCTCATTGCCTCATCCAGCTCCGCCCTTGTTTATTTTTTCTTTATTTAATCCCTCTCTATGGTATTCAGACTTTGTCTGCTGAGGAAGGAGTGCTACTTGCAGAGCATCCAAGTGTGCACGCTCATGAAACGCGTCCATTTTTGATGACGTTGTCCCCCTGCTACCAGCCATCCACTGTGTTCCAAGCCTCCTTCTAAGGCCGCTCTTCCGAAGCCGGCGTTTACATCATTCGGAAGATCCCTGGTCATCGTACCCAGCACGGACCTTGTCACAGGATGTGGGAACGTCATCTCGACTTTCTGATACCATGCTTTTTATTTTTATACTACATGTGAGTTGATCCTACGTTGTCTATTAAATAGATTTTTAAAAAACGACTGTATCCAGAGGCGCCTCTCCACTTGTGCTTTTTTTCAGCTCTTTGGAATTTGGTTTCTTCCCTAAATTAATGGCAGCCTTGTGTGCTTCCTGTGGGCGTGTTTTTTCCCTCTCCCAATACCACAACATAGCTGGTTTGCCTATGTATGCCAGATGGATTATATTGTCAATTACTAGCAGATTTATATTGGGACTTTTATGTTGTGCCTATACTTGTGTTCAATAGTACACAATAGCATGAGACTACACACAACATTGTGAAGCAGTCACCATCTATAATATGGCACATACGGGGTTCCAAGAGTTTTTGAGTTTTGGGGGGGGGACATGGACTTGAATCCAAAGTAACATTACTTCCAGGGTCCCCAGGCATACAGCGTACAACGAGCACCATTCTCCCAAATGCCAGGGCCCATAATCGGTCGGCAAGAGGCTGGCATTCAGTCCCCTCCAAAAGCCTCTGTCCCAGCTAGGTCTGTCACATTTCTTCCCTTTTGGCAGGAGACTAACACAGGAGAAGACCCCAGACGGGTTGACTCCGAAGTTAGTCCATAGTTCCAGTCCCCCAATGCCGATATCCACACAGTACCCGAAATAAATTGTCCTAAACAGAGTATTACTTACCCAGCCAACCTCTGCCTCTCTCAGAGAACACGCCCGCAGCTGGGGAGAGGCCTGGATTGGCCCTTCTTCCTGGAGTCTTTTCAGCCGCTGGAGAGAAGAAAGGGTGACTGGGCTCACTCCGTCATGCTTTTGGGGAATTGGGGCGACCGCCCAGCATCCCTGGGGTATACAAGTGGAGACTGAAGTCCCATCCATTGATATCATCTCAAGCTGCAGTTGTGAGGTGCAGATTGCATTCTCTCCTTGGGTCCTGATCTGCTGCTCGGGAGTGACCACCCCCTCCTCACCCTGGGCTCCAGAACTGCCGCAGGTGGGGGGCAGAGGTCTTGGACCCTCTGTCTGGTGGCCATCGCTTTAGCTGGGGAAGTCTCTGGTAACTCCACAGATACTGCTGTTGGTGCTGGGCAGAGCACACTGAAGTTTGGCCCTGATACCAGCTCTTCTGCTGGAGGCTCACCAGGTTGTTCTTCTTCAGCAGAACAGTCTATCAAATCCCCTGTCTCTATAACTGGTGTCTGGGGGTAGAAGTTAACAATCTCATGTCCGTGGAACCCAGAAGATGCTATTAGTGCTAGGCTAGCAGCTGTCTAGCAGCTGTATGTAGGCGATCTCCAGCTCTCATTCCTGAACAGCCAGAAACTCCAAATCTTCCTGTGCCCAGTGCCCTTACGAGACATTCAGTCTTCGCTCTCTGTGCTCCATTATTTCCTCCAAACGCCACTCCCGGTCATTTCCAAAGTCAGGGTCCCTGGACAGCCTCCAGTACAACAATCCCAGGCCATCATAGTCAAAGCCTTCCGTGGGGCTGTCATCTGCTGACCACAGGCACTCTTGGGCTACATACCACTGGAGGGCTCTGTAACTCTCGTCCAACCGCATCTCTGCCCGGATCCGCCTGCTTAACTCAGCTGTCCACTCCTGCTTCGGTTGTTCCCCCAATAACAACATTCGTACTTCATACTGCGACCAGTACCTTACATGGATGGAGGGGAGAACTTTTCCCTGGTGTTGCTGCTCACGGGCTAGCGCTTCCTTCCAGAGTTTGCATCGGATAGAATCAAATACTGGTCCTCTATGCTGTATCTGCATCTCTCGCAACCTCCTTCTGAATTCCTCTTCCATGGCGGCTGGTATCTGTACCTCTCCTCTCCTTTCAGTTGGTGCTGCTGTGTCTTCTTCTGTTGCAGCACCTCTTTGCTGTAGCCAATCTGCATCCACAGCCACTATAACTAGGTCTATGATCGCTACTGTAGGGTTAGGACCATAATTTGCCAGTCTTATTTTAACAACCCAATCAAACCATGCCTCTTTGGGTGTCATGTCTCTTATGCTGGGCCTTTCGGTTATGTTGGGTCTGTCAGCTCTATCCATTTCCACTAGTTCTGCCATAATGTCCATCTTCTTACGGTTGTTGGCCGGTCGGCCCAGGTTCTCCAGTAAGTCCTTGAGGGAAGAGAGCTTTAGTCGTTCATATTGTGCTTCCATTGGCCTGTGTCCTCTTGTAGCTGTCCTTCTGGGCTGTGGGAATGATCCCACTGTTTGCTACCAGTTGTAACAACACCCCGAGTATGAAAGGGGTTAAAGTCATTTAGGACATTCCATACCCAAACACAAAGTCAGGTGTGTTCAAACTTTTCCTCAGTAAACAGTCTTAGCAGGGGGCTGCTGGAGGAATCCCCGCTCCCTCCATAGAGAGAAACGTCCCATAATATCCAGAGCAGACAGACACAATAGAACATTGGAATACAGCCACACCCTAACTTAGCACAGCAAATAGTACACAATAGCATGAGACAACACACAATATATACACACAACATTGTGAAGCAGTTACTATCTATAATATGGCACATACGGGGTTCCCAGAGTTCTGTGTTTAGGGGGGGGGCATAGACTTGAATCCAAAGTAACATTACTTCCAGGGTCCCCAGGCATACAGCTCACAATGAGCACCATTCCCCCAAATGCCAGGGCCCACAATCGGTCGGCAAGAGGCTTGCATTCAGTCCCATCCAAAAGCCTCTGTCCCGGCTAGGTCTGTCATATATATATATATATATATATATATATATATATATATATATATCAAATACACTGCCACTAACTAACCTGCATGCCTAATCTAGCTCAATCTCTCTATCTCCGTCCACTCTAACACACTATACGGGCATCGTGTAAGCAGCCTTATATAGTGTGGGGTGTGGACTTAGTCCCCCTGAGCCATGATTGGCCAAAGGCACCCTGCCTTTAGCCACTTATGACTCTGGCTTAGGAGCGTGCTGTGATTGGCCAAAGCATGCAGGTCAGGTGTATTCTTTGGCAATCATCATACATCAATGCACTGCGCTCTTGCAGTGTATTATGGGGTGCTCAAATTTGCTGCGAACATAAAATTCACTGTTCAGCGAACAGACGAACACCCCATTTTCGAGTCGAACTGGATGCTCATCCCTACTCATGAACTCTCTTCTTAAGTGTGTGATGTGTATTCTGCTTCAGAGGACATATGAATGTAAGATCCTCTGGATGATAATAACATATAATTATTGTTAAAAGAACTGAGTAATCTGTATGGAAAATTCTAAATAAAAAGATAAGTAAAGCTGCCGGCACCAGAAGTCCTAAATACAAAACTCAAATCAGTGAAAAACATGGGATGGGTGCAGCGCAAAATGTGTTGATCCAAAAGTGAAAAAACAAAAAACGGAATAAAATTTTATTTCAAATATTCAGCAGTGGTGAAATTGTGAAATTGTGAATAGGAAACTAAGGTCCCTATATCTCAAAATAGGGAAGCTACAAAAGCAGTGCAATAAATCAAATCATGTGGAAAAATAAAAAGTGGTATGAGTAAAAATACAAAAAAAATACAAAAGAACCAAATAGTATAAGTGACAATAGTGAACTGTATGAATCACAAATATTATAATGAGGTGTCACAAACTTTGAGGCATTACACACCAAAAAGTGATCCCAAAATTTGTACAAAGAATCACTCATATGAATTGTTCAGTTGCAAAAACAAGGAAATCTTAAAACAAAATGTTCTACGATTAAAGTCCCAAATTAATGTGACAGTGAATGAAGAGTATCCATGCAGGTGTAAAGACACAATATAAACATGATGCCATGAAGAAAAAAGTAAGGGCCCTTCCTCCAAACAGGCTTTGCACCCAGAGTGAGTATGTAGTCTCCTTACCCGCAGAAATGACCGCAATGGTGGTCTCACCAAGCTCAGGGAATTCGGTCTCCCAAAAACCTATGTGGATGTCCCAATCTGCTGGATCCTTGTCACTCAAAAACAGACACTGAGAAGGATCTCCTTCCTCCCTCCAGCCATGTGACAAGGGGATAGAGGAGAGGAAGAATGGGCAGCCTTCCCTCACTGCACACCGCGGTTCTCTATTGCCACCTGCAGGCTGGAGCCTCAAAGTTTGTGACACCTCATTATAATAGAAAAAGCAAGTGAACAAATATCTGCGCTAACTAAAAAAGAGCAATACAAGCAGCCAACATAGTTTGTAGATTTCATCAAACACAAATGTATAAAGTCAAAATGCAGCGCTTAAGTGAAATGAATATACAAATAAATGTGATAGTCCATAAAAATCCCTTCCAGCTGTCCCTGCCTTTCTTACCTTCTTACCTTCTCTCGCGCCATCAGATGCTCACGATCGGCCACAACATAAGATGCTGGGACAAGTTTCACCAGCACACATGAACCTCTTGCTTTAGGGGAATTACCTTATAAGCTGTAGATCCATATTAATACCAAACTACAGTTGAAAAACACTTGTGGGCTACCTAGTTATCCCGATACCCAAGCTGGCAAGATCCAGAGCTATTGTTAAAATTATAATTAATTTTACCCTCTAGAAATGTTCTGTTAAATTCTATTGACATGTGTCTGTTTGGATTTTACTAGTCTGCCAAAACTCCTCACACCACTATGAACGTCACATATAGCATGTACCGCCGTCATCGCTGGGGCACTAATACCCGACCATGTGTCCTGTTCTCTTTCTTAGCTAGTTGGGATGCTTTTCATTGTTACCCTTGCTAAAATTTAATAAACAAAAAATATAAATTAACGAACATACTCCTCTACTCTTTGTGGTTGATCCGCTTCTTGCAGTGGCTGGCGTGGTCTCATCCCTCAAGTTTCTTTACAATGACCCAGTCACCTGGTTGGAAAGATTGTAAACTGGTTATTGTGTCAGGGTCCAGGATGGGCTCGTGAACCCTGTGGTGGATCTTTTGAAGTTCATGTTACAGTGATTGCACCTACCCCATCAGCTGAGAATGTAGGTGACAGCTAATGAGGAAAGTACAATTCTGTTTTTGGTTGACATCCAAACAAACCTCGTATGACAATAACCCAGACATCGGGACTCTGGTCACTGCGTAACCTGTGCGTGGCTTACCATCTGGGGTGTAATAACTGGAACCAGTGACAAAAAGGTTCTTAGCATCTGGGATGGGAGCCTACTTCACCAGACTGCTGCTTGCTGATTCAAATTCTATCAAAGAAAGACAGTCTTGGCACAAACTTGGTTAGAATTAGAGCGGTTAGTATTGTTGGTTTGAAAATGTGTCATTCTCACCACTCTCTTCCCCCTTTTCTTCCCTCCTCATTACAAACTGGAGGAAGACATGCAGGGTGCAGAATAAAACAGTGAAATAGCCTATGATACTTTTACATTCTTATACACCTGTACACACACTTCCAGAAACTCTTTGGACCTGAAAAGATACTTATAAACAAAAGTTATTACTCTATCCTTCAAAGAATGGTAAACAATACAACATTCATGTACATTGGTAAATTGTCATTGACATTCCACAAAACCGATAATAACTAAACCCTTTGTAAGTCTTACTTTCACGTTTTTACTTAAAATACAACAGCCGCGACACGCAAGAGGGCTGTCGCAGTAGGTTCAAACATGTTACTACATACAAGCATTGAAAAGAGACAAACATTTCGATACAAATGTGGGGGAGATATTTCATAGTTTCCAAAAAACGAAAATGAAAAAAAATTAAAATGACCAGATGGAATGCTGCCTTCACTCTTTTAGCGATAGAAAAAGAATACAAATTGAAAAGCACAAGAGCATTTCGAAATCTTTGCATGGACCAGTCACACAAAGTCACACAAAAACAGGCCTGTGTATTTTTAATCGCACAAACGTGTACTACGCATCCATCAACTCACTCAACATTACAGATTTCTGAAGCCGCAGTCGCAGTACATCAACTCCAGAGGGATACCCAAAATAGTATCCTTGGACCACCCATGTCAATCTTTCTGGGGTTTAATGGCCTTTTCCTCAGAACTAGACTCCATGCTCTTGTGCATCCGTCTGACTGTGGAAAGCCTCGCATTCCTTCCTTTGCACGGACTGCCATTGCCATGGCGATTCGAATTGGCTTATCATCTTACGCCTGCGTCCAGGGAAAACACTTGCACCCATTTCGGAGACCACCGCCCGATGTCTTCTTACATGGTGGATTGACGGACTACAACCACTATTAGTCACTCAACTAGAAACACTAAAACGAGGCATCAACTCTATGGCTTGTTGTCCCAACACTTTTGGCACAGAACTACAGAGTACCACTCTTTTAACAACCAACTATTAACTATGCAAAATGATTCCCCAACAACCACAGATCAACCCCCGAATTATGTCTCTACCCCTCACATTGTATGCATACACAAGCGCATTGCGTTGTACGACCGTACACTGCGTCACCAGACGAATCTACACAGAGCACTTTTGCCTGCTTCTTTTACTAAACACTGCGGCTTCTCTCTGTACCTAGATATTACAACAATAATGTGGATGCCTCCTGTTTGCTGTCTACCCAAAACTGTATTACAGTATAAAACTAAAAAGACAGCTTGGAGATATTTAAAACACTTTCAAACGCCAGTATTTTCCCATTGTCCTTCCAAGTACAAATCTCATTTGCTGGTGTGATACCCCAAGCCCCCCCAACTTCCTGTGGGTACATAAAATGCTGAGAAGATCTTCCTGTTGCATGCCCAGCTCTAAAACCCCTCAAACTGGTTTATTTACATATCAATGTACAGGAAAAGGGAGGGGAGGGTAAGCCTAGTTTCATATATTGCAGGCTATACAATACAACCCTCAGCTAAAGACACAAAAACGCAAAACAAATAAAAATTAAACACAATTCACTTAAAAGGAAAACAAAATGGTGCCTAGAAGCCAAATGGTAGCTTATAGCACATGGCTTTGCACACACAAAGGAGTCTAGAAACAAGAGGGCAGCTTATACCACATGGCTTTGCACACACAAAGGAGTCTAGAAACAAGAGGGCAGCTTATACCACATGGCTTTGCACACACAAAGGAAAATTGGAGCAGCTTTCCCTGTAGGAAGGCCCACAGGTCTTCAAAATGGCCACCGATCCAGATGGTGACTACAACAAAAGCCAGACCACAACATGGTGCATTTTCCCGCCAAAACTAAAAATTTCTCCGTACAAAATTACACATTTGAGATACTAAATGAACACTTGGACAAATTTTAAAAAGTGTAATGCCCGGTACACACGGTCGCATTTTTCGATGGAAAATGTCCGATCAGAGCGTGTTGTCGGACATTCCAACCATGTGTGGGCTCCATCGGACTTTTTCCATCGGATTTTCCGACACACAAAGTTTGAGAGCAGGCTATAAAATTTTCCGACAACAAAATCCGATCACGTCAATTCCGACCGTGTGTGGCCAGTTCCGACGCACAAAGTGCCACGCATGCTCAGAAGAAATTCCGAGACGGAATAGCTCGGTCGGGTAAAACTAGCATTCGCAATGGATACAGCACTTTTGTCACGCTGCAATGTCAAAAATGGTTTAATACAGCGCACTCTCTTCTTCTTTATAATGTGAGAAGAATGAAGTACGGTAGTTTTGCTGCTCATATTCACACAGACTTCTCACAAACTTCTTTTTTTATTATTTAATGTGATTCCCTCAATAAATTTAGATTTGTCACATCTGACCATTTTTTTTGTTGGTTTTTAAATATTTCTTTTTTTTTGGTCAAGGCATTTTTTTTTGTGTGTTTGTATTTTTTCCAAGGCTGATGTTTTTTTTTGGTTTTTTTTGTGTTTTACTCCATAATATTTTTGTGTGTGTTTTGTGTGTCAAGTTACCACAACACCATTGATATCTTGTATTATTTAATCTCAAGGAGGTTGCTTGGTGTTGGTGTCCCTTGTTAATTTCACATTGTATATTCGAAATGTACCTGCCTCCTCACAAACAAACTGTCATTTTTGAAGGAAAACGCACATAGGCGAGTATAATTGAAACAAAGATTCCTTTATTAAGGGCTCACAACTAAACAAAGAGGGAGGCAACACTGAAGAAACAGCTGAAATCGGTGAAGCCTTTGGCCCCCAGGATGGACATCAACTATTTGCAAGCAAAATTGGTGGCCTGAGGAGTCCATATCTAAGGGAGTGCAGTCTGGTCCAGAAGTCCCAGAGATCATGAAAGCAGCAGATGACATGTATGTCCCCAGGCTATGGTCATACGAGAGACTGCATCTTTTGTCAGACTAGACTGAACCCAGGTCATCACTCTCTGGTCTTCCTTCCACGCTTCCTTCCATGCTGTGGCTGTGGTGGTGGAGTTGTGGCAGGAGGAGGAGGAGGAGGGGGATGGGCCAACTCACCCAGGTGGGTTGGGTGTTATTTTGCCACTCACCCCCTTACTTAGGACTTTATACAGAAGGTCCTCACACAGCTTGCGTTGACCCTCCTGCATGCCCTTCAGTTTGGTGGCAGCCATGCAGGCAAAGGCCTCTTCAGGAGTGGGTAAGCCTCTGAGGGACGCAAAAGATTCCTGAATGAGCCTGAGCGCTGAATCCTGCATGTGAGTTCCCTTCCTAGGTCTTTTGTATGGAAGGCGGAGGGGAGGAACCTGCGATTCTCTCAAGCTGCGACTGGTCCCAGGCTTCTCCTGGCTGCCACTTAGCCTCGCCTCCTCCTGGCTGTCACTAACCCCTGCCTCCTCCTGGCTGCCACATTCCACAGCGTCCTCCTGTGTACCACATTCCACAGCCTCCTCCTGGCTGAGGTCTTCCTGTGTATGAAAAAGGGACATTGTTTGAGTTTTTTCTTCATCAATCACACACAATTTTCATTTCATGACTGTTGCAAATTGAATGTTATCAAATATAACAGATTATCATTCTGAGCGCAGCATTTTTCTTTCTTGTCTGAATTTTTTGTGCCCACTACTGTCTATTGATATGTAAAACACTTTATTAAATCATCAGTTAGTGATCAATAATATCATCTAGCAAACATCATTTATTTAGTGACCAGAAATCTGAAGAACAATGCTATACCTGCCTCAAGCTGGGCTCCTCCACTTCTTCCTGGCTGGAAGTCCCAGTCCCATTATTATTATTAATATTAAAATGAGTAAAGGATGCAATAATATATTTCCATATTTGTGCTCAAATGATATTTTAGCTCTTTGGAAATATACTTTACACTCCAAAACTTGTCATAATGTTCCATTGTTCTTTCAAGAGTGATATGTTTCTTCATTTATGAACAAAAGATGTTCTATTAACTAGAATGATTGTTCAGTTGTAAACTAAAACTATTCAATATATGAATAAAGAAAAATAAAGAAAAATATTAATGATAATCCTAACTTAATACGAACAATAATATCAGAATAATTGGTTAATCAAAAAACGTATATGTGGACAAATGTTTCAGTCCTAAATTATTTATCTATGGTAGATAGATAAAATTTCTTCTGATTCACTTTTTTCTTCAAGAAATGTCTTTAAAATGTCTTCAAGTTCTGTTAGGTTAGAAAAACCTTGTTTGAGTAAGATAAAAAACAGTCAAAAAATGAAGTATAAATCTTTTGTCCAATATTCTTCCCTAGAGGATTCCTTCTTTAACCTTGAATTTCCTGATATTCTCTGTGCTCTTCATAGGAGCTTGTTATCCTCCATATTTATTTGATTTTAGATGCCATATCCGTGAAAGAGATGCAGTATCATTAATTAGGCATAAAATATTTACATTAAATTTGTGTAACATTTTTTTTCAACAAATGTTAAAACATTATGGGATATATATATATATATATATATATATATATATATATATATATATATATATATATATATATATATATATTTTTTTTTATGACAATGTACTGTCCTTATCCTGTCCAAGATGACCTAAACTATAAAACATATTGTAAATTTTAGGTATGACAGGACGCAACACCTCCTTTTGGTCATGATACAAAGACAGGTTTTCACAAAGACAGGTTTTAAATCACCCAGAGATGAAAATGGACTATGCCTTAATCTCTAAGACCCCTTTCACACTGCCAGCATTTTTCAGGCGCTACAGCGCTAAAAAATACGCCAGTATAGCGCCTGAAAAAAGCGTCTCCATTCACTCCAGTGGCTCCGAGGGCTTTCACACTGGATCGATGCGCTGGCGTCACAAAAAGTCCTGCCAGCAGCTTCTTTGGAGCGGTGAAGGAGAGGTTAACTCACCGCTCCTCCACCGCTGCTCCCCATTGAAATCAATGGGGCAGCGCTGCGATACCACCGGCAAAATGCTGCTCCGGCAGCGTTTTGTGGGAAGATTTAACCCCTTTTTGGCCACTAGCGGGGGTTTAAAACCAACCCGCTAGCGGCTGAATAGTGCCGCTAAAATGCTGGTAAAGTGGTGCTAAAATAGGGTGGGGAGAATTGGTTACTCCAACGTGACCAATTCTCTCATATGCCTTTGCTGCGTGAGATCCAATAGTATAACCCTGATGATTTCAGGAACTTCCTCCAGATGACGGACCCCGTTTTTCACCATCTGTTGGCTTTGCTGTCCTCTTATATTATGAAGCAGGACACCTGCATGCGGCAAGCCATCAATCCCGAACAAAGGCTAGTCGCCACGTTGCGATACTTGGCGACAGGGAGAAGTCTACAGGGCCTCAAGTTCTCTACAGGCATCTCCCCCCAGGCTCTGGGGATCATTATTCCAGCGACCTGTTCTGCCATCATTCAGGTCCCCCAGAAGTACTATATTAGGAAAAGTTTTCTCCTTTAACATCACATTCTATGTATTTAATGTATGCTAACATATTGTATTTCTTTCATTATTCCCTAATTACCATAACTGTAATATGCTGTGAATGGCCCCTTTGTTCTCATGCATGCTGGAAGCTTTTATTATGCTCCTTTTTTGTCCTTCATGCATATTTCCCTTCACTAACCTCCCCTGCATGATATCCTGGGCCCATATACACCTATAGCCTAGTCACTTAACAATGTATTTTGTCAGCTCCATTGTAGTGCTTTACCCTAAACACCTCCTAAAATGTGTCCAAATGTTATTGTTGTCCTTAAATTCAGGCAGAGTGCCAGAGGGTTTTTTTGGGGGTCCCAAACTCAACTCGAACCCACAATGGGCCATAAGAATGGGTGAGGAATCTGATAAGTGGCCTTATATTTTTGTCTTTAAATACTCCTTAAAATAAATGTTATACTTATGTTGTGCAAGAATGTTTTTGTGTAATCTGCTTGCAATGTTATGTGCAAAAGTACTAATATTTTTTTATATTTTGACTCCACAGTTTCCTTCAACGCCACAGGAATGGCAGACTGTGGCCTCCCATTTTGCCGACCATTGGAACTTTCCCAACTGTGGAGGGGCTATAGATGGGAAGCACGTCCACATCGTGCCACCACCCCATTCGGGGTCTTACTATTACAATTATAAGGGTTTTAATAGTATAGTGTTGATGGCGGTGGTATCGGCACAATATAAGGTTCCTCTATGTGGACGTGGGGAAGAATGGCCGGATGTCGGGTGGAGGTGTCTTCACCCAGACGGAGTTTTCCCAACGTCTCCAGACTGGGGGCCTGGCATTGCCACCTGCTGCGGACAACATTGAAGGACTCCCGTTTGTCTTTATTGCTGATGAAGCATTCGGTCTGGGCGAGCACCTGATGAGGCCATTCCCCCAGAGGACCCTCACCCCGGAGAGGAGGGTTTTTAACTACCGGCTGGCCAGAGCCTGAAAAGTCATTGAGAATGCCTTTGGGATAATGGCCAGCCAGTTCCGCCTGTTTCTGACAGCAATACATATGGCAGACTACAAAATTAACCACATCATAATATTCTGTTGCATACGTGCAGTATGCAACAGAATATTATGATGTGGTTAATTTTTTATGGAAAATTTTTTATGGAAAAATTCCCAACATTACCTTGCCTCAGTTGGGCCTGAGGCCGGACTTCCTGCTAATCCCCTGATGGGCCTGGATATTGGCCGTCCTGGCTTGGTACCCCAAAGCACCCTTGAAGTTCGCCAGAAATATGTCAATTATTTTACAAGTAGGGGGGCCATTGCTATGCCAGACAATGTCTAAATAATTTTTTAATAGGAAAAAAATTATCTGATAAAATCTTGAATTTTCTTTATTGCTTGTGTTTCTTTTTAACTGTCTCCTAGGTTCTCCTAGTGCACTTGTAGTGCCAAGTGGATTTTCCTTTAGTAAATAAGCCCCATGGTCACTGTAAATACAAAACTACTTCAAAATCTGGTATTGAGCATTGAAAGAAGAAGCCACACATTGTTGATTAGCAAACTTTTTACTCTGTGCACATTACCATGGACGTTCTAAACTTTTTGTATAAAATAAAACATTTTTTTTTCTCAAGTTTTTTACAATATTTTTTTTTTGTATAAACAGACATGTTTCAAAACATAACATACACAACTCTGGAATTTACAAAGTTCAACGTAGAAAAACTGAAGGCAATATCAGACATTATAGTATGTCCAAAATGTGTTGATCTTGCCTTCATCAGATGGGGTGATGTCACCCCTGTAAAAGCCAAATTTTGAAGATGCACACAATTTGGGAGTCAAAATGGGTATTTCCCTCCTTATACCATGCCTAATGTCAACATGTGCTATCTCCCATCATGGGGGATCAATGGACGTGTTTTGAGGGTGCAACCCCTTCCTCTTACTTACTTGAGTTACGAGGAAGGAGTTGCACCCACAAAACACGTACATTGATATCCCCTGATGGCAGATAGAACATGTTGACACACTGTGTGCATCTTCAAAATTTGGCTTTTAAAATGTACAAAAAATATTTTTGTTTAGTCCAAAAAAAAGTTAAAATGGTGGCATTTTGAAGATATTTAGATTCTCCTCAACACATCAATCATGTTCTTCATTTGTTGTTCAAAAACATTGAGTTTATTCCTTATGATGTCTATTTCACGATTCCACACCATGATGTCCTAGATTAGGATTTGTGCACTTGCACTTGTGAAATGTTGAGCTTGCTCTTGCACAACCAGCACATCACCTAAAATTTTTTAGTAAAAACATGTATTATAAATATGCAAGCATACATATTAAGCTGACCTGTTGTGGTGACAGTTTCACCCACTTCCTCCACCTCTCCTTCCTCCAGATCCTCTGGGTGTGGTGTTGTGCTGAGTTCCCCTTCTTTCTGAGGTGTAGGGTTCCTGGTGTCCTCTGATTTGTGTCCTCCAAGTCTTTTCTCCCCTATGAGAATGAAACAAAAGGTATACTTAGCACACAGATATTTGAGTCCAGAAATAGGAATATGAAACATTGCTGGGAAGTGGGGTACAATTATCTGTTTTGGCAGAGTTCCAAGCTGAAGACATGATTTTTTACTTTACCAAAGCTGGAATACTTACCTTTTTGTGACAATTTTCACACCAAGTATTCACTGGAGTACCTGTGTGGGACACCCTAAAAAGTTTCTTCTGGTGTCCCACACTAGTGCTCCTGAGTCCAGATGTGTAAACAGCTGCTGAGTGTCCTCTCCTTTACACGGAATCAAGCTTGCATTTTATTCTAGTTACAAACACATCTAGTCAGCAATGTACAATACTTATTTTTATACAAATAGGCATGACCAAATGTATTTAACCTGTATCTGCCCAAAACATTGTATTTAATGAGCGAACGATGTTTACTGCGACCGATTACTGTGCCCATGAACATGAAAGTCGCCATTTTAAACTACACAGTACTTTAACAGTAAAGAAAAGAACATGGGGCAGCATGCAAGTAATATTAATAATAGGAACACACGACAAGTAATTACTTTTTAGAAGAACTTTCTTGATCCTTCTGTACTGATCGTGCTCTCTCAGTTTCAGGTCTGACCAGCATTTCCTCAATTGCTCCTTGGATCGTCGTACCCCAAAATTCCTGTGCAGACTCTTCACAACTTTAGTCATGATCTTGGCCTTTCTCACATTAGGGTTGGTGTACGGTCCATGTTTCCTATCATAGTCGGTCCTCCTCAAGATGTCCACCATCTCTACAAAGGTCATATTTGAGGCCTTAAATCTTCTCCTCTGGGATTGTGATGTTTCTGGCTCTGGGCATTCCTCCTTGTTACTGGAATGAACACACACCTGCTGTGTCTCCTACTGTGTGCCGAAAGAGAAGGGGGTAGGGAATAGACTAGAAAGAACATCAGGGGCGGGCGATGCTTCACGCACGCGCAGTGTATATCAAGCTAACACACATGTGTCGTACCTACGTTCTGTGTGCGGAGGAAGGAGGAACAGAAGTGGCGAGCTTCCTAAACGAATGTAAAATTTTAACTTGGGGCATCAGTGCCAATACTGCTTCAAGGTTGAGGCCTATATTGAGATAAGATTATGAGAGTTTAGGCTGACATTAGTGTTTTTGTCTTGTGTATTGTCTTACAGCAAACATGAATCACTTTAAGGACCAAGTATTCATGGCCAGTTTCATAGACAGGTACAGGGAGATGAGGAATTTGTGGGAGGTGAAACACAGCTTATATTAAACAATCTAGGAGGTCAACGCTGGAGAAACTTCTGAAATTTGTGAAGACTCGTGTCCCCGATACAACCATCATGTTCTTTGAAAAGAAAATTGGGATCTTGAGGAACATGTATAAGAAGGAGCATAATAAGATCCAGAAAACACTCAGATCAGGAGCAGCAGCAGCGCAAGTGTATATACCCAGGCTGTGGTACTTCAACAAACTGTGGTTTCTGGATGACCAGCTTGAAGCCAGGGAATCACTTTCTACCCTTCCCTGCAGCCTTCCCTCCACCCTTCCCTCAACCCCAGCAGAGGCTGACGAGGAACAACCTGGACATTACATCCTGGAAGAAGTGGATGCGCCCAGCTGGAGCCAGGTATATTATTTTTATGCATATTTATTGTCCTAATATTATTGATGTTAACTAGATGTTATAATTGATAACAAATTCATGATTTAAAAAAAAGTGATTTACATATCAATAGACAGTAGTGGCCAAAAATGTTTGGGACAAGAATGAAAAATGCTGGGGTCAGAATGATAGTCTTTTCTATTTATTAACATTCAATTTGCAAGTCATGAGCTGTAAATTGTGTGCGATTGATGAACCAAGAGCTAAAAAAGTCCCTTTTTTATACACAAGATGAGCTCAGCCAGGAGGAGGGTCTGGAATATGGCAGGCAGGAGGAGGCCATGCCCAGTGTCAGCCAGGAGGAGGGCAGGCCCAGTGTCAACCAGGAGGTGGGCGGGCCCAGTGGCCTCACCCAATCAAAGGTGGCTCCCCTCCGCCTTACAACAAAAAGGCCCAGGAAGGGGATGATCATGGAGAAGGCAGCACTGGGCCTCATTAGGGAAGCAAGTGATGTCCTCAGATGCCCTGGCCTATAGCTGCTATCTAACCACTAGATTGCAGAAAATGGAGGAGGGCCAATGCCTCCTCTGTGAGGGAATTTTTGCTTAGGCCCTTCAGAAGGTGTTGAGGGGCCAGCTGACTGAAAACAGCCATGTATGTGAGCTTGCCCATCCTCCTCCCACAAGTCCACCACCAGAGCCACAGCCTCCAAGGAAGGCTGCAGAGATGGGTGCAGGGAAGCGTGGAGGGAAGGCTGCAGTGAAGAGAAGAAAGTGATGGCCTGGGTTCAGTCTGGTCTGACAGAAGACGCAGGCTGGTGTAGTACCACATCCTGGGGATATAGATATCATCTGCTGCTGGTCCTGATCTCTGGGAGTCCTGGACCAGATTGGGCTCCAAATTATATGGACTCCTCAAGCTAACAATTTTATTTTCCACAGACTTGATGTGTGCCCTGGGGGCCAAAAGGCTTCGCAAATTCAAAAAGTTTCTCCAGCGTTGCCTTCTTCTTTATTTTGTTACCCAGAATAAATGGATAAATAAATGGATATTTTATTTTCTGAAAATACTTGACTTGACTACAAAAAGGACAGTTTGTTTGCGAGTAGGCAGGTACAGTTCAAAAAGACAATGTAAAATTAACAAGGGACACCAAACATCCTCCTTGAGGTTAAAAAATACAGCCCTGGGTGGGCTGGGTGGAACTATACAGCGTCATTGCATCACTTCCGGTTTCGAGTTGTGGATCGCAGATCGCTCCTGTTTCCTGTTTTCAATCACTGTTTATGCTTTTAATGATATTTATTAAATTTGAGTACCCATCAGTATAATTAATACATTTTTGGATATTTGTACGGTATCACACTATGGAGTCTCTTTCCTCTCTACACGTGGGCAACATCTAAGAGGTTAACAGTGAGGAGACCACCTACATCGCAGACAAGGAGGCACTTGGAGAACACAGGACAGGATGTTTCCTCCCACTCCACAGGCTGCACAGTGGCTCATACTGTGCAGGTGAAATACCTCTTTGTGGGGTGAATAATAGCTGTGAATGCGTTTCTTATGGGGCACTGTTTTCCAAGAAGCAACAATTTGAAGGAGCACATTGTCACTTTATTGGACTTTTTTTTATACACCAGGGTTTAAGGACAGTATATGCATATTTCTGAACCCTGTTTCACAGCAACAATATACACCAGTCATATATGTTGGATTTTTTTGCACAGAAATGTCACTTTGAATTGCAGGTTCTGCACAGGATTGTGTTTATTTTATTTTCGTTTGAACATAACAATATGCATTATATATAAGCGGTTAGGAAGTTTACACAGTAGGATTTTTTTGTGGATTTCTGTGAATTTACAAATATTTATTTTCTGCACTTTTATTGTCACTTTTTGCATTAAATGCACCCGTGACACACACCCCTCAAGTATTTAGAGGTTGTAGGTCACCTCTCAATAAGTGCAGCGCCTTAACTATCCCCCTTTTTTCACATTTCTTCTAGATTTACCTTAGGGTGAATTTATTGATAGAGGCTGCAGCTCCTCATTTTTCATTTTCACCATAAGCGCTGGGGTCTAATCTTTTCACTATGGCCTGGACCTGGTGATCGCTCCTGACGAATGATATCCTTCCCCTGTATGTGTAACTGTAAACACTGACAGGGGAAGTGATGTCATCTCTCCTCATGTCGGTCTTTTCATTACAGATCGAGAGGAGAGAGCATCAATCAGTGAGTTGCACCAACACTACACTGACACCAGGTCACGTAGGCACACAATTCACCCCCCCGATCACACCCCCAGTTAACCCCTTCACCACCTGTCACTGTCATCCAGTGCAGCGTTCAGATTTTTTTTTGATCGCTGTACTAATTTCATTAGTGACACTAATCAGTGTTAGGGTAATTAGTATTAGGCTAAGATAGGTATAGGGACCCCCTAACCCCCCAATAAAGGTTTAACCCCTTGATTACCCCGTCACCTGAGATCACAGTATAAGTGTCACGGGTGATGCAGTTTAGCCAGATTTTTTTATAACGTCATTTTACCCAATAAAGGTTTAACCCCCTGATCAGCCGATGGGTGATCAAAGTTAGGTTTTAGCGTCAGATAGGGTCTGCGTCGCCCCAGATTAGTGCAGTACCGCTAACACCCAGGCATGCACCATACGCCTCCCTTAGTAGCATAGTGTCTGAACGGATCAATATGTGATATCATCAGATGTATACTAGCATCCCCAAAAATGCAGTGTTAGTGGGATCAGCCCACATACCTGCTAGCACCTGCGTTTAGCCCCTCCGCCCAGCCAAGCCCAGCCCATCCCACCCAAGTGCAGTATCAATCGATCACTGTCACTTACAAAACACAACACATATAACTGCAGAGTTCGCAGAGTCAGGCCTGATCCTGATTTAAGTTTTTTTTGGTAGCGTTTGAATCAGTCGCTAACAGTCAGGAGCTTTTTTTTACCTGTGAGTCTCACTACTGTACCAGTAAATTTAGAGACCTAAATGTCAAATCGAAGGTACAGTAGTGAAGAGGCCTACACGTTTCTGAGCATGACAGAAGAGTGAAGAGGAAGTCACTCATCTCTCAGATTCAGGCTCAGAATACGATCCTGTAGAGGACAGTGGCTCCATGACAGATAGCTCTGACGACGGAGTTGTGGTCCCTGCCAAGGTCAGGCGTACCAGACCCCAAACTTCTTCTTCTGTCCTTGATGTGCAAGAACCGCAGGGCTCTCGTATAGAGCAGAGCAGTACTAGCGCCGCTTTTCCTTCTGGTGAACTGGCAAGCACCAGCGGCCTAGTACACCCTGGTCGTACATCCAGCACTGCAGTATCACGTGGTGACGTGGTGAGTCCCATAAGTGCAGTTCAAGCTGGCGAGGTGGCAAGCACTAGTAGTGTCCCGCTGCTACCAGGAAGACGAACACAGGCCCGTCGTGCCCATAGTGCCCTTCCTGCTGCATTCACCAATCCGAATTGGGAACCCACCACTTCTGCAGCACCCGTACTTCCCCCATTCACTGGCCAACCCAGCATTCAGGTGGAAACAGTTGATTTTCACATCACTGGATTTTTATTCACCGTTTTTCACCAAAAATCTCTATAGATCTATTGTGGACCAAAGCAATTTATACGCTGGTCAACACATCGCCACTATTCCCCAGTCCTCCCTTGCCAGAGATTGGAGACCAATTATGGTCTCGGAATTTAAGACCTTCCTGGGCCTATCCCTCCTCATGGGCAGACCTAAAAAGAGCGAGTTGAGGTCATATTGGTCCCCTGACCCAATTCACCATATGCCCGTGTTCTCTGCCTCCTTGACCAGGACAAAATACGAGCAGACCTTGCTGTTCATGCATTTCAATGATAATGAACAATGTAGTCCTAGGGGTGACCCTGAATTTGATCAGCTCTACAAAATTTGGCCCCTCAAACCACTACAACCAATGTTTTGCAGCCTTGTTTACTCCCCATCAAGTTGTCTGCATTGAGGAGTCCCCGATTAAGTTTTCTGTCCGCTTGTCATTCAAACAGTATCTTCCCAGCAAGCATGCCAGACGCGGGGTCAAGATGTATAAGCTCTGTGACAGGGCCACAGGCTATACATATAGTTTTATGGTTTATGATGGAAAAGATAGTTACATAGAGCCGGAGAACGGCCCTGACTACATAGAAAGCGCTGGAAAGATTGTCCACATACAAGTGGTACCCCTATCTGAATAGGGGTGACACCAAGTCTCACACAATTATTACACAAGCGTGCCACTTTTTAGTCACTTGTTTGATCATCAAATTAGCACATGTGGCAGTGCAATCTAATCGCCGGGGCTTACCCCAGCGGCTTGTAGATTCCTGCCTTAGGCTGGGGGAGAGAGCCTGCTTGAGATGTAATTTGCTCGCTGGGAAGTGGACGGATAATAAGAATGTTTTCGTTCTGTCCTCCCTTGACGCAGACACAGAGGTCCAAATTTCTACGGTGACTGTTGTTGTGGAGAAACCCCTCTGTGTCCATGAATATAACCTTAACATGGGAAGGGTGGACCTCAATGACCAGTTGTTGGCGCCGTACCCAATTGCTCGTAAGGCCAGACGCTGGTACAAAAAAAAAGTGTCTGTATATTTATTACAATTGGCTCTGCTGAATGGTTTTGTTCTAGACAAAGCTTCAGGACAAACTGGATCCTTCCTTAAATTCCAGGAAGAGACCAGAGCCCTTCTGTTTCCAGACGGTACGGTGGCCCAACTTCCCAGTCCAAATGCAGTAAGCCAGCTGCATGAGAGGCATTTTCCGCATGTCCTCTCTGGTTACCCTACCCAAAGAAAATGTCGTGTCTGTAGAAAGCACCTGCTTTTATTGTCCCTCCTGTCCTGACCAACCTTGTCTTTGCATTGGTGATTGTTTTGAATGCTACCACACACTACGTGAGTATTAGCGTAGGGTACAGCACCACACAGTCCTAGGCACACTAACACAGGGTCTCAAAAGATGTGATGGCCATCACATTTTAAGAGACCCTAATCTGCAACATTCAGTTTACAGTTTTTATAAAAGTCAAAAAAAAAAACCCACACACAAACAAAAAATCCAAAAATATTTGTGGCTATACTTTTCTTCTCTCTATTGTTCTCTTATGTTCACGCTTTACTGTCCGCTCATTATTGTTCTATATCCATCGTTCTGTTTTATTTTTACGATGTTTTATTGTATTTGCAGGTATGGTAAGTTATACTGTAATGTTTATTTCATTTTTAACCATCATTTGCTTAGCAGGTACACCATTCAGCTGCAGCACAGGTTTATTTATTCTGACAGCAACAGGGTTTGCTCCCACGATACATAAAGCCGTGACTCCAGTGCTGTTGGAAGCAATTTCACCACCACAGTTTAAAAAAAAAAAAGTGCATGTATGCCCATCATTAGAAGTGGGTGGATGAAGGACAGTATTCTAATGGTGAGCAATGTACAATGTATGCCCAACAAGGACCAGCAACATACTGGTATGTTGCTGGACTTTGAGTGGTTATATCAGAATGATGCCTGCGGGTTTAGGCATCACCTTGGTATCATTAATTTCAGCCAGCGGTCAGCTTTCATGTAAAAACAATCCTAGTGGCTAATTAGCCTCTAGACCGCTTTTCTAAGCAGTGGGAGGGAATGCCCCCCCACCATCTTCCATGGCTTTCCCAGGGCTCTCCTGTCCCAACAGGGAACCCGAGTGTGCAGCCAGTGGTTCTGCCAGCTGATCAGAGACCAGAATGGCTCCAATCATTTCTATGGCCTAAGAAACCGGAAGCTACAAGCATTTCATGACTTGACTGGTTTTGCCAGATATAAACAGCGCCATTGGGAAATTGGCAAAGCATTTTATCACACTGCTCTTGGTGTGGTCAGATGGTTTGAGGGCAGAGGAGCGATCTAGTGTCTAATAGACCCAAGTTTTTTGTTTTGTTTTTTTGAAAAAGAGTACCTGTCACTACCTATTGCTATCATAGGAGATATTTACATTCCCTGAGATAAATAAAATAAATAATTAAAAAAAAATCACCCGTCCCCACCCGTGCTCACGTACAAAGGCAAATGCAAGCGTCAGTCCGGTGTCATATGTAAATAGCAATTGCACCATGCATGTGCGTCATCACCACGAAGGTCAGATCGAGGGCAGTAATTTTCGTAGCAGACCTTCTCTGTAAATCTAAAATGGTAACCTGTAAAGGCTTTTAAAAAATGTATGTAGTTTGTCGTCGCTGCACGTTTGTGCGCAATTTTAAAGCATGTCATGTTTGGTATCCATGTACTCTGCATAAGATCATCTTTTTTATTTCAAACATTTGGGCAATATAGTGTGTTTAGTGCATTAAAGTTAAAAAAAAAAAAAAAAAAAGTGTGTTTCCAAAAAAATTGCATTTGAAAAATCGCTGCGCAAATACTGTGTGAAAAAAAAAATGCAACACCCACCATTTTAATCTGTAGGGCCTTTGCTTTAAAAAAAAAAAAAATATAATGTTTGGGGGTTCAAAGTAATTTTCTTGCAAAAAAATATTTTTTCATGTAAACAAAAAAGTGTCAGAAAGGGCTTTGTCTTCAAGTGGTTAGAAGAGTGGGTGATGTGTGACATAAGCTTCTAAATGTTGTGCATAAAATGCCAGGACAGTTCAACCCCCCCAAATGACCCCATTTTGGAAAGTAGACACCCCAAGCTATTTGCTGAGAGGCATGTCGAGTCCATGGAATATTTTATATTGTGACACAAGTTTTGGGAAAATTACACTTTTTTTTGTTGCACAAAGATCTCTAAATATTGTTCAGACATGGCATGGTTATATGTGGGATTACACCCCAAAATACATTTAGCTGCTTCTCCTGAGTACGGGGATACCACATGTGTGGGACCACGAAAACCAATCACCGCCTTCAGGATTTCTAAGGGCGTAAATGTTTGATTTCACTTCTTACTACCCATCACAGTTTTGAAGGCCATAAAATGCCAAGATAGCACAACCCTCCCCCAAATGACATGTTGGAAAGTAGACATCCCAAGCTATTTGACGAGGCATGTTGAGTCCATGGAATATTTTATATTTTGCCACAAGTTACGGAAAAATTACACTTTTCCCACAAAGTTGTCACTAAGTGATATATTGTTCAAACATGGCATAGTTATATGTGGAATTACACCCCAAAATACATTCCGCTGCTTCTCCTGAGTATGAGGATACCACATGTGGGACTTTTGGGGTGCCGTACGCAGCTAGGCTCCCAAAAATCCAATCACTGCCTTCAGGATTTCTAAAGGCGTAAAATTGTAATTTTACTCCTCACTACCACCACACCCCAAGGTATTTGCTAAGAGTCATAGTGAGTATTTTGCAGATCACATTTATTTTTGAAAATGAAGGAAAAAGAAAAATGTTTGTTTTCTTTTTTCGGAGAAAATTGAGTACTGTCCGTGATACTTTTTTTTTTATTTGCACTAACATACAATTTTTCAGGACAAGCTTTCGGGGTATGTCCCCTTCTTCAAGGTCCAAGCAGTACTGATTCACAAATTTTTAAGCAGCATGTTAAAGAAAAAAAAAAAAAAAAAAAAAAAAAAAAAAGGGAAAACCAAACACATACAAATCAATGGTAATAAAGATAGCAGCAGAGTTAGTGAGATAAGAGAGGGAGAGGGAGCTATAGAATGCAGGGGGGGGGGGAATTCTAGTCACAGAGGGGTCGTAAAACTTTAGCATAATGTGTAAGGAAACCAATATCTAAATTCAGGCCGTTATTTTTCGTGTCAAAAAGAATTATCATTCTTAGTTCAAACGTTTTCCTTTCCTGGATAGTTCTGAAATTCCCTTTAAGAACTAAAACATTGAGGTCTTCTATAGTGTGGTCCGGCTGTGAGAAATGATGTCCCACAGGTGTGCATAAACTGTCTTCTTTATGTTCTTTGATGGTATGTCTGTGCAAATTCATCCTCACTTGTAACTTCTGTCCTGTTTCACCCACATAAGATCCTTTGCTGCACCTTTTGCATTGGATGAGGTACACAACGTTACTGGAGGTACAGCTGTAAGATCCCATGACATTGAAGGTCCCATTTGTGTGTGTGACACTTTTGGATAGATTTATCTGGTTGCATAGTTTGCAGCGTTTTTTATTGCAGGGTTTGCTTCCATTATTTGTGACTTCATAATCAGAGTGAAGTTTCCTGCTGATTAGTTTGTGTCTGAGGTTGGGTGGTTGTCTGAAAGCCAATAATGGGGGTTGTTGGAATATTCCTTTCAGAGTTTCATCCTCTGTTATAATGGGTTGTAAATCTTTGATTATCTTTTTGATCCCTTCAAGTGCTGGGTTGTATGTGGTGACTAGAGGTACTCGGTTATTTGTTTTTTTCTCTGTGTATTGGAGGAGATTTTCTCTTCGGGTTTTTAAGGCTGTGTTTATGCTGTGGTTGATGGTTTTTTTCTTTGTAACCCTTCTTATGGAAGGAGTCTGCCAGTGTTCTGAGATGTTTATCTCTGTCTTCTGGGTCTGAACAAATTCGGTGGTATCTGATGGCCTGGCTGTGTATGATGGCCCGTTTGGTGTGTTGGGGGTGAAAACTGGAACTATGAAGATAGCTGCATCGGTCAGTAGGTTTTCTGTATATCGACGTGTGAAGCTTGTCATCCCTGATGTATACTGTAGTGTCCAGGAAGTTGACATGTGTGTTCGAATAGTCCATTTTTAGTTTGATAGATGGGTGAAAAGTGTTGATAAATGAGAAGAATTGGTTTAGATTTTCTTCACCTTCAGTCCATATCATGAATATATCATCAATATAGCGATAATATCTGTATGGCTTTTGTTGTATGCTGTTCAGGAATTTGTCCTCCAGGTCAGCCATAAATAAGTTTGCATATTGGGGTGCCATTTTGCTTCCCGTAGCAGTACCCATACACTGGAGATAGATGTCATTATTGAAAGTGAAGTAGTTGTGTGTAAGAATGAATTCAATGAGTTGTGTCACATCCTCAGCCGTGTATTTGTGGTTTGGTGAGGCTGATATGAGGTTGGCTGGTCCTTTGTCGTGAGTTAGCGAGGAGGGCAGGGATCTGACACCCGCGTTCGTCACACAATATGTGACGAACGCGGGTGTCAGATCCCTGCCCTCCTCGCTAACTTGCGACAAAGGACCGGCCAACCTCACACCACGCTGTCACTTACGTAACAATGCCACTCTCAGCTGCGCCCAGCACAAAGATTTTCCAGCTTGCGGGACCACAATCTAGGTGCGAGCAGCCTGAGAGTGATTGTCACTGGGCTAATTACACAATTAACCCTTTAACTGCCACCACCCCCGTTTAAAAGACCGAGCCGGGAGAGACTCGTAATTTAGCAATACCAATTATAATTTTAGAATAAGCGTCTGCCACACACACACTGCCACCACAGACAGGCCTGCTCAGAGTCTTACTCTACAACAGTAGCGCCCTTCAAGAGGCAGGTTCGTTTATAGCTTGCATTAAGAGCTTTAGAGACAAGGTTAACACTTTTCAACATAAGGGTTTATTATGAAAAGGTCAAAGTTGATGCAAATAAAATATTTACAGAAAAAAGATGTTTCAAAAATAAAGACAATATACAGCCACAAAGCAATAAGGTAGAATTGGGAAGGAAGGATACTTGCAATTAATGTCCGAGGGTTGATCAGAGTTCGATCGATGAGCTAGGTAATCGGTTCTCGACTTGGCAGATGTTTCTTCTTGGATGGTAAAAGGAGAACTGACCATTGTCTTGGCATCTCCTCTTTTCTGTCAAATCAAAGGGGGTGTTGACAGCGACCAGTAACCAATCATCTGGTCATCCTGTTTTAGGGGTTGGTTGCTGGGAGATGTCTACACTCATGACCATGTCCCAGGTAGATTTTTTAATACATATTCATATATCTGCATCTGTAGTGTTTACAGACTCCAAATATCCATATTATTATTCAACTTGAGATTTCCTTCAAAACAAGTCTAAACATGCCATATCTATAACGTATAGCCTGCTTTGGACGAATAAGTGGTCCCAGGGGTTTCCCATATGACCTGACATAGGGGTGTCTGGACTTTTCTTTTTTCAAAACTTTGTGACAAAAAGTGAGGTCTGCAAAATACTAAACATGCCTCTCAGCAGATAACTTGGGGTGACTACTTTCCAAAATGGGATAATTGTGGGGGGGGGGTGTTGTGCTATCTTGGCATTTCATGGCCTCTGAAACTGATCGGCAGAGAGGAGTGAAATCCAAAAATGTACGCCCTTAGAAAGCCTTAAGGCGGTGATTGGTTCTCGGGGTCCCGTACGTGGTTAGACTGCTAAAAAGTCTCACACATGAGTTACCCCCGTACTCAGGAGCAGCATTAGAAAGCATTTTGGGCTGTAATTCCACATATAACCATGGCATGTGTGGGCAATCTATCATTTAGTGACAATTGTGTATAATTTTGTCATTTTTCAATCACTTGTGACAAAAAAATAAAATATTCAATGGGCTCAACATGCCTCAGCATTATCCTTGGGGTGTCTACTTTCCAAAATGGGGTCATGGGGGGGGGGTTTGTACTGCCCTGCCATTTTAGCACCTCAAGAAATGATGATAGGTAGTCAAACTAAAAGCTGTGTAAATTCCAGAAAGTGGACCCTATCGCAGAGGCAATCAATTACCATCAAAAGAAAGCTCTATTTGTAGGGAAAAAAGGACAAATTTTGTTTGAGTACAGCATTCCATGACCGCAATTATCAGTTAAAGCAGCACAGTGCCAAATTGTAAAAAGTGCTCTGGTCCTTGAGCTGCCAAATCCTCCTAAAATTAACATTTTAGTTTTTAAGCTGTGTGTCAAGCTCATAACACAAATACAGCCAAGGTTTTTTTTTTCTCTTTTTTTTATCTAGTCCCAAAAGATGCATTCTAGGGCACCAAAACTATTGGCACAGTTAACGTTTGAGGCTGTTGCAAAATCCTTTCAGTTCAAACAAAAAGGCATTCACAGCCAAACATTACTATAACAGCACTCACTCTCAATAGGAATTCCTATCCAGTTCACAAAGGCAAACACAGAATTTGATCAAGGTGTACATTTTTATTACCAGATACAATGCGTGATTTTGAGATATAAAAAATATGTTTAGATAACAAATATTGGAACCCTTTACCAAAGACTCTTTTGCAGTAAAAGATTAAAATAGGTGGATATGCATGATAACCACCAGTGTCAGAACCCAAGATGTCCATCTTACAATTGCATACAGAAAATATATATTATATAGTGGTAGTTGCTCACATTCAAACATTCATACAAACTTTGCAGATTTTTATTTATTTATTTTAGCCCTCTAATAGTCAATATCCTCATATTTTTAAAGGAGGATTCCATTGCTGAACCTCTTTGAGAATGCCTTTAGTTTAGCTTCAAAAAACTGCGCTTGGAAAGTAAGGTAAAAGCTGCGGTTATAAGTGAGGTACACCAATACAGAAAAGAAACAAAGAAAAACCGCGCTAAAACATGATATTCAAAATTAATGAAAATATACAGTCTTATGCAAAGGAATGTCCAACCATCACACGGTGAATAGTGTGAATATTCATATGTTAGGTGAAAATTCAAATAGAACAGATCTATGTGGTGAAATGCTTACCAGAAAGTAAGCCAAACAGGCGAGTGGCTTAAAACCCAGCCTGGGCCTTTAAGAAAAACGATCCCAATGGAACAGGATGGGTCACACTCGTACCGTGTATTCAGATCCGCGAAGGGATTACCAAAAAAAAATAATTTTTTAAAAAACAGCGCAATACTGACAAAAATGTGAAATCAAAAAAAAAAGGAAAAATGTGCAACACTCAACAAAAACAAAATCATATATACTCATAAAAACATCCAGTGATGAGAACTCACATAAGATAGTTAAGTGAGTGACATGCAATATGGTGTAGTTTAGCTTAACAGTCCTCTATAAACATTTGAGCCAAGTTTCCGGCATTTTCATTCGTCCTCGCCCGTTATGTCTGTGACATCTCCCTCTTGTTACTCCTCCAAACACATTGTTGTATTTTGACTTTGATCTGGTCCAGGTTGCTCTCCACATTTTTCTTTGCAATGTCTAGCAATTCATTCATCATAGAGCTGTCATAGTGATGAACACGGGTGGCATACTTCTTGCTTAGTGTCCCTATTTTTTCAGCATCTGAAAAAAACACGTGCATCAATTTGTAAAATAAAAAAAAAAACACCTGTCTGGAGCTACTCTGTTACTTTGTTTGCATTAATAAGCATGATTCACCACTGTTCAGTCTCATTTGTAAAACTACCTATGCTTTACTTACAAGTTTTCTCAGTTCTGGATTCATTTACTCCAGTCGGAACATCCGACATGCTGTAACTGCATTTTCCTCTGTAAATTTTACTGAAAATTTTAATAAAGAATTATTGAAATAAATAAAAAAAAAAAAAAATAAATAAAAAAAAACCCACACAACACCGAATCAGATTTTTATAAAATTACTTCTCCGGTATCCTTCAAACAGGCCTGCGTGTAGTTTGACTTTTTATTACAAAATGTATAGTTTATTCTCAAATCAAAAATGTCTGTGCTTTAGTTCAGGTCAAAGACAACAAAAATTGTTACGTTGCACTAGTAACCATGATGGCAATGCGTTTCAGGAGCATGCCCGCCTTTAATCAAGACTTGAAAAAGGGGGCTATGCCCAGAAACACGTTGTCATGGTTTCCTATAAGACCCCAAGCTGTTCTCTGTGGCGGCCGGCAGCTTTTTGTTTGTTCCGTCGTAGCCACATGTTAGCTGCATATGCGCTCTGATTGAGCTTTAGCCGGTCATACATCTCCTGCCCATGTACAGAGGTGACCATTCTGTGCACTCGGTTATCCAGATGGAGAGCCTGCAGTGACAGGTATGGGAGTGCAGGCTGTTCTATACTGGATTGTTGTTGATGACTGTGTACAAGTTGGCATTCCACGTGCCAAAGGACTTCCATACTTCAAAAATGTATAACTTCCGAATAGAGCCCAGGTAAAATCCTCCTGTATTTTTTCCTGTTTTTTTCTACTCTAGAGGGCTCAGGCAGTGTTGGGGTGAGTGACGCGTCATACCCTTACTATCCTCAGATACACACAGCAGCTGGCAGCTCACCTCTTTTGCAGCAGAGTAGGCAGGAAGACCATGGCAGCACCCTATACCCAGTACCAGCAATACAAAAAAAAAAAAAAAAAAAACAGTGTTTTGACACACCATGTTCCACCTCTGAAAGCCTCCACAGAAAGGTCTGGAAATTGTTCTCGATTCACAGGAAGGGTGGCAAAGGCCATAGACCCTTGTATGACAGCATAGGGGCACCAATGTCTTGGGTAGCAAAGCCCAGATTTAAGGATGGAATCTCAGGGGCCAAGTGGGTACCCCATTATGAAAGCAGCAATTTCAGCCCTGGCTGCCTGTGTTATGCTGGGGACTGATATCAGGGAGAGAACCTGGGTGTCACAATCTCAAGATCTGAGCAGAGAGAGACCTCAAATGTAGCTTTAGATATCTGAGTGATGAAAATTTTCTCTAACAATTTATGGTCATGGAACTGGAGGGGGGGGGGTCGTGTCAGTTGAAGGTGCTGCTACCTGGTGCCTGTCTACTTACTGGAGTTCATAAAAGATTTTAACAAGTAAACCATTAAGGTTGGATCACGTAGAAGTGTTAAAAGGAAGGTCTCCCCCCTCCTCTCATAGGACCATACCTACACCAATGAATGCATCCTGGCTGGTGAAAATCTTGTGTCGGACAGCCAGTGTCTGCACAATAAAATTTTGTAGACTTGAATGTGACTTACCTGTAGAGCAAGAACAGGGTCCCATTCAAGTTCATTAGTAAGTGCTGACAGCCCAATATAACATTTTTTCTGGTTGAGATGCAGACATCAATAGTAGTGGCAACCATTGGAGTAGGCAAGTACAGATCCACGGGGGGGGGGGGGGGGGAATCTAGCTATGTGTGTGGGGAGGGGTTACATTTTCTACTAGCCTGATTGGAGAGGCCACTGCCCCAATCGGGGAATGCTTTGCATTCATTGCAAGAATGCCTCTGAAATGGTGAATGTGCCAAGTGGCCAATCTTGTTTTCACAATGCAACAGGGCGGCCTCTCGGCACAGGGCCCAGAAGCTAGTGGCAACATAATAGCAGCGGTGTCTACTACAGTGGCTTCCAGTTTCTAGGAGGGACCCCACAGGTATACAGATTTACATTGGTCCAAGCTGGAACTAAGTAGGAATATCCATACCTGAAATGCAGCCTATAGCACCCACCAAGCTCATAATACAGAGAGTGAGACAACTCAACGAACACACAAGACGCATTACGGGACTTCTCTGTAAACTCACCTCCACAAGTCTGGGTGTTGAACAGAGGAAAGTGCATCACATCGGGCGTCTCATTTCCATCTCCTTCAAAGACATAGCAGCTTTTAGTTGGAGGGCACTCATAACTTTCTTCAGTGTTCTTTGGGAAAGGAATCCGGTGAGCCTTGCAGTAGTCGGTTGTTTTTTTCACCGTCTAGTTAAAGAGAAAAAAAAAAAAAAATATGTTAAAAAAGTGTGCCCATTGTTCTCCAATAGTGATAATAGAACAAGCCTGGGTTCAGCAAGTTAATGTTTCTCAAATCATGCTCACGATTCAGTAAACCCCAAATTTTGAGCTGAATCATGTTGATCTTCTATTGATTAGCCATCAGCTCTGACCAGATGTTAAAATTGGTTTCAAGGATGCCCACAGTAAAGATCTACTGTGGCACAGTGTATTTGAATGTCATTTAACCACTTGCTGACAGCATGACAACATCGTACGGCGGCAAAGTGGACCTCCAGGGCCGGATCACCTACCTAGTATGTGATCTAGCAGTTCTAAGTTGAAGGGCACGCTCGTGCTGGCTGTGATTAGGAACAGCACAATCTGATCATCGGGTGCTTGGGCCAATGGATATCTGCCGGCATCCGCTAATCGGCAAGGAGACGCACAGGGCGAATGGCTGCTGATGTAAACAGTGCCGAGCTCCGTCCTGTCAGCAGGGATGTGATGGATTTCATTTCCCTGCAAAGCACATCCCTTAGTGAAAGCAGCATATTGTACACAAACACTGGATAGGCACACATTTAACCCTTTGATCCCCCAGAGGTTTAACCCCTTAGCAGTGTCATTAGTACATATTGCCCCGAACACACGGTCGGATTTTCCGATGGAAAATGTCCGATCGGAGCGTGTTGTCGGAAATTCCGACCGTGTGTGGGCTCCATTGGACATTTTCCATCGGATTTTCCGACACACAAAGTTTGAGAGCAGGATATAAAATTTTCCAACAACAAAATCCGTTGTCGGAAATTCCGATCGTGTGTACACAAATCCGACGGACAAAGTGCCACGCATGCTCAGAATAAAGAGATGAAAGCTATTGGCTACTGCCCCGTTTATATAGTCCCAACGTACGTGTTTTACGTCATCGCGTTCAGAATGATCGGATTTTCCGACAACTTTGTGTGACCGTGTGTATGCAAGACAAGTTTGAGCCAACATCCGTCGGAAAAAATCCTAGGATTTTGTTGTCGGAATGTCCCATCAATGTCCTACCGTGTGTACGGGGCATTAGTGTCACCAATTCCCACAAAGTGTCAGATCGTCCACCGCAATATCCTAGTCTCACTATAAGTCGTTGATCACCGCCATTACTAGTATAAAAAAAAATCCAGTATATACTATATCGCATAGTTTGTAGATGCTAGAACGTAAACCAATATATGCAAGATTTTTTATTTTACCAAAAATATATAACTGAATACATATGGACTTAAAAAAATAAATCACATTTCTTCATAAATTTATTGGATGTTTTATAACAAATTAAATAATTGTTTTTCCAAATTTTTGGTAATTTTTCATTCTATTAGCGCACAAACAAAAAAACCCAGTGGTGATCTAATACCACCAAAAGAAAGCTCTATTTGTGGGAAAAAGTATGTAAAATTATATTTGGGTACAGCGTTACACGACCGCGCAATTGTCAGTTAAAGTAATGCCGTGCTGTATCGCAAAACATGGACTGGGCATGAAGGGAGGGGGGTAAACCTTCCGAAGGGTAAGTGATTAAAGAAAAAAAAAAAGAAAAAAAAATTGAGCTCCTTTTAATAGGTCGTTGCACTTTTCAATAAGCCAACAATGAAATTTAATTTCCTGAAAATTTTACTTTTCCTTTGTAATGTGCAGAAAGTGCTGCAGCAGCTCTGACCTTTTACAGAGACGGACCCCTTCATTAGGCAGGATTAGGATACCCTTCCAGGCATGTTATGTAAAGAAATGACACATTTTAAAGTCTAACTTTAAGCATAAAAAAAATTATTATTAATAAAATCATAACTGAATGGGTTTTTTAAAAATAGTTTTTGCATTGGTACATGGAACATGTGCCCACCGCTCAATACTAGTTATGTGACACCCCCTTGCCCATTAGCCCATAAAATTGGCACTTTTAGCTTTGCTCCCATCGATTTCAGTGGGGTTTGGGTTCGGCATTCAAATGTCTTTGAAGTTCTCTGAACACTTGAACCAAACCCAGGGCAGCTCAGCACTAATCATTTCATGACTTTTTTTTAAATCAGTTCTATATCTGATGTTGGCGAGTTGCATCAAATGAAATTTGATTACCTCGAAAGGATCTCCTTGACTGAAGTCAAAAGATAAAATCAGATCTACTTTGCGATAAGGAGGTAACACCAACGGGTACGGCGTATTGATTTCCAACCCAGCGTCCACCAGACTGATTTGCTTTTTACGAAAGAGGGGGCAGTTTTCCGGGATTTTAGCTGGGAAATAAATCAAAGAAAATATTAACCCACAAAATAATAAAGTCAAAAACTTTGTGAGTATGCTATTAATTTAGGCAAAAAAAAACAAACAAACAAAACACACACAACACACAACACATTTTCTGAAAAAAAAAAAATATTTGAAATTTATTTTAGAGTACATTCAGAGGTCTGTGTGCCCCCCCCCCCATTTTTTTGTTAAATGGCAATGAATTTGTCACTTTCTAGAGCAAGGATGGAAAAAATAAAATTGCAGAGTCACCCAAATATGCATACCAGACCCTTCGAGTCTGGTATGGATTTTAAGGGGTACCTTGTGCCAAAGAAACCCCCCCCTTTAATCCAAGCATGCAGAAGAGAGAGAGAGAGAATTACAACCTCGGCTTGGGCTCCGACAAGGCCAACCATGCAGCCTGGCTTTTTAGTGAAGCAGGGGAACAAGTGTGTGCCCCTCCTGCATACCAGGCCATCTCCCTCCACCCTAAAAAAGGCCCTCATTTGAAAATCCATCAATCACTATGCCTGCCAAATAACCAAAATTAACATGGTGCACCAAGACAAATCCTGATGGTACCACTTGCCAAATGACACCAACCCAAGCTCTCATCAGCTATATAAAAGGAACACTCAGGGATAGTGGTGGCATTGGCTATATTTGGGCAATTATATCACAGCTATCCCCATCCCTTTACTTACGTGGTTGGAAATTCCTGGCCATGTAAGTCAATGGTGCCCATGGTGACATCAGCTGTAGGAATGCTTCCTTGGCAACCATTGACAAACTAAAATATGCAATTGGTAGAAATATTTCTATAAAATGATCAGCTTTTGCCAAACTGTTGGCCAATGAGTAAATGTTTAGGCGTTTATCAATCACTGAAAAGCCCATTTGGTCCGACCTGTTGGTTCATCACTAGTTTCTAGATATGATGAGTGGGCAGGACAGGATCCCCACAATGTGATCACAGTAACAGCCAATTACAGTGCTGATTAAGTCACTCCCCTTGACTTAAGACCTAGTTAAAAGGACAGGGTGGGTAGGAAGGTGTAAAGAACAATGTAATGTTCTGGAGGTGCAATAACTCCCCTTATTTTCCTGGAAAACGTCTCCCTTGCTAATACTTTTTCCCCGAAACCAACATGGCAGCATACATATAGCGCACCACCCTTATCTCCTCCCACAGGACTGGTATAAATCTATAAAAAAGACCCACCACATTCTTTATCCTCAAGGTCTACATCTTCACACCATTATACTTGTCAGAATGAGTCTAGTCCCTTACCTGCCAATGATAGACGTGTCCACCTGGGTTCAGCCTCTTCCATGAAGAGTCGCACATCATAGGTTGCTAAATGTACAAACATCGAAGCCCCTTCTGGTCGCGTATTGGGGCTGATGAGTTTTTTCAACTAAAAATGCTATGCCTCAGGTAGCGCTCTTTGTGGTCATGATTTGGTGTTAAGAGCGGTCTACATTTTTCTTTCCCTGTTAATTTCTTTACATTTCCTTAAAGTGGTTGTAAAGGTTCAGTTTAAAAAAAAAAAACAAATGTCATACTTACCTCCACTGTGTAGTTGGTTTTGCACAGAGTGGCCCTGATCCTCCTCTTCTGGGGTCCCTCAGCTGCGCTCCCGGCTTCTCCAGTGGACACCCGTGCAGGTATGCTCCCCTGTCCTGCTTCTGCGTCTATTCACACAAAAAAGTAGGACTCGGCCCCGCCCTTCGTGTCATTGGATTTAGATAGATTGATAGCAGCACAGCCATTGGCTCCTGCTGCTGTCAATCAGGACACGAGATGCCAGCTGGAGCTGGTGTTCTCATTCCAGGCCTGGGAATTACGGGGCTTGATTAAGTATAAGGAGGGCTCTGCTGCAGCACATGCGGTTTTTCACTTTAATGCATAGAATGCATTAAGGTGAAAAACAGTGAGGGTTCACAGTCCCTTTAAGGCTTCCTATTATCTAAGATGATTATTTTTAATCTCCAATGATGGGCATATGCATGCTTGCCAATGTAATGGACAGTTTGGTGCGCTGTAGCATCTGGGAAAGATTTGCACATGTGCAGTGCCCAGGGATCATCTGGCTTCCGTCTTGAAAGTAGTTGCTGATGATTCATACCATGCTTAGTGCATGGATTCCCTTCAGCCACCTAGGTATGAGAAAAGATGCCCTGAAGGAGAGTAGCAACTCAGGAGGATATATTTATTTCATGCATCCTTGGCAGGAGGTCTCTTGGGTAGGAGGATTTGGTTTTATTGGGTTCTTGCATTTTTACTGTTCCAATATTTTTTTTGGAACTCCATACTTCTTGCTCTTAGCAATATTCTTTCATCTTCTGCAGCCTCTGTCACTTGCATCAGTATGAGCATTCCACCATGTGAGCAAAAACTCTGCATGCTTAGGAAGGGACAAACATTATGAAAAGTGCACCCTTAGCTATCCTCTTTACTTACCATAAACATGGCCCTTTTGGATTTTTGTTGCAGCCCTGGCCCACTCTAGTTCTTACTTTAGAAAGTCTTGGAGTGTCTTCAGGTCATGGGATAGAAGACAGTGGTTCATCAAGCCACTGCAGATCCTGCCCTAGATATAGAATGAGTTCTCATGAGTGGAGATACTCTTCTTCCCCTGAGCATACATAGCAACCAAGAAACGCTAGGCCTGAGGTGCAGATCCCTTGCCAGATAAGCTCATCTGAAAACTGCCCATGGGACCTCACTAGGGACAGAAACCAAGTCATAAAATAATGTCCCTCTTGAAGCAGGCCCTTCAAGGAGTGCCTGTTGGAGCTGTCTACCCACTTAAAGTTAACAGAGCCATGCCACAATGTTCAAGACATGGGTCCAGGGAAACTCATCAAACTCCCTTCTAACTACGGAAGTTCCAGGCACATCTCAGCAGACATTAACTTCAGCACAGAGGGTTAATTTGCTCAAAATGTCAACCCCTGCCATACATTCAACCCTTCCTGATGCAGAGAAGAGTCAAAAGAGCTGATCTCAGTTCTGGCCTCACTCAGGGAACAGGGCCTTCAAGTCCATCACTACCTGTAGTTGGCACAGAATCAAGACCAACTCTTATGCCCCGTACACACTGGACATAGATCGGACATTCCGACAACAAAATCCATGAACTTTTCTCCGACGGATGTTGGCTCAAACTTGTCTTGCTTACACCACGGTCACACAAAGTTGTCGGAAAATCCGATCGTTCTGAACACGATGATGTAAAACACGTACGTCGGGACTATAAACGGGGCAATAGCCAATAGCTTTCATCTCTTAATTTATTCTGAGCATGCGTGGCACTTTGTCCGTCAGATTTTTCTACACGATCAGAATTTAAGGGATTGGATTTTGTGGTCGGAAAATTTTATAGCCTGCTCTCAAACTTTGGGTGTCGGAAATTCCGATGGAAAAAGTCCGATGGACTTTCCCGACAACAAGTCCGACCGTGTGTACAGGGCATTAGTCCTAACAGACTCCTCTGAAATGTCTGAGGAGTAGGGATGAGCCGAACACCCCCCTGTTCGGTTCGCACCAGAACATGCGAACAGGAAAAAAGTTTGTTCACACACCGTTAAAGTCTATGGGACACATAGAACATGAATAATCAAAAGTGCTAATTTTAAAGGCCAATATGCAAGCTATTGTCATAAAAAGTGTTTGGGGACCTGGGTCCTGCCCCAGGGGACATGGATCAATGCAAAAAAGTTTTAAAAACAGCCGTTTTTTCAGGAGCAGTGATTTTAATAATGCTTAAAGTGAAATAATAAAAGTGTAATATCCCTTTAAATTTCGTACCTGGGGGGTGTCTATAGTATGCCTGTAAAGGGGCGCATGTTTCCTGTGTTTAGAACAGTCTGACAGCAAAATGACATTTTGAAGGAAAAAACCCATTTAAAACTACCCGCGGCTATTGCATTGCCGACAATACACATAGAAGTTCATTGATAAAAATGGCATGGGAATTCCCCAAAGGGAAACCCCGAACCAAAATAAAAAAAAAAAAAAAAAAAAAAAAAAAGCGTGGGGTCCCCCCAAAAATCCATACCAGACCCTTATCCGAGCACGCAACCTGGCAGGCCGCAGGAAAAGAGGGGGGGACGAGAGTGCGCCCCCCCCCTCCTGAACCGTACCAGGCCACATGCCCTCAACATTGGGAGGGTGCTTTGGGGTAGCCCCCCAAAACACCTTGTCCCCATGTTGATGAGGACAAGGGCCTCATCCCCACAGCCCTGGCCGGTGGTTGTGGGGGTCTGCGGGCGGGGGGCTTATCGGAATCTGGAAGCCCCCTTTAACAAGGGGACCCCCAGATCCCGCCCCCCCGTGTTTAATGGTAAGGGGGTACTTACCCCTACCATTTCACTAAAAAAACTATCAAAAATGTTAAAAATGACGAGACAGTTTTTGACAATTCCTTTAAATGCTTCTTCTATCTTCCTTCATCTTCTGGTTCTTCCTCCGGCGTTCTCGTCCAGCATCTCCTCCGCGGCGTCTTCTATCTTCTTCTCCTCGGGCCGCTCCGCACCCATGGAATGGGGGGAGGCTCCCGCTCTTCTCTTCATCTTTTTCATCCTCTTCTCTTCTTCCTTCTCTTCTTCATTTTCTTCTCCGGGCCACTCCGCATCCATGCTGGCATGGAGGGAGGCTCCCGCTGTGTGACGGCACTCCTCGTCTGAAAGTTCTTAAATAATGGGGGGGTGGGGCCACTCGGTGACCCCGCCCCCCCTCTGACACATGGTGACTTGATGGGACTTCCCTGTGACGTCACGGGGAATGCCACAGGGAAGTCCCGTCAAGTCACCGTGCGTCCGAGGGGGGCGGGGTCACTGGATGGCCCCGCCCCCCGTTATTTAAGAACTGTCAGACGAGGAGCGCCGTCACACAGTGGGAGCCTCCCTCCATGCCAGCATGGGTGCGGAGCGACCCGGAGAAGAAAATGGAGAAGAGAAGAAGAGAAGGAGAAGAGCGGGAGCCTGCCCCCCATGCCATGGGTGCGGAGCGGCCCGAGGAGAAGATAGACGACGCCGCGGAGGAGATGCTGGACGAGAACGCCGGAGGAAGATAGAAGAAAGAAGCATTTAAATAAAGGAATTGTCAAAAATTGTCTCGTCATTTTTAACATTGACAGTTTTTTAGTGAAATGGTAGGGGTAAGTACCCCCTTACCATTTCACACGGGGGGGAAGGATCTGGGGGGTCCCCTTGTTAAAGGGGGCTTCCAGATTCCGATAAGCCCCCCGCCCGCAGACCCCCACAACCACTGGCCAGGGTTGTGGGGATGAGGTCCTTGTCCTCATCAACATGGGGACAAGGCGTTTTGGGGGGCTACCCCAAAGCACCCTCCCAATGTTGAGGGCATGTGGCCTGGTATGGTTCAGGAGGGGGGGCGCACTCTCATCCCCCCCTCTTTTCCTGCGGCCTGCCAGGTTGCGTGCTCGGATAAGGGTCTGGTATGTTTTTTTTGGGGGACCCCACGCCGTTTTTTTTTTTGGCGCGGAGTTCCGCTTAATATCCATATTAGACCTGAAGGGCCTGGTATAGAATTTAGGGGGACTCCCACGTCTTTTTTTTAATTTTGGTTCGGGGTTCCCCTTTGGGGAATTCCCATACCGTTTTTATCAATGAACTTCTATGTGTATTGTCGGCAATGCAATAGCCGCGGGTAGTTTTAAATGGGTTTTTCCTTCAAAATGTCATTTTGCTGTCAGACTGTTCTAAACACGGGAAACATGCGCCCCTTTACAGGCCTACTATAGACACCCCCCAGGTACGAAATTTAAAAGGGATATTACACTTTTGTTTGATTTTAAGCATTATTAAAATCACTGCTCCTGAAAAAACGTCAGTTTAAAACTTTTTTTTGCATTGATCCATGTCCCCTGGGGCAGGACCCAGGTCCCCAAACACTTTTTATGACAATAACTTGCATATTAGCCTTTAAAATTAGCACTTTTGATTTCTCCCATAGACTTTTAAAGGGTGTTCCGCGGCATTCGAATTTGCAGCGAACACCCCAAATTGTTCGCTGTTCGGCGAACTTGCGAACAGCCAATGAGGAGCTTTGGCTGGACAGCAAGTGCCACGAAGAGCCAGTTGGGGCCAATCCGGAGGATGATTGTCGAGGGGCTCAGTTTGACACCAAGCTGGCTAACATTTAAATTCCTCATTAGAAATTACCAGTAATCGGGGAAATATTCTAGAGGGTGATTTCTTCATTTAATGTCAGTATCCCAATGCATGAGTTTATTGAGGATGATGAAATTATGTATCCCAATGCTAACTTGGGCCCACTGACATCTTGGGGTGTTCCAGAGAGTCTTCCTTTTGCAGTGGAGGAAACAGTTCATCAGAATCTCCTCACAGATGCGTGGTGGGTACAGCAGGAGACCCTCAGGCTCATCTGCAAGGTCCATTACCCTGGTTACTACTGATACCACCACTTGAGATTGGGGGGCCCCCTACAAACATCTCAAAGTACAAGGCAAGTGGGAATTTTAAACAAGATGTCCAATGTTCTAGAAGCCTGTGCAGCATTTATGGCACTAGCTGCATTGTTGCCTCACATTGAGTCTTCCAGTGACTACACAAGAACAACCTTGCAGTGTCATACTTTCAGAGGAAAGTGGTGCCCGCAGTGAAGTGCTACATAGGGAGCTAGAACCTATTATGGCTCTGACTAAAGGAAATTGCATCATAAAATTGCGATATATCTTCCTGGTGCTCAAAACGTTGAGACAGGCCATCTCTCCGAATCCTTTCCAGATTCCAGTGAGTCCTTCATCAAGAAGTCTTCGTTCAGATCACCCGGACTTAAGAACTTCCATGACAGGACCTGTGTGTCCCAAAACTACAAAGTCCCCGAGATTCCTCTCTTGGTATCCTCACCCTTTGGCAGAAATGGTTGCCCTCACTTGCCTTTGGTATTGTCACCTGGCATATGCTTTCCCCCCTCACTGCCTTTGATCTTGAAGTTCCTCATAAGGCTGTCAGGAGAGAGGATTACAGTGATAGCAATCTTGTCCTATTGGCCCCACATGCTCTGGCCGTGGATCTCAGCCTGTGTCCACCACTAACAGCCAGTGTTCCCACAACTCATGTCTCAGGGGGAGGATCATCCTCTTCAGACTGCAGGTCTCACTTTGAGGTCCAGGAAGTTGAGAGGGAAAGCCTAGAGAAGCTGGAAGGGATCAGGATTTTACAGAACTCCAGGAACTCAACAACAAACATCTACTCCAAGCTCTGAAACCGGTTTATAGCCTTTGCAGAGGGAAGGAATTTAAGTCCACTAAACTGAGAATTTGCTCAGTTAATATCCTTTCTGCAAATGAGATCAGAGTTGGGTCTTTATCGCAATTCTTTGAAGGTGCAGGTTTCCATCATCCAGCCCTTACTAAAAGATGGGCATGCAATCTGCTAGTTGAATGATTTATGAAGACCGTCCTTAACCTGAGCCCTTCAAGATGAACAGTGCCTCCCCAATGGAATCTCACACTGGTGCTGAAGTTCCTGTTACATGCTCCGTTTGCTTTAACAGAAGATAATTCTTTAAGGGACATTACTATTAAAAACGTTTTTTTTAGTCGACATCACTTTGGGAGGTAGAGTCTTAAAGTTGCAAGAACTTGGGGCTATGAAGCTACGCATTCTATTCTTTCCAGATGGTGGTGCTCAATCCTCTACAACAGGTGTCTAAAAGCTTTCTCCTAACAAATAAATTGGTTCTGCCATAGCTTCCAATAGACAGAGCCTTCTCTGCATGAGCTTGGCGTGTCTAGGGTTCTAAAAATCTACCTGCAAACCAAAGCCTCTTCTATTGTTTCAGAAAGGCTGTTTTGCCATTTTGCAGGTTTAAAAAAAGGAAAGGAAGCCCCACCAAGGACTTTGCTTTCTGGATGATGACAATCCAGGGTGATAAATATAGTGGCTGGGCATGAGCCTCATGAAGTGGTGAGGGCTCATTCAATCAGATCCATCTTGAAATTCTGCATAGTGCAGGCAAGGGTGTCCATGTCTATGCAGGGTGACAAATTGGTCATTGTAGCACACCTTTCCAAAGCACTGTTAGGGTGGATCCAGGGGCTCTCACAGAGGTAGACTTCAGCCGGAAGATCATACGGACTTCTGTGTCCAATGTTAAAAAAAGTATCATTGAGCATATTCATTCTCCCTCTTCAGCTCATTATCAAATGTATACTGCAATGTTGGTACCAAGAAAATGAATGCTTACCGTAATTTTCCTTTCCTGGCACCAATCCATGGCAGCATACGAACCCTCCCATTAATCTTGTTATTCCAGGGAACATGGTGGGTCTTCTTAGACTTGTACTGCTCCTGTGGGTGGAGACCTTTCATATGTATGCTGCCATGGACTGACGCCAGGAAAGGACATTTACAGCAAGTATTTGATAAATTTTTCCATTTTGTTTGTTTTGGATAGAGAAGGGCTTTCTCTTGCCGGTTGTGTTTCTTTTAATTCTCTGTTTTAGAGACAACAGTAAGTCAAGGAAAATTACCTTCTAGGCCACTGTGCCCATTGGCAAATGTCCCCTACTGTGTTGGGGACAACGATAAAATGTTGGGATTTTGATCACTTCCTCTTCTAGCAAGAATGGTTGACAGAATAGCAAGTGAATCTCCCCAGTGATTACACAGATGTCAAAAACCTAAGAGCTATGAATACATCCCTACTCTTTCCCCAGCTAGAGAGAACATTTGGGCTAAAAAGTATGAAAGCATTCAAAGTGACTGTCAGCCATCAAATTTCTGTAATAGACAATTTCATAGATGTTGGCAGGTTATTTTTTTATTACAGGATTTTATTATAGCGCTGACAACTTACACAGCAATTTTTCATATACATGGGTAGTACAAGCACATCAGCCCCCTCCATCAAGCAGCTTTCAATCCACGACCTCTAACTCACACTATGGCCCATTTAGACAGGAGCTAATTAATCTGCCAGTGTGTTTTTGGAGTGTGAGGAAACCAAGAGGGAGAACATGCAAACTCTATGCAGTTAGTGACATTGTTGGGATTCAAACCAACACTGTGCTGATCTTAGCCACTGTGTTTATACATATTGGTTGTCATACCTAGCCACTATGCTGCCCTCTGACCTTGCTGCAGTTGGATACTGAAAGGTTGGGGGGGTAGGTATATACCATATAGAATTATATCTGGTTATCAGTCCAAGTAATAACAAAATGCTGATTAAGGCTGGCCAGGCATGGTTGGAATCTTGGACGGTGCAGCAGGAACCGGACGAGATTCCAAACGTTAATGGGCAGGCTGAATGTACTAAATTGACCGATCAACCAACTTTGGTACAACCGGGCTAGCCTGCCAGATTCTCTTACGATTATCGCTAGCAGCTGCTTTAACTGTTAGCAATAACAACAGTCTTCTCCCAATGTGGCTTCCCCGCCCGCGCCAGGAGAATAGTTCTACAGAAGGGATTGCTGTTGTCATGAGCATTTGTGATAGGGGGAACATGCAAAATTTCTTTCCTGCAAACAGTGGTTGCAGGAAAGAAATTTGCACCATGTATGGCCAGCCTTTGAGAATAAATATTAAATAAAATTTCGCGCAATATTTGTGAAATAAAGTTCAAACTCTAATGACTGCTGAATAATGAATTCCTTTTCCAGGCATATGGTGGTTACTGCGATTAATTGGAAGGTGTGGAAAAAACAGCATAGACTATAATAATTATACCACCCTGTAACTAGCATGTGCATAAGCCTGTAACATAATCTGGTGATAATATAACCATACAATCTTCTATAACTCACAAATGCTGATCCACATTTAGATAAAAATTCATATATCAATTGTAATCTTCTAAGGTTCCGCTGACAATAAACCGTGCAAATAAAACAAACGTGGAATCTAAAATTGCATAATATAAATGTGCAGTCTTAAATAATAAGTTCATAAAAAATTTCCTAAAAAGTCCGTTTTGTTCGTGTGATTCCGTGCAGATTTTATGCTGTCAAAGTGAATCTAGTATAGGTGAGTGAATTTTTAAAGAATATCTGTGAATAGTTCTTATAAAAGTTCTTTTGTGATAAAAAAATCTTTCTGCTGTGGGTGTCTCCCAGTGTGGTCTCACAGAACTCTCACCTTACATAGGAGATAATCAGGCATTCAGTAGTATGTCTTTGTATAGAAGTGGTGTTCTGGCAGCTTCTTCTTTTCTATGCTATATCTCCTCCAGCGTTCCTTTCCCTGCAGCTCCGCTCTAGTAAACTCAGTGTTGGTGAGATAAAATAGGTGGGGGGGAGGAGAAAGGAGGCTCCACTAGTGTATTAACTTTTTAAAATCAAAGGGGTAGCATTTATTAAGTATTACTCTTACATTTAGTATGATTAAAACAGGCAAAGTAAACGAAAAAACGATCTGGCGTTCTCAGCGCCCTCTCACAATATAGCATAGAAAAGAAGAAGCTGCCAGAACACCACTTCTATACAAAGACATACTACTGAATGCCTGATTATCTCCTATGTAAGGTGAGAGTTCTGTGAGACCACACTGGGAGACACCCACAGCAGAAAGATTTTTTTATCACAAAAGAACTTTTATAAGAACTATTCACAGATATTCTTTAAAAATTCACTCACCTATACTAGATTCACTTTGACAGCATAAAATCTGCACGGAATCACACGAACAAAACGGACTTTTTAGGAAATTTTTTATGAACTTATTATTTAAGACTGCACATTTATATTATGCAATTTTAGATTCCACGTTTGTTTTATTTGCACGGTTTATTGTCAGCGGAACCTTAGAAGATTACAATTGATATATGAATTTTTATCTAAATGTGGATCAGCATTTGTGAGTTATAGAAGATTGTATGGTTATATTATCACCAGATTATGTTACAGGCTTATGCACATGCTAGTTACAGGGTGGTATAATTATTATAGTCTATGCTGTTTTTTCCACACCTTCCAATTAATCGCAGTAACCACCATATGCCTGGAAAAGGAATTCATTATTCAGCAGTCATTAGAGTTTGAACCTTATTTCACAAATATTGCGCGAAATTTTATTTAATATTTATTCCAATAGTGTTTTGTGTGAACACCCTCATTTTGCGGCAATATTAGTATTTATGCACAGCAGTTTATTTAATACAGCACTTTTTATTTTTGATCACCTTTATTGTGTCACATCCACTAGCGCGAAGGAAAACATTTACACAAACAGCCTTTGAGAATGTTTCTTTGTTGCAATGTCATACATATGCTCACCTTTGCATTTGTAGAGGAAATTGTTTGTCGTTCCCCATTTCCACTCCGCAAAACAAGATGTGAGGTTCTTCACCACTTTGACATGATTATAGACCTCTAGAGAAGAGAAATGTTTTTTCTTTCTGGAAGCAACCCGTGACCAGGCAAGACTAAACGTGTGTGGTATTAACTTTGTGCTAATGACACACATGCTCCACATGTATATGTATCCCCCAAATACTTTACTGGGCAACGCCATCTTTCCCCACATTTGTAAAATGGAGAGAATGTCCAATATTTAATGAAAAATTGAAAAAAATAGTGCATGTACTTTAATCTTAAAGTATTGGTGTTGATAAATATAATCTGATTACTGGGCAGGAGGCATTTACACCCCAGAGATGTCCCCAGTCTCATTGGTTTGTAGTGTAATGTAACAAAAAATTGCAAGTTAGACTTAACGGTAACTTGTTTTCCAATAGGCTTTCAGGACAGCACCCGAGAGATCATGGCTCCTCCTCCCACAGGAAACACCTCATCAATTAAGTCTTTAAATTGGAGCCCTCCACGTTGCCTCGTCAGTTGTTTGTAGAGAACTCCAGTCCCAGCTGCAACACATAAGCGACAGTTATATCATAGTATTACAGCATTAGCATAAAAAAGGGCGGTTACTGCTGTCCTGAAAGCCTATTGGAAAACAAGTTACCGTTAAGTCTAACTTGCAATTTTCCAAAAAGTCTTTCAGGACAGCACCCGAGAGGATAATCGAGACTTACTCCATTTAGAGTGGGACAACAGCCTGTAAGACTTTCCTTCCAAAAAGCCTGGTCCCCAGCCGTCATGAGGTCTAACCTATAATGAAGGGCAAAGGTTGTCAGACTTGTCCAAGTAGCTGCCTTACAGATTTGTTCGGGGGTGGCGCCAGCTTTTTCTGCCCAACTCACCGCCGAAGCTCTTGTAGAATGAGCCCGGACATTCACTGGACTCTCTTGACCTGTAAGGGAATAGGCTTCTGAGATAGCCATTCTCAACCATCTGGCAATGGTTCCTCTAGAAGCTTGTCTTCCTTTTTTATTACCGGAAAATAAAACAAATAGAGCATCTGAACATCTAAAGTCTTTAGTGTTTTCCAAGTAACTCAAGACTGCTTTTAACATCCAGGGTATGGAATTCTTCCTTACACGATGGATTAGAACAAAAAGGTAGGAAGTATTATTTCCGGAGTTCGATTCTGGATCAAAGCGACCTTCGGCAAAAAATTAGGATCCGTCTTCAGAACAATTCGGTCTGAAAAAATGGAAAAGAAAGGCTCCCTGATTGATAAGGCTTGCAGCTCACTGACTCTTCGAGCTGTTGTAACAGCCACTAAAAAAAAACTGTTTTCAAAGTAATTAATTTCAGGGAGGCTAAATTAATGGGTTCAAAAGGTTCCTTGGTCAGGGCCTGTAGAACCACCGATAAGTCCCATGCTGGACAGCTTTTGATTACCACTGGTCTAGACCGGGTAAGAGCTTTGAAGAATCTTATTACTAGGGGTTCTGATGAAATGGATTTTTCCAGGAATACCCCCAGCGCAGCAACTTGAACCTTCAGGGTGCTGACCGCTAGGCCCTTGTCCGCCCCTTCTTGCAGGAACTCAACAGAAGAAGTTTGTTTTGGTGATCTGTCAGATGCTGTGCACCAGGAGTTGAAGATTTTCCAAACTTTGGAATATATTGCTCTTGGAACCTTCTTTCTACTGGATAGGAGGGTAGCTACCAACCTATCCGAGAAACCTTTTCTCTTCAAGAGCTGTTCCTCAGTAGCCAGGCCGTGAGCTTTAGTTTTGCTACTTCCCGGTGAAGCAGAGGACCTTGTAACGCAAGGTCTTTTCTTAACGGAAGGTGCCAGTATGGTTTTAGTTGCATCTGAAGGGATGAAAACCAAGGCCTTTGAGGATCACTGTTGTATCCTCCTTCCTGATTTTTGGTATGACCCGAGGGATAGGCTGAAACGGGGGGAATGCGTAACAGAGGTGAAATTTCCAATCGTGCACCAGAGCATCCACTCCGTGATGCCTCGTTCCTGTTCAGGGAGAAGAAGCGAGACATTTGCGAGTTTTCCTGGGTGGCAAAGAGATCCACTCTTGGGCGCCCCATTTCTGCACTATTAAATGGAAGACTTCTGGATTCAATTGCCACTCTGCTTCCAATATCTGGTTCCTGCTTAGGAAGTCCGCTACTCTGTTTAGGGTCCCTTTTAAATGGACCGTGGATAAGGATAGAGTATGGAGCTCTGCCCAACTCAGAATGCCTTTTGCCAGGCTTTGCAGAACTTTGCTTCTGGTTCCCCCCTGTCTGTTTATGTAAGCCACCGCCGTGGCATTGTCTGACAGGATCTGAGTATGCTGCCCCTGGACTTCTTTCACAAAGGTCAGTAAGGCCATCTCTATAGCTTTTAGTTCCCTCTAATTTGAGGACCTCAGTGCATCTTTTGTGGCCCACCGGCCGCTCATGAGCCCCCCAACCCCAGGAACTGGCATCGGTCGTCAACCTCACCTGGGTTGGGAAGGACCATAACAGACCCTCTGAATACCTTGTCTGGGTCTTCCACCACCAAAGACTTCTTTTTACTGAAGTAGGGATCTTCACTAATGAATCCTGCTGGTGATTCCAGGTTTTTAACAGGAAACTTTGCAGAGATCTGAAGTGGAGCTTTGCCCACTGGATGGCCGGTATGGAAGAGGTCAGGGTTCCCAATGCTGACATGACCTTCCTGATGGACAGAAATTGATTGGACTGTAGCAGTGACACCCCTTATACCAACTTTTTCTGTTTTTCCTCTGGAAAAAAATTTTTTTGTTCCAAAGAGTTGATACGGAAACCCAGGAATAACACTTCCTGTGAGGGAATCAGATTTGATTTTTGAAGGTTTAAAATCCACCCTATGGATTCTATGTGAACACGGGCTCTGAGCAAATTTTCTTGAAGACCTTCTCTGGTCTGGGCAAAAAACAGCAGGTCGTCCAGATAAGGAATAACTGAGATCCCCTCTAGACGCAGAGGCGCCAGAGCTTCGGCCATTATTTTCGTGAAGACCTTTGGGGATGATGACAGACCAAACGGGAGTGCTCTGAATTGTAGATGTACCACCCTCTTCTCTTCTTTCAGTGCTAACCTCAGATATTTCTGTGACCTGGCGGCAATAGGAATGTGGAGGTAGGCATCTTGTAAATCTATTGATGCCATATAGCACCCTTGATACAGGTTTCTTACTGAAAATATTGAATCCATCCGAAACCTTCTGTACTCCGATTTGTTCAGCATTTTGAGATTCAGGATAAGACGGAACTTCCCTGAACCAGAAAAACATGTGAGTAGAACCCCTGGAAGAACTCCCCTGCCGGGACCGGAACAATGACTTTCTGATTTTTCAGTTCCTGAATTAGGGACCTCATGGCGAAAGCCTTGACTGCATCCCTTGGAACATTTGTCACCAGGAATCTTTTTGGAGGTTCTTCCGTGAATTCTATCACATACCCCTGGGAGAGCATATTTACAACAAACTGATTTGAAGAAATGGCTCTCCACTGAGGAAGAAACTACTGGAGTCTTCCCCCGACCTTGAAGGAGTCATTGTGGTTTTGCGGAGGCCGCAGGAGGATTGAAGAGGACTCTACCCCTACCTTTGGGCTTCTGAGAAGACCATGACTTCCTCTTACCCTGCGTTTTTCCTTCCTGCTGACCTGTTTGGGGCCGAAAGAAACGCTTACGGGTTTTCACCTGCTTTTTCTTAACCGGAAACTACTTTTTCTTATCTGCCGTACGGTCAAGAATGGACTCTAGCTCTGAACCGAATAGCAGATCACCTGCAAACGGAATACCACACAGTCTGTTTTTAGATGCAGCATTCCCTGGCCACGTCTTCAGCCATAAGGCCCTTCTGGCAGAATTAGTTAAAGCTGCTGACCTTGCTGACATGCGGATAGATTCCGCAGACGCATCCACAATATAGGATATTGCTGCAGACAGGGTTGAAAAAGAGTCTAGAATCTCCTGTTTTGAGGAATCTGCTATGACATGGGCTTTCAACTGGTTAACCCAGTGATCTAAGTTCCTTGCAACACAGGTTGTTGCCATTGCTGGTTTCAGATTGTGCATCACTGATTGCCAGGTTCTTTTAAGAAGCAGGTCCATACTTTTGTCCATAGGCTCCTTCAGAGTGCCCATATCCTCAAAGGCGAGGTCCGTAGACTTAGAGACCTGAGAAAAGGCAGAGTCTAATTTTGGAACCTTATTCCATATAGAATCTGGATTTTCCTCAAATGGAAATCTTTTCTTGTGAGCCCGGGAAAAGAAAGGCTTTTTTTCAGGTTCCAGCCACTCTTTTTTAATCATATCAGTGATAACTGAATGGACTGGAAAAGAACGGCCTTTTGAATCTCCTAAACCAGCATACATGCGGTCATGCAGGGAGAGTTCCTTCTTTTCCTCTATCCTCAAAGTGGCATGGATTACCTTCAGGAGTCCTCCCACCTCTTCTAGTGACAATTTGTATTTAGAAGCAGCATCCGATTCATTTTCCTCCTCCTCAGAATCTGTATCATCTGGAGCGAGGGAAACTGACCCTTGGGAAGCATCCTGGGATATCGGACCCCCAAAAATTATTTGAGAGCCGCCCTTGGGTTCTGAAGATGGCTGCGGAACCAAAGAATCCCTAGAGGGACCTGGTTCCTCTCTTAGGTTAGACCTAAAAGCTTGAAAGGTGGCCCGGAGCTCATCCTTTATTGTTGAAACCAAGTCGCCACATACGGATGGAGTCTCCTCTCTGACCAAATTTGTAATGCACTCTGCACAAAGCATTGGTCCAAGCATCGCTTATTTTCTCTTTGCAGACAGGGCACCTTTTCTTGACTGGTTGGGCAGAACCTTTGGCCTGGACAAACAGAAAAGAGACATGGAACCACGCTTAAAAGGCTGCAATACAGCGCAAATAAGACACCCAGGTGCACGAAGATAACATCTCACTTTCCATGTGCCCAGCAAGCCACCACCACCTAATCCCCTGTTGTAGGGCAGATATACTAAATCTAGCCACTGCAACATACATTCCCATGGAGGGGAGGGGGGAAAAGGGCGAGTAACCCCCCACAGGAGAAAACGGCCCCGGGTAATAGAGGACACAGTCCCTTACCTTAGCCTTGCTGGTGCCTTGGCTTGCCCCCTTATCCGCTGCATCGCTATCCATAGCTGTCTGCGGTGCGTGGTGAAACAACCGGTTCCAGATTCAAAAACACCGCTGCGCTGACCTGGAACCGGAAATAAGGCACCAGGTGACCCTGCCCTCTCCCACTGCGCTTTGCTACTGGAAATGATGCGCGCGCCGACCCGGAAGTGCTGCCTCCTCCCATTACAGGACGTGGCCGAAGCGCTCTTCTGCCACCAGATACATGGCGGCCGCCACCGCTCGTTCCTCCAATGAAGCCCGCAGGGAACAGAGGACGGCTGCCTGTCTGGCCAAAAAATTTGGAGGCAGCACCCCCAGACATACAGGCTCTCCCCGAGCACGGAAGAGAGAGAGGGAGCCCACGGGACCATCCATCTGAGAGGCAAGTGCGAGGCTCACTCTCCTAGCCATAAAAAGACCTAACAGGTGAGAACCTGTGTCTCCCAGGATAAACCTGAGAGATCATGGCTCCCACCAGAGGTGTTCCTCCAGCTGGAGGAAACAAAAAAACTGACGAGGCAACGTGGAGGGCTCCAATTTAAAGACTTAATTGATGAGTAGGGATGAGCTTCGAGTTCGAGTCGAACTCATGTTCGACTCGAACATTGGCTGTTCGCAAGTTCACCGAACAATTTGGGGTGTTCGCGGCAAATTCGAATGCCGCGGAACACCCTTTAAAAGTCTATGGGAGAAATCAAAAGTGCTAATTTTAAAGGCTTATATGCAAGTTATTGTCATAAAAAGTGTTTGGGGACCCGGGTCCTGCCCCAGGGGACATGTATCAATGCAAAAAAATAGTTTTAAAAACGGACGTTTTTTCAGGAGCAGTGATTTTAATAATGCTTAAAGTTAAATAAAAGTGTAATATCCCTTTAAATTTCGTACCTGGGGGGTGTCTATAGTATGCCTGTAAAGGGGCGCATGTTTCCCGTGTTTAGAACAGTCTGACAGCAAAATGACATTTCGAAGGAAAAAACTCATTTAAAACTACCCGCGGCTATTAATGAATTGCCGGTCCGACAATACACATAAAAGTTCATTGATAAAAACGGCATGGGAATTCCCCACAGGGAAACCCCGAACCAAAATTTAAAAAAAAAAAAAAAAAAAAATGAAGTGGGAGTCCCCCTAAATTCCATACCAGGCCCTTCAGGTCTGGTATGAATTTTAAGGGGAACCCCGCGCCAAAAAAAAAAAAAAAAAACGGCGTGGGGTTCCCCCAAAAATCCATACCAGACCCTTATCCGAGCACACAACCTGGCAGGCCGCAGGAAAAGAGGGGGGGACGAGAGTGCGGCCCCCCCCTCCTGAACCGTACCAGGCCACATGCCCTCAACATTGGGAGGGTGCTTTGGGGTAGCCCCCCAAAACACCTTGTCCCCATGTTGATGAGGACAAGGGCCTCATCCCCACAACCGTGGCCGGTGGTTGTGGGGGTCTGCGGGCGGGGGGCTTATCGGAATCTGGAAGCCCCCTTTAACAAGGGGACCCCCAGATCCCGGCCCCCCCCTGTGTGAAATGGTAAGGGGGTACTTACCCCTACCATTTCACTAAAAAAAAAAAGTGTCAAAATAGTTAAAAATGACGAGACAGTTTTTGACAATTCCTTTATTTAAATGCTTCTTCTATCTTCCTTCATCTTCTTCTTCTTCTGGTTCTTCTGGCTCTTCTGGTTCTTCCTCCGGCGTTCTCGTCCAGCATCTCCTCCGCGGCGTCTTCCATCTTCTCCTCGGGCCGCTCCGCACCCATGGCATGAGGGGAGGCTCCCACTCTTCTCTTCATCTTCTTCATCTTCATCTTCTCTTCTTAATTTTCTTCTTCGGGCCGCTCCGCATCCATGCATGGAGGGAGGCTCCCGCTGTGTGACGGCGTCTCCTCGTCTGACGGTTCTTAAATAACGGGGGGCGGTGCCACCCGGTGACCCCGCCCCCCTCTGACGCACGGGACATGACGGGACTTCTCTGTGGCATTCCCCGTGACGTCAGAGAAGATGAAGATGAAGATGAAGAAGATGAAGAAGAGAAGAGGATGAAGAAGAAGATGAAGAGAAGAGCGGGAGCCTCCCCTCATGCCATGGGTGCGGAGCGGCCCGAGGAGAAGAAGATAGAAGACGCTGCGGAGGAGATGCTGGACGAGAACGCCGGAGGAAGAACCAGAAGAGCCAGAAGAAGAAGAAGATGAAGGAAGATAGAAGAAGCATTTAAATAAAGGAATTGTCAAAAACTGTCTCTTGTCATTTTTAACTATTTTGACACTTTTTTAGTGAAATGGTAGGGGTAAGTACCCCCCTACCATTTCACACAGGGGGGGGCACGGGATCTGGGGGTCCCCTTGTTAAAGGGGGCTTCCAGATTCCGATAAGCCCCCCGCCCACAGACCCCCACAACAACCGGCCACGGTTGTGGGGATGAGGCCCTTGTCCTCATCAACATGGGGACAAGGTGTTTTGGGGGGCTACCCCAAAGCACCCTCCCAATGTTGAGGGCATGTGGCCTGGTACGGTTCAAGAGGGGGGGGCCGCACTCTCGTCCCCCCCTCTTTTCCTGCGGCCTGCCAGGTTGCGTGCTCGGATAAGAGTCTGGTATGGATTTTTGTGGGAACCCCACACCGTTTTTTTGTTTTTTTTTTGGCGCTGGGTTCCCCTTAAAATCCATACCAGACCTGAAGGGCCTGGTATGGAATTTAGGGGGACTCCCACTTCATTTTTTTTTTTTTAATTTTGGTTCGGGGTTTCCCTGTGGGGAATTCCCATGCCGTTTTTATCAATGAACTTCTATGTGTATTGTCGGCAATGCAATAGCCGCGGGTAGTTTTAAATGGCTTTTTTCCTTCGAAATGTCATTTTGCTGTCAGGCTGTTCTAAACACGGGAAACATGCGCCCCTTTACAGGCATACTATAGACACCCCCCAGGTATGAAATTTAAAAGGGATATTACACTTTTATTGTTTGACTTTAAGCATTATTAAAATCACTGCTCCTGAAAAAACGGACGTTTTTAAAACTTTTTTTTGCATTGATCCATGTCCCCTGGGGCAGGACCCAGGTCCCCAAACACTTTTTATGACAATAACTTGCATATAAGCCTTTAAAATTAGCACTTTTGATTATTCATGTTCGTGTCCCATAGACTTTAACGGTGTTCGAGCAAACTTTTTTCCTGTTCGCATGTTCTGGTGCGAACCGAACAGGGGGGTGTTCGACTCATCCCTATTGATGAGGTGTTTCCTGTGGGAGGAGGAGCCATGATCTCTCGGGTGCTGTCCTGAAAGACGTTTTGGAAATAGAAATTGAAGGGTCACATCACTGCCAAGAGGTCCAGATACTTTTATTGCACTAAAGTCCTGAGTGACAATCCAAAGAGTACCCAATGCATTTTGGGGGTCCAAAAATGCCATAAGGGACATTTCCATAGCAATTCAATATCCCATCTTCAGGCATTTCAGGGGCCAAAAAAAGATTTTCTGCTGCATTATCAATGGTTTAACCTGGCCCCCTGAAAATGTTCCAAACAATAAAGCACAGATCTATTTTGTATCAGCTTAGAGTCCAAATTCCTAAGCCCCAGTTAAGGGGGGATGCATTTGGCCCCTGAATTGCATTGGATTTGTTCTGCTATGAATCAATTTTATCATTAAATTACATCAGACTCTTGAACTTGATGTATTTTCATTTTAACACACAATTTTGAAGTTTGGCTTGGTGAGTCAATGGTATAAAATAATCTGGTGTTCTGGTATATCACAGACTTCATCATAAATTCTAGGAGGAATAAAGCTGGGGGAGTCAATGGCGGAGAAGAACCTGAGTGTTCTGGTAGATCAAACTTAATAGCATGCAATGCCAGGCTGCAGTTTCAAAAACTAGCAAAATCCTCTTGTTTAAAAAAGCGAGAGACACAGAGCGCACGCGAGAGACACAGAGCGCACGCGAGAGACACAGAGCGCACGCGAGAGACACAGAGCGCACGCGAGAGACACAGAGCGCACGCGAGAGACACAGAGCGCACGCGAGAGACACAGAGCGCACGCGAGACACCTGTACAAATCATTAGCAAGACCTCATTTGGAATATGGCATTTAGTTTTGGGATATCAGAGAACTGGAGAAAGTGTAAAAGAAGAGCAACCAAACTGATAAGAGGTATGGAGGAGAGATTTGAGGAACTGAATTTATTCTCTTTCGAGAAGGAGATTAAGGGGGGGGGTATGATCTCCATGTATAAATATATAAGGTGGGGATATGATCACCATGTATAAATACATAAGGGGGATATGATCACCATGAATATAAACTCCATTTCGATTTTTCTCACTCCTTTTAGATTGGAAGCTGTACTAAATGTTTTTAGCACATTTTCATGTCAAAAGTAGAGATGGTAAACATGTTTGAGAAAAATTAATCCAGTAGCAAACCATGTCATAAGCATACTATAGTACACAGTATATACTGATTATATAGATATACTGTAGGGTGTGATATTGGAGATGTGGGTTATAAATGTGATCCATGGTATTACATTCAATGTATACACCTGAACCGGGAATTTAGGAATCTGCTGTGTTATTTCTGGATAGAACAAGATGACATCAGTATCACCATATCTTATAAATCGGACCCCCCACATTACATACCTTGCTTATATTCAGACCAGGAATTTTTTACGATCGCTATGATAAAAGTAAAACAAGATGTCATTATTATCACCCCAAACATAAGTACAGAAGAAAATCACTTTTCCACAGAAGTGCATTTCTGAATTGCTGGAACACTTATTAAATGTCACATGAAGAATGATGTAATTTTGGGGGCGTGACTTGAATGCAGTGGCGGATGCGGTAAAATATTTGGAGGGGGGTGGGGGCAGCAATCAAGCCACCGCCGCACCCCCCCCGGGTCGGTTGGTCACCAGCCCCGCACTTACCCCATCTGGGCTGCAGGCTCTCTGGGCGGCGACTTCACCCTATGTCTCCTCCTTAGTCTTCACAGCAGCTTCCTCTGCGTCTCCTCCCTCTTCCTCGGCGGCCAATAGGATCGCTTCTCTCGGCCAATCATGTTTTAGGATCCCCTTCCTGAGTCGGGATTGGCCGGGGAGGAGATTCAGAAAGACAATAGCAAATATTAATTCACTATTGTCACACAACTGGATGGGCTTACCCTTTTTTGAAGCCAATTAGAGCCTCAAGCTCTAATCATGTGCTGCCACAAAACACCCATTGGAATCAATGCGTCCAGCATGTAGATTAGGCACCGGGTTCATGGATTAAGGGGGTGGCACCCCTGTGCCCTGTATGGATGGGCCGCCATTGCTTGAATGGCCACCTAAAATTGGAGCGCCATCTGGGATCAGCACTCTCTAGTATCCTCCAAGCCTTTAGAGACCCTTTCACTCAGTGGTACTACAGGCAGCAGTGATGATAAATTGGCACAACCACCCGCCACCAACCCGGTCCTGTACAACTCAAATGGCCTGACAGATTTCTCCCCTGGCTCAAGCAGGGAAGATGCACAAGATGGTGGGGAGGACACCACATGAATCCCTGGAAGGACTTCTTGTCCTTAGGATGTTTCTGTACATCGGACAGGAGCGTGGATATCATGGCCATGGCTGCAGCTGCCGTCATGATCCAGATAGCTTTTATTTTTCTACAGTTGACAATTCTGTGTAAAGTAAACATGATTAAGTGGCTATACAGCCACCCCATCACTTCTACAGGTGGCAAAAAGGGGGTCCTTCACCACCCACCATCGCCTGCTAATGTGACTGGTCGCATTGGATGCACTAGACAGAGGAACTTTCACTTTTCCTCCCCCGACATCAGAAACTGGAAGCAATAAAGGATTTATCTACTTCCATTATCAAGTTGTAAAGCAGCTGATGGAATTGATCGTTATTTGATCTGCTGCTTTGGAGGGCAGAGGAGAGACAATTAAAGTTTCAGCCTCTTTTTTTTTTTTTTTAATATCAGCCGGGGTAGGAGGTAAACATGTGCAATTTGTTTCAAATTCGTTTAACGAATTGCAACAATTTTGTTAATTCGGAAATATAACGAAAACCCGTTTTCCGAATATTCATGAATTTAAATATTATAGAAAATTCTAAAGTTTGTAAATTTTAAATTTCAAAAACCTGAACTAATAAAAACGTAACTATTACTGGGTGCGCATGCGCGAGAGCTCCGATATGGCCGCTTGAGCCATGAGCTCCGCACCACCCCGGACCGACGAGCTGCACAATTAGCGCTACACCATGACCAGGTGGGTTTTATTCCGGGCAGGCAAGGGCCAGACCAAATTAGGAGGAGAGCGGTCGACATAGTCTCCCTTCTCCAATCCAATTGGGAAGGGGGCCCCCAAGCAAGAAGGAATGATCCTATCACTGGACTTGCATAAGGCCTTTGATTCAATTGAATGGCCTTATCCATTTTCCCTACTCGAAAAGTGGGATTTTGGGACCAGATTTTTGGAGGTCCTTAGATCCCTTTACTCCACCTCGAAGGCGGTGATCCGCCTACAAGGCCAGTATTCCAACCCCTAAATATAGCGAGAGGCACTAGACAGGGCTGTCCTCTCTCCCCTCTAATTTTTGCCATGGCGATCGAAACACTGGCAATAGCAATACCTTCCAATCCCAGTCCACAAATGCGGTCTATTTGCGGACGATATGTTCCCTTTCATCACGTCCCTGATCACCTCCCTCCCAAACCTTTGCAAACTCCTGAAAGAGTTCTCAACTATATCAGGGTTACAGGTCAACTACTCTAAGTCCTATGCCCTAAACATCTCCCTCAAGACAGACATAGTAGTAGCACTTTGACTTTAAGTGGAGTGACTACTCCATTGATCACCTAGGGATTAAACTCACAGCTAAAATGGAACAATTATACACTGCTAACTTCCCTCACACATACCGTAAGCTTGAAGCTGACTTGGGAAACTGGACAAAGGGGGAGGTATCCTGGCTTGGGAGAATCCACGCTATAAAAAATGACACTACCACCAAGACTCCTCTACCTCTTCAGGGCCCTTCCAATAAACATTAAGGATCACTTTACTTCATTCCAAAGAAAAGTCACCAAATTCATATAGGGGGGAGGGGGGTAGAGGACATAGAATCCAGCAAAGATCCCTGTTCCTACCCAGACCACAGGGGTGTCTGGGGCTCCCCCAGCTATTCTGGTATTTTCAAGCTGCCAGGTTGGCCCAGCTCTCCTCAGTCTACTCCAGGGCTGAGAAACCAGACCGGATTCAAATAGAAAGGCAGGCTGCTCCATCCTATACCCTAGACTTCCTACTAGGGGTTCCCCCAAGAAATCGTCCCCCAATCCTATCCCCTACTCTGTCAATGAAAATCTGGGACACTTTGAGAAACAACCCTGCATTAACTTCGAGCACGTGCCCCCTAGCGCACATTTTCAATAACTCTGACTTTGCTCCGGGCCTAGACATTGAAGCTTTTAAATGGTGGTTGGATGAGGGGCTGTATCGAATCGGACACTTCTTCACATCTGAGAGCCCTATTTCCCTGGAATTGTGTGAATCAACTAGAGATCCCGAATTCAGAACGTTATAGATTTTACCAATTAAGCCACTTCCTTCACCATATCTGGGTGGGGAAGACCTCACCTCCCAGATTCACACCGTACGAATTATGGTGTGGGCAGTCCACAGAACAGAGGGGCGGAATCTCCATTATCTATCAGTCACTGTCCCACCAATCTTTAAAGACCCCATACATGCTCGCTTGGGGGAGCGAACTATCCCTCAACTGGGAGAAATGGAGGGTCTCCTTTAATAGATTCTTCAAAGGCATTAAGCATGTCACCCTAATTGAATCAAGCCTCAAGGTCATTACTAGATGGTACCTTACCCCGGACAGACTGGCCAAAATGTTCCCTTCAGCAGACCCCCGGTGCTTCCGAGGGTGTCAACTATCAGGTTCCATAGCCCACATATGGTGGGAATGCCCTAGATTAAGTCCCTACTGGAGCAAGATTTTCTCCCCGATTCGAAAAGTTACAAAAGTTCAGATCCCGAAAACTCCAGCTATAGCCCTCCTTAATGCAAATTTACCCAAAACACACGCGCAAATTAATACACTTCATCCTCCTTGGTGCCAAGCTCCCCATTGCCAAAGCTTGGAAACAATCCAAGGTTTCCTTCAAGGCTGCTACACATAAAATATCTTGGATCATGTCCCAAGAGTAACTCTCCAGCATTCTCCACAACACCAAAACGCAAATTGAAGCTACCTGGGAACCATGGGCCCAGTATATGGGCATTTCCCTAATACCAATAGTTCAACCGTAAAGTTCTTCGGTTCACCGGGGGACGCGTGGTCCTCTCCCGTTGATAGGTTCTCCATTCTTTCCCTCTCTCCTCCACCACCTCTTTTTCTCACCTCTTCCCTCTGTACACCCCCCTTCTGCTGAACCCTCTTAGGTACACGGCGAGTCCCTCCGACATCAGTGCAATAAGTCCTGCATTGGAGGGACTTACCCTTTGGGGCTAGCGAATCAGGTCATAGCAACCTTATTGTTTATGCTAGATTCCAGGCCTGTCTGGCGAAGTTTTGAAACTGGGGGCTCGTAGAGATTCGGCCGGGCACAACATGATCCCTTTTGGGGTGCTGGCGGAACCTCTCCTTGCCCCTTCCCATTTTTGTCCTCAGGCCAGGCAGATAATATACAATTGGAAGAGTTTTATTGGCTTCTAAGGCACCTGTCAATCTGTTAGATGTTTGCCTGATACATGCTTTTTGCATATTTTTCACCCCCCACAGGGGACTGTAATGTAATGTTTTGCTTTACTTTATCTTAGATTGTTTTATATTTTTGGAAATCCAATAAAATATTTTGAAAGAAAAAAAAAAAAAAAATAAAAAAAAAAAAAACCACACACAACACACTTAAACCATTACTATTAAATTTATAGGTATTGGAATTTTCTTTCAAATTTAGCCATTAGTGAGCATGACGAATATGAATTTATCCAAAGTTACGAATTATCTGAAATAACGACTGCTGTATCTAAACAAATGGAACGGAATGAATAATAAATAAGACAAATTTAATTATCGGAAAAGGTCTGAGAGGTGCCACATCCACATATCTAAATCAAAAAGAAGAATAATCCCCTAACTGGACTTTAAAGGCACTAGGATTCCATAATAAGTAGAAAGTTATAAGTAAAAGAAAAAATTACTGCACAAGATACAGAATGTTAGCAACAATGCATACATGTTCTGATAGTCACCATATCAATTGACAATATTGCTGTGTAGTTCACCCTACGCGTTACAGAGTTTTTAAAATCTCCTTCAGGGGTACGTGAAAGTCAATCATATGTCTAATATATTAACAGTTTAGGCATATGATCTTGATAGCCATAAGTTTAAATAACGAAATACAATGTTGTTAATGAGTACAGATGACATATGTATTTACATACATTTCTAAAACTGTCATATGCATGAACATTCCAAGATTAACCGCTTCCCGACCAGCCGCCGCAGCTATACTGGGGCAGGTTGGCTGCTCTGCATGAGCCATTGTAGCTATAAGTCGGGCCGTGATAACAGGTGCGTGCCCACGCTCATGGACTACGGTCGCGATGACCGCCTGCCAAGAGCAATCGTGAGCAGGAGACACAGAACAGGGATGAGTGTATGTAAACACACACTTTCCTGTTTGAGAAGTGACAGATCGTGTGTTCCTACTAGCTAGGAACCACGATCCGTCACTTCCTCTAGTCAATACCCTTCCCTTTCAGTTAGAATCACCTCCCAGGGAACACAGTTAACCCCTCCACTGCCATTTTTTACAGTAATCAATGAATTTGTATAGCATTGATCGCTGTATTAATGCCAATGGTCCCAAAAACATGTCAAAAATTGTCTGTGTCCTCCATAATGCTGCAGTCATGATTTAAAAAAAAAAAAAAAATAGGGGATATATATTATAGCAAAAAGTACAAAATATCGTGTTTTCAAAATTGTTACTTTTTTTTGTTTATAGCGCAAAAAATAAAAAACCGCAAAAGGTGATCAAATACCAAATGAAAGCTCTATTTGTGGGGAAAAAAAGGACATCAATTTTGTTTGGGTGCAACGTCGCACGACCGCGCAATTGTCAGTGAAACGACGCAGTGCTGTATCGCAAAAAAGTACACTGGTCAGGAAGGGGTAAATTCTTCCTGGGGCTGAAGTGGTTAAAAACAGCTCAATTTTCCGTTTAATATTCTCGGACTGTTCATGCATATGACAGTTTCAGAAATGTAAGTACATATGTCATCTGTACTCATTACCAACATGTTATTTATCCTTATGGCTATCAAGATTATATGCCTAACCTGTTTGTTAATAGATTATGGACATATGATTGACTCATGTACCCCTGAAGAAGGCGATTGAAAACTCTGTAACATGTAGGGTGAACTACACAGCAATATTGTCAATTGATATGGTGACTATCAGATCATATATGCATTGCTGGTAACGATCTGCATTTTTATTCTGCATCTTATGCAGTAATTTTGTTATTAACCACTTAAGCCCCGGACCATTTGGCTGACAAAAGACCAGAGCACTTTGAGATTCGGCACTGCGTCGCTTTAACTGACAAATGCGCGGTCGTGCATCTTCGACGTGGCTCCCAAACAAAATTGATGTCTTTTTCCCCATAGAGCTTTCTTTTGGTGGTATTTGATCACCTCTGCGGTTTATTTTTTGCGCTATAAACAAAAAAAAAGCGACAATTTTGAAAAAACTATTTTTCTATAATAAATATCCCCAAAAAATTAAAAGTTTTCCTCGGTTTAGGCCGATATGTATTCTACATATAAGTTTGGAAAAAAAAATTGCAATAAGCGTTTGATTGGTTTGCACAAAAGTTAGTGTCTACAAAATAGGAGATAGCTTTATTGGCATTTTTATTAATTTTTTTTTTTAACTAGTAATGGCGGGTGAGCAGCGATTTTTATCGTGACTGCGACATTATGGCAGACAGATTGGACACTTTTGGCACTATTTTGGGACCATTCATATTTTAACAGCGATCAGTGCGATTAAAAATGCATTGATTACTGTGTAAATGTGACCGGCAGTGAAGGGGTTAACCACTAGGGGGCATTGAAGGGGTTAAGTGTGTCCTAGGGAGTGATTCCAACTGTGGGCCCGTGGGACCCGCGATCACACTCACGGAGCTCGCTGCGGGCACAAGCCGTTTCTTAAAGGGCATCGTACAGGTACATTAATCTGCCTGTACGTGCCCTTCTGCCGACGTATTGTACCGCTTGGCAAGCTGTCAATAAAATTTATACTTTTACTTATTATGGAATCCTAGTGCCTTTAAAGTCCAGTTAGGGGATTATGCTTTCGATTTAATAAAAAAAAAAAAAAAAAACTTTATTTGTTCCATTCTGTTAGATGAGGCATTCCTTATTTAGGATAATTTGTAACTTTGAATAAATTTGTATTTGTTACGTTCAATAACAGCCAAACTTGAAAGGGAATTCCAATACCTATAAATTTAATAGTTTAGTTCTTTTTGATTTTTGGGATTTTTCGTATCGCAGACACACAGAGACAGACACACAGATCTGTACAAATCATTAGCAAGACCTCATTTGGAATATGACATTTAGTTTTGGGATATCAGAGAACTGGAGAAAGTGCAAAGAAGAGCAACCAAACTGATAAGAGACATGGAGGAGCTCAGCTATGGAGGAGAGATTTGAGGAGCTGAATTTATTCTCTCTCAAGAAGGAGAAAAAGGGGGGGGGGTATGATCTCCATGTATAAATACATAAGGGGGGGGATATGATCTCCATGAATATAAACTATTTCCATTTTTCTCTCTCCTTTTTAGATTGGAAGCTGGACCCACCTATCCCTCGTATAATGAATTGTAGGATCTCCCTTTACTGTACATTGTAAAGCCTTGCACAAGCTGCTGACAATCAATCTTTTATAGTAACATGAATATAAATAGTTGAGGGGTTTTAGTAGATTTTCATGCCAAAAGTGGAGATGTTAAACATGTTTGAGAAAAGTTAATCCAGTAGCAAACCATGTCATAAGCATACTATAGTACACAGTATATACAACGATTACATAGATATACGCTAGGGTGTGATATTGGAGGTGCGGGCTATAAATGTGATCCATGGTATTACATTCAATGTATACACCTGAACAGGGAATTTAGGAATCTGCTGTGTTATTTCTGGATAGAACAAGATGACATCAGTATCACCATATCTTATAAATCGGACCCCCCACATTACATACCTTGTATATAGTCAGACCAGGATTTTTTTGCGATCGCTATGATAAAGTAAAACAAGATGTCATTATTATCACCCCAAACATAATAAGTACAGAAAAAAAAAATCACTTTTCTGCAGAAGTGCATTTCTGAATTGCTGGAACACTTATTAAAATTTCACATGAAGAATGATGTAATTTTGGGGGAGTGACTTGATTGCAGAAGGCGGATGCAGTAAATTTTTTTTGGAGGGGGGGGTGGGGCGGCAATCAAGCCACCGCCGCAACCACCCCCCCAGTTGGTTGGTCACCAGCCCGGCACTTACCCCATCTAGGTCGGAGGCTCTCTCTGGGTGGTGGCTTCACCCTGTGTCTCCTTCGTCCAAGCCTTTAGAGACCCTTTCACTCAGCGGTACTACAGGCAGCAGTGATAAATTAGCACAACCACCGGTCCTGTACAACCCAAGTGGCCTTACAGATATCTCCCCTGGCTCCAGCAGGGAAGATGCACAAGATGGTCGGGAGGACATCATGGAGGATATCATAGAGCCCACCCTTCTTCTCACTCTGGTGTGGACGACATCCCTCCTTTCTCTGCACCTTCCAACTCCACTTTGGACCCACAAAGAGAAGCCCCATAATAGAAGGGACCTACAACCTCAAAAAAAAAAAAAAAAAACACCACACACCACACACACATCCCTGGAAGGACTCCTTGTCCTTAAAATGTATCGGTACATCAGACGGGAGCGTGGATCTCATGGCCATGGCTGCAGCTGCCGTCCTAATCCCGATAGCTTTTTTTATTTTTCTACAGTTGACAATTCTGCGTGAAGTAAACATGATTAAGTGGCTATACAGCCACCTCCCCCCCCCCCCCCCCAACCACTGCCCACTAATGTGACCGGTCGCATTGGATGCACTAGACAGAGAAACTTCCATTTTTCCCTCCCCCTCTGTGACATCAGAAACTGGAAGCAATAAAGGATTTATCTACTTCCATTTTTAGGTTGTAAAGCAGCTGATGGAATTGATCGTTATTTAATCTGCTGCTTTGGAGGGCAGAGGAGAGACAATTGGATTAAAGTTTCAGCCTCTTTTATATCAATCAGCCGGGACAGGAGGTAGACGTGCAATTTGTTTCAAATTAGTTTAACGAATTGCAACAAATTTGTCATTTCGGAAATGTAACGAAAATCAGTTTTCCGAATATTAGCAAATTTGAATATTTTAGAAAATGCAAAAGTTCATAAAATTTTAAAAATTCAAAAAACCTGAAAATGCAAAAATCTGAATATAAACTTAATTACCAACTATTAAATGTATAGGTATTGGAATTTTCTTTCAAATTTAGCTGTTAGTGAGCATAACGAACACGAATTTATCTACAGTTAATTATCCAAAATAATGAATGCCGTATCTAAACAAATGGAAAGGAATGAATAATAAATTAGACTTTTTCCGATAATTAAATTTGTCTGAGAGGTGCCACATCCACATATCTAAATCAAAAGAATATTAATCCCCTAACTGGACTTTATAGGCTCTAGGATGCCATAATAAGTAGAAAAGTATAAACAAAATCACTGCATAAGATACAGAAAAAAAAAATGCAGAATGTTAGCAACAATGCATATATGATCTGATAGTCACCGTATCAATTGACAATATTGCTGTGTAGTTGACAGTACGCATTACGGAGTTTTCAAAAACTCCTTCTTCAGGGGTACGTTAAAGAGTCAATCATATGTCTATAATATATTAACAGTTTAGGCATATGATCTTGATAGCCATAAGTTTAAATAATGAAATAGTGTTGGCAATGAGTACAGATGACATATGTACATACATTTCTAAAACTGTCATATGCATGAACATTCCGAGATTAACCGCTTCCCGACCAGCCGCCGCAGTTATACTGCGGTGGGTTGGCTCCCCTGCTCGAGCAGTCGTAGCTATAAGTCGGGCCGGGATAATGCTCATGGCCTATGGTCACGATGACCGCCGGCCACGAGGGATCGTGAGCAGGAGACACAGAACAGGGATGAATGTATGTAAACACACACTTCCCTGTTCTGAGAGGAGTGACAGATCGTGTGTTCCTACTAGCTAGGAACCACGATCCATCACTTCCTCTAGTCAGTCCACTTGCCTTTCAGTTAGAATCACCTCCCAGGGAACACAGTTAACCCCTTCACTGCCAGTGACATTTACAGTAATCAATTTGTATAGCATTGATGGCTGTATTAATGCCAATGGTCCCAAAAACATGTAAAAAATTGTCCGATGTGTCCTCCATAATGTCGCAGTCATGCCAAAAAAAACAAAAAAACAAATTGCAGATTGCTGCCATTACTAGTAAAAAAAAAGAATGCTATAAATCTATCCCCCATTTTGTAGACAATAACTTTTGCGCAAACCAATGTACCCTTATTGCGATTTTTTTTTTTTACCATAAAAAAAAAAATATATACATATCGGCCTAAACTGAAAGAAAAAAAAAAAAAAAAAAGGGGATATATTATAGCAAAAAAAGTACAAAATAGTGTTTTTTTCCCCAAAATTGTCGCTCTTTTGTTTATAGCACATCAAAGGCGATCAAATACCACCAAATGAAAGCTCTATTTGTGGAAAAAAGGATGTTAATTTTGTTTGGGTGTAACGTCGCATGACGGCGCAACTGTCAGTTAAAGCGACGCAGTGCCGTATCGCAAAAAGTACTCTGGTCAGGAAGGGGGGTAAATTCTTCCTGGGGCTGAAGTGGTTAAAAACAGCTCAATTTTCTGGTTTTTAATATTCTCGGAATGTTCATGCATATGACAGTTTCAGAAATATATGCAAGTACATATGTCATCTGTACTCATTACCAACATTGTATTTCGTTATTTATCCTTATGGCTACCAAGATTATATGCCTAACCTGTTTGTTAATATATTATGGACATATGATTGACTCTCACGTACCCCTGAAGAAGGCGATTGAAAACTCCGTAACGCGTAGGGTGAACTACACAGTAATATTGTCAATTGATATGGTGACTGTCAGAACATATATGCATTGTTGCTAACGTTCCGCATTTTTGTTCTACACCTTATGGAGTAATTTTGTTACTAACCACTTAAGCTCCGGACCATTTGGCTGGCAAAAGACCAGAGCACTTTGAAATTCGGCACTGCGACGCTTTAACTGACAATTGCGTGGTCGTGCAATGCCAACGTGGCTCCCCAACAAAATTGATGTATTTTTCCTCACAAATAGAGATTTTTTTGGTGGTATTTGATCACCTCTGCGGCTATAAACAAAACAGCGACAATTTTGAAAAAAAAACGCAATTTTAATTTTTTTTTCTAATATAAATATCCCCAAAAAATATATAAAAAAAAACCCCACACATTTTCCTCGGTTTAGGCCCATATGTATTCTTCTACATATGTTTGGAAAAAATAAATAAAACCGCAATAAGCGTTTGATTGGTTTGCACAAAAGTTATAGCATCTACAAAATAGGGGATGGTTTTATGGCGTTTTTATTTATTTATTTATTTTTTGCTAGTAATGAAGGGGGGGATCAGCGATTTTTATCATGACAGACATTATAGAGGACAGATCGGACACTTTTGGCGCTATTTTGGGACCACTCACATTTATAGAGTGATCAGTGCGATTAAAAATGCATTGATTACTGTGTAAATGTGACTGGCAGTGAAGAAGTTAACCACTAGGAGGCAGTGAAGGGGTTAAGTGTGTCCTAGGGAGTGATTCTAATTGTGGGGGGAGGGGCTATGTGTGACACGACACTGATCTCCGCTCCCAATTACTGGGAGCTGTGATCAGTGTCCTGTCACTCAGCAGAACAGGGAAATGCTTGTTTACATCAGCATTTTCCCGTTCTTCCTCTCCGTGAGATGATTGCGGGTATCCCCACGGACATCAAGCCCGAGGGACCCACGATCACTCACGGAGCTCGCTGCAGGCGAAAGCCGCTTCTTAAAGGGCAACATACAGGTAAGTGCCGACGTATATCGCCGTGAGCCGGTTGGCAAGCGGTTAATAAAATTTATACTTTTCTACTTCTTATGGAATCATAGTGCCTTTAAAGTCCAGTTAGGGGATTATTCTTTCGAATAAATAAAAATGTATTATTAATTTGTTCCATTCGTTTAGATGCGGCATTCCTTATTTGGTATAACTTGTAACTTTGAATAAATTTGTATTCCTTACGTTCAATAACAGCCAAACTTGAAAGGGAATTCCAATATCTACACATTTAATAGTTTAGTTATTCTTTTGAATTTTCTGATTTTTTTTTTTATTTTCAGATTTTACGAATCGCGATCATAATGTAGGACCCAAAAAAATAAAAATCAAAAACATGTCTAGTGGGAGGGACCAGGAAAAAGGCAAATCTATAGGCAGATGAAACGATCCTCAAGCCACATATAGCTTATCCACTGAAGGACCGTCCTACAGCATATATACGGCTACAGGACGGCCCTCCTGTGCAGAATCATGTATATGTATGCGATTCTGCACTCCACAGCAGAAGCTGTGATGCCGGGCATTGGATGTCTGCCGATCGTCAGACAGACACAGAACAGAGTTCTGCCTATGTAAACAAACAGCGCTCTGTTCTCATAGGGGGAATTATGGATTTTGTTTCCCTGCAAAACAGAAGAAAATCCATCACTTTTCTTAGAAAAAGCGGCACATTGTACACAAAAACACTGATTAGGCACACAGGTAACCCTTTGATCGCCCTTGTTTAACCCCTTCCCAGGCAGTGTCATTAGCACAGTGACAGTGCATATTTTTAGCACTGATCCCTGTATTAGTGTTATGAAATTATACCCAGGGGGAGGAATACATTAATTATGGATAATCAGAATATATTAAATGGTAATGAGGTTAAACAATTGTTATTTGAAAAGAAAAAAAAAAAAGTTTTATCACCACTTGTGAAGTTGCTTCGACTATGTGCAGATGTAAAATGACTCCTCTGTACATTAACCAGTTGTGAACACTGAGCATGCTACACACATCTAATAAACATCAAAGTGCAAACTCCCCCATCCCCCCTTACATCATCCGACAATTCCTAAAGCTGGCTACACATTGTACAACTTTTCTTTACCAAAACCAAACAATATGGAGGTCAAACGTAAACACTTTCAAATTGTATGCAATCAGGCAGGACTTTGCACTAAAATAGATAAATCTAAAGTAAAAAAAAATTACACACACACACACACGTTGAAAAGCTGTAGAAGATATGGTTGTCAAAAAAGCACCTTCACAGCATTTATAAACCTTGTTCATACATGATCGATAGATACAAAGTATGTATATAAACAATGTTACTTTGTATCTCTATAGTGTGCAAACTAACATTGTCTATCAATATTGCTCAAACAAGAGAGACGACGATATAGAGTAACAGTTTGCAAACATTGTTTAGGCGGAAGCTAAAGATTCAAAATGACAAGGTTGATGAAGATTGATCACACGGGAGATAGAGAGATATAAAGTAACATTTATAAATAGTATTACTTTGTATCTCTCCATCTCCTGTCCTATCAATGTTTATAAACGTTACTTTGCATCTCTTTATCTCCTGTCTGAACAGAATTAGTAACCATTTTTTTTTTTTTTTTTTTTTTTAAACAGAAGTAACCTCTAGAGCAGCTGTATTTACACAGCAAGTCTGGCTTTGATGAATCATATCTGAGAATTGCTGAGGAGTAAAAGGGGGAATGTAGCAGAAGGACTGAACATGCTACAAGCATCCTGTGCACTAGGATGTGTTTTTGGAGAATGTGTGTAGGAAGTCCTAAACTAAAACTAAGCTAGAAGTGCATATATTCACATTGGTTTGCTTACTATAAAACATAGTCCAGGTACATTTAAATTAACCAAACAAAAAGCCTCCTACTGCATGTGCTAAAAAATGTGTGGGAAAAAAAAACAAAACACAAAATAGCAAAATGTTACTAAAATTGGTCCAGGGATAATACATCACAAGAGTATATTTGGTGTAGCCATATCTGATTGCCATTTATTGATGATCTAGAATTACATTCCATCCCCCATATCACTGCCCCAGGTTAGCACTGTGCTGAGATCTCTCTGCGATAGGTCTCTATATTGATAAGCGGCAATAGATCTACACACCTCCATTCCCATTAATGGTCCCATTATTTTAAATTCCATCCACAGAGTCACCCCCCCACCATTACATACCCAAGTCACCCCCCCCCCACCATTACATACCCAAGTCACCCCCCCCCCACCATTACATACCCAAGTCACCCCCCCCCCCACCATTACATACCCAAGTCACCCCCCCCCCCACCATTACATACCCAAGTCATCCCCCCCCACCATTACATACCCAAGTCACCCCCCCCCACCATTACATACCCAAGTCACCCCCCCCACCACCATTACATACCCAAGTCACCCCCCCACCACCATTACATACCCAAGTCACCCCCCCCCACCATTACATACCCAAGTCACCCCCCCCCCACCATTACATACCCAAGTCACCCCCCCACCATTACATACCCAAGTCACCCCCCCCCCCACCATTACATACCCAAGTCACCCCCCCCCCACCATTACATACCCAAGTCACCCCCCCACCATTACATACCCAAGTCACCCCCCCCACCATTACATACCCAAGTCACCCCCCCACCATTACATACCTGGTTTTGGCAATATCGGGACATATGGTGCAGTGGTTAGCACTCTCACCTAGCAGTAAAAAGGGTCGCTGGTTCGAATCCCAACCACGACACTACCTGCCTGGAGTTTGCATGTTCTCCCTGTGCCTGCGTGGGTTTCCTCCGGGTACTCCGGTTTCCTCCCACACTCCAAAGACATGCTGGTAGGTTAATTGGCTTCTGTCCAAAATTGGCCCTAGTATATGAATGGGGACCTTGGATTGAGGGTAGGGACTGATGTGAGTGTGTGATGTACAGGGTTAGGGACAAGGGTCAGGGTTGTAGACCCACACTCACTCAGGTTGAACTGGATGGACTGGTGTCTTTATTCAACCTTACTAACTATGTAACTATGTAACTATATGGCACTTCTGTAAAGTGAAACACAGATAACATTTACAGAATGAAGGACTCTACTGAAGAGCACACAACATAAAATTGCAGTTAATGAAGATCACTATTTAGTTAGTGATCAATCCATTGTATCCATCCATCTAGCAAAGTTAATGGTAACCAAGCATGGTATACAAGTTCATATCAATCAACAAACATTCCAAGTCAAAAGTTCCCGCTTATTTATTTCCTTGGAACATAATTGGGTTTTCAATCCCAGGATTTCCTTGCCTCCCAATATTCTTACAAGCTGAACTCTGCTAAAACAAAGACAACTCCCCTTTCAGTGAAGGATGCCCTGAGGATACTACTATCCACACCCAACCATTAGCATCCATTGCATTACCAATGCAAAGTTACCCGAATGTCTGAAGGCCATCAGATGATAAAATTATTAAAAAGACAGTCTCAAGGGTAGTCACTATACTCTATTTGAGGTAAGGGCCCTGGTGCTCACCCACAAAGATATCCATATACACATCTAAAAGATAAATAAAGTCAGGCAATAGTCTAAACTACATTCTTCTAGTAATAGTTTCTACACCTTGAGACTGAGCTACCTCAAAATGTACCAATAAAAAAAAATGTTGTGGCTTATCTCTGCTGCAGGGCTTACGAGCAGGGCCCAGGGGCTTGAGTCACTTTCGGGCCCTACCTTCTATACATATGCACAGATCTATAAAACAGAAATAGAAAAGGACAAGGTGCACCAGACTCAGTGCAGTATTAGGGAACTTCTGTTTAATTGGACAAGACAAAACAGCCACATGGCTACTCACAAAAGTAGATAATATAAGCGTACAAGTGGGGGATACTGTACTGGTATTCGCCCTGGGTCCAAGATTAATAAAATAAAAATGGATAAAATGATAATTACAGTATTTATCAGCATATAACACGCACCCCAAGTTTAGGAGGGAATTTTAAGGGAAAAACTTATATTTAAATGCCCATCAATGCAGCCTTATCAGTGTCCATCTGCAGCCTTGCTCCAGTGTCATTGCTGCCTTTCAGTTTAAAAATGGCGCCGCTGAGATACAGAGTCGGATGTCCTGTGTATCTCGGTGGCTTTCGAAACGGGTGGGGCCCCCTATTGGCCGGGGCCCATGGGCTTGAGCCCAGTCAAGCCCAATGGCAAGTCCGGCCCTGCTTACGAGTGCCCCTCTCTCTCCCTTCATAACTCCCACCCTCCCTCCCTCTCCCCCCTCCCTAACATTCTGTCCAACCCATCTCCCTCTCTCACCTTCTCTCCCTCACCCCTCTGTCCAACCCACCTCCCTCCCTCCTCACCCCTCGGTCCAACCCATCTCCCCCTCGCCTTTCTGTCAAACTCATCTCCCTCCCCCAGTGTAAGGACTTTTGTGAAGACTCCCAGAGCAGTTGGACAACTCTAAAGCTGCAGCTCTTGTGGGATGTTATTCTGCAGAGGTCAGGATCAACCAAAAGTGGTTCAAGGAAGAAACACCAGTGAACTGGCGACAGGGTCATGGGCGGCCAAGACTCATTGATGGACGGGGGAGGGACTGTCGCATTGATTGATGGTGACATTAATTGATGGATGTGGGGAGGGAAGGCTCATTGAGCAGACCAGTCAGGGTGCCCATGATTACCTGTGTTCACAGCCAAAAAAACACCTACAATGGGCACATGAGCATCAGAACTGGACCACAGAGCAAAGAAAGAAGGTGGCCTGGTCTGATGAATTCAAGAATGGTTTGAGGAACAAAGTTCAAAGTGTTGACTTGGCCTCCAAATTCTCGAGATCTCAGTCCAATTGAGCATCTGTGGGATGTGCTGGAAAGAAAAAAACCACAGTCTGCTGCATGGAGGCCTCACCACCCAACTTACAGAAATTAAAAGGATCTACTACTGATGACTTAGTGCCAGACACCATTACATAACTTCAGAGGTCTTGTGGAGTCAATGCCTTGATGCGTTATGGCGGGTGGGTATTAGTTTTGTGGGGTGAATGGTTTGGCCCGAGCATGAGTTGGGGGTGAATATTGGCTGTTCACATTGTTGTGGAAATTTTATGAAGATTTAATATGTATTGTCATAGTGTCTCCCAGTGTTAGTTCTCCCGCAGCCCGTTCTAAAGAGCTGACTGGGGCAGACCGACACTGGTTGAAATCAGTTTTGTAGTGGAAAACTCCTTGGGGATGTAGAAGTGTTTGCAGAGTGGTGATATGTCCACCAGCAAAGGGCCCATGTGCAATGCACATAACGATCGTCTTTGGGGATGTGTTCGCTCTGCAAAGACATTATCGGTTCAGCAGATGTGCGCTCCTGTCACCCCAGTATGCATGATCAACATATTTGGGGTGGCATGGCTTATACCTGCATATAATCTCCCATCCACATAGACAGTAGTATAGTCCGGGTATGTTTTGTTCTTGGAACAAAGCAGAGGGATTCACAAACTAAAAACAGAAGCCTTTGAATCGCTGTGGTCGGGAGAAGAGTTCATGACCTCAGACTTCCTGTGACCATACTGAGGATCGCTTACAGAGACAGGGGGCTGGAGATTGTACACACTGTCCCCGCCCAGACAGACCCATAAGACTCCTAGTCATTATTCATTGGTTGGTGTGGACATTCACATCCTGTGTTGGAAGAGATTGGCTGTTGGGACAGGGCTTCCTGTTTGTGACTTCCTTTGTGAGTGAATAAAAGCAAGAGCCTCAGTCCAGGAGGGAGGAATCGTGCTCAGATGAGGACGCAAGCATGGTCATGTCTGTTATTGGGGAATTGTGGGAGACATGGGTTAAGTAACATGCATTAAACCATTAGACTAAAATGGCCCGTGTTAGCGCAGGTGAGATTGATTAATTGATTATAGCGTATAGCCAAATCTCTCCACCACAACATGTTCGGCGAACATCCAAATTGTCAGGACGTTCAACTGTTTGTTAGGTCCACTGAACGCCACACAGTGCATTGGAAGCCCTGATCGGCTGAAGCAATAAAAGTGTTGCCCAATCAGGGCGCAGAGCTCTATCAGAGCCATGAATTGGCACTGATGACTCTCTCCAATCATGGCTCATTGCCCTTAGTATAAAAATATCCTTACCATAGCAGCCTTTTAGAGTGTGAGATTGGCGTGGAGAGAAATAGAACAGGGCTCTGTTCAGTGCTATTAGAGGGTTAGTGATCTATTCTGATACTATTGTTAGTGTAGGGCAGGGATATGCAATTAGCGGACCTCCAGCTGTTGCAAAACTACAAGTCCCATCATCCATCATGCCTCTGGGTGTCATGCTTGTGGCTGTTGGAGTCTTGCTATGTATCATGGGACTTGTAGTTCTGCAACAGCTGGAGGCCCGCTAATTGCATATCACTGGTGTAGGGTATCAGTTTAGTGTGAATATATAGTGATAGTGCAGCGTGAGTAGTGCAACCCTTCATTTTTACCAGTTTCAGTTAATGTGTCAGTGTAGAATGTCAGGGCAGCGTTATTGTAGTATAGTGAAGTGTGCCAGTGCATGTTTTACTGCAGGATATTGTAGTGTGTCAGTGGAGTGTGTCTGTAGTGAATACTCAATGTTAGGTGCACCAAACACTTTCCATTGATTAAAGTGCATCTACGTACAGATTGCCACATCTTTTATTACATTTTGTTAATACTCACCCCTCCCCCATCGTGTCTGGGAGGACATCAAGGAGAAGCAGACTTTCCCTTGGCACTAAAAGGGGGCCAGCAACAAAATGTGTCCACAGGCAAAGGTGGACGCGGTCAGTCCTCAGGCAGGTCATCATTTCCTCTGTTTAGTGATGTTGCTTATGCCATCCTGCCACAGCATGCAGAGGAGGTGGTGGACTGGCCTACAAAACCTTCCTCACCCTCCGTCACGCAAGCAGAGATAAGTATACAGTCCCCTGCAGCTGCCAGAGTGGATAAACCTGCCTCCTTGTCCACATCTATTGCCACCATAGCTCCAACATCAGCCATGGAGGAGTCAGCTGAGTTATTTGACCACAGCTTCAGCCACTTGTTCCTTGACGATGCCCAGCCATTACTGGATTCACCAAGATTACCTCTTATAGGGTTACAGTGTGAAGGCACCACCAACACCCAAAGCCCAATTTTTCCACACCTGTTACTTCTATACAAAATCTGTGGAAGAGAGGAAGAGACACGACTTTATCCCAAGAAAGAAATCCTCTAATCTTGTTCCAAGTACACTACATTGTAGCCCCATCATACAGACTGGATCCCCAAGCCGTTGTTTATAAAGTAAAGAAACCTTGCAGGGAAAATGTCATTTTTTTGCCTTTATAAAAATGTCATTATTGCTGCAGAAGGTTCTCTACATGGTACAGATGTGCCACTGTACAGGCAGATCAAGGGGACCCCCTCCCCAAGCACTATATATATAGTTACATAGTAACTATTATGCTATATTTAAAAAAAGGAATTTTTCATTATCGTTTGGCTGTATTTCTATAGATCACAGGAGTGTAGTTAGTTTTGCACACCTGAGATGCCTTTTTAGCAGAGTGGTCTGCAGTCCACTCTCTGCTGACATCACTGCTGTCAGTCCAGGCTCCATGTCATCACAACCATGGAGTCAGGATCTGCCAGGTCCCTGAACCAGGGGGGGGGGGGGGGGCGGCCCTTCTATCCACACCACCCCCTATATGGCTAACGGATAGATTCATGCATAGTATGAATTTATCCCCAGTCGCCGTGGTCACCCCCTATTCATGGGTCCAGCCCCTTTCAGGATGCTGGGCGCCTGAATTACAGCGGTGGGGGTGTTTTTTTGCAGCACCCAATTAGAGTCTATGGCTGCAATAGACTTCAAAATAGGATGGACTCGGAGCGCAGAGCATTGCGCCAGGAGCCCACCCAGGTGTGTTGGAAAAGCAAATGAATATTCACTTTTCTAACACTGAATCGCCTCTCTGCCAATCAGCAAGTGTGGGTCTGATATCCATTTCCCGATTGGCTGAAAGGCCAGGTGAACCTATTGGATATCTGTTGGCTGATCAGTATATGGAAGAAGGTGAAGTCTCCTTACCTTCCTTTTCACCAGTAATCCATTTCTTGACTGTTCTCTGGGTTCCTGTATAAAAATGAACCAAAACACTTAAAAAGGTCATAAATAAATAATAATAAAAAAAAAAAAAATTAAAAGTCAAGTTAACCACTTGCCGACCAGCTCTAGGAGGAGCCCATCTCTAGTGCTCATAATGTTATCTTATCTGTTGGCTGATCAGTATATGGAAGGTGAAGTCTCCTTACCTTCCTTTATACCAGTAATCCAACTCTTGACTCTTCTCGGGGTACCTGTATAAAAATGAACAAAAAAACTCTTAAAAGGTTATAAAAAAAAAAAAAAAAAAAAAAAAAAAAAAAGAAGAAGAAGTAGTAAAAGTTAAGTTAACCACTTGATCAGCTCACACATATACTGTGGCAGGTTGGCAGTGCTGTGCGAATCCCTGTACGGCGGCGCCATGATCCCACTCCACGCTGCTGGAGCGAGCGACCCACGATCGCCTAATACAGAGGCAGAACGGGGATCTTCCAGTGTAAAAAAGCGGATCCCCATTCTGACAGGAGACATGACATATCTACTGTCCAGTGATCTCTGTGTTGTCCAAGTCAGCTCATCCCCTCTACAGTTAGAACACACCCAGGGTACACACTTAACCCCTTCCCTACTAGTGACATTTACACATTGTTCAGTGCTAAAAAAATGCTCTGATCAATGTAATAATGTCACTGGTACCCAAAAAGTGTCAATTGAGGTCAGATTTGTCCGCCGCAGTGTTGCAGCCCCAAATAAAAAAAGTTTTCGCAGATCGCCGCCATTACTAGTAAAACTTAACAAAAAATAAATGAATAAATCTATCCCATAGTTTCTAGACACGATAACTTTTGTGCAAACCATCATCAATATACGCTTATTGCAAATTTTTTTGCCAAAAATATGTAGAAGTCAATTTTGTTTGGGTACAGCGTCACACGATCGCACAATTTTCAGTTAAAGCGATGCAGTGCCGCATAGCAAAAAATGGCCTGGTCATTAAGGGGGAAAATCCTTCCGGGGCTGAAGTGGTTAATAATTAACATTATGCTGTATTTTCATTGAGGTCCATGTATAATAAAAAAAAAAAAAAAAAAAGTTGACAGTTTCAACAAAACTTGTCATTCTGCGTTATAGAACTATTTAATCTGATTATAAAGCACCATCTAGTGGCCATATCTTGATTTTTTTTTTTAATACCTCAAATCAGGAAAAAAAGGAATTTTGGCTACTAGATACTTATGACCATAGGAGATAGTTCTATAAAAAATACAGAATACGGCATATTTCATTGGAGCTGTGCAGATATCACATTCATTGAACCTTTTATACATCCACCCCATCATGTTTACTATGAATGGTATGGTATTTAATTGCAGTATAGCTGCGGGATGACGTCACTGACAGATCATTGTATCCTTCATTACTATTGCTGAGGATGTTCCGTGTTAATAGTCAGAAAATCTACCCAGTTTTAAAATATACATTTTTTTTTAAATAACTACCTGCTCATTGTGAAAGGTGTGTGCAATGCTGATGAAATTATGTCAGCACCTCTCTCCACACCATTACATTGATTGGAGCGTGCCATGGTACATGATGGGGGCGGGTACATGATGTCCTGCACTCACAGGATGCCCTCAGTGTCACAGATTAAATGATGCTGGGTATACTAACTGGAAGACTGGGGACATCTAGTGGGGAAAGGGTATTACTGCAGGGCAGAGCTCTGCAAAGGAAAAGCATTGCAGTGGGAGCCATTTTTTTTTGTACCAAATTGGAGTCCAGCCAAATAAAATAAAAAAATAGCCTGGAGTTGAGCCTTAAATGTATCTATAGTGAGCAGGGTTTCTTTTGTTGGGAATGCAGTTCCAGGGGGTGGGTCTTATGTTGCTGTAGGGTCAATCATTGCTAGGGTGAATCTGTTGAGGGGGTCTATTGTTCCTGGGGGGTCCATTGTTGCTGGCTGTTGGGAGTCTATTGTAGCTGTGGTAGATTTATTGTTGCTGGGGAGGGGCAGCGGCATTGTTGCTAGCTAAAGGGGATCCACTTTACTTTTTTTTAATCATTAACACATTTCATACAAATGGATACTTGGTTCTATATTCTCTAAAAAGGGATGGCACTGGGAGGTGGAACCAAGGGAGAGTGCTCAGAGATGGGAAGAGGGAGGAGACAAGGGGTGACTTTTAAATTAGGGGGGGCGGGGTCCTGCACCTACTGAGAAATAAAAGCCCTGATAGTGAGAATATAAAATCCAATCTTCTCCACGTCATGTTCCAATTATTTCCCGCCTCCTCCTATTACTCTGAACCATCTTCACATTGTGAAGACCCCACACATTGGACTTCCTGTAACTGAAACAGAGTCACTAGGCCCTATGAGCAGGCACTTGTCACACCTTTCAGAGCCCGCCTTCTGAGGGGGAGGAGTTTCAGGAGGTGGAGTCAACACAGAAATCAAAAGTACCATGGCATATGTAGTCCTTAGAAACGAAGAATCTGAAAAGCATGATGAGATACGGCCAGCAGACAGGCAGCACTCAACATGAAAGTCATTTTATATTGGATTGTCAGATAATATATTATTATTAAGAAAATAATATTGCTCTTTTTGATATTACAATGCTGATATAGAATGAAAGCAGCACCTGCTCATAGGGCATAGTGACATAGTGACATAGCACCGGCCCCGTCCATGTGTCCAGCCTCCTAATATACATGCAGGGCACCAGATGCATGGATTCCATTCGAAGGGGGGGGGGTGTTTGAAGCAGGTGGTTAGAGCCAGATGCTCTAATAGGCTTCAAAAAAAGGGTGGGCTCCAGGGGGTGGAGTGAAATGTGTTGGGGGCATGGCCAGGCTGAGGTTGCCACTTCATTCATTGCAGGACAGCATAGATGTGCAACTTTCAGGGGGGTCACCCTTCTTTCCTTGATGCTTAAAAAAAAAAAAAAAAAAAAAAAAAAAAAAAAGTGGGCTCGGGGTGCAAAGCTCTGCGCTCCGAGTCCACCAAGTCATTTGATAATCGCAAACGAATATTCGCTATTGTCACACCGATTCCCCTCCTGGCCAATCAGGGAGCATGTCCTGAGACCCATCACCTGTTTGGCTGAAAGGACAGGCAATATTATTTGAAGCCTAGGAGGAGGAAGAGGGGAGGAGATGCACAGCGGAAGCTGCCATGATGCAGAGGGGGGAGCCACTGATTGCCGCGGGTGATCCGATCAACAGCTGGACCATCATGACGTTTGTGAAGATCCCACGCATCTCCTTCCTGGAATTCTGGGACATGGAGTCATCAATGGTGGCTGGGAGAAAAAAAAAAAACACACCCCACTGATGGTGACTCCGCATCCCAGAATTCCAGGAAGGAGATGTGTGGGATCTTCACAAACTTCATGATGGTTCAGAGTGATAGGAGGAAGAGGAGGCTGGAGATCATTGGAGGACAATGTGGAGATAAAGATCGGATTTTACATTTTCACAATATATTTAAAGCCCAGGGTACCTTGTTGGCTGTAAGCAATGACTCCTGTACTGACTGTATTGCTCTAATCTACTTATATAAAAAACACAATGTAACCATGTACCACAAGGAAACAAATATCCATACCTGGAATTCTTAGAATCAGACTAGTAATGAGTTCTATAAACTTTTTTTTTTCCATTATAATTTGGCAAAAAAAAGTAAATCAGTAAACATTCACACGATTTAAAAATAAAAAAATCCTTACTGCTGAAGAAGTCCATGGTTTGATCTTTTGCTGTTTGAGAAAATAAAAGATGAGTCAGGGAACGGCATTAAGAACACAAATCTAGATCTACCAAACACACAACTTATGTAGGAGGGAGGAGAACATTGGAGGGAGGACAACCCAAGGAAATGTTGAAGCAAAGCAGACCAGGCATACTAGTAAAATTTAGTTGAAAAGGTTTCATTTTAAGAAAATTCCTTCCTTTTTTTGACCTCGGTGACAAGAAATGTTTGGAGGGGGGTGGAAACATTTTCTCCAATGAAAATGTAATGCCGCATACACACGACTGGACTTTCCGTCGGAATTCCGCTGAAACAGACTTGCCTACACAAGATCACACCAAAGTGCAATCGTTTAGAACGTGATGATGTACGACGGGACTAGAAAAAGGAAGTTCAATAGCTAGTAGCCGCCCTTGCATCGTTCTTGGTCCATTAGACTAGCATACAGGCAAGCGGTTTTTAAGATAGGAACTGACTCAGTCGGAAAAATTTGAAACCGTGTTCTATTTCTAGGTCCGTCAGAATTTTCGAAAGAAAGTCTGATGAAGCCCACACAGGATCTGAATGTCCGACGGAATGGTTCCGTCGGCCTTTTCTGACGGAAAGTCCGGTCGTGTGTATGCGGCATAAAAGTTTATGGAGTTTTCCCTCAGGAGATGACATTTATTTTAAAAATGAAATGTTAAAAAGCCAATGAAATGTGGAAGTTCTCCTGATAGACATTTTTCCAGTCATTGAATGTGCAAAGAATTTTTGTACAAATGTTCATGCAAATACTCAAAAACATTCCTTCAAAAATCTACTGGTATATATCCAGCTTTAGCATTTGCAGCGTGTCCAGGGGCATATCTACCACAAGGCAAACAAGGACATTTTATCGGGCACAATTTTTCAGGGGGGTGGAACAGGTTTTACATAAATATAACTGATCATTGTAAGCACAAAAAAAAAAAAAAAAAAAAAAAAAAAAGTTGTGTCAACCCTTCAACTGAAACTTTGGCTGCGGGAGCGGCGCATTCTGCACTCTATCCGCATTAATGGAGGGCAGGCGAGACATCAGGGGGTTATAAAAAGGACTTTGTCCCTTATGTAAAAACAAAAACAAAAAAACACTAACACACAAACAAAACAATTAGCCCCCTACACAAGGAATTTATCAGGCCTCTCATTTCTCTGCGTTGGCATATCTTCAAATCTTTGTATTTAAAACATTAACAAATCTGGAAGAGCAAGCTTATAAAATGTCACATTCATTAAGATAAAAAACGGTAAGTGATATACAGGTAGGTGATCACAGGAAGTGTGTTTGCCAAGTGGCTGACTCCTTACCTCCAGTCATGGTTCTGATCACTTTTTTGTAGGTTTCTGTAAAATACATTAGTTTACATTATCTTTAACAATATTATTATTAATATTAGGCAGTCTTTATTTTGTTTTTTGGAGGTGGGGCATTTGTTTTCATTTTTTATTTTTCCTGGAAGCCCATTCCTGGCATGACATGTCCTGCTAGCAATGCCCATAACATACCCCAGGGAGGTTTATAGAGCCCATGTGCAGTCCAGCCAATAGGAAGAGCTCCAGCGTCATCAGGGGCCGGGCTGTCTAAACTTAGAAGCCGTTTTGCATAACTTGTACTGTCACCAGTAGGCGTCCCTGATCACCAAATCCGTTACATAATAACGCTGTACTGCACTGGTGACAGTATGGGGGCGGGGGGGGGGGTGGGGAATGATTTTTTTAAAATTTAACTTTACAAAAAAAAAAGTGGTGTCATTTGGGAGGCATTTGTACTTTCCTGGCATTTGAGAGGAAGAAATTATATAGGCCGTTCATACAGACAAATCGATCAATTTTCAGATCTATAACAGTTTGTGGACTAACTTTCCTACAGACTAAATATACACCGATTTGGGGGGTTTTTTTCACCAAAGAAAAATGTAGCAGAATACGTTTTGGGCTAAATTTATGAAGAAAGATTTGCAAATTATTATAAAGAAAAAAAAAAAAAAAAAAACAAAAGAAGAAAAAAACAAAAAAAAAAAAAAAAACTTGTTTCTTTCCCCTTCAGAATTCAGTTTTACATTTAATTTAGCAAAAAAAGGAAAAACAAAAACCCAGTGGTGGTTAAAATACCACCAAGAAAAAAAAAAAAAAAAAAAAAAAAAAAAAAGTAGTTTGGTTACATGACCACAAAATTGTCAAAGTGTGCCAGTGCAGAAAGCTGAAAACTGGTCTGGGCACGAAGGGGGTGGGGGTGCCCGGTATTGAGGTTAAGGAAACTTGTGGAAGTGGCTACTGTGGACCCCCTTGAAATTTTAAGTTGCCCGGCCATGTCTGGCTTCAGTGGTGTCCGATTCATTGACTTGGAACATGAATCCAGATCAGGGAAGTCAGATCTCTTGGGTGTATTCTCCAGTAACATCTGACATGTTGGATATGTTGGTGTGATGTGGGGTCATTCATCATGAATAGCTGCCCAATACACCTCCAGGAGGTTTGTTCACCACAATGCAGCATGGGACAATACTTGGTACCCTGTGCTCCATGCTGCACTAAAAATGTGATAAAAAAAAGTGTTTCAGACCATTTATATTGATTTGAGCGTTTAAAGCAATCCAATACACATCTGAGGATGACAACACGTGTGTTGCAAAGCATGGGACCTAATCTGTATAATGGTTCCAGATTAGCCTCTCAATCTTTTTTAGCCCCGAGGAACCCCCAAAACAATTTTCAGTCCCTTACTAAAACCACTTAAGGTGATTTTAAAAAGGCTGATTTTTTTTTTACCCCTCAAAACAGTGGTGTGCATGAGAGATTTGGCTGTCCAGTGTCACTCTCTCCTCATTGGCTGAGAGAACAGTTGAAGGCACCAGTGCCGGGACAAGGTCATCTAGAGACCAGTGTGAACATGCCAAACTGCGCCCCCTCTCCCCAAGATGTATGAGCATTATGTGTCAGCAAAACTCCCCCCACAAAAACACTGAGCACTAATCTGCATGTTTACCCCCCCAGCATAAATTCCACCCTCATCACTCCTCCTCGCACAAATTATCCCCCTTTCACATAAAATTCCCCCTTCCAGAACAATTCCCCCCCCCCCCCCCCCCCCCAAATCTACCCTCTTAGCACAAGCATCCCCACTGACAGATGAGTAGTAAAGATAAAGAATGCTGGCATTGCCCAGCAATTAAAAAAACGTTAAAGCGTAGGGTCCCCCCCCCAAAATCCATACCAGACCCTTATCCAAGCCTGGCAAGTCAGAAAAGGGGAGGGAATGAGCAAGCACCCCCACCCTCCTGAACTATACCAAGCCACATGCCAACAGGGGGGGGGGGTTGCATGTTGATGGGGACAAGGGCCTTTGCCCGACAACCCTGGGCTGTGGTTGTTGGGGTCTGCGGGCAGGGGGCTTATTGAGATTGTTAAGCCCCCTTTAACAAGGGGCCCCCAGATCCCCCCCCCCCCTATATAAATAGCTATCGGGTACATCGTACCCCTATATATTCACAAAAAAAAAAAAAAAAAAAAAGTTTGACAAGTCCTTTTGCTTTAAAATCCCTCAATGTAATCCATTGTCAATAATGAAGCCTGCCAGACTCAAAAAATAAAAACGCTCTGCCTTCTGCGAGGCTACCCACCGTGAACCTCCTCTCCGCTTTGAAAGTTCTTATATAGCCAAGGGGGTGGGGCCAACCGGCTATGTCACCCAGGGGCACTGCCCCTTCTGACATAGGCGGGTGGCCCCACCCATTGCCTAAGAACTGTCCTAGTGCAAAGCGGGCATACGGCAGGTAGTCTCCCAGGAGGTTCAACATTTTTATTTTCGGCAGGTGTCAAAAACTGTTTCTTGTAGTTTTTACTTTGACACTTTTTGGTGAATGTACCTGATATCCATTCACATTAGGCTCGATAAGCCCTCTGGCCGCAGACCCCGACAACCACAGCCCAGGGAAGTCGGGAAGGGGCCCTTGTCCCCATCAACATGCCTCCACCCACCCCACCGGCATGTGGCCTGGTATGGGCGGGGGATTCTTTATCTTTAGTTTTATCAGTCAGTGGAGAAGCCTGCTGACAGAGGAGTCATGGTTGTTGAGGATGCGGGAGCAGCCATTTCTCCTCACAGAATTCAGATTAGTCTAAAGTTTTTCAATCGTTCCGAATGCGAATCATTCCATAACGAAATTAAATTCGTAACATAGTGAATACATCAGATACAAAACAAATGTTTCCTTTCTGCAAATGTATTGCAAGTAGAATGGACACAGATATTTAAGTTTGTTTTTTTTAATTAGAGAGGGGTTGGTGGTGAGCTTTGTCACGCTGGGAATCCCTTCTTGCAGAGGAGCTTTAAATCAGTAAATGTTGAACACCTACCTCGAACAAACAACTTCACCCAATCAGCACCAGGTGCACTGCCCCACAATCCTGCAAATAAAAATAAAAAAAACTGAATTAGCGCTAAATGCAATGATTATGGCAGTTCTGAATTGTAAATGAACTTTGAGCACTTAAATTTGTTATAGTCACTTACATGTTCATATTATTTTAACTATGGGTTTTCTCTCCAACTGTTAAGGACATCCAATAGAGCCAAGATATATGTATATAGGCGTGGTGCCTTGCCTTTGGTTCTCTGCAGTTAAACAGCAATTTTTCAGGTCTGGACAAGTCTATCCCCAAGAGCCTGGTGGCTGATTGCTCTTGCCCGCCTCTGGAAGAACGTTCTACTTTTCAGGGCTGGAATAGTGTTGTCAGGGCCTGGAGTAACTTCTTGCTGAGCCACCTGAGATGCTGGACAGCTCCCTGACTGATAGCTTAGACAACCTTGCCTTGTTTCTGGCGAACCTTGAACTTTTTGCTCTTCCCAAGAACTTCCTGATTTACTTCATGTCTGTGCACTTCCCATTAGCACAATGTGGCAATCTCCAGCCAACATCTTACACTTGTCGCTCCTGTTGCCATTCAGATCTTCATCACTCATTACTGATTACTGACCTTTGATTTGGTCCTTGACTACGCTTAAGCTTGATCCCAACCTGCAACCACTTTTTACTGACCTTTGGAGAGTTTACTGACTAAGCGTCTGCTTGTTCCCTACCTGCTATATCTGCTACTGGACACCGGCTTGCTCACCTCCTGGTGGGGTAATCCTGAGGACCATGACCTGGTACTAACACACAACAAAACTTATCTCCATCATCAGGAGCTCTGGCGAATACCGGTAGTACTTTGACTCTACACCTTGGGTAAGCCTGAGTCATCTACCAGGGTGACCTGCATATTCATTTATTCAGCTGGTCGGGTCAGCCTCTATCACTATAGCTACTGGTCTCTGAGCCTTACTTATGTAGGAGGGTCAGTCACTGGGTTATGTTTATCTGACCTCAGCCAATCTCTAGGAGGGAGGATTAGGTGGTGTGCTAGGGATATGATAAATGTTTTGGAGAATCTGATCAGAGCACCCTCTTTGGGCCTCTGCCCCCTGGGAGGCAGCCTGTGTTACTAAAGATATGTTATCTGGAACACAGAACCTGGACCTAAAGAAACTTTCTGGAGAACACTACCTTAGGCAGCTGGACTGGAGAAGAACCTCTCTGTAGGCATCTCAGGGATGCTGAGAGTAGGACATAGCAAGTAGGACCTTTTTGCCTGGAGCTCTAGGTGTCTCCATGCTTTGAGGGGTTAGACACCAGAGTTACAGTATCTACAAGGACAGTGACTGCTGTCATAGTGTCTCAGACTAGCTTTCTGCACCCCCTCCCTCAAGCAATACTTGAGGTCAATACTGAAGGATTTTGCTCGAGAATATGTCTACGCATTTTTGGAGTGCCCTCATTCCTCTACTGCCTATGTTTAAGCACCGCAAAAAAAAAAAAAAAAAAAAAAAAAAAAAAAAAACCCCTTCAAAAATGACACGCCTAGACTGAGCCTGAATTTTGTCAGCGTGCTCTGGAACTGGTACCTGGGCTGGCAGGCTCTGGACAGTTTAGGAAGATCTTGGTCATGTCTAATCACCCCCTCCAGGGTTGAGCACTATATAGGGTAACTGACCTCAGCAGACCCTCTCTGTACTACTCAGATTTTTAAATTAAAAACTTATTGTAGGGTAAGAATATAAAATTACACATAAAAACGGTAAAGCTATACAGTGCGTGTGCATATGATTGACTAATATCTATACTCATATGTACCTTTGTGTGTGTTGATCATTGTATAAATCATTGAATATTTACCTTGGCTGTCCGTTTGTTAATTTTTCCCATTGCTGTATATATCCGTTTGCATTAGGATATTGGCCTTTCATAAAATGTTATGGCTCTACCCATCCACTGTCACCTCATCCCATTTATCTGAGACAAAAGATTTTCTCCTATGTGGTGTTAGGTTCCGACCAAACTTTGGCTAGTCAGGTAATTGGATGAATGTTTAAACTTATGTCTGTTCACTAGGAGCTGAGCATTATACGGTCCCCAAGCAAGCCATGGGTACTGACACCCGCTACACCCATAACCACCATTGCAGTCACTGGCACTTTGCTTTTATGACTGGGAATCTCCAGCCTTGCAAGTAAAGGCGCAAGAAAAGCAGTGACACCATAGCCCAGAATATGGTCACTGGCCACATTTTGTCAATGTCACTACCATCTCCACCACTTCCCTTATATGGCTGATGACAGATCAGGGGAGCTGTCATACCAGTCACATGCACAGGGTTGGTCACTTTTTTAAATTTGGCAAGTCCGTGGGCAGCAGGCATCATGATTTTGGGAGGGTCCAGTGACACTTAGCTCATTATGTACAGTATTTCTTTGTATGCTGCCTCTAAAAATAGAACACAGATTTTGCTTATATAAAACTACACTTATGCCCTGTACACGGTCGGATTTTCTGACGGAAAAGGAGTGATAGGACCTGGTTGTCGGAAATTCCGACCACGTGTAGGCTCCACCACACATTTTCCATCGGATTTTCCGACACACAAAGTTTGAGAGCAGGCTATAAAATTTTCCGACAACAAAATCCGTTGTCGGAATTTCCGATCGTGTGTACACAAATCCGATGCACAAAGTGCCACGCATGCTCAGAATAAATAAAGAGATGAAAGCTATTGGCTACTGCCCCGCTTATAGTCCTGATGTACGCGTTTTAGGTCACCGCGTTCACAATGATCGGATTTTCTGACAACTTTGTGTGACCGTGTGTATGCAAGACAAGTTTGAGCCAACATCTGTCGGAAAAAATCCTAGGATTTTGTTGGAATGTCCGATCAATGTCCGACCGTGTGTACGGGGCATAACAATGAAGCTCATCGGATTTGCTGCAATGATACATTGTACAGGTAAGATTTTTTCCTTCATTAGTTAATGACCACTTGTGATTCGGCTCACCTTGAAGATAAATCAAGTTGTGTTCAGGCAGCTTCTCCAATAAACGTCCTTCTTTAAACCTACATCCCAGATGCTCGGTCTTTACATAGCTTTGGCAAGAAGGAAATCCAGACTTGTGTGGAGTGAACTCAAACCAAGCTTCTGAAATGAGAAGATTTTCCTCCAATTATTGTCAATCCAGACAGGTGTCTTCGAAGGCATCCAAGAGTCACCTCTATTTCCTGTTCATTGCAAACAAGGAGTTTCCAAGTTTCAAAGGACAAGTAAAAAAACCAACAACAAATTGAGCAACTGTAAAACTGGCCACACACACTAGAAGAATTTGGTTTGAAAAAATGTTTGCCTTCAGAACATTGGTTTGATTTTTTTTAGTGGTTGATGGGGTAAAATGTTCATTTTTGACTGCAGTGGGGAGAAACTTTGAAGCAGGATGGAACCCCTCAATTTAACAGTTTAAAAAAAAAACCCTTAAACTCCTGGCACATGCCAGGAACGCAACTGTCACATTGGTTGTGCTCTCAACCCATCCAATGGCTGCTCACATGTGCAGCATCATGGCAGCTTAAACAGAGGCCAAGATGGCACCTTCCCTGGCTGAAAAGGATAGGAGGGCTTACTTCCACTTTAACCAAGCTGTCAAATATGGCTTTCACTCCATGCTAATGACGCCAGCTCCCGATCTGACCATTTTGACAGCCAATCACAGTGGTCAAGTGATGGCCAATCCTTCCCACTCCCCCAGGCATACAGATCCTATGGAGGGGTTAAAAAGGATTTGTGAAGAGGATGTTTAAATATTGAAACCCCAATTAAACATGCAGCACCACTCCAAGCTCCACTAGTTCAGTCACCTGGAAATTCAATTCCTGTCGGGGGTAAAAGATCACACCAGGCTCATGTTGTCCAATACTCAGAAGCATACAATGGAGAAATGGAAGCACACACCAAGAGCCACTCAATTGCAAAATGTAACAGGAAGGATTCGGCTCCATCCCCTGCCAAACACAGCCTTTAATGCATTTCATCTGTTCATCTGGCTTAGTCGTAGAGTCTATCTCTCCGTGGTATGCTTCTGAGGAGGTTTACTTTGTCTCCTCTGCATTAAAGGGTACAATCTTGTCATCATTTAAGATGCAAGAACTCCCGCTGTCACATACGTGGTGGAGATTGAGCCGTAGATGGGGCTTTTCTTGCACCACTTGTCCAACACTTCTGGTAGTGACAGGAGGTCTGAGGACAGAGTGGCACAAGGGCTGGTGTAACAGGCAGCACCAGCTGAGGTTTGCAGGAAGAAGATGACCATGGATCACCAGGCGACTGGAAAACTGACGCTTGATCAGCGGGCAGGAGCGTATCCAGGACAAAATCCAAAAGGTTATTAACAGCCAGGCAGCGAAGGCACACAAACATAAGACAGAGGCAGAGTCAAGATACAGGCCAGGGTCAGTATACCAGGTGGGCAGTGAGGCACAGAAGCACAAGACAGGAGCAGGGTCAGAGTATAAGCAGAGGTCACAATAGGCAGGCAAGAATTCAGAGATCGGTCAAGGGCAAGCCAGGTCTTGCATGGGTAGGCAGATATAGCATGTGAAGGTGAAGGTTAAAAAAGGGATAGTAAAGCTTCGTTTTTTCTTTTGTTTTTTTTAAACAACGTGTCATACTTGCCTCCACTGTGCAGTTTGTTTTGCACAGAGTGGCCCCGATCCCCCTCTTTTGGGGTCCCTCAGCAGCTCTCTTGGCTCCTCCCCGCATTGAGTGTCCACGTCAGAGAAGCGCTCTCCTTGGTGGACACGTGTGGGCGCGCTCCCGAGTCCTGCATCTGTGTCCATTGACAGAATGCAGGACTCAGCCACGCCCCCCCGCGCCGAGTCACTGGATTTGATTGAGTGCGCTGCTACAAATCTAGACATGAGACCAGTTAGAGCTGGTATGCTCGTTCCCTGCCCAAAGAATGACAGCGTTCAGGCAAGTAAAAACGGGGGGGGGGGGCTGAGGGGCTGCAGCATGAGAGAAGGTTTTTCACCTTAATGTATAGAATGCAACCCATGAGGGTTTACAACCCCTTTAAACAAGAACTAGCTGAAGACCAGTCATATGCACATTCTGCCTTGTGCACACGCTAATACATTTTCGCATGAGTGCTAATGCCCATTCTGTATTGAGCCTTTGCTTATAATTATTAATATGTGCATGTAATGGACTTATGGTTCCAACCGAGCTTCTCCTACACCCACATCTGCAGGAATGACTTCATCCTGACCCTGCCAATCTAAAAAAAAATGGCAAAAAAGAGCTCAACTTGGAAGAAGACTGGCCGAAGATGTCAGCAGTGGGCGAGTGAGCTCGTGGACACCACATGGCTGGAGTGGAAGTTAGCATAGCTCTGTCAAACATTTTGAAGTACTTTCATAAGATATTCATCAAATGGTTAAAAAGGTACTGTTGAGTTTTTTTTTTTTTTATGTAAATTCAATGGAATGTTCATTGGAAAATCTACTAGTGTACCGTCAGCTTTAGTGCTCCACTAGCTTGATAGGCAGTTTTATCTACAGCTACAAAAGGGTCCGATTGGCAGGGCTCAACTGGATGGTACAAGCTTACCAGGGAAGGAGCTTGTAGATTCTGGCTGTAATGAAATGGGCAAAGCAGTGCATGGAGCAGAGGGATAAATGACCAGACCAAGCCTGAATTAGTTTTAAATATTCTTCATTGATAGTAATAAACTTCTTATGGTGAAGAATTAATAAAAAGGCAGTTTTGGTAAAATCACCTAAATCATTTTCATGGATTTTATCCTGTGCCACAGCAGAGTAGATGGGATACGGGTCTTCACCATCCTCACACATCTTCTGGTGACTGGACAGCTTTTCTTCATTAATCTGGAGAAGTGAGAGGAGTATTAAATAAGTAGTTTTGGTGCACCCCTAAAACTTCAGGGATATCAGTGGCACACCCCAAGGTTCATGGTCATTAGTGGTGTACCCCAGGGTTCAGTGGTATCTCCCCAAGGTTCATTGTTATTAGCGATACCTGTATATCCCAAGGTAACTGCCCTGCTTTTACTGGTTGCATCCCAAGCAACTGCTGATGTCACCAGCACATTGCCTTACATGGCCGGGTTTCCAGCCACATAAGCAAAGGGTGGGGATAGCAGCATATTATGGCCATAGTTTGGCAATGTTGTAACCCCCATCCCTGCTCTTTCATTTATATAAATGTTCACAACTCTGGGGGATAGAATTTAGCTTGATGGTACCATCAAGACAAGTTCTGTAGGTCGAGTCCCTCAGATATATCCATTAAATAAATTAACTTGTGAAACATTTGGGCATCTACATTTCTAAGCATTTATAAAAGTTATTTTTGTGAACCATCAGCAGACCCCCGCAACCTTTGTCCAGGGTTGTGGGGAAGTGGCCCTTGTGCTCATTAACAAGGGGACAAAGTGATTTGTTCCAAGTTACCCCCCCCCTTATGTTGAGGGCATGTGGCCTTGTGTGGTTTTCGGGAGGTGCACTTTGAAGTTCACTAAACCCCTGCTGAACCAAGCCCAGGGCAGTTTGGCTCATCCCTAGTCCATACATATGCTTTAAATCGTTGGTACTGATAATATCTGAGAGCAAGTCAAGTCCCCCTGAGCTAAAAGGTTCTCCTGGGTTCCAAATCTTGGAGAGAAGCCGGCTTGTACTTACTCTATTCGTGACAGAGAACACAAATGTATAGGCCCAAAAATCTGTTAGAGAGAAGAAGTCTCCAAGAAATTTCTCTTTTAGCTTCTCCCACGGCTCTGTCCAGTGCCGCTCAGTCTCGGATTTCATTCGCTCACATAACCGGATCTCCAAAGCTTTCATGCGTGAAAAGTCTGACCAGTTACTTTCAGAATAGAGAGAGGACATACACCTGGAAAGTTAAAAGTAGAAGTTGGTCACAGACCGGGTCTAGTGAATTTCCATTGCAACAAGAACCTGTAATAATAATGGGACTTATTCACATACCCTAATATTTCCTGTAAAAAAGAAATTCATAACCGAGATACCGGCAAGTTAGCAACTCGATATTAGACGCCCTCACCCACGTACAGTTAGTTCCCGATAGGGGTACGTGGGGGATGTGGCAATATACCCGGTATCCCGAAGACACAGTATAGCAAGACTCCACTATATTTCCCCTAGGACCACCACAAGTCCCCTTACGGTTCTAAGACTTCCTACAGTTTTAAATGTTCTAAATGATTATTATACGCAATATCTTATTTTGGATTTTTTTTTCCTTTGATTTTTTTTTTTTCCACCTCTTGCAGTGTCACTGTATGCCAATGATAGCAATGTATTCCAAGACTGTAATGATGCTCGGTTCCATGTCTCATTATCTGTAACATGCAAATTTAATAAAAATATCGAAACAAGAAAAAAAAAAAAAAAAAAAAAAAAAAAAAAAAGTAGAAGTTGGATGTTTGATAGGAAAGTTATCAATTCAACATGCTTTGTTGGGATGAAAAGTCCTCTCCATTTGTTGTTTAATCACTTGACATCCTTAGGCCAGGTTAAAACGTCCCAGACTGAGTGGTTACAGCAAGCTCATGGCTGCAGCTGCATACGTTGTCATTTTTCAGACGTTTATTAAAAAAGTAATCCAGGAGGCTCTACTGCCTCCTAATCAATTTTACAGTAGTGAGAAGGGCAGCTCCACCTTCACTGCTGCCTAAAGTGGTTTACCAGCTCTCTCATTCCTCCAGGGAGCCCGAGACCACTGAAAAAATGTCCAAGTATGAGGAGATTGAATAATATCCATCCCCTGATCCCCTCTGCAAGTGATAAGGATTTCACCATTTCTAATTTTAGAGGTGTAATTTCTCAGCTACTGTAGCTGGGGAAGCAGCTAATCAAGTACGGCAGGGGAGACCTTGAGGATCTACAGTGCTTTGCAAAAGTATTCACCCCCTTGGCTTTTTGCCCATTTTGTCACATTATAGCCTTTAGTTCAATGTATTTTTAATCTGAAATGTGTAACGAGCCCCTGCTCACTCGGTTCCACTCTCGACACTCCTCTGCTGCTATAGAATCAGATTGCAGATCGCAACGTCTGATGGTTCAGTCATCCGATGCTCCGGGACTAGAACTACAGCTATGTGCCGTTCTAATCCAGTTGTGTAGCTCAGAACAAAACACCAGGCAGGCTGTATGCAAGTTCAACCAGGAATCTTATTGAAAATTACAGGCTCTTTTATACAGTAAAAGAGGTGCATACCTCTGGCTCATATTACTCTGAACATACACCTGTGACCAGAAACCTAATTAACATTAGCTAGCTAACTAATCCCTTTAGACAGCCTAGATGACTCAGACATGAGCTTTAGGCCAGACTGGCTGTCTTGTAGCTCACAAAACCCAATCAACATTATCACAATAGCAGAGTTAATTAACACAAACAAATGGGGATCTAATGACTCTTAGATCCCATACTAGAGACTTCTTTACAATGCACATTCTAGCAGGCAACAGACAGGTGGCTGGAATTGACATCAGCATCTCCTAACAGTATTTGTCCCAGCATTATGAATCAGCCATCATTTCTAATATGGCAAATCCAGGGTCCCCAGAGTCGGTGTCCTGGGGGACCAGGACCCGAATCCACAGTAATACCACCTCAAGGGTCCCCAGGCGTACAGCTCACAGAGAGCACCGTTCCCCCAAATGCCAGGGCACACGATCGGACAGCAAGAGGCTAGCATTCAGTGCCCTCCAAAAGTCTCTCCCGGCTAGGTCTGTCACAATATGTGATGGATCAGAACACAATAGCCCAAGTTTGTGAAGTAAACTTAGAAAAAAAAAAAATATACATAAAACTATTTTTCAGAAACACAAAAACTGATAATTGGCATGTGCGTATATTCACCCCCTTTGTTATGAAGCCCATAAAAAGCTCTGGTGCAACCAATTACCTTCAGAAGTCACATAATTATTATTGAAATGTCCACCTGTGTGCAATCTAAGTGTCACATGATCTGTCATTACACACACCTTTTTGAAAGGCCCCAGAGGCTGCAACACCTAAGCAAGATGCACCACTAACCAAACACTGCCATGAAGACCAAGGAACTCTCCAAACAAGTAAGGGACAATGTTGTTTAGTACAAATCAGGGTTAGGTAATAAAAAAATAAAAAAAATCCAAATCTTTGATCCTAGGAGCACCATCAAATCTATCATAACCAAATGGAAAGAACATGGTACAAGAGACGGCCGCACACCAAAACTCAGACGGGCAAGGAGGGCATTAATCAGAGACCTAAGGTATCCCTGGAGGAGCTGCAGAGTTCCACAGCAGAGACTGGAGTATCTGTACATAGGGCAACAATAAGCCGTACGCTCCATAGAGAGTTGGGCTTTATGGCAGAGTGGCCAGAAGAAAGCCATTACTTTCAGCAAAAAAAAAAAAAATAAAAAAAAAAAAAAAAAGCATGTTTTGAGTTTGCAAAAAAAGCATGTGGGAGACTCCCAAAATGTATGGAGGAAGGTGCTCTGGTCTGATGAGACTAAAACTGAACTTTTTGGCCAAAGAAAAACACTATGTCTGACGCATACCCAACACATCACCCAAAGAACACCATCCCCACTGTGAATCATGGTGGCGACAGCATCATGCTGTGGGGATGTTTTTCTGCAGTCAGGACTGAGAAACTGGTCAGAGTTGAGGGAAAGATGGATGGTGCTAAATACAGGGATATTCTTGTACCACTCTGTGATTTGAGGCCAGGACGGAGGTTCACCTTCCAGCAGGACAATGACCCCAAACACACTGCTAAAAGCAACACTTGAGTGGTTTAAGGGGAAACATGTAAATGTGTTGGAATGGCCTAGTCAAAGACCAGACCTCAATCCAATAGAAAATCTGTGGTCAGACTTAAAGATAGCTGTTTACAAGCGCAAACCATCCAACTTGAAGGAGCTGGGAGCAGTTTAGCAAGGAAGAATGGGCGAAAATACCAGTGGTAAGATGTGGCAAGCTCATAGAGACTTATCCAAAGCGACTTGGAGCTATGAAAGCCGCAAAAGGTGACTCTACAAAGTATTGACTTTAGGGGGGTGAATAGTTATGCACATTGACTTTTTTTTTTAAATTGTAAAGCAAACAAAAGACAAAAAGTTGTGGGCATGTTTTGTAAATTAAATGATCCAAATCCTCAAACAAGCCATGTTAATTCCAGGTTGTAAGGCAACAAATCCAAAAAAAATGCCAAAGGGGTGAATACTTTTGCAAGGCACTGTAAAAGGCCGCCAACATCTATAAAGAGGACCTGTCTCTTGCCTATGCTAGTAGAACATGGCAGGCTTGTTGGCCCCCTTGAGATAAAACAGATAAAAAAAAAAAAAAAAAAGTGTAAAGCCGCCCTTCCCCCACATGAGAATGCACATCACATGTGTGCAAGCAGAAAATGGTGCCACACGTGAGGCATCACCACTAATTCTAGGGACAGACTACATAGTTCAACAGAGATGTATGGGGTTTGTTTTTTAGAAATCTTCCACATTTTGTCATGTTACAACCAAAAACAAATGTATTTTATTGGGATTGGGATTGTGTTTGGATGTGATAGACCAAAACACAAAAGTGGCACATAATTGTGAAGTGGAAGGAAAATAAATGGTTTTCAAATTATTTTACAAATAAAAATGTGAAAAGTGTGTGTGTGGGGGGGGGGGGGGTTCATTTGTATGGTGCCCCCCGGGAGTCAATACTTTGTAGAACTGCCTTTCTCTGCAATTACAGCTACAAGTCTTTTTTGGGGTTGTCTCTACCAGCTTTGCACATCTAGAGAGTGACATTTTTGCCTATTCTTCATTGCAAAATATCTCAAGCTCTGTCAGATTGGATGGAGAGTGTCTGAACAGCAATTTTCAAGTCATGCCACAGATTCTCAATTCGATTTAGGTCTGGACTGTGACTGGGCCATTCTAAACACATGGATATGCTTTGATCTAAACCATTCCATTGTAGCTCTGGCTGTATGTTTAGGGTCATTGTCCTGCTGGAAGGTGAACCTCCGCCCCAGTCTCAAGTCTTTTGCAGACTAAAAGGTTTTCTTCTAAGATTGTCTGATATTTGGCTCCAGCCATCTTCCCATCAACTGTGACTAACTTCCCTGTCCCTGCTGAAGAAAAGCATCCCCACAACATGATGCTGCCACCACCATGTTTCACGGTGGGAATGGCGTGTTCAGGGTGATGTGCAGTGTTAGTTTTCCCCCACACATAGCGTTTTGCTTTGAGGCCAAAACGTTTAATTTTGGCCTCATCTGACCAGATCACCTTCTTCCACATGTTTGCTGTGTCCCCCACATGGTTTCTCACAAACTGCAAACAGGACTTCTTATGGCTTTCTTGTCACTCTTCCATAAAGGTCAGATTTGTGGAGAACACGACTAATAGTTGTCCTGTGGATCTCTGCAGCTCCTCCAGAGTTACCATGGACTTCTTGGCTGCTTCTCTGATGAATGCTCTCCTTGCCCGGCTGGTCAGTTTAGGTGGACGGCCATGTCTTGGTAGGTTTGCAGTTGTGCCATACTCCATTTTCCGATGGTGGATTGAACAGCACTCCGTGAGATGTTCAAAGCTTGGGAGATTTTTGTATAACCTAACCCTACTTTATTACTTCTCCACAACTTTATCCCCGACCTGACTGGTGTGTTCCTTGGACTTCATGATTTTTTGTTCACTAAAGTTCTCCAACAAACCTCTGAGGGCCTCACAGAACAGCTGTATTTATACCAAGAAAAAAATTACACACAGGTGGACTCTATTTACCAATTAGATGACTTCTGAAGGCAATTGGCTCCACTGGATTTTAGGGTATCAGAATAAAGAAGGCAGAATACAAATGTTCCCCACACTTTTCGCATATTTATAAAAAAATAAAAAATAAATAGAAAACCATTTATCATTTTCCTTCCATTTCACAATTATGTGCCACATTCTGTTGGTCTATCACATAAAAACCCAATAAAAATACATTTACGTAATGACAAAATGTGGAAAATTGAGGGGTATTAATACTTTATCAAGGCACTGTACAGGTGGTGGATTCAGCACCATCCGATGATGCATCTGTACCCTGGTGCCTCTACACTGAGAGCAGATTGATCCAACACCACCGACCGCTCGGTTCTCACAGCTCCGTGAGTCGAGAGCTGGTGACTGTCAACCACCACACTCTGCTCTTCCCCCTCTTCGCTCACTGAAGCGCTGGGTTGCGGAGGGGCAGGCGCTCAGAGAGGCTGAGCCAAGTATTGGTCTAGGGATCTGGCGGACCCCAACTCCATGGTCGGGATGATGCCGAGCCTGGACCGACTGATATCAGCAGAAAGTGGACTTGCACCCGCTCTCTGCTGAAAACGGGTCACAGGAGTGAAGAACAAACTGCACTCCTGCGATCCACAAGAGAAGTACAGCTAAACGAGCTCAGGCTGTACAGCTCCTTTCACTCCAACCTGTAAAGGCTTTTAAAGCATCAAAATAATGTTAGCTACTGTAGTTTTTTGCCATTTCATTGATGAGTGGAATTTTGCCTTATTAGGTATCAATGAGCTGCTCTAGGACATTCACAGAGTTGTCCCTAAGTCACCCCTGTGTTGTCCTGTCTGTGAGCCTAGGATCATGGTCCTGTTGGAAGGTGAACCTTCAGCCTAGTTTGAGGACCTGAATGCTGTGGAACAGGTTTTCATTGAAAATCTCTGTACTTTGCTCCATTTAGTATTCCTTTAACCCTGACCAGTCTCCCGGTCCCGGCTGCTGAAAAACACCCCCCAGAGCATGATGCTGCCACCACCTTCACTGTTGGGACAGTATAGGGCAAGCGATGAGTGGTGCCTGGTTTCCTCCAGACATAACATTTTTGAGATGAGGTCAAACAGTTCAATATTTGTTTCATCAGACCAGAGAATTTAGTTCCTTCATACAGTCAGAGCCCTTCAAGTGCATTTTTTTGCGAACTTCAACCAAGCTTCCATGTGTTTTGCACTGAGGAGAGGCTTCTGTCTAGCCACTCTGCCATAAAACCCAGATTGGTGGAGGGCTGCAGTGATGGTTGTCCTTATGGAACTTTATCCCATCTCCACACAAGATACCTGGAGCTCAGTCAGAGTGACCTTTGGGTTCTTGGTCATTTCTCTTTCCAAGGACATTCTCTCTCCTGGTTGTGCCAAACTTCTTCAATTTCAGAATTAGAGGCCATTGTGCTCTCGGGAACCTTCAGTGCAGCAGAAATAGTTTTGTAGCCTTCCCCAGATCTGTGCAATAATCCTGCCTGAGATCGGCAGGCAATTCCTTTGACCTCATGGCTTTTGCCCTGATCCAGTATGGATCGTCAGCTGTGAGGCCTTTTATAGGAGGTGTGTGCCTTTCCAATTCACATACATTTACCAGGAGGTGGACTTTAAAAAAGGTGTAGAAACATGTCAGCAATGATCAAGATAAATTGGAGGCATCTGAGTGGTGTTGCAAAAGGTCTAAATACTTCTGCCAATGTGATATTTTAGTTTTTCCTTTTTCATATATTTGCAAGCATTTCTAAAATGTTGATTTTAACTTGGTCATTATGGGGGACTGAGTGTAGAAGACTGGGGGGGTTAATTTAAGCTGTAGTATCAGGCTGCAACATAACAAAAAAAATGAAAAAAAAAGTGAAAGTACTGGAATTTTCTAGAAAAAGAATAAAAAAAAAGTGTGAATTTTTTATTAATTTTTTTTTTTTTTTAAATTGCCTTGGGCATGAAGGGGTTACACAATAGCTGCTAGATTATAACCAATTATATAGCAAGTTGTTGAATACATAATGTATATACCATGTTGATCCAGATATCCCACCGATGTATGCAACGGCACCTAAAAGGTTGAGTTCGGCCAGTTTAGAAATCGCACCCAGAAAACCAACCATGGCACGGAATCCACCCCCGGATCCCAAGACTGCAATTATAGGAGGGTCGGCATTCTTTTGAAAAAAAAAATAACAGTAAGATTATTATTAAGAAAACTTATCACTGTTAGATATAGAATATCTATACATCTATGCTAACAAAATATAACCAAAAAGCAGCAACAGTACATGTGAGAGGTAAACAACAAATCAAATAAAAAATAAAAAAGTTGCGCTAAACACTAATGTGAATAAAGTCCAACTGATGATCTATATATCCAATGGATCAAGGGAAAACCAGAAGTGCCGTATAAAAGTGCAAAAGGAATCCAACGATCTCCTCCACCAAGTGACGTCACCAACATAGCCAGGATGTGCTCTTACACCGTTGGTGTTGACCCTCAATTATGGAAGGTCAAGTGCACTTTGGGATATACCAGCTCCAGGCATCAATACGGAAGTAGTGCAGGCAGTACACGTCTCTCCAGCCATTCCTCCCACAGCAGAATCAAAACCTCATGTCAGCCAAGCAAGTTCTCCCAGTAGCAAAACCAGCAGCATCTCTCCTGCTTCTTTGGCAGACATGAGGTTTTGATTCTGCTGTGGGAGGAATGGCTGGAGAGACGTGTACTGCCTGCACCACTTCCTTTTTGATGCCTGGAGCTGGTATATCCCAAAGCGCACTTTACCTTCCATAATAGGAGGGTCCACACCATGGGGTAAGAGCACAACCCGAGTATATGTTGGCGACGTCACTTGGTGGAGGATATCGTTGGATTCCTTTTGCTCTTTATACAGCACTTCTGTTTTTTCCTTGATCCATAGATCTGTTGGACTTCATTCACATTGGTGTTTATTTTGCACAATTTTTTTTTATTTTTCACTTTAGGATATATAAATGGACAGTTGTAAGAAACCAATAAAACATCAAAACTGAATACATGTATGGTATGAATCATCATCTGTGTGGAGCTCACATAGTACAAGGTTGAAGGGAAAGCTTGCTTATAAGAGGATCACTTTGTCAAAGGAATAGATGAATGAGAGCCGCACTCACATCTCTACTCTTTCAAATACCTATCAACAGTATAGCTGCAGCTATGTCATCTCCATCCAGAAGCCACCACTTCCTTCCTTCACCATGAATGGCTTTGGTCACAAGGGTTAGGTTGGAGTTAAGGGTTATGGGTAGCTTTTTGAATAAACAGTTTGAGGTGAAATGCGTTAAAGTGGTAGTTTCTGGATGGAGACCTCACGGTTGCAGCTATATCATCACGTACATGCTATAGACTGGAACGTTATGGATGCGTCTCTTACAACTCCTGCCCTACGCTCCTGAAAGGAGACAGTGTGAGGACATGAGTATCGGAGTAGCTGGTGGTGTCCGCTCCTTAGGTGGGCAGAGCTGAAACTTGCAGTCCTCAGGACAGGATGCAGAAGCAGCTTGGCACCAGAACAGGATTGATTAATACTAATTATTAGTAGTTTTGAGACTATTCCATTTTATATAGTGCCATTAAAGATAGCTTCTCAAAGCGCTTTACAAAAAAAAAAAAAACACCCACGAACAAAATTACGTGAAAGCTTGTCTAAAGAAAATAGTTTTTAGATTTGATTTGAAAGTCTAGAGAAGAAGAGGACTCCCTGATTATATTTGGAAAGTTGTTTCAGAGTTTTGGGGCATAGCAGGAGAAGGCTAGTCTCACATCTGGTGTAGGCAAGTAGGGGACACAAACAGAAGACCAGAATTTGAGGAGCGGAGGTTACAGGGGAGGAGTTAGTTAATAGTTCAGAGAGATAGTGGGGTGCCAAGCCATAAAGAGCCTTGTAGGTGAGCAAAGGGATCTTAAAGTCTATGCAAAATCTGACAGGTAGCCAGTGCAAGGACTCCAGAATAGGGGTAATATGAGGACTACCCGACCTAGTCAAGATTTTGGCTGTACATATTGCAGTCAGTCAATCAATAGTGGATTTAGGTACACCAGGGAGTAGAGCATTGCAGCAGTTGAATCAGGAGAACACAAATGTATGGATCAGCTTTTCAGCTTCAGTGTATGATAGCATAGGATGCCATGTTTCTCAAGTGGAAAAAAGATGTTCTGACATTTTGTACATGTAGGTCAAAAGGTTAAACTAGCATCAAATATCACCCCTAGATTTCTTCATTTAGACTGAAGCTCAAGTACAGTGCCACCTATAGATAAGCCATCAGGCTTGGCCTTACATAATAGACATGGGGGGTGCCAATAACCTGTTAACTGGGGCCAGGAAGCAGTGAGCGACAGCCAGGCAGCGAGGGACCGAATTGGCATGCAGAACAAGTCCAGGAAGTAATCCAAGGTCAGTAAACAGCTGGAAAAATCAGTACGGAAGCAGCAATAAGAGACAAGTCCAGTCAACAGGCCAATGTCAGAGTACACTAGATAGCAAAGTTGAGGCAGAGGAGAAGTGCAAGGAAAAGTGGGGTCATGCACAAGAAGGCAAATACAGCGGATCAAGTCTCAGGGCACACAGAACAAACTAAAGACCATTTAGCATCTCCCAGTGATGCACCCCTTTAAAATAGGCTGCCTGGCAGCATCTACACGCCGAGCCATCACAGCACATCTGGTAGTGTCCTTTTCACCAAGGAGTATAAGCAACAGTGGAATGCGCATGCCCCTGAGAAACTGGTTTACCTTACATATGCTGTTGATTGAAGAAAATAAAATAAATAAAGTGGAGATCAGAGTACGGCTCTCCATCTAGTCCTTATAATGGTGAGGGAAGATGGTCTTCTGAGCCAGCACCCGGTTTGTCCATTGACAGGTGGGAGGAGCAGGTCTGGAGTGGTTATGCGGGTCTGAGATCACTTGGTCAACTTACACGTCTGTCTTGTAATCTTGACTTTGAACCACCATTAACGACTTACCTCTCCAACATTCATGCCCAAGGATGAAAGGGTCTTCGTTACTTTTCTCTTTCTGGCCTTGATAGATAAAGTTTCCCCTTCTAATCTGTTAAAAAAAAAAAAAAAAAAAAAGTTAGAATGCAGTTAAAACTACATCAATACTGGGGCACTTCTACCCCCTTCCTGCCCAGGACAATTTTCAGCTTTCAGAGCTGTCACACTTTGAATGACAATTGAGCGGTAATGGTATACTGTACCTTTTTTGCTAAATAAATGAAAAAGACTAAAAAATTTGAAAGAAATTTCTTAATTTGTCATTAAATTTTACAAATAAAAGTAATCGCGCTGATGAGGCTGCACCGGTGGGAACTGAATTTTCTTTGGTTTGGTTATAAATTTTACAAATAAAAGTATTGTTCTTCATAGATTTAGGACAAAATGTATGCCACTACATTTTTTGGTGAAGAAAACCCAAATTAGTCTATATTAGTCTACAAGAAAGTTGTAGACTCCACAAACCAGTGACTGCCCATAATGCAGGGTGCAGGGGCACAACCCCCAATCTATATGCAGGGTGCCGGACGCATGGATTCCACTGGGTTTTTTTTTTTTTTGAAGAACATGATTAGAGCCCGAGGCACCAATTTGCTGCAAAAAAGGGTGGGCGCAGAGCACTGCACCCCAGAGCCCAACCAGTTGTGTGACAGTAGCAAGTTAAAGTTTTCTATGGTCATCCCGATTCTCCTGCCGGCCAATCAGGAAGCAGTTTCTGTGACCCGATTAGCCAGGGAGAGTCTTAGAACTCCCTGGCCAATTGTGTCACATACTTCCCGTTTGCCCAGAAGGAGAATCAACAGCCTGGCTCTTCATTGCCCCTGACTCCAGAAAGGTAATACCCGGATCACTGCTCATCTCCTGCGGGGGGGGGGGGGGGGGGGGGGGTTTGGCCTTAGTTTCCCCCCCAATATATTAAGCACCGGCCGCCACAAACTATGGCATATGCATCTGAAAATTGATCAATCCTGATGTGCTGACATCCGATCTCATTTTAACCACTTCAGCCCCGGAAGAATTTACCCCCTTCCTGACCAGAGCACTTTTTGCGAATTAGCACTGTGTCGCTTTAACTGACAATTGCGGTCGTACGACGTGGCTCCCAAACAAAATTGACATCCTTTTTTTTGCCCCACAAAGAGCGCTTTCTTTTGGTGGTATTTGATCATCCCTGCGATTTTTATTTTTTGCACTATAAACAATATAATGGCGACAATTTTGAAAAACACACATTTTTTTACTTTTTGCTATAATAAACATACCCAAAAATATAAAACTTTTTTTCCTCAGTTTAGGCCGATAGGTATTCTACATATTTGTTAAAAATCGTAATAAGTGTTTGATTAACTTTTGCGCAAAAGTTATAGCATTTACAAAATAGGGGATAGTTTTATGGCATTTTTATTCATATTTTTTTTTCCCTAGTAATGGCGGTGATCAGCGATTTTTATTGTGACTGCGACGTTATGGCAGACATTTGACACATATTTGAGACCATTGTCATTTATACAGCAATAGTTGCTATAAAAATGCATTGATTCCTGTGTAAGTGACACTGGCAGTGAAGGGGTTAACCACTAGGGGCAGGGAGGGGTTAAATCAGTAATGGGAGTGATTTCTAACTGTGGGGGGGTTGGGCTGTGTGTGTGACAGTCACTGATCACAGCTCCCGATGGACAGGGAGCAGAGATCCAGTGACACTGTCACTAGGCTGAAGGGGGAGATGCTGTTTACATCACCATCTCCCCGTTCATGCTCTCCGTGAGACGATCGCGGTTATCCCCGCGGCGATTGAGTCCACGGGACCGGCGACCTGACTCACGGAGCTCCCAGCCAGCGCGCAATGGCACGGCGGGAAATTCAAATGGACGTACCTGTACGCTCATTTGCCCAGCCGTGCCATTCTGCCGACATACATCGGCGTGCGCCGGTCGGGAAGGGGTTAAGCAAAAACACGCCAGGACAGTACAAATACCCACCAAATTACCCCTTTTGGAAAAGTAGGACAGTACAAGGTATTTAGTAAGAGGCATGGTGGGTTTTTTTAAGCTAATTTTTGTCATAATTTTTGGAAAATTAAGAAATGGGGGGGGGGGGGGATTACGGTTAAAAACGAGGAGATAGATATTTATTGGGGTTTTTTTGACCAGTGCAGTACAGTGTCATCATATAACTGGTGTGGTGATGACCAGGGATACTGACGGCATGACAAAAAAAAAAAAAAAAAAAAAAAAAAAAAGTTTACATTCTGTGACCATTCTCCTCCTGCCGCCGGCCTTCCCCCGCTGCGCTGGCGTGACGTCGGCGGCGTCATCGTCCCGGCGCCTATATGGGCGTCCCTGGGGCGGGCGCCGGCAGTCAAGGCTTCCTCACTGTTTTATTTGAGCTGCACACATGGCTGTTGCTTTCAGCCACTCTTCACCCAGGTAATTTGTCCATCCACATCACTTTTTCTCCATTCCTATGCACTATCTTCCACCGCTGTCATTCACTTATCCCCTTTCCCCACCTTTGACACTCACACCTCCCCCCCGGTCCTTCACGTTGCACTCTTGACTGGCAGCCACCACCTGTATTCACTCCCCCCCTTTTTCCTCACACCCATTCCCTGGCCTCATTGGCCCGTTCTTCACCCCCCCTCACCGCCCTCCTACCGGCTCCACTCACATCTCCCCTCTGTTTCATTCTTGCCCAGTTGACCACAACACCTCATTTCCCCCCTCCAGGTTGCCTTGTCTTCTGGTGCCAGCCCTGGCCGATGCCTGTCTGGGTATCTTGGACGAGATGTCCGCCGCGGCTCCCGTTTGGGAGCATTTATCCGGGGAGTCATGGTACCCCGCTTTCACGCCAAAACTATACTTAAACCCAACATTAACAGGTAATTGACTTGAGGGTTTTATACCCCATTACCGTACTCACTTACCCTTATTACAATACTCCATTTTTTATTTATAGATATATCCTGTGCTCGCTCCTGACCTCTAGCCACGAAACGCATAGAGCTGCCATACGTTTTACTTTTAATAACCACTACGAGAACATCTAGTTTACACTCAATACCCTCATTAGGACCAACAAGGCCATGGGTTCTGCAAGCTTTACGGTGTATTATTGTTTATGCAATGACCAGATTGGTGAATCCCGGAAGGATGATGAATTGCCATTTTACATGAACTTGTTTTTATGAATGTATGCCATGTACCAATGTATATCATTACTGTTGTAATCAAATGTTATGGATGGTTATCTCAGATGGCAATTGATAAAACTTGTATTTTTCACCTATTTACCTCTCCGCTACCTTGTGTTTCATTTAAAGTCCCACTTCCCCCGCTTTTCTCCCCCTTTTGATACATGACAGGGATGGAAATTTGTAGCCTTACCAGGCTACAGTTTCATTTAAAGTCCCGAGGGATGGAACAATGGTGCCTTACCAGTCCATTTGTTCATTTAAAGTCCCCATTTATTTCCCTTCAATCCTATTCATTAATTATTCTGTGACCAGAGCAATACAAATGTTAATATAGTAACATGGTACTACTCTGGGGAAGTCATTCAGTTGGTTTTGTTGTGGTTAGCTGCGATTGGCCACAGCTAAACACATGCTACAGATGGTGTGTGATTGACCCTGTCTTTACCACGCGATTACTCTGACCTCTCACCTAGCAACACAATGAATGGCATGAAGGGTGTATTTAGGTCTGGACTTTGACTGGGCCAAGACTAACACATGAATATTCTTTAAACTAAACCATTCCATTGTAGCTCTGGCTGTATGTTTAGGGTCGTCCTGCTGGAAGTTGAACCTCCGCCCCAGTCTCAAGTCTTTTGAAGACTCTAACAGGTTTTCTTCTAAGATTGTCCTGTATTTGGCTCCATCCATCTTCCCATCAACTCTGACCAGCTTCCCTGTCCCTGCTGAAGAAAAGAATCCCCACAACATGATGCTGCCACCACCATGTTTCACGGTAGGGATGGTGTGTTCAGGGTTATGTGCAGAGTTTTCCACCACATAGCGTTTTACTTTTAGGGCAAAAAGTTCAATTTTGGTCTCATCTGACCAGTGCTTTCTACCACGTTTGGGTTCTCACAAACTGCAAAATGTGACTTTTAATGGCTCTTTCAACAATTGCTTTCTTCTGTTCACTCTTCCCTAAAGGGCAGATTTGTGGAGTGCACGACTTATTGCCGCGTACACGCGACCGGTTTTGCCGTCGGAATAAACTCCAAAGGTTTGACGGAATTCCATTCAAGCGGTCTTGCCTTCACACGGTCCAACCAAAGTCAGACTATCAAGAATGTGGTGATGTATAATACTTACAACGGGGCTAGAAAAGGAAGTTCAATAGCCAATAGCTTCCGTCTCGTACTCGCTTCATGCATAGTTTTTGGTCCGTCGGAACAGCATACAGACGAGCGGTTTTCCCGATAGGAATTGGTTCCATCGGAAATATTTAGAACATGTTCCATTTCTAGGTCCGTCAGAATTTGAGAGAAAAAAAAAAAAAAAAAAAAATCTGATGAGGTGTACACACGATCCGAATAGACGATGAAAAGCTTATGTCTGACTCTGTCGGACATTCCGCTCGTGTGTACGCAGCTTAATAGTTGTCCTGTGGACAGATTCTCCCACCCGAGCTGTGGATGAATGCTCTCCTTGCTCGGCCTGTCAGTTTAGTTGGACGGCCATGTCTTGGTAGGTTTGGTTTTGTCATACTTTTTAGAAGACACGTGCAATTCATTTTGTTCCGAATTGGTTTTGACTAAATTCAAGTTAAATTTTAATATTTCCCAATTTTAACTAACGAAAAACACGCTAAACTAATTTTTCTGAAATTTGAAAATCCGAAGAGAACAAAAATCCAAAAAGAACAAAAATCTGACAATTAGAAAACCCGAAAATGTGAAATAACTATTAAATTATAGGTATGGGAATTTCCTTTCAAATTTGTCAATTAGTGAACGTTACAAATACAAAATTTATCTGAAGTTACTAATGGAACGTAACAAATAAAAAAAAAAAAAAACCATACTATTAATTTGTTACGTTCTATTCGTTTAGATGCGGCATTCGTTATTTTGGATAAATTTGTATTTGTTACATTTGCTAACAGCCAAATTTGAAAGGAAATTTCAATACCTAAAACTTTAGTCATTTGTTATGATTTCAGATTTTCAAAATTTTGAATTTCCAAATTTGAAATAACGTATTCAATCAGAATGTATGACCTGAAAAACATAAGAAAAAAAAAAACGAATGAAACGAAAAACTAACACTTTTTTGGCAGTGCACATGTCTAATACTCATTTTCAGATGATGGATTGAACAGTGCCCTGTGAGATGTTAAAAGCTTAGCATTTTTTTTTTTTATTACTTCTCCACAACTTTATCCCTGACCTGTCCAGTGTGTTCCTTGGCCTTCATGATGCTGTTTGTTCACCAAGGTTCTCCAACAAGCCTCTGAGGGCTTCAGAGAACAGCTGTATTTATACGGAGATTAAACTACACAGGTGGGCTCCATTTACTAATTAGGTGACTTCTGAAGGCAATTGGTACCACTAGATTTTAGTTGGTGGTATCAGAGTAAAGGGGCTGAATACAATACACACACACACACACACACACACACACACACTTCACATATTTGTCTCATTTATCAATTTCCTTCCACTTCACAATTACGTGCCACTTTGTTGGTCTATCACATAAAATACATTTATGTTTTTGGTTGCAACATGACAAAATGTGGAAAATTGAGGGGTGTGAATACTTTTTCAAGCACTGTACATGTACGTGATTGTGTTCAGTTATACCATAGCTACCAATTAGGACAATGGGTGAGAGGACCCCTCCCGCTGCTCCGATGCTTTTGTGGGCTCTTCAGTCCCACCAGAGAGCCCAACATCTAATCCATCGGTTACAGCCCATTGCTGTAGAGGTGATCGGGAACCGGAACGTCCGCGATCATCTCTATGGTCTAGGACAGGGATATGCAATTAGCCGACCTCCAGCTGTTGCAAAACTACAATTCCCATCATGCTCTGCCTCTGGATGTCATGCTTGTGGCTGTCAGTCTTGCTATGCCTCATGGGACTTGTAGTTCTGCAATAGCTGGAGGTCCGCTAATTGCATATCCCTGGTCTAGGACAATGGTTCTGAGAATTTTTGGGGAATTTTAGACAAAATAGCTGTCCAACATACCAAGCCATAAACTCCAATTTAAAGCACCTGTCCTCTCTCGTGCTTTCAAGGGTAGCAGAGATGTGGGGTTTTATAGACCCTAGATGACTCCATAAAGAGGATCTGTCAAGCTATATTGCTATCACAAAAGGTATTGTTTACATTTCTTGTGAAAAAAAAAAAAAAAAAAAAAAAAAAAATTTAAAGGGGTAGAGTAAAAAAAAATAAAAATTGGAGATTAAGAATCGCAGTTTGTCGACATTACACAATTTTAAACTGAAATGTTGGGTATTTACTTATGTTTATTTTTTTGTACAATATAATTGGGTTAAAACGTAGATTGCGTTTTTTTTTCGCATTAAAATGTATTTTTTTTTATTGCGTTTGAAAAACACGCTGCGCAAATACCGTGTGACATAAATTGCAATTGCCATTTTATTTTCTAGGGCCCCCGCTTAAAAAAAAAACAAAAAAAAAAAAAAACACCCCACACACCACCCTGGATTTTTACATCTATTAGAGAAATTTGAGAATAGGCCGAGTTTTCAAGTGGTTAAGGTAGGCTACATTTATATTTTTACAGTGACAGTTTTATTATATTTTTCCTTACCATTTAGTTAGGCCTTGCTAATTAAATTTTTTTACCAACTTGAGCTCCAGAAGGACCAGGCCATTTTTTGCTATAGAGCACTGCGTTATTTTAACTGGTAATTGCGCAGTCATGCAATTCTGTACGCAAATTATATTTTTAGGACACAATAATAGCTTCCTTTTGGTGGTATTTGACCACCACTTTTTTTCTTTTTGCAATATAAATAGGAATTTTATAACAGCCTACTTGTAAAATCCTTTTCTTGGAGTATATCATGGGACACAGAGCTTAAGTTAATAACTTATTGGGATTATAGGCACCTTCAGGTGATAGACACTGGTATACCCAATCCAGGAAATTCACTCCCTATATAACCCCCTCCTATCAGGAGTACCTCAGTGTTTGTAGCAAAGCAATATATTTAAACCCCAAAAGAGGGGAGGGACCTCTGTGTCCCATGATTTACTCCAAGAAAATGATTTTACAGGTAAGCTGTAATAAAAATCCTATTTTCTTTATCATATATCATGGGACACAGAGCCCAAGTTAATAACTTAATGGGACGTCCCATAGCAATGCTACTTGAGGGGAGGGAGACACAACCCGGAGGGTACCCCCAGACTTGAGGGCCTATACTGCTGCCTGCAGCACACTGCGCCCAAAGGCGATATCCTCATACCTCCTTACATTCACCAACTTTTATCACGTGGATGTATGTACTAAAGACCAAGTTGCGGCCCTACAGATCTAAGCCATGGAGGCCTGGTGACGCACTGCCCAAGAAGCACCAACTGCCCTGGTAGAGTGCTGTTTGACTTGAAAAGAGGGAATCTTAACCCTTAAAAGTATAAGTCTGAATTATAACCTGCTGAATCCACTTAGCGACAGTGGATTTAGACGCCGCCTGTCCTCTTAGGACCCTCTGGCAGAATAAATAAAACATCAGTCTTTCTAATCCGAGCAGTTGTCTAACTAGATTTTCACTGCTCTCACCACATCAAGACAATGTAGTGACTTCTCTTCCCTGGAACATGGTTTTGTAAAAAACAATGTCAGGACAATATCTTGGCTCAGGTGAAAACCTGAAACCACTTTTGGTAAAAAGTCTGGCCGAGGGCGTAACACCACTCTGTCCCCATGAATAATCAAATATGGCTCTTTACATGAAAGAGCAGCCAATTCCAAAACCCTCCTTGCTGAGTATATAGCAACCAACAACAGCTTCTTGGTCAGAAGGACAAAGGGAATATGTTATCGGTTCAAATAACCGTTTTTTGTAACACTGACAAAACTAAGCTCAAGTCCCAAGGGTTCAAAGGAGGTTTGACTGGTGGATTAAGCCACATCACCTCTTGCATAAAACCTTGGAAAAAAGAATGTTTAGCAAGTGGTCTTTAAAATAAAACAGATAAAGCTGAGACTTGGCCCTTAATAGTACTCAAGGCCAATTTCATCTCTACCCCCAATTGTAGAAAGGCAAGAATTCTGCCTATGATATACCTCCGAGGGTGCCAATTCTTGGATTCACACCAGGAAACATATGCCCTCCAGACGCTATAATATAGTTCTGGAAGCTGGCTTCCTTGCATTAATCAAGGTAGAGATAACTGACCCGGAAAGCCCATGTTTCTTCAGAATTAGGTTTCAATAGCCAAGCCATTAAATTTTGCATTCCTAAGGTAGGATGGAATATTGGCCCCTGTGAGATTAGGTCTGGCCGTAGCAGGGAGGGACCATGGACCCTCCCCCGCCATCTTTACGATTTCTGCATACCATGACCTTCTGGACCGTGCTGGTGCTACCAGAATTACCGGCTCTTTCCAGCTTGATTCTGCAATGAAGTCGAGGCAGCAACTGAATAGGGGGAAATGCATAAATCAGTGAGAACTGATCCCACAGGGTCACCAACGCATCTGTTCCGCATGCAAGTAGATCCCTTGTCCTGGACACAGTTGACCAACTTCATGTTGAATCTGGACGCTAGAAGATCTACGTCCAGAGTCCATCTTTGGCAAATGGCCCAAAAAATGTCAGGGTGAAGAGATTATTTCCCCCGCTGGCGACACAAGTAGTCCACCTGCCAATTCTCTACTCCTGGAATGAAGACTGCCGATAGGCACGTAATATTCCTTACTGCCCAAGTTAGAATATGGTTCACCTCTCTCTGTGCCGAGAGACTTTGTGCCCCCTTGGTGATTGATATAGGCCACAGCTGTGCCATTGTCAGATTGGATCCTGACAGGACAATCCCATAACCTGGAAGCCCAGGTCTTCAGACCCAGACGCACTGCCTGAATCGCTGGGATATTGATGGGCAAGGTTCTTTTGGCTCTTGACCACTGTCCTTGGACAGTTGTCTTCTAGTACTGCTCCCCAGCCTGAAAGGCTGGCATCTGTCGTTACGACTTTACAGATACCTGGTCTGAAGGATTTTCTTTTCAGCAGATTCTGGGTTAGTAACCACCAACTGAAGCTTGGGGACACCAATGGGGACAGCAGCATTGGCAAGTCTAGAGCTTGAATTGTTTTGTTCCAAGTAGACAGGAAACGGTTTTGCAACAGTCTTGAATGGAACTGGGCACAGGGAACCACTTTGAATGAAGCCACCATCTTTCCTAGCAACCTCATGCAAAGGTAAATAGAGGGATCGCCTTTTGACGTGACCATTCGCACCAGCTCTTATGGTGTTGATCTTTGCCTGAGGCAAGAACACCTTTTTCTGGGCTGTGTCCATGATCAGAGCCAAGTACTCCAGCCTTTTTATCTGTTTTAAAGGAGGATTTCTCTAGGTAGAGAATCCAACCCAAAAACTTTCCAGGTAACCAGTTGTAATGCACATGCTTTTCTCTAAACGAGCCACCCACTAGTCTATTAGCAATAGATTGTCTTGGCGTACTTAGACTGTTACGCCCTGTGCTCTTAACCTGGCTAGAGGTGGGGCCAGGACTTTTGTAAACACCCAGGGTGCTCTAGCTAGCCCAAAGGGCAAGGCTACAAACTGGAAATGCTGCTGTTCTACCTCAAACCGCAGAAACCTTTGGTTAGCGGGAAATCTAGGAACATGCAGATATGCATCCCTGATGCCGATAGATGCCAGAAGTTCTTCTCCTGGTAGGATAGAAACTACTGACCTGATCATCTCCATGCGAAAGGAGTGGATCTTCAGGAACCGATTTAGATTCTTTAGATCTAGAATGGGTTGGACATCTCCATCTTTGGGAACGTTTGACCTCAGGAAACGAAATGGTGGAAAGTCCCGAAAATGCCAGCTTGTACCCCAGCATTACCGCGGAGATGACACATCTGTCCTGAATTTCCTCTTGCCAGACTTCTGAAAACTGCAGAAGTCTTCCCCCCCCCACCCTGGCGAACGGGGAGTGCCTCTTCATGATGAGGCTTTAGGATTCTGCTTTGCAGGTTTCCAGCCCCAGGACTTTTTGAGCCTGAGCCTGAACCTGAGGTTTTCCTCTAGAGTCTGACAGTGGAGGCCATCACCACTGCCTAGAGGCAGAAGCCCCTGGTGCAGGAGAAGGAGCCCATTTAAATGAAGGACATTTATACTTTCTTTTGACTGGCAAAAGAGTACTTTTCCCACTAGAAATTGTTTGGCTGCATTTGTCCAAATCATCCCCAAAAAGCCAATCCCCATAAAAAGGGAACCCAGTCAGGAGCTTTTTACATGGCGCTTCAGCTGACCAATTTTTTAACCACAGGATTCTACGCATATGTACTAGCATAAGCGCAAGGTGGGACGCCTGGTGAATAGAATCTTTAATGGCATCTATGGCCAAGCATAATGCTTTTGGTAGTTCGGCCAATTCCCCGGCTTGTTGTGCAGGAACCTCTTTAAGGGCCTGTCTAAATTAAACCTTTAGGGATTGACAGACGCCTATTGCAGCGACTGCAGGCCAACGGCACCTACCAAGGAGAAAGCAGATTTTAAAAAGGAATTCCAACCTTTTTAGCTGTTGGATCCTTAAGCATTTCTGCATGGTCTACTGGACAAGTTAGACTTTTATTCACAGCGTGAACTGCTGGTACCTTCCATTTTTTGGTGAATTTCTTCTCCATGAAATAGAGAACTGAAAATGTCTTTGGAAGGAGAAAAATACTTATCCGGGTAATCCCATTCAGCATAAATAAGCGTTTCTAGTAAAGCATGAGCAGGAAATGCATGCAAAGGCTGAGAAGGTTTTAAAAAAGGAACCCAAGGAAGAAACCGAGCTTTCAGCAGACTCCATTAGGGGTAGCATGAAAAGTAGAATGAACCAGCTCCGTAAGAGATTGTAGCAGCAATTTCTCAGATTGTGAGGCTGAAAAAGGTTCATCTACCGCTGTTTCCTCCGCAGAGGAATCATCGGTTTGTCTTTCCTCCTGATCGCCTGAGGTTAACACTTCATTCTGTGCCCACTGTTCCCCTTGCAAAGGGTCTAAAGTAGGGGAGGGGGATCTAGCATGCTTCCTATCCATTTGAATGGAGGATGCGATTAAAAGCGCTAATCTTCCTGCCAGGTCCTGCAGGGTGGAGGAAAAGACATCTTCAGTCACATATACGGGGGCTGAGACGTGAGAAGCAGTTGCACCAATTTGTTTGAATGGCTCACCCTGGCTTTCCATAATTGGTATTTCAGGCAAGGATGACAGCATGGAAATACAACACGAGATCCTAACGCCTGGGGGTGAAAACTTTTTTTTGGGGGTTTTTGTGGTGTTTTGGTTTGCATAGTCCTAAGCACAAAAGCAGAGGCACTATTAAATTGCACTAATTGCGGAACATAGTCATGACAGTGGTGCCACTATTAAGTTCAGCCTAGTGCTGGGAAAAACGTCCTTCCTGTATCAGGAGGTGCCACTTGCAGCCGCTACGTGCCTCACCGCTCCGGTGTCCCAGTGTAGGCTGCTTGCTTCCTCCTCGCTGCCAAGGAGAGACTGCTCCAGCTGATCCTTAAGCCTCCATGCGACCGCATGGACGTTGCACGGCGCCACGCCTAGGCCCCGCCCCCTTCATAAACCCACCCCCATCCTTTTTATTTGAAAATTCCCACACTGACGGCTCTTGGGTCTGCAGACCCAATGGGGGGGGGGGCGGCTTAGGCAGAGGAAAAACAAATTGAGGCAGAAAAACGGGACCTCTGCACCCCCCATGGAGGAGGGGGGTATTACAAGGAGGTACAACCACTGCTGTTTCCCTAACCCTTCTGGTCCCTTCAGGGGGAGGAAAGCATTTGGCAGAACTCTTACCTTGAGAGGAATCCCCTTGCACAAGCTGCTGCGGCCACACAGACTGACAGTGAGCTGAAGTGAAGACAACAGATTAAGGTATGTGCATATACTCCCTCTATTGGAGATTTAAGGCATGACCACATTTTTTTCCCTTAAAGAAGAAAGCATAGGTGGAGTTTAGTTCCCAAGTTTCTTCCCTTACCTCTGCCGCAGGATTTGCTGAACAGTCAACCCAACCTTCACCCATCATGGTGGATTGCGTTTAGCAAACCTTCAAGTACCAGGTCTCTTTATCGGAGTTGCAATCCCTTGGACCTGTAAAAAAGCACCCCACCAGGAAAAGTTTTTAGGTAATATAGCATTACCAAAGCCCTGAGTCCTCATGCTTCGGATACGAGGCCCAGGTACCATCCAGTTTGGCAACAGTGGCACTTTTAGATGGATCCGGTCTGTGCGAAAAAAAAAAAAAAAAACACTGAGGTACTCCTGATAGGAGGAGGGGTTATATAGGGAGTGAACTTCCTGGATTGGGTATACCAGTGTCCATCACCTGAAGGTGCCTATATACCCATATAGTTAACTTAAGCTGTGTCTCATTATGTATGAAAAATAAATATACATATAATTTTTTTTCAAAAACACCCTATAACTGTTCAACTTTGTCATGAAACATATCCAATAAAATCAAATTTCATCATAAATGTTGGCCAAAATCTATTTTGCTACATGTCAAAAAAAAAAAAAAAAAAAAGTTAGGGAGAGGCTCACAAGAGTACACCCCTCACATTTTTGTAAATATTTTCTTCTATCTTTTCATGTGACAACACTGAAGAAATTACACTTTACTACAATGTAAAGTAGTGAGTGTACAGCTTGTATAACAGTGTAAATTTGCTGTCCCCTCAAATTAACTCACACAGCCATTAATGTCTAAACCGCTGGCAACAAAAGTGAGTACACCCCTAAGTGAAAATGTCCAAATTGGGTGAAGTTAGCCATTTTCCCTCCCTGGTGTCATGTGACTCAGCGTTACAAGGTCTCGGGTGTGAATGGGGAGCAGGTGTGTTATTAAGACCCTGAAACTAAGCTGCAGCACGGTGGCCAAGACCATACAGTGGTTTAACAGGACAGGTTCCACTCAGAACAGGCCTCACCATGGTCGACCAAAGAAGTTGAGTGCACATAGCATCATAGCCAGAGGTTGTCTTTGGGAAATAGACGTATGAGTGCTGCCAGCATTGCTGCAGAGGTTGAAGGGGGGTGCTCAGCCAGTCAAAGCTCAGACCATACACTGCATCAATTTTATCTGCATGGCTGTTGTCCCAGAAGGAAGCCTTTTCTGAAGGATGATGCAGAAGAAAGCCCGCAAACAGTTTGCTGAAGACAAGCAGACTTAGGACATGGATTACTGGAACCATGTCCTGTGGTCTGATGAGACCAAGATAAACGTATTTGGTGTCAAGCGTGTGTGGAGGCAACCAGGTGAGGAGTACAAAGACAAGTGTGTCCTGCCTACAGTCAAGCATGGTGAATGGCAACATGTACTGTGACATACTGAAGCAAAGCATGATCCCCTCCCTTCGCAGACTGGGCCACAGGGCAGTATTACAAAATGATAACAACCTCAAACACACCTCCAAGATGACCACTACCTTAGAAGCTGAGGGTAAAGATGGACTGGCCAAGCATGTGAACATCTGTGGGGCATCCTCAAACGGAAGGTGGAGGAGCACAAGGTCTAACATCCACCAGCTCTGTGATATCGTCATGAAGAGGACTCCAGTGGCAACCTGTGAAGCTCTGGTGATCTCCATGCCCAAGAGGGTTAAGGCAGTGCTGGAAAATGGTGGTCACACAATATTGACACTTTGGGCCCAATTTGGACATTTTCACTTAGAGGTGTACTCACTTTTGTTATCAGCGGTTTAGACATTAAATGGCTGTGTGTTGAGCTATTGTGAGGGGAAAGCAAAATTTACACTTATACAAGCTGTACACTCACTACTTTGTTACAATGTAAAGTGTCATTTCTTCAGTGTTGTCACATGAAAAAAAAAAAATAAAAAAAAGGTTTACAAAAATGTGAGGGGGTCTACTCACTTGTGAAAAGTATAATTTATATACATACACCTTTGAAAGCCTTCTGATCCTTCATTTCTACACACTTTATAATTCATGTCCTAATCTTTTTGTGCTTGAAGCCTTTTCCTTGTTTTGGGTCTTAATTTGGGATGAGTTTTATAGATTTGTGGGTTGTGTAACGAGCCCCTGCTCGCTCGGTTCCACTCTCCCGACACTCCTCTGCTGCTATAGAATCAGATTGCAATGTCTGATGGTTCAGTCATCCGATGCTCCGGGACTAGAACTACAGCTATGTGCCGTTCTAATCCAGTTGTGTAGCTCAGAACAAAACACCAGTCAGGCTGTATGCAAGTTTAACCAGGAATCTTTTTGAAAAATACAGGCTCTTTTATACAAGAGGAGGTGCGTACCTCCGGCTCATATTACTCTGAACGTACACCTGTGACCAGAAACCTAGTTAACATGGGCTAATTAACTAATCCCTTTAGACAGCCTAGATGACTCAGACATGACCTTTAGGCCAGACTGGCCGTCTTGTAGCTCAGAAAACACAAACATTATCACAATAGCAGAGTTAAATTAACACAAACAATGGGGATCCAATGACTCTTAGATCCCATACTAGAGACTTACGTACAATACACATTCTAGCAGGCAACAGACAGACAGCTGGAATTGACATCAGCATCTAACAGTATTTGTCCCAGCATTATGAATCAGCCACCATTTCTAATATGGCAAATCCAGGGTCCCCAGAGTCTGTGTGTCCTGGGAGACCAGGACCTGAATCCACAGTAATACCACCTCAAGAGTCCCCAGGCATACAGATCACAAAGAGCACCGTTCCCCCAAATGCCAGGGCCCATGATCGATCGGCAAGAGGCTAGCATTCAGTCCCCTCCAAAAGTCTCTCTCCTGGCTAGGTTTGTCACAGGTTGTGTTTTTTTTTTTTTTTAAATATAGGACAACTCAGACTTTTTTGTAATTAGCACATTGAAAAATATCTACATACACACACATTCCCCACAAGATCATCTCCAGATTGGAGGGATAATCAATTCCAGTAATAAAAACAGAAGCCCTTTTCCTTTATTTCCGGATCTGATCACTTAACACATTTTCTGCAAATAATCTGGGATTTATTTTTTTGAGATCCAGGATCAGAGACCCATGTGGCCAACTCCACTCAACCAGAGGTGCTGTCTGCATAGGTCTACAAATAAACAGCAAGAATAGGCCACACACACACTAATAAAAATAGAAATAAGTACAGTAAGATCAGTAGAAGAGACTTACCCATCTACAACGTCAAAATTTTCCTGTAAGAACACAAAAAGACACATTGTGAGGTTCAGAAGCAATCTGGTGATGTAAATGACAACCCCCCCCCCCCCCAAAAAAAAAGAAAAAAAAAAAAAAAAAAAAAAAAAAAACCCTTTCTGAAGGACGTTTCACCGTTTAAGATTTATATGTCGGCTTGTGTTCCACTTATTTTATCTCCACAAGTCAATAGGAATGCCAAAATAGTTAGCCGTACCTTCATGTGATAGAACCCAGAATAATCATAAAAAGCAAAGCCTTCACCTGGCCTCAGATGTCAATTCTCACAAAATGCTTTGGAAAGATCTGAACTAGATGAAGTCATCATGGCATCCGAGCAGTGCAGAGTTTAAATCATTTACTATGGTTTTTGTGAGAGTTTAACATTAACCATTATTCCATAGGTTTTTAATCTCAAAGATTAAACTATGTTGGTGTCACTTGTCAATTTTAAATTTTTTATTTTTATTTTTTTAAATGTTACTGCCTACTCCCAACCTGTCATTTCAAGTAAAACACATAGCCAAGTATTATTCTACACAATTTTGTTATTGTGGATAAAAAAAAAAAAAAAAAAAAAAATTTTTTTAGACGTGCTGCCAATAGAACTTAACCAAAAAGTGCATTCTATGCATTCAAAAATAGAAAAGTATACCAAATCAAATTATTATTCAACCAAAATAAATAAAAGCCTCATGCATGTGTCCTGCTTCTTAATATAGGGGATCAGCAATGCCAAGAGTTGGTTAAAGCAGGGGTCTGTCATCCGGAGACAATTCCAAAAATCATCCGGATTATTCTCCTGGAGCTCCCGCAGCAAAGGCATATGACAGAATTGGTCATGATTAATAAAGCAAAACAATTTTTGGCCCTAGAAATCCTCCTTTTCCTGGACTGGACTTGGGTCAAAGCAAAGCAATAACTTCAAGACCATTGATAAACAAGTTATCTACTCAGATTCCGCAACATGGCTGGTTGACGAACGGCCGTTCAGAAATGAAATCAAAAAGTGCAAACTCAAAAGCGCGAACCAACACTCAAACTTCTACTAACACGGAATTCGCAGAAGCAGCACAAAAGGGTGGGGCCTGACAATTGAACTTCCTCTTTTTCGGCTCATAGTACATCTAGTACACCACTACATTCGAGTTTGTTGGCCGACAATTGTGTGCAAGACAAAATCCAGGCACACGCCTTCGGACAAAATTCCAAGGTTTTTGTCTGCGGAAAATCCAATCGTGTGTACGAGGTTTTATTTTTGACATCAAAATTTCAATTTCGTTTTAGTTATAGTCGGAGACTAAAATTCCATTTTAGTCATCTGAATGGTTCTCTTATTCTTCTAAAGTTAAAATGGATTTAAATTAAAATATTTTAATGTATTTAAGCATTTCTTTAGAATTGCCAAACTCAACAACCCCAGGAGTTAATAATAATAATAAGTTCCGATTTTATTATTATTATTATTATTCAGGATTTATATAGCGCCAACAGTTTACGCAGTGCTTACACGTTATTTATGATATTAAGGATTGACACAGATTTAGCTGATGTGATATAGAACGCATTTAAAAATTAAAAAAACTTAAGAACAACTTGAAAATATATTAAACGGAAAATGTTTTGCGCTAAATACCCTGAATGCCTCACAGAAAAAACGTACATCGGCTGGGCAGGAAATAGTGGAGGAGTTCTAGGACGTAGTTTAATTATTTTGTTTTGTTTTGTTTTATTTGAATGCTGCACAATGAGATTCCCTTTTTTCTTATGATCATGGATTGAATCGGCTTCTGAGGATATCCTGTGGCTACATCTTTGGTTCGTTTTCACCACCGACCCCCTGTTGGGAGGCTGGATAGGTCAAGCTGATCTGCACCTAATGTGAGGGGTAATAAAGCTCACAGATGTGAGACTAGACCTTGATAGTTCTTTGGTTCTGGTAAGGAGACAATTTTGCCTGACCTATCCAAGCACTGGATGTTGTACTTGTTTTAAGGACTTTTGCACTTTATCACTATGGACTTTTATAGGATTATTATTCATTATATTTAAAAGTTGATTCACACATTTTAGACAGCGCCACACGTTTTTCTATACATACAGGCGGTCCCAGCGTTATAAACATCTGACTTACAAATAGAGGGAGACAACAGGAAATCTACCTCTAGAAAGGGAAACTCACTCCTGTAAAGCCTTGTACACAAATCGGATTTTCAGCAGACAAAGTGTCAGACTTTTTTCCGAAGAGCGTGTGCCAGGAACTTGTCTTGCATACTAACGGCACACAATTGTTGGCCAACAAACAGAAACGTAGTTATGTAGTACATGGAATTTTAGCTCTTGAGTGCCACCCTTTGGGCACCTTCTGCCAATGTTGTGTTTGGTGAGCATTGATTCTGAGCATGCGCGTTTGTACTTTGGACTTGTGTACACGAGATGAAAATCTGACAGACCGTTGTCCATCGAAAATGTACTAGTTTGCCATCCAACATTTGTTGGTTCAAAGCTGAACAACAATTGTCTGATGGACCGTACTAACGGTTGGATTTTAGCCAGTCACACAATTCCCTGCCAAAAACCCAATCTTGTGTACGAGGCTTAAGAGTTATGGAAAAAAAAAAATGTGTCTCCGTTGAAGCTTTATCACTAAACCTTGTTTCCACAAAAACCCAAAATCCAACTGTCATTGGGACAGAAAGCGAGGTAAAATCTTCTGAACAGGAAGCACAGACAAAACAAATGTTACAGGGGTGTTAACCCTTCCATATGCTGCACGTTACCTGAATATATTACCAACATTAAATAAGAAAAAAAAAAAAAGCCTTTTCCTCTTAGGAAATTAGTAGAGGTACCCCTACACATTTGAGAGCAGTGTTAATTTTGACGTCAAATTTCAATTTAGTTTTAGTCAGTCTTTTGACTAAAATGCCATTTTAGTTTTCGTTATCAATTGTTTTAGTTGAATTTAGTAGACGAAAACTCCTTTTCCAGTTGTCTTCCAGAACAGCCCTTGAGAGATTGAGTCCCTCCCATCGCCACAGTTCAAAAGGCAGCCCCTCAGGTCCTTGGCAAGTCATTTACCAAGACCTGAAGGATGGAACTGAAAGATATACACCATAACAGGTAATAACATTAATACAGCAACACAATTCAAGGGTGGGATTGTGCGGTCCTGGAAGACCACTGGGGAAAAAAAAAAAAAAAAAAAAAAAAAAAAAAAGTTACCGGCAAGTCCATCTCCGGCTTTCCCCAGTTGTCTTCCAGGACAGCCCTTGAGAGGATCCCCACGTACTCACCAGATTGGGGGGAGACCACAGCTTGGAGGACTTTCCTCCCAAAAGCCTGATCCCGACTGGACATTAAGTCTAGTTGATAATGCCTTGTAAAAGGTGGAGAAGCTTGACCATGTGGCCGCTTTACATATTTGCTCCAGGGTAGCACCAGCTCTTTCTGCCCAGGATGCTGAGAGTGCCCTTGTAGAGTGGGCCTTAACACCCCCCAGGAGGATCTCTATTGTTCTATACCCTTCTGCAATAGCTAGCTTAATCCACCTAGCTATGGTGACCTTAGAAGCCTTTTGTCCCTTAAGTTGTCCAGAAAAAGAGGATAAAAAGTAAATCTAATTCTAAATGGTTTGGTTACCTTTAGGTACTCTAGGATACACCGCCTCACAACTAGTAAATTAAATTGTTTCTCTTTCTTGTTCGAGGCATTTTGACAGAATGAAGGGAGGACAATATCTTGTGACCTATGAAACCTAGATGCCACCTTTGGCAAGAACCCAGGGTCCATCTTTAAGATAACCATCTTCAAGAATCTGAAGGAATGGCTCTCTAATGGAGAGGGCTTGGATTTTACTAACCCTACGAGCTGAAGTGATTGCCACGAGGAGCACCGTCTTAAATGTGATCAGTCTTAGCGAGGCCTCTGAGATGGGGCCTTTCTGGAGCCACCATTTGAACCTGACAATGACCGATAGGTCCCAGGTTGGAGTTATGTTAACTCTGACCGGTTTGTGTCTGGAAATTGCCTTACAGAACCTAGCGATGAGGGGATCTTCCTGTAAACATTTCTCTAGGTACACACTTAAGGCCACAATCTGAATCTTAATAGTACTAGGCGTTAATCCCTTGTCTATCCCCTCTTGGAGAAACTGTAATATGTTTGTGGTCTCCTCGTTTACCTCACCTTGGTTATCCAAACAGCTGTTAAACTTCCTCCAGACTTTTCTATAAATAGCTCTGGTGACTGGCTTTCGGCTCTGTAGTAAGGTCTGAACAACTCTCTTAGGCCTTTACTCCTCAGACTTTCTTCCTCAGTAACCACACTGAAAGGTTCAGCATGGCTACTTGTGGATGTAAGAGGTCCCTGTGACAGGAGATCTTGTTGGCAGGGAAGCCTCAGGGGAGGTTGGTCTGTTAACTTTGGTAAAGTTGTGAACCATGGCCTCTTGGGCCAAAATGGTGCCACTAGGATTTAACATGTTTCTTCCACTAGAAGCTTCGCTAGAACTCTCGGGATGAGGTGAAGAGGTGTAAATGCATAGGCCAAGTTGAAGGTCCAGGGAGTCTGTAAGGCGTTACCACCAAGGGTTGATCTCCTGGGCATAGCGAGCAGAAACTGGGAGCTTCTGTATTCAGTTTGCAAATAGATCCACTTCTGGCTTCCCCCAGTAAGCTGCTATGTGGTTGAAAACTTCCGGATACAGAGACCACTCTTGTTTCAAAACTAGTTGTCGACTCAAGAAGTCTGCAGTGCTGTTCTGCTCCCCTTTCAGGTGTATCGCAGAGATGGTTTCTAGATTGGATTCTGCCCACCAACATTAGTAGAAGACTTCTGGTGCCTCTCTGTTAATATAGGCTACAGCCGTCATATCGTCTGAGTGAACTTGTAGATGGTGACCTTGTATTGTGTCCTGAAAGACTAGTAGGGCTCTGAGGATAGCTGATAGTTCCTTCCAATTGAAGGAGAAATGTTTCTCCTCTGGCATCCACATGCCCTGGGCCCAGCATGAGTTGAGATGGGCTCTCCAACCCCAACTGCTCACATTCGTGGTCAGAGTAGATGTGATAAGACCCAGAGTACCCCTTTGTTTAAATTTTCTTTGTCCTTCCACCACCAGAGGGAACGTTTTACTTTGGTGGGGGATCGATATGTATTCTTCCAGATCCTTGCCCTTTAATTGTTCCAACACAAAACCCTGAAGGTCTTTGGTGGAACCTGGCCCATTGTACCGCCGGAATTGCAGCGGTCATAAGAGCTAATGCTGACATCACCACTCACTGTACATTTGGTGCTGGTTTGAAAGGACATTCTCTGCTTCAGATTCAATATACTTTCTTCTGGCAAAACTATTCTTTGATCTACGGATAGAATCATGTAGCCTAAACACAGAATATTCTGTGTCGGGGTTATTTGATTTTTTTCAAACTGATTATCCACCCCAATTGACTCAGGCTGAGTTGGGTTAACTCTAAGTCCTGACAAAGTGGCTTCTCAGAGTGGGCCATGAGAAGCAAGTCTTCTAGATATGGAATGATCGAGACTGACTCAAGTCTCAATGGAACTGGCGCTTCATTGAGAACCTTGGTAAAAATTCTCGGAGAGGACGATAGCCCGAAGGGCACTGCTCTGCACTGAAAGTGATAAATTTTGGTGTCTATCTGAAATCGCCATACATTTCTGGCATTCCTTCCTTATTGGGATATGCAGATAGGCATCCCTTAAATCTAGGGTAGCCATAAACACCTTTTTGGAGAAGATTCTGTATGAAGTAAATGGACTCCATCCGAAATCTTTTGTATTGGTTGGATAGGTTCAGGGGTCGGAGGTTCCCGATTAATCTGAACTTCCCTGATGGTTTCTTTGCCACAAAGATGTGAAAACCATCCCCCTGTTCCTGAATAGGGACTGGTGTCAATACTTCTTGATCCACCGTCTCCCCTGTTAGTAATGGTAAGGCCCTGGCCTTTTCTGAATGTCTTGGAAGTTGTGTCACTAGAAATTGAGGGTGGGTTGCTGTGAAATTCCAGTGCATAACATCTTTTCCCACTGTGGGAGAAAGTTTAATTTTCCTCCCACAGGGACCCTGATGTCACTGGGGTTTAGGGTTTTGATTGGGGTGGTTAAAAGTATACCCCCATTTTCCTTTCCCTTTTTGCCCCATCCAGTGCTTTTTGGGTTTGAAATCCTTCTCTGTTTTGAAAGGGTTCTTTTGAAGGATGGAAGAGAAAAAAAAAAAAAAAAAAAAAAACACAACTTCCTTTGAAAAAGTTTAGTGGGAAAAGTTCTCTTTTTATCCACCATTCTTTCTAAGGCAAAAAGTAATTCAGGGCCGAATACTAAATCTTCTGTAAAGGAGACACTGCACAAGCGTGTTTTTTTCGACGCCATGTCCAGGTCTCTCCCCCCCCCCCCCCCACGTTGTCATCCAGGCTGACCTTCTGGCTGTAACAGAAAGTGCTGCAGCCTTAGCCGCAAATTTTACGGAATCCGTTGAAGTGTCAGAAATGAAACTTGTCGCCTTGAAAAGCATAGGGAAGGTTTTTAGGAGTTCCCCTCTAGGAGTGCCTACCTTTAGGTGTTCTTGTAGTTGTGACAACCAGAACTCTAGATTTCTAGCTACACAAGACGTGGCTAGAACTGGCTTCAGGCCTGCCATTGATGCATCCCAGGCCCTTTTCAAGACTACGTCTGTTTTCCTGTCCATTGGGTCCTTTAAATGACCCATATCCTCGAAAGCAAGGTCAGACTGTTTCAACACTTTGGACAGTGGGGCGTCTATTTTTGGATTTTTATTCCATACCGCCTCTGGGCTCTCATCAAAAGGGGAATCTCCTTTTAAGAGAATTTGGAAAGAAAAATGTTCTTGTCCGTAAGGAGTGGGCTGAGGCGGACGAGATCAGAAAGCATGTTATGTATAAGGAATACTTTTGCCTTCTTTTTTCCTAGGGTCTCACATCTTGTCATGTCTGGACAATAGAACTTCTTCTTCATCAATTTTCAGTGCATCATAAATAGCGCTCAACAGCTTATCCACTTCAAGGGGCAAGCTTGTATTTTGCAGCTTTGTTAGCTACAGCCTGATCCTCATCCTGGTCCGCGTCAGAGTATTCAGTGCTAACTAACGTGGTGCTAGGCTCCCTGACTCTACAGGGCTCCCCGGAGCTGGGTGTTGTAAGGCCTGGTGAAGAGGGAATTGCAGCTGCTCTACTGGTGGAAGCAGACGTGTTTGTAGATGTAGAGGTTGACGCCATCTCATCTTTAAAGGAGCTAAGGAATTTAGCCAAGGGAGAGTCTGCCTCTGATTTTAGTAAGCATGCAATACACTGTTTGCATAAAGCTGTGTTAGAGCCTGAGGATAACTTGTTTCCACAATTAGGGCACTTTGCAACCTGACTTGTCTTCCCTTTCAGTCTCCTTAGCCTGAAAAGAAAGAATAGATGATCTCATCAAAAAATCTTTTACCCTCCTTAAACACCCGTGCTGCAACCAAACTGCATAAATTAAAGGACAGTGAGACATCCACCATGGAGTACTACAAGTCCCAGCCTTACAGCTACACATGAAAAAACCTCAGTACAGGGCATGCCCAGCAGCCTACCTGGGTTTTGGCTGGTGCCTGCATCCGCCGGAGCGTCCTGGGGGATTTGCCTCCATGGTTTCCCCCCCCCCTCAAGCTATGGATCCCCCCGCTCGTCCGGTACTGCTGGACACTGGTTGGGAATAGTAGGCCCTGTCTGGGCTTTCCCCTTACACCTCTGGAGACCCGGAACCCTTGGCGCACATCGATGACGCCGTTCCGCAGGAAATTACTCAAATGGCGTCTCCGGCCCCCACCGCAATTGCAGCAAGGAGCTAGGATGGACAAATCCACCTACACAGCTCCTGGGGGAACCTGCCTCACCCTGCCACACCTCAGCACTGGAAGGAGGGGGGGGGGCGCGCAACGGGTCTGCTTCCATCATACTGGATGCTACCCAAGCCCAAAAATAATAGGGTAAGGGACTACACTGGAGCTGATGGATAGGACCCAGTCCCCCTGTGCAGTCACCACTCCCTTAAGGCAGCCCCTGAGAGATGCAGTCCCTCTCCAGGTTCCTAGCAACATGTTCCTCCGATGGAGGAAATACAAATGATTGGCCAGGGACCGCCTATTGAACTGTGGTAATGTGTTTCCTGTGGCGATAGGGACTATATCTCTCAAGGGCTGTGCTGGAAGACAACTGGGGAAAATATTTTAGTCAACCAAATTAACACTGGATGGGAGCTAGAGAGAGATACAAATCAACATGTTTTATAAACAGATGGGAGATAGAGATACAAAAGTAACATTGGGGTTTATTTACTAAAACCAAATCCACTTTGCAAGTGTACTTTGAAGTGCAGTTGCTTTAGATCTGATGGGAAGCCCTGCCGATCATGTACAAGAAAGGTAGTTAGAAATACCATCACTGGTACGTCTAAGAGCCTTTCAGGACAATCTTGGAGCATAGCTCCGCCTTCTTCACAGTAAACACATGCCGCCTTTAAATCCCTCCTCTTCCACCATGGCCTCAGTTTGTGTGGTCTCCGACAAACTGGAAAACAAAACAAAGCACAGAAAACCACCAAGATACTTAAAATCACTCTTAAGATAAACAAAGGGATGGAAGTAACAGTTGTCCTGAAAGGCTCTTAGAAATACCGTCACCAGTAAATCTAACTATGCCTTTCAGGACAACCTTGGAGAGGATAACTAATAAAAACTTACCCTAGGGTGGGACTACTGCCTGCAATACCTTCCTGCCGAAGGCTTGATCTGCGGCGGACAGTAAATCCAACCGATAGTGGTAGGAGAAATGTCGAATAGCTGGACCAAGTAGCAGCCTTACAGATTTGTTCAGGCATAGCATCGGCCTTTTTAGCCCAGGAAACTGCTGTAGATCTTGTAGAATGAGCAGCAATACCTGGAGGCTCCTTTAGCTTTATAGGCCTCTGTGATTGCCAATCTAAGCCATCTGCCCAGTGTACTTTTGGAAGATTTCTCTCCCTTGCGCAAGCCTGAGAAAACCACAAAAAGAGCATTCAATTTTCTGAATTCTTTGGTTACTGTAAGAAAGTGTAACAAACATCTTGTCAGTAACTTGGTAGGAGGCCGAGATGCTGGGAGGGCTCCCCTTGTGGCCGAGCGCAGCACACCACTGAAGGTGGAACAGCAGGTGTGGTGCCTACAGAAGCACGGGTGCCGGGTTGCTGGGGACAGGCGTGCTTGAAACGTCCAGAGACAGAGTCCAGTGGAATAACTGAAAAGCGGAGCCAGGCCAGGGGTCATTCACAAAGAGACAGTCAAGGATCAGAATGACCCAAGATCAGCTGCGTCTTAGTACAGGAAAGAAGATAAGCAGAGTCCAAAAGCCAGGCCGGGGTCAGATGCTGGGAGCAGGCAGGAGGAAGTCAAGTGCAAGCCAGAGGATCAGGAAGAGCAGGTCAAAAACAAGCCGGATCGGTAAACAGGAGATCAGCAGATAATACAGGGCACAGGAACACAGGGGGAGCTGAAGACAAACCAGCAATTGCAGACACCAGCAGACTTCCTTATACAGGCCCATGTGACCTGCTGGTAGAGATACTGGGTCCTAAAGTCCTTCTCCTGCCAGAGATGTTGGGTCCTAATGTCCTTCTCCTGCCATAAGTGCTGGTAGAGATGCTGGGTCCTAGAGCCCTTCTCCTGCTGTTAATTCCCTGACACATCTCCTCACATCCAGAGTATGAAAAGCTTCTTCTCCTGGATTGGTCAGAGTTGGAGAAAGTGGGCAGGATTATTTATTTCTTGCGATTGGTGAAAGATGGAAGAAACCTTAGGAAGAAACGCTGGGTCCATTTGAAGGACCACTGTCTGCAAAAACTTTTAGAATAGGTTCTATAACTGCCAGAGCTTGGAGCTCACTGATTCTTCTTGCAGAGGCGATGGCCACCAGAAAAATAGTTTTAAGAACCAAATTCTGCAAAGATGCTTCTTGTAATGGTTCAAACAGAGCTCCCGAGAAACCCTGCAAAACAATAAACAAATCCCATTGGGAAAATCTTTAAGGGCTACTGGCCTATTTCGTGCGAGTGCCCTGAAAAATCTTGAAATGAAAGCTTCTTTGGATAAATTTATTTCAAAACAAAACAGATAAAGCCGCCACCTGAGTTTTCAAGGTGCTGGCTGCCAGTCCCTTCTCTATTCCCCTATGGAGAAATTCCAAGAACACATACTGAACTCTTAACGGAGGCCCTTTAGAAGCACACCAGGAGTTAAATTTTTCCAGATCTTCAGATGAGCCTTTTCTTCTCTGAACTTTTAGGACCAGTGGTATCAGAGGAAAGGGGGGGGGGGGGGGGGGAAGAAAAAAAAAAAAAAAAAAGCATAGCACAGCTGGTAATGCTACGGATGGGCGAAAGCATCTATGCCTACTGCTTGATCGTCTCGGTGGAGAGAGAAGAATTTGCGTACTTTTGTTGGCAAACAGATCTATTTGGGTTTGCCCCCAAGCTTTGGAGATCAGGAAGACTTCTTGATTTAGGCTCCATTCCGCTTCCACCAGCTTCCGTCTGCTTAGAAGATCTGCTAGCAGATTCTGAGAAACCTTTCAGGTAGACTGCTGATAATGAGGCCACGTTCTGTTCCGTCCAGGTCAGTAATTGACTGGCCAACGCTAGGAGCCTTTTGCTCCTGGTTCCCCCTTGTTTCATCATGTGGGCTACTGCAGTTGTATTGTCTGACAGAACATGATGGCCCTTTACTACATGTTGAAAGGCTAGAAGACCCTGAAAAATTGATTTCAGTTTCCACCAGTTTGAGGAATTTTGGACTTCCGACTTGAACCAGACCCCCTGAGAAGTCTGACTGTCCAGGTGGGCTCCCCAGCCCCAGGAACTCATGTCCATCATTAGACGCTTGTCTAGGGGGGGGGGGGGGGGGGGGGGAGAGACCCAAAAAATGCCTTTTGTCAGGTTGGATGGATTTCTCCACCACCAGAGAGCCCTCTTTACCTTTAAAGGAAAGTTTTATCTGTTTTTCGAATTGTTCCTGGTATGACCAACTGCATAGTATGTTTAACTGGAGGGGCCTTGAATGCAATCTGGCAAACTGAATGGCGGGAGAAGATGCTGTAAGAAGACCCAACACAGCCATAGCTGACACTGACAGGTTGTTTTGAACCCATTTCACCGCTGATTGGATCTTTTCCCTTTTTCTGTGGTAGAAAGTCTTTTTGAAGCACCGAGTTTATGGTGTAACCCAAAAACTTTGTCTCCTGTGAGGATTCCAGATTGAATTTTTCCAAATTTAGGAGCCACCCTAAGCTCTTGAGGTGATCCTGGGACGTCTGGAGATTTGATAAAACTTGTTCTTTGGAATCTGCGAAGAACAGGTTGTCCAGCTAGGGGACAACTGAAATCCCTCTAAACTTCAGAGGTTCCAGAGCTTCTGCCATAATTCTTGTGAAGATCCTGGGGGAGGATGAAAGTCCGAATGGTAGAGCTCTGAATTGGTGGTGCCATACTGAGTTCCCCAGATCCACTGCCAGGCATAGAAACCATTGAGAAGTCAGAACATGAAGATAAGCATCTTAGATCAAGGGATGCCATGAAACAGCAATTTCGTAATTGAAAAGATTGTGTCCATCCTGAAATGCTTGTACCTTATTGATTTGTTCAAGATTTTTAAGTTCAGGATCAAGCAGTACTTCCTTGAAGGCTTCTTTACCAGGAATATATGAGAGTAGAAGCCCCTGCCCTCCTGATTTTTTTGGGACCTGGATGATTACTTCTTGCTGAATGAGATCCTGTAGTAGGGTCATCATTGCAGAAGCTTTTTCCCCAATCTCTTGGTAGGGCTGTAACATAAAATCTGCTTGGGGGTGGCTCTGAAAATTCCAGCCTGTATCCCTAAGTTATAATGCTTTTCATGAACAAACTCGGAGATGGCATGTTCCACTGTAGGTGAAAAGCTGACAATCTTCTCCCTACTGGGGTGAGATTGTCACTTTTGGAGGGCTGATCTGGGGGGGGGGGGTGAGGGGATCTGAAGAGAACTCCTCCTCTTCCCTTACCTCTTTGGGTGCCCCAACTGCTCTTGCGGTCCTGTTCTTTATTCTTATGGGTCTGTTGAACAACATGAAAATTCTTTTTTTAAAATCGGCGGTTTCTTTTTGGATGGGAAAGTCTTTCTTGTTAGCTGTCCTATCTAAGACTGTTTTAAGGTCTGGACCAAAAAGAAAAAAACACCTGAAAAAGGTTATCTGCACAGCTTAACCTTAGAAGCTGTGTCACCAGACCAGTCTTCAGCCAAACCACACGTCTGGCTGAGTTCACCAGTGCTGATGACCTTGCAGCCACCTTGACTGATTCAGCCAATGCATCAGCCATATACTTAACAGCTTTTAATATTAAGGGAAAAGACTGTAACAAGTCTTTACGCAGTGTGCCTGCTTCTCAGCTTCTCCACCCAGCATTCTAGGTTCCTTGCCACAACCATGGAAACCATAGCAGTTTTGAGACTGACCAATGTAGAATCCCAGGCTTTTTTAAGGAGGGAGTCTGCCTTATTATCCATCTGATCCTTTAGCACCCCCATGTCCTCAAATGCAAGGTCTGTGCATCTAGAAACCTGCGAGAAAGCAACATCTACCCGCGGTTTCTTATTCCAAATTTCAGAGTTTTTATTTTCAAATGGAAACCTTCTCCTAAGGGTCTTGGAGAAAGGGCCCTCTCGGGGTCCTTCCATTCCTTGACTGACTGATAGGACCCTATGAACTGGAAACACCGTTTAGTTTCATCCAGACCCTGGTACATTTTGTCATGAACTGACAGTTGTACTTTTTCCTCCTGAATTTCAAGGGTAATGTAGATTGCTCTTAAGAGGTCATCCACCTCCTCCAAAGATAGCTTGTACCGAGAGGATCTGCTATGGTCTTCCTCCTCATCTGAGTCTTTGAGTAAGAGAAGAGTACTCCCCCCCCCCCCCCCATCATCATCACCTGAGTCCTCAGTCTCCGCTAGTCTGGATGAGGATAATCAGACTAGGTGGTGGATTCTGGGACTCAATCTGAGCTGCTGGGTTCTGTACCAATATGAACCTGACAGAACTCAGCGAGTTCATAAGTTCCTTTACAGAAGAGAACAAGTCCTTGTACTGCTAGGACATTTCTTCCTCCACCAGGTCCCCAATACAGGATCTGCACATTGCCTTCTGCCACAAATCTCTAAGGGGGTTCTTGCAAGAAGGACATTTCCTTTGACTTGGTGGATTTGCATGTTTAGTTTTTCCTAACGCTTTTTCCTGTAATGAGAAACAATTTTAAATTAAACCTAGTGTCCCAAAAATGCACAACACTAGTATATAGCAAAGCCAGCACCAAGCCAAGGAAAACATAAACCCAAGCAGTGTTAATAGTGAGGTACCCAATCCATGCTGCAGGGTCCGAGAAAAGTAACCGCGGACTGTGTAGCTACAGGCTCCCTTGGGAGGAAAAACAAACAAAAACCAACAAAGCCCATAAGGATCAGAAAAAAGGCGCCACTGTACCGCTCTTACCTGGGCTTGACCGGTGCCAAGGGCGCCTACATCTGCCGTTGCAGTCTTGCTCTCATCTATTTTCCATAGAAACTGCAGCAAAAAGTGTCAAAAACCCACAGGTTTTTTTTTTAATTTTCCCAGGCCCCACGTCATCAGTGAGGCCAGAAGCGTCGGTCTATAGACCCGCCCTCTGGTCCCTGCATTCCAGGCACTTGGAACCACTGGTGCCATGCCCCTTCAGGAAGCCATGTCACCGGACAGGTTGTCCTGAAAGGAGATTTGAGAAAAAATGTTTTTTTTTTCCTTGCATATCCCCCTCACATTTACAGTGACTGCACTTCCAAGTGTACTTGTAGTGCAGAGTGGATTTGCCTTTAGTAAATCAACCCCATTGTGTTAGGAACCTCGTGCAGCAAGTGCTCACTCTTCTGAGAATAAAAGCTTAGCAAGGCGTTCAAGAATGTGCGTGTGCAGATGTTCATGAATGCCTTGCTAAGCTTTTATTCTCACAAGAGTGAGCACTTGCTGCACGAGATTCCTAACACAATGTTACTTTGTATTTTTCTTTATCCCATCTGATCAATGTATATAAAACAATGTTACTTTGTATCTTTCTGTCTCCCTGTCTGACCAATGTTTATAAACAAAGTAACATTGTATATTTCCATCTCCCGATCAAAGTAACATTTATAAACATTGATATGAAAGGAAATAAAGAAGCAAAATATTCTTTCATGCACATTTTCATTTTTTTGCATGCATTATCAACAATCATTTTCCTGTGCTAACATTTTCCTCCAATGTGAAAAAAACAAACATGCCAATGTGCATAAAAAAAAAAAAAAAAAAAAGACCATTTTTTAGCAGCATCAGGTAAAGGTTAGGGAGAAGGCACCCGCCAGCATCCTAGCATCCAATCACTCATCCCTGCCCAGCTCATTCAGCTGTCAGGCGATTGCAGACAAGGAGCAGGGGGTGTTTAACCCCCCCCCCCCCACACACACACACACAAAAATATGATATGGGGAGTTACCCTACAATGCATACTGGGTCCTAGAACAATACCTTCCTCCTGCTGACCCCAGATTCCCCCTTCCAATGCAAATTGCAACATGCCCTGGGTAAGTGGGTGCCCCTCTCCTGAGCCATACAAAGCAATATGCCCTAGAATTTTGGGTATATTTTGTTTTTCACATTGGACCCCCCAAAATTCATACCAGGCCCTATTCCATGGCATATTGCTTTGTATGGTTCAGGAGAGGAGCACACACTTTCCCCCCCTTGATGAGGGAAAAAAAAAAAAAAAAAAAAAAGGGGGGGGGGGTTTAGAAGAGGTGTGCCCCTCTCCTGACCCATACCAAGTAACGTGCCCTGGAACTCACTCCATTTTTAATTTTTTTTGGCAGCGTACACCCAATTAAAACTCATACCAGGCTAGAGGAGCCAGATATGGATTGTTTTTTTTACATTCACCTGGTTCGGACTCCATAATAACCAGCTTCCCTGAGAGCTAAATTCGTCACTGTATTCCTACCACTGATAAGTGAATTGAGCAGTCTTCTCCCCACTACAAGAAATGGAGCTGCATGAAAAACGCATCAAACACAATTTTGCAGCACAAAAGCTGCACGAAAAAAAAAAAAAAAAAAAAAAAAAAAAAAAAAGTGAAGTCTCAGCTGCATAGTGTAAACCTCGCTTGCGGGTTTATCATGAAGCTTCCATTGGCATTTCTGGATTTTGTAGATTTCATAGTTATACAAGCACACAGGATTCAGAGTCTAGAGAGTCGGTTTTTATTAACTCAACACAGCCAAACACGTTGAAGTTTTTTTTTTCCCCCAGAGAGATTTCTTATTACAGACTCCAGACCAGTTCTGGATGCATTTCGATTGGCTGCTATGAGTCCTTCACTCGGCTTGTTGCATGGTTTGTAATAAAGGATTGGGTGTCACATTGATAAAAATGAATAGAAAGTCACTCACCTCATTGCCCGCCATTGGAAATGAAGGTAGGTCACCAATAGTGACCTGTAATCTGATAAAACAGAATGCAGGAGTAAGACTTCTAAAGGGGATTAGCTCAGATTTACAGAAGACAGGATGTAGGTACCAGTAATCACCTGATCAGGGCCGGGACAAGGGGTGGGATCACATGAGGTGGGGGTGCCACAAGGCAATTGGGGTGGGGGGATTTGGGGTCAGGAGGTAGGTATTGTTCTAGGAGGGGACATATTGGAATGGGGGGACTACAGAGATGTTTTGGAACTACATTTCCCATGATGCTGCTAATGCACTCTGCGGTGTAGTTGAGCATCATGGGAAATGTAGTTCCAAAACATCTGGGGTGCCAAGGTTCACCAGCACTGATCTAGGGCGATTTGTGTAAAGCGTGGGGATGGAGGGGAGAGAAGACGTGTAATAGTAAGGGAAATTTTAGGGAGTAGAGAATTTGTGCTAGAGGGGTGAATTTGTTTTTGAGAGGGGGGGGCGGGGGGGGGTTATGATTAGGGGGCAAGTATTGGTGCCCAGTGTTCATGGGGGGGGGGGGGGACAATTTTGACACATAATACTCATACGCATGGGGGGGGGGGGGGGGCGTGGAAGTGCAGATCACAAGTTAAGATTAATAAGAATTAAAGTAGCCTATAATACCTTCAAAGCCAAACGATAGGAACAACAAACATAACCTGAGATAAAGCATATAGACATTCCATTGCTGCAAAAGCCTCATACCACCATGCAAGCTTGGGGCTACCTCCTCATTTCCATGTTGGATTAGTAGAACTCCCGCTGTACAGACCCCCTTAGATGTAGGCTCTGCTGGTCTCATAGACCCAAATACTGAGGTGGTGTCCCTACTTCCCTCTCCTTCACACCAGTCATGGACAACAATGTCCCAGGCTTCAATCTGTGAATTGGGAAGACTTCACCCCCCCCCCAGCTTCCTCTTATCTGTATTATTAGTGTCTCTACACAAGATATCAAACAGTGACCCCACTTTGGTTAAGAAAGAAGCAAACAAGCCCCTCTACCTGATCAATGTACATTGCAAGGATTGGAGGAAACTTTGTTGCAGTCTTACCTTTTGTTGCTGTGTTGGGTAATGTCAGTGTGCAAAATAAATCAGAAATGGGAGTGACTTTTATTACCGAGCAGCTGATGAACTTGTTGGGTTTTAATGAGGAAAATTGCTGAGCCTTTAGATGTGATTAACCCTTTGGGAACATCTCACCATAAATGATATTTCTGTCCCTGGGTGGCTACACTCACTTCTCCCCTGAATCTGTGGAGGCAGCCATGGTTCTCACTCAAGTTGAACTACACGCATCTCCATAGCTCCCAACTGTCCCTAATTTCGAGGGACTGTCCCCGATTTGGAACAAAGTCCCTCTGTCCCTCTTTTCTCCTCATTTGTCCCTCATTTTGGTCTGATCTATAGAGTTGTATATAAAATGCACTTTTTATCTTTCAAAAAGGTGTTTCCCAATCCCAGCGCTAAACCTTTCATCCAATTTCTAAATTGCTGCATTTGTAAATTTCAAAGACCAGTATAAAGGAATAGTGGTGGTAAAAAAACCCACTTGGGTTTAACAAATGAGTTTTTTTCGTATAATTCTCTTTTAAGGGGGTGTGGCAGGGGGTGTGTCCTATGCCTACATACTTTTGCTAAAAAAGTTGGGAGGTGTGCATGTCTGTCTTTTGTTTATCTCCAGTATATGGTGATTGATGGGAGTAGTAGTTTATACAAGAAAGATGAAGTTCTTTCCTTGAAGCTCACAGGAAGTGACACAAACATTGTATTTCTGGTGTCATTTACCAGATATTTTATGGACATAATGAAAATGTTTATAAAGCTGAATTCCAGGTTTGGATGTTTTATACATAATTATATTGGATCAATGTAACTATGTATATACCATACCTGTCAGATCCCTCTAGACTAGAAATCACTGACAGCCTACACTCCTACTACAGCACTACTACACTACTACTACACCTCTACTACAGCACTACTAAACTACTACTATACCACTACTGCACTGTTACTATACCACTACTACACCTCTACTACAGCACTACTACTATACCACTACTACACCTCTGCTACAGCACTACTACTATACCTCTACTACAGCACTACTACACTACTACTATACCTCTACTACGGCACCACTACACTACTACTATACCACTACTACACCTCTACTACAGCAATACTACACTACTACTATACCTCTACTACAGCACTACTACACCGCTTCTCCAGTGATCTCCACTAGCATCCTTGCCCCCTACAGGGTGGCTGACTTGCTACATTATGAACACAGGAGGTTGGCCACTCAGCATGGGCACCATTCATAGAATGATTTCCTTTTTCTGAATGAATGCAAAGCATTCTCTGGTTGGACTAGGAGGGGAGCGTGACATCACCACCCCACCTTCATCACATCTTTTTGGTGGTTTGACCTTGTCAGTAGGGATGAGCCAAACCCCCCCCCTCCAGGCAAAAGTTTGTTCGAACACGTAAACACAGTTAAAGTCTATGGGACATGAACATGAATAATCAAAAGTGCTAATTTTAAAGGCTAATTTGCATGGTATTGTCATAAAAAGTGTTTGGGGACCTGGGTCCTACCCCAGGGGACATGGATCAATGCAATTTTTTTTTTTAAATGCCCGTTTTTTTGGGAGCAGTGATTTTTTTTATTGCTTAAAGTGAAACAATAAAAATGAAATATTCCTTTAACCCCTTGCCGATCAGCCGCTGTCATTATACTGCAGCAAGTCGGCACGATCCCGCGAACTGTCGTAGGTATACGTAGGATTGCGGGATCGGGATAGCAGGCGCACTCGTGCCCGTTGCACTGTGGGGGAGCTGATGCTTGTGGCCGATGGTCGCGATGACCGCCGGCCACGAGCGATCGCAACCACGAGGGACAGAACACAGAAGTGTGTGTGTGTAAACACACCAATCTGTGTTCTGTTCTGAGAGCAGTGACAGATCGTGTGTTCCTCTAGTCAGTCCCCTCCCCCTTCAGTTAGAATCACCTCCCAGGGAACACAGTTAACCCCTTGATCGCCCCCCTAGTGTTAACCCCTTCACTGCCAGTGACATTTTTACAGTAATTAATCATTTTTATAGCCCTGATCGCTGTATAAATGTCAATGGTCCCAAAAATGTGTCAAAATTGTCTGATGTGTCCGCCATAATGTCGCAGTCATGATAAAAATCACAGATCACCGCCATTGCTTTTAAAAATAAAAAAATGTATTAAAATCCTATAAATCTATCCCCTATTTTGAGGACGCTATAACTTTTGCGCAAACCAATCAAAATACATGATTATTGTGATTTTTTTTACCAAAAATATGTAGAAGAATACATATCGGCCTAAACTGAGGAAAAAAAATTGGGGATATTTATTATAGCAAAAAGTACAAAATATTGTGTTTTTTTCAAAATTGTCGCTCCTTGTTTTGTTTATAGCGCAAAAAATAAAAACCACAAAGGTGATCAAATACCACCAAAAGAAAACTCTATTTTGGGGAAAAAAAAGACGTCAATTTTGTTTGGGTACAGCATTGCACGATCACGTAATTGTCAGTTAAAGCGACGCAGTGCCGAATCGCAAAAAATGGCCTGGTCATTCAGCAGCCAAATCTTCCGGGGCTGAAGTGGTTAAATATTGTGCCTGGGGGGTGTCTATAGTACGCCTGTAAAGTGGCGCATTTTTCCGTGTTTAGAACAATACCACAGCAAAATGACATTTCTAAAGGAAAAATTGTCATTCAAAACTGATCATGGCTGTAATGAATTGTCTGGTCTCGGCAATATACAGTAGATAAAACTCATTGAAAAAAAAAGCATGGGATCCCTCCCCCAGTCCTTTATCAGGCCCTTTGGGTCTGGTATGAATATTAGGGGAACCCCGAGCCAAAATTTTAAAAAAAATTGCGTGGGAGTGCCCATAAAATCCAATTTACACTGTTACACATTTTTATTTATTTATTTTTTTTAATAAAGTCCCAAGCTGTGTTTTGTCGTTTTTAACATTTTGACACTTTTTGTGAAGTGGTAGAGGTACATTTGTACTCCATTACCAATTCACACAGGGGGTGGCCAGGATCTGGGGGTCCCCTTGTTAAAGGGGGCTTCCAGATTCCGATAAGCCCCCTGCCCGCAGACCCCCACAACCACCGGGCAAGGGTTGTGAGGATGAGGCCCTTGTCCCCATCAACATGGCTACCCTAAAGCACCCTCCCCATTTTGTGGGCATATGGCCTGGTACGGTTCAAGAGGGGGGCACTCTCTCGTCCCCCCTCTTTTCCTGCAGCATGCCAGGTTGCGTGCTCGGATAAGGGTCTGTTATGGATTTTAGGGGAGACCCCTACGCCATTTTTTTAAAAATTTGGCACAGGGTTCCCCTTAATTTCCATATCAGACCCGAAGGGCCTGGTAATGGACGGGGGGATCCCATGCTCTTTTTTTTTAATTATCTGTATCTATATTGCCGAGACCCGACAATTCATTACAGCTGCGATCAGTTTTACATGACAATTTTTCCTTTAGAAATGTAATTTTGCGCCACTTTACAGGCATACTACCCCCAGGCATGATATTTAACCACTTCCCTACCGCTGTATGGTAATATGACGCCCGCAGGAACCCTTCGTCCCTCCGGGCGTCATATGACGTCCTGGGGTTCCCTGCATTGTGCGGCATGCACGCGTGCATCTCTGCATCTCTCGGGACATGATGCGCGTGCCCGGCAGCCGCGATGTCCGCCAGGCACCCGCGATTGCCCGTTAACCAAGCAGGGCCGTGGATCTGTGTGTGTGTACACACACAGATCCACGTCCTGTCAGGTGAGAGGAGACCGATGGTGTGCTCTCATTACAGAGGAACCCTGATCGGTCCCCTTCCCTTTGTGAGTCCCCTCCCCCTACAGTTAGAATCACTCCCCTAGGACACATAGTTACCCCTCGATTGCCCACTAGTGTTAACCCCTTCCCTGCTAGTGACATTTATACAGTAATCAATGCATTTTATAGCACTGATCGCTGTATAAATGTCACTGGTCCCAAAATAGTGTCAAAAGTGTCCGATCTGTCCGCCGCAATGTCGCAGTCACGATAAAAATCGCAGATTGCCGCCATTACTAGTAAAAATATAAATAAATAAAAATGCCATAATTCTATCCTTTATTTTGTAGACGCTATAACTTTTGTGCAATCCAATCAATATACGCTTATTGCAAATTTTTTTTACCAAAAATATGTAGAAGAATACATATCTGCCTAAACTGAGGAAATTTATTTTTTTTTCTTAAAAATTGGGATATTTATTATAGTAAAATGTAATAAATATTGTGTTTTTTTTTTTCAAAATTGTCGCTCTTTTTTTGTTTATAGAGCAAAAAATAAAAACCGCAGACGTGATCAAATACCACCAAAAAAAACCTTTAAATGTGGGGAAAAAAATGATCAAAATTAATTTGGGTACAACGTCCCACGAACGCACAATTCTCCTTCAAAGTGTGACAGCGCTGAAAGCTAAAAATTGGCCTGGGCAGGAAGCGGGTGAAAATGCCCTGTATGGAAGTGGTTAACCACTTGCCGCTCGGCCTATAGCAGATTGACGACCAGGCGGTGGTTTTGTTATCCTGACTGGGCGTCATATGATGTCCAGCAGGATAACCCCCTAGCGCGCGCCCGCGGGGGCACGAAGCGCGGCAATCGGGGACGGCGCATGTCCCTCGGACACAGCGCTTCCCCGATCATGGTAAAGAGCCAATGAATTTGCCTGTTTACCACGTGATCGGCTGTGTCAAAGTCACAGCCGATCACATGTCACAACAAACTCGGCGGTGCACTCCGTGCGCGCCACAGGAGGAGTGCAGGGCTGGGATCGAGGAAGGCGGGTGTCCGTTGGACACAGCGCTTCCCCGATCATTGTAAACAGCCAATGAAATTGGCTGTTTACCACGTGGCCGGCTGTGTCCAATCACAGCCGGTCACAAATGTAAACACAAGAGCAGTTACTATCTGATCTCTGCTCTTTCCTCACACATCAATCGTGTGAGGAGAGAGCAGAGATAAGTAAGTGAGATATCAGTGTAGTGTTCTGTCTGTATACTGTGCACAACACGACCCCCCCAATAAAGAGGACCTGTCACACAGCCCAGCCCATCAATCAGCCCATCTGTCAATCAGCCCATCTGGTCAATCAGCCCATCTGATCAATCAGCCCAGCCAATCAATCAGCCCATCTGTCAATCAGCCAATCAATCAGCCCATCTGGTCAATCAGCCCATCTGATCAATCAGCCCAGCCAATAAATCAGCCCATCTGTCAATCAGCCAATCAATCAGCCCATCTGTCAATCAATCAACCCATCTGTCAATCATCTGTCACAGGCCCACCGCCATCAATATCGCCATTGGTACCGCCACACAGGCCACCAGTACCGCCATCGGTACCACCGCCAGTTCTGCCATCGGTACCGCCATCAAGCCCACCATCTATACCACCACACAGGTCCGCCACACAGACCTGCTACCAGTATCGCCACCAGTACCGCCACCCGTACCTCCACCACCTGTACCGCCATCAGTGCCGCCACCACCACCCGTACTGCCACCTGTACTGCCATCGGTACCACCACACAGGCCTGCCACTAATACATTGGTACCACCACTACCACCTGTATCTCCATTGGTACCACCACCACCCGTACCGCCACCTGTACAGCCATCGGTACTACCACACAGGTCCGCCACTAATACATCGGTACCACCACGACCACCAGCAGTACCATTACATAGGCCCACCAAAAAGCACTACCATAATGTCGCAAACGGTTTACACACCATATGCCCTTCTTACCATGTTGGGGAGCTCCCATCATCCGATTCTGGTTCGGAATACGAGCCAGTGGAGAATAGTGGATCAGAGTCCGAGTCCTCAGAGGAAACCGTCCCTCCCAAAAGAATGAGATCAGGAACGAGATCAGGACCATGATCAGGACCAAGATCAGGAGATTTGCCCACCACCAGCAGCGCCAGACCCCAGGAAGAGGAGCCCAGTACAAGTACTGGAATCACACGCCCAAACTGAGGAACCCAGCCCCAGTCCTACCTTCCCGATGCCCTGACAAACCCCTTATGGTTGCCTACCAAGTCAGGATCTGCTATCATTCCCCCTTTCACTGCACAGTCAGGTGTGCAGCCCGACACTAGGAATTTTTCTCAATTTTTCTTAATTTTTCTTTATTTTTCCCACAAGATTTGCTGCAGAATATGGTGGATCAAACTAACCTGTATGCATCCCAATTTATTACTGCCAACCCCAATTCTTCCTATGCCCGCATGCTCCAGTGGCGACGCCTAACACTGGACGAATTTAAATTGTTTTTGGGCCTTATATTTAATATTGGGCTTACAAAAAAGAACGAAGTCCATGCATATTGGTCCACCAACCCCATCCACCATATGCTCATATATTCCGCTGTCATGTCCAGGACAAGATACAACATGATTATGCGTTTTCTCCACTTCAATGACAACTCACAGTGCCCTCCACAAGATCATCCCAACCACGACAAATTGTACAAGATACGCCCCCTAATCAATTCCTTTTCCCAGTGATTTAGAGACGTTTTTATCCCAGACCAAAAAATTTGTGTGGACGAGTCCCTCATACATTTCACTGGCCGACTGCACTTCAAGCAGTATATACCAAGCAAGAGAGCCAGGTATGGGCTGAAATTAAATAAATTATGTGATCGAGCCACTGGATATGTCTTCACATTCCGGATCTACGAAGGAAAAGACTCCCAGCTCCAGCCCCAATGATTGCCCCACATATATTGGAACCAGTGGGAAAATTGTCTGGGAGCAGGCATACCTCCTGTTCGACAAAGGATACAATTTATATGTCGACAACTATTATACCAGCCTGCCCCTTTTTCGTCACCTTTATAGTAAAAAAAACCCCGGCCTGCGGTACTTTAAAAAAAAAAAAAACAGAAGGGATTCCCACAAAATCTGTTGACAAAAAAATTGCAAAACGGAGAATCGGCACTCATGAGGAATGAGGAGGTGTTGGCCATGAAGTGGAGGGACAAGAAAGATGTCCACCTCCTCTCTACCATCCACAATGACACCGTGGTGGAGATCCAAAGAAGACGTGGCCCCATTGTAAAGCCCGAATGTATCCACGATTACAATATGTACATGGGGGGGATTTAAATGATCAGATGCTACAGCCCTATTTATCAACCAGAAAGTCCCGTTATTGGTACAAGAAAGTTGCGTTTCACCTGTTTCACATGGCCCTTTTTTAATTCGTTTGTCTGCTACCAAAATGCAACTCAAAACCAACAAATCACCTACTTCAAGTATATTGAAGATATTGTCACTGCCCTCATTTACCAACAAGGTCCCACCCCAGGAAGCATTCGCTCTGATAGTGTGAGTCGACTTCATGAGCAACACATTCCCAATCACATTCCCCCCACAGAATTTGGAAGAAGACGCTAAAAGAAATGCCGTGTATGCAACAGAGGAGGAGTAAGAAGAGATACCAGCTATTATTGTCCCCAATGTCCCTCACAACCTGACCTGGGCATCGGAGATTGCTTCAAAAATTATCATCCATCCATCCAATATTAGTTCCCCTTATTATTACCAGACTGCCATTTCCCCATTTGCCTGCTACCATGTTAATTAACTAAACCTGGCCTGTTTACCGATGATGTCTTTGCTTGCCGATTTAAACCACGTTTCTGACTTCCACTTGCACCAAACTCAGCCTGTTTACCGACGATGCCTCTGCCTGCAGATTTAAACCATGTTTCTGATTTCCATGTGCGCCGACCTTGGCCTGTTAATCAACCATGGTTTTGCCTGCCAATTGGACTGATCTTTTGGCCATCTACTTCAGTACACAGGGGTCTCACATATGTGAGGGGCTTCAGAATAGCATTCTGAGTAGAGAAAACAGTTTGTTTTCTGTGCTCCCAGAACAGGGTCTGGTTGCCCAGGGGCTTCAAAGCGATTTGGATGGGAGAACCCTCTACCCCTGTCCCCCTGGCCCTAAGCTTGATGGCCTTCCTGCTGCCTGGACCAATACTTTCGCTATGCTGACCATATTTCTGCCTGTAATGACCCATGACATTATGGACCATGTTTCTTCCTGCTGCTTGGACCAGTACTTTGGCTGTGTTGATCATATATCTGCCTGCTGCCTCTACTGACTTTGGACAGTATTTCTGCTGGTACACCTCTGCCTGCTACTTGGAATTGTGCTTTGGCTGTGCTCTGGCTGTGCTGACAGTATCTCTGCCTGTACGAACTATGGACAGTATTCCTGCCTGCTGCCTGGATGATTGCTTTTGCTGTCGCTGACCTCATTCCTGCCTGCTGCCTGGACCGATGCTCTCCTCTGTGGACCACTGCACTTCTAAAACCACAGGTAATCTTTTGTTATTTGGTATGTACCTGCTATGTGTTAGAAATATGAAGGGCCTTCAAAAATGTGATCGGTAGTCAGAAAATACTATGTGTATTTAATGCTGCTAGAATGCCTGGAGGTGCTACTTGGACGTTGGGCCTCTGTATGTGGCCAGGCTGTGTAAAAAGTCTCAAACGTAGTATGGCCATACTCAGGAGTAGCAGAATGTATTTTGGGGTGTCATTTTTGCTATGTACATGCTATGTGTTAGAAATATCTTATAAAGGGACAACTTTGTGTAAAAAAAATGCATTTTCATTTTTTTCCACATTTTCCAAAAACTTCTGGGAAAAAATGAACCATTCAGAAGACTCATTATGCCTCATAGATTATATGTTGGGGTGTTTTCTTTCCAAACTGGGGTCATTTTGTGAACAATTCCATTGTCCTGGTGCTCCAGGGCCTTCAAAAGTGTAATAGGTGGTTGAGAAAGGATATGTGCAATTTATGCTTGTAGAACACCTGAAAGTGCTACTTCAATGTTGGGCCTTTGCATGTGGCCAGGCTGTGCAAAAGTCTCAAACAAGTGGTATCACCATACTCAGGAGTAGCGGAATGCATTTTGGGGTGTAATTTTTGCTATGTACATGCTAAGTGTTAGAAATATCTTATAAATGGACAACTTTGTGTAAAAAAAAAATGCATTTTCAATTTTTTCCACATTTTCCAAAACCTTCTGGAAAAAAATGAACCGTTCAAAAGACTCATTATGCCTCATAGATTATACGTTGGGGTGTGTGCTTTCCAAAATGGGGTCATTTTGTGGAAAATTCCATTGTCCTGGTGCTCCAGGGCCTTCAAAAGTGTAATAGGTGGTTGAGAAAGGATATGTGCAATTTATGCTTGTAGAACGCCTGAAAGTGCTACTTCAATGTTGGGCCTTTGTATGTGGCCAGGCTGTGTAAAAGTCTCATAAATGTAGTATTGCCATACTCAGGAGTAGCAGAATGTATTTTGGGGTGTAATTGCAATTATGCATATGCTATGGGAGAGAAATAACCTGTTTATATGACCAGTTTGTGTAAAAAAAACAAAAAAAACCCTAATTTTCCCATAAATTGTGGGAAAAAATTTCAACTTCAAAAAACTCACCATGCCTCTTAGTAAATACAATGGACTGTCTACTTTCCAAAAAGGGGTAATTTGGGGGGTATTTGTACTTTCCTGGCTTGTTAGTGTCTGAAAAAATAAGATAGGCCTGCAGTACATCAGGTGTGATCAGTTTTCAGTGATTGGCACCATAGTTTGTAGACTCTATAACTTTCACAAAGACCAAATAATATACACTAATTTGGGGTATTTTTACCAAAGTTATGCAGTATAACTTTTGCCACAAATTTATGAAGAAAAATGACTTATTTGCAAAATTTTACAATAGAAACTAAAAAAAAGTGTGTTTTTTTTTCACAATTGTTGCTGTTTTTTCGCTTATATCGCAAAAAATAAAAAACCCAGCAGTGATTAAATACCACCAAAAGAAAGCTCTGTTTGTGAGAAGAAAATGAAAAAAAATTGTTTGGATACAGTGTAGCATGACTGAATAATTGTCAAAGTGTGAGAGCACTGAAATTGGAAATTGAAAATTGGTCTGGGTGGGAAGGTGCATGAGTGCCTGGTATTGAAGTGGTTAAAGGAATATTTAATTTTTATTGTTTCACTTTAAGCATTAAAAAAAAATCACTGCTCCCAAAAAAACGTCCGTTTAAAAAAAATTTTTTTTGCATTGATACATGTCCCTTGGGGCAGGAGCAAAACACTTTTTATGGCAATAACTTGCATATAAGCCTTTAAAATTAGCACTTTTGATTTTTCATGTTAGTGTCCCATAGACTTTAATGGTGTTCTGGCAGCTTTCGAATATTGTTCGCTGTTCGGCAAACAGACGACCACCCGATGTTCAAATCGAACATCGGGCTCATTCCTATTTGTCAGCAATTGAAGTTATTTTAATGGTCGATGTCCCCAAGTGGGTGTTGAATGAATCAAAATCAGTGGCATCACTAGGGTTGGTGTCACCTGGTGTGGTAAAACATGGTGTCACCCCCCCGCCCCGGTAAGGCACTGAGCAAGCTAGCAGGTCAGTGAGGCTCTCTCTCCCACCATTTTTGTTCTCAGTGACCCAATTCTTGTCCTAATACTGTCCTTAGTCACCCCCAATATTGTCCTAAGTGACCCAATTACTGTCCTCAGGCCCCTATTACTGTCCTCAAGCCCCTACAAAAATTTCCTCAGTTCCAACCCCCCTTAATGATCCAATTATTTTCCTTAGTCACCCCAATAATGTCCTCACCCCCCTATTAATGTCCTTAGTAAACCCATTACTGTCCCACCAGAAAGAATGACAGCAGTGCCAAGGCTTGGGTGTCACCCCTTTGGTGGGTGTCATCCGGTTGCCACCTGTGTGCACTCCCATAGCGACGTCACTGGATCAAATGCCTGTCTGACACTCATGCCTTTTAGACTATGTCAGGTTACTGTTCAGATGTGCTCACAGTAAAATTGTAGGTGGCATGGGAGTAGGTTTGTACCTTGTAATATAGCTGATAACTGCTGTGGAACTTCTTCCTTTGTTGCTGCTGTATTATCCTTCTGCAGTGTGGACAGGGCTAAACTGAATATTCATTAATACAGAAGTGCAGCAGCCATCTTTAAGAAAACCACTTTGCAGTGCTCTTCTAAGGAGTGTCTCCAGTGCAGGGGCAGCCCTCTTGGTTGGAACTGGGTCAGTCCTGGACAGACAGTAAGTAGACTTGCTAATCTGCTCTTCATTTAAATTACACTTGGCCTAATCAGTTCAGGGTGTGTCAGTAAGTGCTGGGTGTCAGGAATCCAATTCAGTTGATGCTCAGTCCTGCACAGCTAATGCTTGTGCACATGTTCCAGCGTACATACCAACTCAGGTAAATGCTCTGACTTTACCTTTGCAGGTATGCTGGGGCAGCACAAGCCTGTAGTTTAGAGTAGGGATGTAGGAAAAACCTTGCACATGTGGATTAAAAAAAATAAATAAATGAGCCAGTGTAAAAATGATAAAAAAAAAAAAAAAAACAAACAAACAAAAACACACAAACAAAATGCCCCATCCACCTGTGCTTGCCCACAAATTCATGCTCTGGTCCCTGACACAGGGGCTCCGCCCCCCTAATCCATGCATCCGTCCCTCTACTCTACATGCAGGATGGCAGACACATGGATTCCAATAGTGTGTTTTTTTGTAGCATGCGATTAGAGCCAGAGGCTCTAAAGCAAGGGTCTTCAAACTATGGCCCTCCAGTTGTTCAAGAACTACAATTCCCATCATGCCTACTCATGTCTGTGAATGTCAGAGTTTTACAATGCCTCATGGGGTGTGTAATTCTGCAACAGCTGGAGGGCCGTAGTTTGAGGATCCCTGATTTAGAGTCTCTCCTACGAAGCAAAAGGGTCTGTGTTTGAGGTCTGAACTTCTGCTTCCTTTAGAACCATGCATCTCACTCTCCTACCATGAACTCCCTCCCATAAGTACAGGGGATGTTTTTTTCAGTGAGCTGTGAGGGGTGATTAGTACCAGTTTGGAGCCATTTAGAAGCAAAGCTGCTCACTTAGATGGCCATTGGCTTTGGCAACCAGAACACATGGCTCCTCAAAATATTGTTTCTTCATCTCCGTTCAGGTTTATTTTAATACATTTGTACATTCAACACAAAATATAAATATATATTTTTTGTGAAGATAAAAAGGGAACTGTAATGGGCACCTTTTCATACCCATCTATGTGAAAATTGATATTTTTGGAGCAGAGGGTCACTTGAATGCCAACTTAAAGTGGTTCTAAAAACCAAAGTATTTTACCTTAAATACCTGGCTCCTCTTTTGATTCAGCACTGTGCCCATCTTCAGCAGTGCTGCCCTCTCTTCACACAGTACACAGGTGCAGCGGTGAGAACCATTGGCTCCTGCTGCAGCTAATCAAATCCTGTGAGGAGAGTGCAGGGGGGGGCAGGGCTGAGCCACAAAACGTGCATCTATGGATGCACACAGCCCAGTCTAGGAGCATGGAAACAGCTTGCTATGAGGACACTTAGAGGAGAAGTGGACAGCAGTGATGGGAGACCCCAGAAGAGATGGTAAGGGGTTGCTCTGTGCGATACCATTGCACAGAGCAGGCAAGCATAACTTTTTTAATCATGTTAAAATAAACACTTTACAAAGAACAAACATGCCATACTTACCTCTGTGCAAGAGTTTTGCACAGAGTGGCCCTGACGTGCCTTTTCTGGAGTCAACCAGCAGCACTTCCAGCCCCTCTTCATTGGGTGCCCCCAGAGATCCAATTTCCATGGGGGCACCTGTGCGGGTGCATCCCGAGTCCTGCTGCGTCCATTGACAGACAGCAGGACTCAGCCCTGCCCCCCAGCTCCCATGTCACTGGATTTGATTGAAAGCAGCAGGAACCAATGGTTCCTGTGGCTATGAATCTATCCAATGAGGACTCGAGAGAGCAGCTGGAGCTGCTGAAAAAAAAAAAAAAAATGGGCTCAAGTAAGAAAAAAAAAGGGGGGGGGGGCCCTGCAGTGCAGAGCAGAAGTTTAACTTAATGCATAGAACATATTAAAAAAGGTGAAAAATCATGAGGGTTTACTACTCAAAAAAAAAAAAAAAAATTATGCCTTTGCAACCACTTTAGTCAGATTTGACATACCAAGAACATTCTAGTTTAAGCCATCATGTCAAGCTCATGAAACAAAAGACAGTTTAAGGGGTTTTTAAATTAACCGCTTCCCAACCAGCACACAGCGATATACGTCGGCAGAATGGCGCTGGTGAGCAAAAGGGCGTACAGGTACGTCCCCTTTAAGAAGCGGCGCTGCCGGCAGTGCGTGCTGGCCGTGTTCTGTGACCGTGGGTCTTGCAAACTCTATGTCCGCGATTGTGTCACAGAGAGGTAGAACGGAAAGATTTTTGTAAACAAATCATTTCCCTGTTCTGCCTAGTGACAGGACAGAGATCTCTGCTCTGTCATTGAGAGCAGTGATGGCTGTCATGCGTGTTGTAGCCCCTCGCCCCCACAGTTCGAATCACTCCCTAGAACACACTTAAACCCTACATTGACCCCTAGTGGTTAACCCCTTCACTGCCAGTGTCATTTACACAGTAATCAATGCATTTTTTTAGCACTGAAGCTGTATAAAATGACAATGGTCCCAAAATGTAAAAAATGTCTGGTGTCCACCGTAATGTCACAGTCCCGATAAAAATCACAGATTGCCACCATTACCAATTAAAAAAATGCCATAAAATCTATCCCCTATTTTGTAGATGCTATACCTTTTGCGCAAACCAGAAGAAAACATATCGGCCTAAACTGAGGAAAAAAATTAGTTTATTTTTGGGGATAAAAGCACCCACAGCCAAACATTACTATTACAGCACAAACCTTTAATATAAATTCCTATCCTATGTACAGAAAGACAACAAACATGGTATTTTAACAAAGTAACAATTTTATTACCAGATACAATACGTGATTTTGTAATATTGAAATACATTTAGATAAACATTGGAACCCCTTACCAAAAGACCCTTGCCAGGAAAATAGGTGGATATTCATGATAATCCCCAACCACCAGCGTCAGAACCCAAGATGTCCATCTTACAATTGCATACAGAAAAAGTATATCTAGTGGTACTTGGTCACATTGAAACACTCATTAATACAACTTTGCTGAATTATTTGGGATGTATATGTTCAAAATCCTCAGGATTCCATTGACAAAATTTCTTTGCATAAAATCTTTCGAGGACCATTAAGACAAACTAATTAATAAGTCGTTTTCAAAGTTGCGGACATTGCCCATTAGGTCTAGGACATCTCCCTCTTGTTACGCCACATCTCCTTCTTGTTATTCCTCCAAACACATTCTTGTATTTTGACTTTGATCACACCCATGTTGCCCTCTACATTTTGCTTTGCTATGTCCAGCAATTCATTTATCATAGATGTGTCATATAAAGGAACACGTGCAGTATACTTCTTGCTTAGTCTGTATAGATTTTCAGCCTCTGAAAGAAACGTGCATCAGATTGTGTAAAGCGATAAAGAACAATGGAAATAAAGATTTTTATAAAAAAAAAAAAAAAAAACTTTTCCAGTATCTTTCAAAACAGGCCTGCATATAGTTTGACAAACTTATGAAAATACTTATGCATTTATGAAATATTTAGAGTTTATTCACAAGAAAGCATACATTTCTGTGCTTTAGTTCAGTTCATGTCAATGGGAACAAAAATGTAATGTTGCAATAGTAACCATGACGACAATGCATTTCAAGAGCGTGTCCCCCTTCATCGAGGCTTGATAAAGGGGGATACACACCTGAAACACGTCATCACAGTTACTGATAAGACGCCAAGCTGTTTCTGTGTCGTCCGGCAGCTCTGCATTTGTTCTCCTAGTAGCCATTGGCTTCCATTCACTATGAGCAAAGCTGATCTATCCAGTCCGTCCCAAGCGGAGAGTGTGATCCTCGCATACATCTCCTGCCTGTGCAAATTGGTGGCCACTCTGTACTCCATTATCCTGCACTGACAGGTGTGGGGGCATGGGCTGCTCTATCCTGGATCATTGCCGATTGGTACATGGAATGCCAACTTCTACACAGGATTTCTTTACTTCATGGTCTCCAGATACCGCTGATATGCCCCTTATACAAGGATGGGCAAAACAACCCCCTGTTCAGTTCACAGCAGAACTACTGTACAGGGGAAATGTTCTAACCTGAATGGCAAAACCCTTTGAAATCTATGGGAGCCAAACAGGAAAAGCCAAATGTGCCCAAGTTGAAGGCTTTTATGCATTTGGCCATAAAAGGGGTATGGGGGTCCAGGTACTGCCCTGGGGGACACGCATCAATACAGGTGTTTTTTTTTTTTAATTATCTTTTTTTCAGGAGCAGTTATTTTGATTATGCTTAATGTGCAAAAATAACAATGAAAAAAAAAAAAATGAAATATAGTGCCAGGGGGGGGGTCCGCTAAATGTGCCTATAAAGTGGCGCAACAGAGGGAGGAGCTTACACACATACAAAGTCAAATCCCATTTAAAAATGACTCGGTTACAAGTGCCCACACCTGGCTATTAAAAAAAAAAAAAATTAGTGTGGGGTCCCCCTAGAAGTACCCGATACTCATTCACATGGGGGGGCTTCCAGATTTTGATAAGCCCCCCCACCAGTAGACCCACACAAGCACTGGCCATGGTTGTGGGGAGGGGACCCTTGTCTCCATCAACATGGGAACAAGGTGCTTTGGGGTGGGGGGGCAGAGCTGTGGACTGTCATCTCATCACCCATTTTTGTACTTTATTCTTGAACCCTACATCCATACATTTACACAGACTATGGTTTCTGGCATTTTTTATTGCAGTTTGCGCCATTACCTACCCTCCTTTTAATGTCTGCACAATACCATACTATATATTGAATAGGACTTACCTGTACAGCAAAAACAGGGTTCCATTAAGTCTATTTGTAGGTGCTTGTTTTGCAAGAATGCCAAAAAGATCTTTAAAAGATGAATGCGCCAAGTGGCCAATCTTAATTTCACAATGCAACAAGGCAGCCTCTCGGCATGGGACACAGGAGGTAGCAGTGATCATAGTAGTAGCAAGTGGTGGCTGGTGCTCAATGTTCTTTGGGGGCAAGACCCAGCCAGACACAAACCCCCTCCCGATGCTTGCCGCTTACCCCTGTCGCTCGATCACTGTATCGATCGCCAGGCCCCTTTGCCAGCCCCACACTTACCCCATCCAGGTCGCAGCTCCCCCTTCCACATCTCTTTCCAAGTCCCGGCGGTCGCTTCTCCCAGCCAATCAGTACTTATAACTCCCGTCCAATTGGGTCTCAGGACCTACTCCCCGATTGGCCAGGAGGAGAAACAGGAAAAAATTTGCGAATATCACCAAGCCCACACTTTTTGAAGCCAATTAGTCTCAGGCTCTAATAACGTGCTTAAAAAAAACCCACATTGGAATCCATGTGTCTGGTGCCCTGCATGTAGAATAGCGGCTGGGCACATAGATTATGGGGATGACGCTCCAGCATGAGTGGCCGCCACTGGTAGTAGTGGTGTCTACTACAGTGATTTCGAGCTTCTAAAGCGATCAGACGGGTATGGCATATACAGAATTGTATTGGTCCAAGCTGGAACTATGCAAGCAGGGCTTTTTTTCAAGGGGAACAGGTCCAGCACCTCTAGCACTAAATTTATGTAATGGCAAAGGGGTGCTCAGGATGTGCTGGAGGGTCTATTGATGATTGCCACTGGGGGATCTATAGTCTATAGCGACTACTCTGGTGGGGTTCTCTTTTTGCACAGGGGTCTATTGTTGCTTGTGGAGGCTCTCTTGTTGCTGGGAGGGGGTTTGGTATTCCTGGAAGGGGTCCATTGTTGCTGAGAGGAATCTACTGTTGAGAGATGTCTATTGATGCTGGCTGCTGGGAAATCTGCTATTGCTGCTGGGGGTCCATTGTTGCTGGGGGGGGGGGGATTTTTGTTGTGGGGGGCATTGTTGTGTGCAGGAACTATTGTTGCTGGGGGATCTATGGTTGCTGGCGGAGACAAGGGGTGACTTATGAGGGGGAGTTACTGCACCTATTCTGAGAAAAAAAAAGCCCTGTATGAAAGAATATCCATACCTGGAATGCAGCCTATAGCATCCACCAAGCTCATAATACAGAGAGAGACAACTCCATGAATACACAAGTCTTATTACAGGACTTTACTCTGTAAACTCACCTCCACAAGTTTGCATGTTGAACAGAGGAAAGTGCATCACATCGGGCGTCTCATATCCATCTCCTTCAAAGACGTAGCAGCTTTTAGTTGGAGGGTACTCATAACGTTCTTTGGTATTTACTGGAAAGGGAATCCGGTGATCCTTACAGTATTCAGCTGTTCTTTTCAAAGTCTAAAAAAAAAAAAAAAAAAAAACACCACACACACCCCATTAAAAATGAACCCATTGTACTCAAATAGTAATGATGGCACAAACCTTGGTTCAGTTTAAGAACAGTTTTGAAAATCATATTTAAAAAATTCAGTGAACCCCATTGAACTCTTTTGGGAGGCTATGCTCTAAAGCCGTGGCCAAAAGTTTTGCGAACGACACAAATTACATTTTCACAAAGTCTGCTGCCTCAGTTTCTATGATGGCAATTTGCAATCTCCAGAATGTTCTAAAGAGCGATCAGATAAATTGCAAAGCCCCTCTATGAAAATGAACGTAATCCGGTGAATAAACACTTCAACTGCATTTGTGAAGAAGGCAGGGCCGTCTCAAATATTGATTGGACCCTGGGCAAACATTTTCTTGAGCCCCCCTCCATGCAATTTCTCTCTCCACCTGCTCCGAGACATACAATAAATAGAAGTTAAACTGAATTTACTGAATCAGATCAGGCAGTGATTGGTTGCCAGAGGTTGCAGTGCATCATTACCACTCACTGACTGGCTGCTAGAGGTTACAGCACACATTGGGGCTCATGGATTTAATAGAGGTTACAGCACATAACTTCTGCTTGTTGATTGGTTGCTAGAGATTACTGTACATCAATACTGCTCACTGATTGGTTTCTAGAGATTAACGCATATCCTTACCACTCAATGATTGGTTGCAAGAGGTTAGTGCACATCATTACTGCTCACTGATTGGTTACTAAAGTTTATAGCACATGTCCTCACTGCCTGCACACCATGGACTGGGGAGGTGAGGGGACCCATCAATACGGAAAAAAAACTCCTAGGAATCCTGGGATCAATGGCAATGCTGGGGGAGGGGGGTGATCAGTGGCAATGCTGGGGGGTTGATTGGATCAGTGGTGGTGGGGGGGTGGGATTAGTTAGGAGGCAGTACACAGTGGCAAATTCTGAATCATGTAGAACAAAGCTGGAAATCTTTGGCAAGTATATAGTGGGCGATTCTACACTGACCACCAACGTGAGGGGGAATATACAATGACCTCCATGTAAGGTGGCACTTCTGCACCGACCACTAATGTTAGGGGCTTTACACTCACCACCAGTGTAAGGGCAATTCTGCACTTGGCAACAATGTAAAAAGGGAAATGTAAACTGATCACCAATTTAAGAATTTACACTGAAAACCACTGTAATGGGGGATTTTACAAATAAAGGGGCATTTCTACACTGGCCAACAATGTAGGGGGGGATTTACACTCACCAATTTGGTGCGCAGTCTGAGGCTGTGGAACTTTGTGCAAGTGGAACTGGTCTAAGTGGTGAGTTAAAACCAGAGGGAGAGTGAACAAGTCTTGCTTGTTTGCTGGTTTGCATTTTTGGGGCTTTTCCTTTTAGTTTTTCAATCACCTTTTCTGTCATTTTTTAACCACTGGAGCCCCGGACCATTATGCTGCCTAAGGACCAGAGGTCTTTCCAATTTGGCACTGCGTCGCTTTAACTGCTAATTGCGCGGTCATGCAATGCTGTAACCAAGGGAAATTTGCGTCCTTTACTTCCCACAAATAGAGCTTTCTTTTGATGGCATTTGATCACCTCTGCGGTTTTTATTTTTTGCGCTATAAATGGAAAAAGACCGAAAATTTTGAAAAAAAAAAAAAAAACATATTTTCTACTTTGTTATAAAAAAAAAATCCAAAAAAAAAAAAAAAAAACATTTAGGCCAAAATATATTCGGCCACATGTCTTTGGTAAAAAAAAAAAAAAAGTCAATAAGCGTATATTTATTGGTTTGCGCAAAAGTTATAGCGTCTACAAACTAGGGTACATTTTATGGAATTTACACAGATTTTAGTTTATGACTGCCCATGTCATTTCTTGAGGTGCTAAAATGGCAGGGCAGTACAACCCCCCCCCCCCAAATGACCCCATTTTGGAAAGTAGACACCCCAAGGAAATTGCTGAGAGGCATGTTGAACCCATTGAATATTTATTTTTTTTGTCCCAAGTGATTGAATGACAAAAAAAAAAAAAAAAAAAATTTTACAAAAAGTTGTCACTAAATTATATTGCTCACACAGGCCATGGGCCTATGTGGAATTGCACCCCAAAATACATTCAGCTGCTTCTCCTGAGTATGGGGATACCACATGTGTGGGACTTTTTGGGAGCCTAGCCGCGTACGGGGCCCCGAAAACCAATCACCGCCTTCAGGATTTCTAAGGGCATACATTTTTGATTTCACTCCTCACTACCCATCACAGTTTTGAAGGCCATAAAATGCCCAGATGGCACAAAACCCCACCAAATGACCCCATTTTGGAAAGTAGACACCCCAAGCTATTTGCTGAGAGGCATGTTGAGTCCATGGAATATTTTATATTTTGACACAAGTTGCGGGAAAGTGACAATTTTTTTTTTTTTTTTGGCACAAAGTTGTCACTAAATGATATATTGCTCAAACATGCCATGGGCATATGTGGAATTACACCCCAAAATATATTCTGCTGCTTCTCCTGAGTACGGGGATAACACGTGTGGGACTTTTTGGGAGCCTAGCCACGTACGGGGCCCCAAAATCCAAATCACCGCCTTCAGGATTTCTTTTTTTTTTTTTTTTTTTTTTTTTAAATCTTTTTATTTGAAGAATTTTACATTACAAAAAGATAAAAAAAAAGCATAAAGAGCTAGGAACATCACCACAGACGGGAATGCATTACTATCATCGCTTTTTTTTTTTTTTCCCTCTTTCTCTCTTATCTTTTCCCGTACATTTCCATTAATTCAAAATATGCCAGTTCAGAAATACCCATGTGCAGTAGGCTTCAGAGATGGTTTCTTCTTTTTTTCCCCCCCGTTTTACTCCCTCACCCCGCCCCCTATCCAGCCTCCCACCATTCACTCTAACATACTTCTTGGGACCAGACCTACCCCATACCATCCTGCCCCACCCTCCCATCTATTCTGACCTTGTCCTGATCTAGCCATACTTTCCATATATTTTCAAATTTCTTATAGTTACCCCTCTTCTTATATATGTACTTTTCCCTACAGATCACCTCCCTTACTGCATTCTCCCATTCTGGCACCGTTGGCGCCTCCTTTCTCTGCCAGCGCTGTGCAATGAGCTTTCTTCCCTGAAACAGGCATCTAACCCTTGCTGTCTGTATGTCCTTTGATATCGCTTTATCCTCCGTCAGTCCCAATAGGCACTCTCTCGCCTCCTCAGCGACGTCCCAAACACTGCGTTTATTTTTTCCACCACTCCCTTCCAGTATCTATGCAATTTGGGACATCGCCAAAACATGTGAATCAAATCTCCGTGTCCCCCTCCACATCTTTGGCACTTTGGGTCAGATCTCTTACCCCACTCGAATAATTTCAGGGGTGTGTAATATGCCCTATAGGATAGATAAAAGTGAGATATCACCTGTGAAGGAGAGAGAGTAACCCTGGGCCCTAGCGACAAGACATACTCCCATTGATCGTCAGACAGTGCTCCCACATCTCTCTCCCATTTAATCCTATTTTTATTTTCCACCATACCATCCTGGGCTGATGCCTTCAGGCATCCATACATGTTAGAGATCAAACCCCTCGTAGAGTCTGCGTCAATCAGCTTTCTCAAAGAGGCCATTTCACACCATACTGGTGTTTCCTTCCCGAATTGCGCCTCCAGGGCATGCCTAATTTGCAAATATCTATAAAATGACCTATTGGAGATTGCGTATTCCTCTACCAGCTCACGAAAAGATTTTAACCTTCCAGCCCTGTACATCTGTGCCAAGTAGTGGATACCCTGACGGTCCCATTCCTCAAAACGTCCCATCTTTTTAAGCTCATTGAGGTTGTTGTTATCCCAAAGTGGGGAGAATTCTGCAAAGCCAGTATATCTCAAAATTTTTTTAACTTGTACCCACACCTTAACCATCATCCGGGTGGTGGGGCATTTAGTGCAAAATGAGTCTGCCTCTAGTCCCTCCGCAATTGTGTCATGAGCGGTGTCGTTCAACAGAATACTACCCCCCACTCCTTCATCCCCTAGCCTATTGCTACCTCCCACCTGTTGCAATTGGGCTGCTAGAAAATAGTCTTGTGGGTCTGGTACCGCCAGGCCGCCTTTCACCTCTGGTTGCCGCAATGTCCGCAAACCGATCCTAGCCACCCCGCTTTTCCAAATGAGCTCCCTGAACACACTGTCGATTTTCTTAAACCAGTGCTTGGGAATCCAAACAGGGGAGTTCTGTAGAACGTATAAAATTTGGGGTAGCCAGACCATTTTGATCAGGTTACAGCGCCCGGCAACCGAGAGGGGCAGGCGTCTCCACACTCGACACTTCTGCTTCAGCTTTTTCAACAGTGGAACGAGGTTTCCAGATATATACTGTCCTGGATCGCTAGATATATTTATCCCCAGATATTTCATTTGTCTGACTACTTTGATTTGGGACACTTGGGGAGGGAGGGGTACACCCAGAGGGTCTATAGGTAAAATCACTGATTTCTCCCAATTGACCAGTAACCCGGAGAAAACACCAAACTCCTCGATTATCCTCATACCTGATTCCAATGATTCCTGCGTGTCTGCCAGAAACAGCAGAATATCATCGGCATACAGGGCTACTTTGTCCACCCCTCTTTTTCTTTTGAACCCCTGTACACCCTGTGCCATCCTCAGAGCAACAGCCAAGGGCTCAATTGCCAGGGCGAAAAGCAGGGGGGACAAAGGGCACCCCTGTCTTGTACCCCTACTCAGCTGGAACCACTCTGAGCACTGTCCATTAATTTTAACCTTGGCCCTCGGATCCGCGTACAATAAACTTAACCATTGGACGAACCCAGAGCCAAACTGATATTCCGCCAGCACCTTCCACAAGTAGTGCCATTCCAGAGAATCGAAGGCTTTGGCTGCGCCTTCAGGATTTCTAAGGGTGTAAATTTTTGATTTCACTCCTCACTACCCATCACAGTTTCGAAGGCCATAAAATGCCAAGACAGCACAAAACCCCCCAAAATGACCCAATTTTGGAAAGTAGACACCCCAAGCTATTTGCTGAGAGGCATAGTGAGTATTTTGCAGCTCTCATTTGTTTTTGAAAATGAAGACAGACAAGAAAAAAATGTTTTTTTTTTTCTTTTTTCAATTTTCAAAAGTTTGTGACAAAAAGTGAGGTCTGCAAAATACTCACTATACCTCTCAGCAAATAGCTTGGAGTGTCTTTCTAAAATGGGTTTTTTTTTTTGGGGGGGGTGTGCCATCTGGCATTCCATGGCCTCCGAAACTGATAGGCAGTGAGGAGTGAAATCAAAAATTTACGCCCTTAGAAAGTCTGAAGGCGGTGCTTGGTTTTCGGGGTCCCGTGCGCGGCTAGGCTCCCAAAAAGTCCCACACATGTGGTATCCCCGTACTCAGGAGAAGCAACAGAATGTATTTTGGGGTGTAATTTCACATATTCCCATGGCATGTTTGAGCAATATATCATTTAGTGACAACTTTGTGCAAAAAAAAAAAAAAAAAAAAAAAGAAAACAAAAAAAAACGTCTCTTTTCCGCAACTTGTGTCACAATATAAAATATTCCATGGACTCGACATGCCTCTCAGCAAATAGCTTGGGGTGTCTACTTTCCAAAATGGGGCCATTTGGGGGGGGGGGGTTGAACTGTCCTGACATTTTATGCACAACATTTAGAAGCTTATGTCACACATCACCCACTCTTCTAACCACTTGAAGACAAAGCCCCTTCTGACACTTTGTTTACATGAAAACATTTTTTTTTTGCAAGAAAATTACTTTGAACCCCCAAACATTTTTTTAAAGCAAATGCCCTACAGATTAAAATGGTGGGTGTTTCCTTTTTTTTTTCCCACACAGTATTTGCGCAGCGATTTTTCAAACGCATTTTTTGGGGAAAAAAACACACTTTAAATGTTAATGCACTAAAACACACTATATTGCCCAAATGTTTGATGAAATAAAAAAAAGATGATCTTAGGCCGAGTACATGGATACCAAACATGACATGCTTTAAAATTGCGCACAAACGTGCAGTGGCGACAAAATAAATACATTTTTAAAAGCCTTTAAAGGTTACCACTTTAGATTTACAGAGGAGGTCTACTGCTAAAATTACTGCACTTGATCTGACCTTCGCGGTGATACCTCACATGCATGGTGCAATTGCTGTTTACATTTGACGCCAGACCGATGCTTGCGTTCGCCTTTGCGCGAGAGCAGGGGGGACAGGGGTGCTTTTTTTTTTTCTTTATTATTTTTTTGCTTTCTTATCTTATTTTTAAACCTCTTCGTTTCTTTTTTTTTTTTTTTTTTTTTTTATTAATTTTATTGTTATCTCACGGAATGCAAATATCCCCTATGATAGCAATAGGTAGTGACAGGTACTCTTTTTAAAAAAAATTGGGGTCTATTAGACCCTAGATCTCTCCTCTGCCCTCAAAGCATCTGACCACACCAAGATCGGTGTGATAAAATGCTTTCCCAATTTCCCAATGGCGCTGTTTACATCCGGCAAAATCAAAGTCATGAAATGCTCGTAGCTTCCGGTTTCTTAGGCCATAGAGATATTTGGAGCCATTCTGGTCTCTGATCAGCTCTATGGTCAGCTGGCTGAATCACCAGCTGCATTTCCAGGTTCCCTGTTGGGACAGGAGAGCCAGAGAAAAACCATGGAAGACAGTGGGGGGGGGGCATTCCCTCCCACTGCTTGCAAAAGCAGTCTAGAGGCTAATTAGCTGCTAGGATTGCTTTTACATGAAAGCCGACCGCTGGCTGAAAAGAATGATACAAAGACGATACCTAAACCTGCAGGCATCATTCTGGTATAACCACTCAAAGTCCAGCAACATACCAGTACGTTGCTGGTCCTTGTTGGGCATATATTGTAAAATTTTCTTCATGCAGCCTGTGGGCTGAACGAAAAAAAAGATATTGATCGGTGGGTATGCCCACCATTAGAATACCTCCCTTAATCCACCCACTTCTAATGATGGGTATACATGCACCATTTATATATGCCGAAGCATGGGGGCATCCTCCCGCAAAAGGCGGGAGTAAATCGCTCCTCCACCCACTGCTGCCCCCACGCTTCAGCATATATGCTGAATAGGGATGAGCTTCGAGTCGAACTCATGTTCGACTCGAACATTGGCTGTTCGCAAGTTCGCCGAACGCGAACAATTTGGGGTGTTCGCGGCAAATTTGAATGCCGCGGAACACCCTTTAAAAGTCTATGGGAGAAATTAAAAGTGCTAATTTTAAAGGCTTATATGCAAGTTATTGTCATAAAAAGTGTTTGGGGACCCGGGTCCTGCCCCAGGGGACATGTATCAATGCAAAAAAAAGTTTTAAAAACGAACGTTTTTTCAGGAGCAGTGATTTTAATAATGCTTAAAGTCCAACAATAAAAGTGTAATATCCCTTTAAATTTCGTACCTGGGGGGTGTCTATAGTATGCCTGTAAAAGGGGCGCATGTTTCCCGTGTTTAGAACAGTCTGACAGCAAAATGACATTTTGAAGGAAAAAAACTATTAATGAATTGCCGGTCCAACAATACACATAAAAGTTCATTGATAAAAACGGCATGGGAATTCCCCACAGGGAAACCCCGAACCAAAATTTAAAAAAAAAAAAAAAAAAAGACGTGGGGTTCCCCATAAATTCCATACCAGACCCTTCAGGTCTGGTATGCATTTTAAGGGGAACCCCGCGCCCAAAAAAAACCCCGCCCCCCTCTGACGCACGGTGACTTGACGGGACTTCCCTGTGACGTCACGGGGAATGCCACAGGGAAGTCCCGTCATGTCCCGTGCATCAGAGGGGGGCGGGGTCACCGGGTGGCCCCGCCACCTGTTATTTAAGAACCGTCAGACGAGGAGACGCCGTCACACAGCGGGAGCCTCCCTCCATGCATGGATGCGGAGCGGCCCGCAGAAGAAAATTAAGAAGAGAAGATGAAGATGAAGAAGATGAAGAAGATGAAGAAGAGAAGAGGATGAAGAAGAAGATGAAGAGAAGAGCGGGAGCCTCCCCTCATGCCATGGGTGCGGAGCGGCCCGAGGAGAAGAAGATAGAAGACGCCGCGGAGGAGATGCTGGACGAGAACGCCGGAGGGAGAACCAGAAGAAGAAGAAGATGAAGGAAGATAGAAGAAGCATTTAAAAAAAAAGGAATTGTCAAAAACTGTCTCTTGTCATTTTTAACTATTTTGACACTTTTTTAGTGAAATGGTAGGGGTAAGTACCCCCTTACCATTTCACACAGGGGGGGGGGGGGCGGGATCTGGGGGTCCCCTTGTTAAAGGGGGCTTCCAGATTCCGATAAGCCCCCTGCCCGCAGACCCCCACAACCACCGGCCACGGTTGTGGGGATGAGGCCCTTGTCCTCATCAACATGGGGACAAGGTGTTTTGGGGGGCTACCCCAAAGCACCCTCCCAATGTTGAGGGCATGTGGCCTGGTACGGTTCAGGAGGGGGGGGGGCCGCACTCTCGTCCCCCCCTCTTTTCCTGCGGCCTGCCAGGTTGCATGCTCGGATAAGGGTCTGGTATGGATTTTTGGGGGAACCCCACGCCGTTTTTTTTTTTTTTATATTTTGGCCGGGGTTCCCCTTAATATCCATACCAGACCTGAAGGGCCTGGTATGGAATTTAGGGGGACCCCGCCACGTCTTTTTTTTTAAATTTTGGTTCGGGGTTTCCCTGTGGGGAATTCCCATGCCGTTTTTATCAATGAACTTCTATGTGTATTGTCGGCAATGCAATAGCCGCGGGTAGTTTTAAATGGCTTTTTTTCCTTCGAAATGTCATTTTGCTGTCAGGCTGTTCTAAACATGGGAAACATGCGCCCCTTTACAGGCATACTATAGACTCCCCCCAGGTACGAAATTTAAAGGGATATTACACTTTTGTTTGACTTTAAGCATTATTAAAATCACTGCTCCTGAAAAAACGGCCGTTTTTAAAACTTTTTTTTGCATTGATCCATGTCCCCTGGGGCAGGACCCAGGTCCCCAAACACTTTTTATGACAATAACTTGCATATAAGCCTTTAAAATTAGCACTTTTGATTATTCATGTTTGTGTCCCATAGACTTTAACGGTGTTCGAGCGAACTTTTTTCCTGTTCGCATGTTCTGGTGCGAACCGAACAGGGGGGTGTTCGGCTCATCCCTAATGCTGAAGTATGTAACTGTGGTGGTGAAATCACCTCCGACAGCCATGGAGTCACAGCTTTATGTATCGTGGGAGCAAACGCTGTTGCTGTCAAGATAAATAAATCTGTGCTGCAACTGAATGGCGTACCTGAAAACAATAAAATGGTTACCAACAAAACACAGTAAACAGTAAAGTATAAAAAAATTGCATATCTGAAAAGCAAACATGATAAAACATAACAGAATAGAATAGAGTAATAAAAGAGCAGAATAAAACTATTTTTGTTTTTTTTATTTTATATTTTTTTGTGTTTTTTTTTTTTTTTTTTTTTTTTACACTTTTTTTTAGTAACTTAACTTTTGTAACTGGTTCCAGGTTCGGGTCTCTCAAAATGCAATGGCATCTTGGGAAACCCTGTGAAAGTGTGTCCTAGTCTGTGCAGTGCTGTACCCTACGCTAAAACCCAACTAGTGTATGGTAGCGTTCAAAACATTCACCCATGCAAAGACCAGGATTGCCAGGACAGGAGGGACAATAGCAGCGGATGTCACGCCTAAATCCGCGCTAGCTGCAGACACGACATTGTTTGGGGGGCTCGTTGGGTAGGGGTACTCGGGATGGCATAAGGAAAATGCCTCTCATGCAGCCGGCCTACTGCATTTAGATTGGGAAGGTGAGGTGGAGCACCGTCTGGAAACAGAAGGGCTCTGACGATCTCTTCCTGGAATTTAAGGAAGGATCCAGTCCATCCTGAAGCTCTGTATGGCACATGAGCGTTCAGCAAAGCCAATTGAAATAAATAAACAGACACTTTTTTGCACCAGCTTCTGGCCTTACGGGCAACTAGTTACGGCGCCAACAACTGGTCGTTGAGGTCCACCCCTCCCATATTTTGGTTATATTCGTGGACAGAGGGGTTTCTTCACAACACCAGTCGCCATAGTAATTTGGGCCATCGTGTCTGCATGAAGGGAGGTGAGAACGAAAACATTCTTCTTATCCCTCCACTTCATAGCGAGCAAATTATTATACTTCAAGCAGGTTCTCTCCCCCAGCCTAAGACTGGAATCTACAAGCCACTGGGGAAAGCCCCGGCGATTAGGTCGCACGGTGCCACATGCTCCAATCTGATGATCAAACAAGTGACTAAAAAGTGGCACGCTCGTATAATAATTGTCCACGTACAAGTGGTACCCCTTTCCGAATAAGGGTGACACCAAGTCCCACACTATCTTGCCAGCGCTTCCTATGTAGTCAGGGCAGTTTGTCGGCTCTACGTGACTATCTTTGCCCTCGTAAACCATAAAACTACATGTATAGCCTGTGGCCCTGTCACAGAGCTTATACATCTTGACCCCGTATCTGGCACGCTTGCTGGGAAGGTACTGTTTGAATGACAAGCGGCCAGAAAATTTAATCAGGGACTCATCAACGCAGACAACTTGATGGGGGGTAAACAAGTCTGCAAAACGCTGGTTGAAGTGGTTTACGAGGGGCCGAATTTTGTAGAGCCGATCGTATGCAGGGTGTCCACAAGGACGACAGAGTTCATTGTCATTGAAGTGCATGAACCGCAAGATCTGCTCGTATCGTGCCCTGGTCATGGAAGCAGAGAACAAGGGCAAATGGTAAATTGGGTCAGTGGACCAATATGACCGCAACTTACTCTTTTTATTCAAGCCCATGAGGAGGTTAAGGCCCAGAAAGATCTTAAATTCGGAGACCGTAATTGGTCTCCAATCTCTGGCAAGGGAGGACTGGGGAATAGTGGCGATGTGTTGACCAGCGTACAAATTGCTTTGGTCCACAATAGATCTATAGAGATCTTCGGTGAAAAACAGTGAATAAAAATCCAGTGGCGTAAAGTCAACTGTTTCCACCTGAATTCCGGGTTGGCCAGTGAAAGGGGGAAGTACGGGTGCTGCAGAAGTGGTGGGTTCCCAATTCGGATCGGAGAATGCAGCAGGAAGGGCACTATGGGCACGACGGGCCTGTCTTTGTCTTATTGGTGGCAGCGGGACACTACTAGTGCTTGCCACCTCACCAGCTTGAACTGCACTTATGGGACTCGCCACGTCACCAAGTGTTACTGCAGTGCTGGATGTACAACCAGGGTGTACTAGGCCGCTTTTGCTTACCAGTTCACCAGAAGGAGTAGCGGCACTAGTACTTCTCTGCTCCATACGAGAGCCCTGCGGTTCTTGCACTTCAAGGACAGAAGAAGTTGGGGGTCTGGTACGCCTGACCCTAGCAGGGACCACAACTCCGTCGTCAGAGCTATCTGTCATGGAGCCGCTGTCCTCTACAGGATCGTATTCGGAGCCTGAATCTGACAGATGAGGGACTTCCTCTTCACTATCTGTCATGCTCAGAAACGTGTAGGCCTCTTCACTAGTGTACCTTCGATTTGCCATTTTGGGCTCTAAATTTAGGGGTACACTAGTGAGACTCACAGGCAAAAAAGCTCCTGACTGTCAGCGACTGTATCAAAACGCTACCAAAAAACTGTTAGCGATCGCAGGGATCAGGCCTGACTCTGCGAACGCTGCAGTTATGTGTGCTTAGTGTTTTGTAAGTGTCAGTTATCGATCGATACTGCACTTGGGTGGGCTGGGCTGGGCCGAGGAGCAAAACGCAGGTGCTAGCAGGTATCTGGGCTGATCCCGCTAACACTGCGTTTCAGGCAACACTAAACTGCTGGGGAGTATAGATCTGATCGGATCAGATACTATAGCACTAAGGGAGATGTATGCTGCGTGCGTGGGTTTTAGCGGTACTGGCGCTAACCTGACGCTGCCTGGGGCGACGCAGACCTTATCTGACCCTAAAAACGTAATTTACATCACCGCCGGGCAATTAGGGGGTTAAAACTTTATAAAGGTAATAAACGGCGGGTGCCCTAAAACTATAATAAAACTAGCTAACCAGCGTCACCCGTAACACTTGTACGGTGATCGCTGGTGAAAGGGTTAACTAGGGGGCAATCAGGGGGTTAAAACCTTTAGCAGGGGGGCGTGGTTTGGCTGCTGCAGATGATGGCCGCCTAGATTCTCTGCTCTCCCTCAGAACGGGGCACAACAGCGATTATAAAGCCAGTATTAGCTGCCTTCACCTCCGGTTCGGAGGCCACTGCTTCTGGGACACCCCGGGATATGACCAAGAAGAAAAAAAACACTAATTGCCAGAGATCGAGCCGTTTCCAGGAGTACTTCATGAAGCCGGCTCTCTCCTCACCACAAGATGGCGCCGAGCGGGAAAGCCGTTCGGCTTCGCCCTCACCCGCACATTCTCACACAGCGTCGGACACTCTGTGGGACATGGAGGAACAAGACCAGCTGGACTCCACTGCCTCTCCTCAACCCCAGGACAGAGGTAAGAGAGCCGCTGAATCCCCGGCAGGCTCACCAGTTATTTCACCTGCTCTAAAGAAGCAGCATTGGGCTGACGCTGCACACACAGGAGACAGTGCCACTCACTCCCTAGCTGCCTTCCCAGCGTCAGATAATACTCCAGCCTCAGAGAGCACACTGAAGTCTATGCTTCTCTCATTACAAGCTGACCTACAAAGGGATTTAAAAATATCTCTTAATCATGTCCAGAGCAGAGTAGAAAAGCTAGAGGACCGAACTGACACCATTGAACAACAACTACACACAGTGGCTCAGGCACATAATGCAGCTATAGATACACAGGATGCTCAGGCAGCTGCGATTCACCAAATGCAGCTTAAAATCGCAGATCTCGAAGACCGCTCTAGGCGGAATAACTTAAAGTTCAGGGGGATACCAGAGTCGATTAAACCAGGAGAACTAGTGTCCTATCTCCAACAACTGTTCCGCACGCTAGTACCCAACCTGTCCACTCACGACATGATCATCGACCGAGCGCATAGAATACAAAAACCAAAACATCTTCCGGATACTGTCCCTAGGGACACCCTGGCTCGGATTCATTTCTTTCACACTAAAGAAAGACTGTTACGAGCTACGAGATCCATGCGTACATTACCAACCCCATATGCTGCAATTTCCATATTCGGCGACATTTCAGCTGCCACAGCCCAGGCACGTAAACGGTTTGCTCCTGTCACTTCAGTCCTGCAAGACAAACAGGTTCAATATCGCTGGGGCTTCCCTACAAAGCTTCTGGTTACCTTTCAAAACCAACTGATCCCAATTCTGACACCCAAAGATGGCCTGAAACAACTGCATAATTGGGGTCTCATTCCCCATGTCCCTCCTAGCATTCCTCGATCCAAACAATCTACCAAGGTCCCGGATCCCTGGTCGCAGCAAGACAGAACCTGATGAGATGTACAAGGACCTTCCACCACGGGAACTCTAATATTTTTCTGGCTAATACCATCAGCATTACTCAGTGCCTTATGAGGGGGCACAGGGGCTCTCTAGAGCTGATCTGATCACTCCCCGATACTTCTAGTGTGCTAAGCACATACGTATCTACACATTAACTTTTGTTTCTCTTTTCTCTCTTATTACTTGCTTATTGTGATTTATTGTCACATATTTCCTAGAAACAGACCTAACTGTATCTGTCGTATCTTCTCAAGTCACAAATTTGACTGCATTTACTGGTTTATCTGGTGTCGTTAATATTACATTGTTTGTTGCAACATCCTTTCTTGCTACTGTCAGTCCTTTAACCAAGGACCAATCCCTGGTGTGATAAAACAAACGGTGGTGATCCCCTTCCGTACCAAAACACGCACTTTACACATCTCGCCTGCAGAATGTTGTCAATTACTACCATTAATGCCAAGGGTCTTAACCACCCCTTTAAGCGATCACTTCTCTGGAAGGAAGCCATTTACCAAAAAGCCGATATTCTGTGTGTCCAAGAGACACATTTTACCAAAAACAAAGCTCCGGCTTGTACCCATAAACAATACCCACACTGCTTCTTTGCCAACTCAGATAAAAAAGCAAGAGGTGTATTGATAGCAATACGCTCCTCCGTAGCATTCCAACTACACCAAGTTGAACGAGACCCTCTAGGCAGATTTCTCATCCTTTCTGCATCCTTTAATAACTGCCCACTGGTCATAGTCAACTTATACTCGCCTAACGTAAGACAAAAATCCTTCTACCAGAGTATACTAAACAAGCTTTCTACCTACCCCAAAGAACGTATCATTCTCTGCGGAGACTTTAACGAGATTGTGGACCACTCTCTGGATTCCTCCAATCCTCGCAGGAAAAGCTCTTCGGCATTGTCCTCACTCCTCATAAAGGAGGACCTCTATGATATATGGAGGTGTGCTCATGGTACGGAACGGGATTATACCTACTTCTCACCAACTCAGGGATCATATTCCAGACTCGATTTATTCCTCACATCTAAACTCCTATTACAACAAATTACCTCAGCCCATATTGGGCTCATTACCTGGTCGGACCATGCCCCGGTAACCATCTCTCTAAGCACAACGCACTCCTCCAAGTCAAACAAGATATGGAGAATGAATGCCTCCCTACTGACTCACTCGTTCTACAAATCACAAATCGAGGCTGGAATAGAGTCATACTTTTCTATTAATGCTGGTTCAGTAACCAATTCCACGACGGTGTGGAATGCACATAAATCGGTAATTAGAGGGTTGTTTGTCAAATTCGGTGCCCATGAGAAAAAAAAGCGATCAGAAATTACTGTCCAGTACCTAAACCGCATTAGGGATCTTGAACAAAGTAACAAAACCTCTCCCAATGCACAACAGTCTAAACAGCTTCACCAACTTCGACTAGACTTAAGCTCACACTTACACAAAAATTTTGATTTCTACATTAAACGTCTCCGACTATCTTGGTACTCCCAAGGTAACAGGCCGGGCAAAGTTTTAGCGAACCAATACAAACGCAGAGTAATCCAATCCAAAATATTATACCTCACTGACCATCGCGGTCATAGATGCACAAATCCGCTAGACATAGCCAACTGTTTTAAAACCTTCTACTCCAAACTGTACAACATCGCCTCGCTCTCCTCAGAACCATCACCCACGGACGTTGACATCCAGTCTTTCCTATCATCAGTCCAGCTCCCTTCGATCTCTCCCTCCCAATTGCAAGCCCTTTCACAACCGTTCACGGAAATGGAACTCAAGACAGCCATTAACTCCCTTCCCCTCCACAAGAGTCCGGGTCCCGATGGATTCTGTAATGAATACTATAAGACGTATTCTGACTTACTTACCCCCCACTTATGCACCTCGCTTAACAGATTCGCAACGACGGGAGACATCCCCAAGGAGTCTCTTGAAGCCTTAATTGTCACCATCCCCAAACAAGGTAAACCCTTTGACGATCCAGCCAACTACCGACCCATATCCCTCCTTAACACTGACCTGAAGCTCTATGCCAAACTGTTGGCCACTCGTCTAGCCACTCTCATCCCCTCCCTAATACATCACGATCAAGTAGGGTTCATCCCACACCGCCAGACCTCGGATGGCACACGCAGATTTATCGACCTCATTCAATGGACAGAACATCATCGGACGCCTTCTCTGTTCATCTCCTTGGATGCAGAGAAGGCGTTCGATAGAGTGCATTGGAGGTACTTGGAAAGCGTGCTCATTAAATTTGGCTTGACTGGTACCTTCTTACGAGCCATTCTAGGCCTTTATACCAAGCCTACAGCTAGAGTTTGGTCCGGAGGGTACTTGTCGGACCCGCTCTCCATCACTAATGGCACCAGGCAAGGATGCCCATTATCCCCACTCATCTTTGCCATGATTATCGAGCCCTTAGCGGCTGCCATTCGTACCAACCCGCAAGTTGAGGGTATCACAGTGGGTGAGTCCTCCCACAAAATAGGGCTCTACGCGGATGACATCATAGTCTCCCTCACAAATCCCAAAAAATCCCTGCAAGCTCTTCAACGAGTACTTAATGATTTTGGACAGGCATCACTATATAAAATTAATCACTCCAAATCTTCTATGATGGGTATTCATCTTACTTCTATTGAAAAGAAGGAATTGTCCCAAATAACGCATTTCTCATGGGCCCCGAACTCAATGTTTAACTATCTAGGGATTCAGCTAGTTACTCCATCAACTGCGCTCCTTCGCAACAATATCGAGCTATTAACTACCAAACTCCAACAAATAAGCTCTGAACTCCGAACAGTGAAAACCTCCTGGGCAGGACGCATAGCCCTAGTGAAGATGTTTCTCCTTCCTCATATTTTATACCTCTTTAGAACTCTCCCAATCCCAATATTGCCTTGCTATCTACACAAACTACAACGTATCCTCAACTCATTCATATGGGAGGGCAAACGCCCCAGACTACACCACTCAACATTGTACCTAGCGACTAAGTATGGAGGAATGGGAGCCCCAGAAATCCAAATATACTATAAAGCGGCAATACTCGACCAAACTAAACATTGGTGGAACCCATCCTCGTCACCTACTTGGAAACTAATTGAACGTACTGTGATGTCTAAAGACCTTCAACTACTTTTATGTGCATCTTGGCTCAACTATCACCCACCTAGGTCCTTTTTGGACACTGTCAATGCCACAATGAGAGTCTGGCGATCAATTCCACAAAGGCTCAAAGGAATCTCCTCTCACACTCTAAAACTCCTGCCACTCGCTACTCTGGAACTTTTAACACCCGACTTAACCATACACCACTGGATTAGAGCCGGCATCTGCAACTTGAGTGACCTATACACATCGCAAGGATTTACTACCTTCCAACGTCTCTCTACTATCTTCAACATACCACGACATGACTTCTTCCGATTCCTGCGAATTCGGCACACCTTATCATCGCTTCAGTGGTCCTCCAACCAAGCTACCAACAAACTACTACAATATTATACCACGCGACAACCCCGTACCAAAGGTCTGTCCTTTATGTACTCACTGCTAACCACTCCTCGCTCTGAGGGTAAATCCACAGCTATGCAACACTGGGAACAAGTACTACATTTTTCCACAAAAGAAGAGGTGTGGTACAGTTCTCTTAACAGCACCCGTGCCCATTCCAGGAATGTCTCTCACTGGGAAACAGTCATGAAACTCTATCATCGCTGGTACTATACTCCAACCAAACTGGCGGCCATTTTCCCCTCAACACCCTCTACATGTTGGAGGCACTGCAAAACAGATGGATCCCTGGTCCACATATGGTGGACTTGTTCTGCTCTTCAACAATTCTGGAAAGACGTGTCCAGTCTCATATGCTCAGTCACGGGCGTTAAGGCTCATCTAACCCCACAATTGGCCATGCTGGGGATAGGGTTAACAGAATGGCCAACCTCACTACGGTCAATACTTACCCATATCTTGATAGCGGCAAGGCTCTCAATTGCCCGCAATTGGAAAAATCCTCATCCACCCTCCATCCAATTAGTAATTTTTCTGCTCAACGACCAATGCCACATGGAATATATGTTCGCCAAAGCACATCTATTGACCACCAAATTCTTTGCCCAATGGGAACTTTGGCTTCAAGATCAAAGGAGTAACCCTCTACCATGAACTAACCTCTTCATACTTGTAGTCATGACCTTCCCAATCTGGAACTGAGCCAGCAGCTACACAGTCTTACACTGAGTCTAAATATTTGATTTCTGTTATATTGTTGTACATGCCTCTTTCTACTAATATGCCCCCCTGGGTATGGCCTCCTGACATTGCATAGATGTTCCCACTACTCTCCTAACCCACACTGCATGCATATCGATTACCAACCACATTGGGTCACACAGTGTCCCTCCACTCTTCTCTGACCTTGGACGATGTCAGGAAGGCCTACCTTTAGGGCACTACTTTTTACTCACCGGCATCCCTAATTCTACTAACTCTACTCTCTGTACCTTTCTTTGCTAATCTGCTTCAACTATCTCCTAGCTTGATATTATGTGTTGTCATGCATGTGACTTGTAGACTACTTATGTTATACTTTAGTGGTCTCATGCCCCTTTAAGGGCATTATGTTGTCTATGTGAAAAACTCAATAAAACCTTGGTTACGAAAACCTTTAGCAGGTAGTATATGGGGGTCCCTGTCGCTATAAAACACTGACAGCAAACCTATATACAGTAGGTGACCGCGATATTGTGTCAATCTCGCCGCACTTCTCGGCGAGATTTGACACCTACGAGCCCCGTCGCAGGAGCCAGCGCCGAGATGGCTCACTCATCGGGAAAGGAAACCTTTGTTTTCCTTCCACGATGAGTGACAGGCAGCGCTGACAGCTGTCTAGTATGAATCCTGAGGCGGGAACACCGCGCCAAATTTTAAATGAAAAAAACGGCGTGGGTTCCCCCCTCGGAGGCATACCAGGCCCTTGGGTCTGGCACGGATTGTAAGGGGAACCCCCTATGCCGAAAAATCGGCGTGGGGGCCCCCCCCAAATCCATACCAGACCCTTATCCGAGCACGCAGCCCGGCCGGCCAGGAAGGGGGTGGGGACGAGCGAGCGCCCCCCCCCCTCCTGAGCCATACCAGTCCGCATGCCCTCAACATGGGGGGGGTGGGTGCCTTGGGGGAGGGGGGCGCCCTGCGGCCCCCCCACCCCAAAGCACCTTGTCCCCATGTTGATGAGGACAAGGGCCTCTTCCCGACAACCCTGGCCGTTGGTTGTCGGGGTCTGCGGGCGGGGGTCTTATCGGAATCCGGGAGCCCCCCTTAATAAGGGGGCCCCCAGATCCCGGCCCCCCACCCTGTGTGAATGAGTTTGGGGTACATGGTACCCCTACCCATTCACCTAGGGAAAAGTGTCAATATAAAAAAAAAAAAAAAAAAAAAAACACACTACACAGGTTTTAAGAGTAATTTATTAGTCAGCTCCAGGGTCTTCTTCCGACTTCGGGGGGTCTCCTTCCGACTTCTCCCGGTGTTCGGCCTCTTCTCCCGGGCCCCGCCGCCATCTTCTTCCAGCTCTATTGCCAGCGAGGGGCCCGGTCTGCTGCCGCTGTCTTGTCGCCGCTGTCTTGTCGCCGCTGTCTCTTCTTCTCTTCTTCCCCGATGTTGACACGACGCTCTCTCCGGCTCGAATGCTGTGTGCGAGCTGCGGAGCCATTTATATAGGCGGTAACCCCACCCCCTTACGACGTCATGGTCCCAGCATGCGCAGGGACTCTGGCGTCATAAGGGGGCGTGGCCCCAGAGTCCCTGCGCATGCTGGGACCATGACGTCGTAAGGGGGTGGGGTTACCGCCTATATAAATGGCTCCGCAGCTCGCACACAGCATTCGAGCTGGAGAGAGCGTCGTGTCAACATCGGGGAAGAAGAGAAGAAGAGACAGCGGCAGCGAGACAGCGGCGACAAGACAGCGGCGACAAGACAGCGGCGACAAGACCGGGCCCCTCGCTGGCAATAGAGCTGGAAGAAGATAGCAGCGGGGCCCGGGAGAAGAGGCCGAACACCGGGAGAAGTCGGAAGGAGACCCCCCGAAGTCGGAAGAAGACCCCGGAGCTGACTAATAAATTACTCTTAAAACCTGTGTAGTGTGTTTTTTTTTTATATTGACACTTTTCCCTAGGTGAATGGGTAGGGGTACCATGTACCCCAAACTCATTCACACAGGGTGGGGGGCTGGGATCTGGGGGCCCCCTTATTAAGGGGGGCTCCCGGATTCCGATAAGCCCCCCGCCCGCAGACCCCGACAACCAACGGCCAGGGTTGTCGGGAAGAGGCCCTTGTCCTCATCAACATGGGGACAAGGTGCTTTGGGGTGGGGGGGGCCCGCAGGGCGCCCCCCCTCCCCCAAGGCACCCACCCCCCCCATGTTGAGGGCATGCGGACTGGTACGGCTCAGGAGGGGGGGGGGGGCGCTCGCTCGTCCCCACCCCCTTCCTGGCCGGCCGGGCTGCGTGCTCGGATAAGGGTCTGGTATGGATTTGAGGGGGACCCCCACGCCGATTTTTCGGCATAGGGGGTTCCCCTTACAATCCGTGCCAGACCCAAGGGCCTGGTATGCCTCCGAGGGGGGAACCCACGCCGGTTTTTTCATTTAAAATTTGGCGCGGTGTTCCCGCCTCAGGATTCATACTAGACAGCTGTCAGCGCTGCCTGTCACTCATCGCGGAAGGAAAACAAAGGTTTCCTTTCCCGATGAGCGAGCCAGCGCGACATTCACAGTACCCTGTCGCCGAGAACCAGCGCGATGTTATCGCGCTGGAAACACAATCTCGCGGTCAGGTACTGTACTTACCTCCCTAACTAGCGTCACCTGTGTCACTAATACAGCGATCAGAAAAACGATCGCTTAGCGACACTGGTGACGGGGAGTGATCACGGGGTTAACCTTCATTAGGGGGGTACCCTGGACCTAAGGGGGGGTACCCTAGACCTAAAGGGGGCTAACCTAACTGCCCTAACACTTATAACTGTCACAAACTGACACCAATGCAAAAAAAAAAAAAATGCTATTGGTGTCAGTGTGACAGGGGGTACAGGGGGGGGGTGACAAGTGTGCCTGGCGTGTTCTACTGGAAGTGTAGTGTTGTGCAGACTTACTTGATGTCTTCTCTCCTCGGCGCCGGATCGAAAAGACCGGCTTGAGGAGGGATGACATCACTTCCTTTCCCTCTGTTTACATTACAGAGGGAAAGGAAGCGTTTTCATTCGCCGGAAGCGATCAGGAGGGGGTGGCCAACAATGGATGGCCTCCCCCTGACCTCTCATCGCCCGGTAAGAGATGAAGACCGCACCGGGGGGGGGTCCGATCGGACCCCCCCACCCGCGGAAGGCAAATCACGTGTATGTACATGATTTTGCCTGTCCGTGCCACCTTGCCGAAGTACATCGGAGTGAGGCGGTCGTCAAGTGGTTAAATAGCTTTTTTTTTCCTCTGGTTCCTTCAGTCTATTAAGGGGGGTGGTTAATTGCTCACAGGTGCCTATTTAACTAGGTGTAGGACTCAGTCTGAGCGTGCTCAGTCTGAGGCTGTTGGAACTCTGTAAGTGGAACTGGTCTAAGTGGTGAGTTAAAACCAGAGTTTAAAACAGGAGGTTATAACAGGGGTCATAGTACCTGTGTAGTTTGAGTATGAGTGTTGTCTGAGTAGTGTGTGTGGATCGTTAGTACTTGTGTATTGTGTACTGTATACTTGAGTGTTGCGAGTGCACGCAGGTCTGCGAGTACCTGTGTATTGTCTTGTTGTGTACCAGTGTATTGTCTTGAGTATTAGTGCCAGGAAGCTAGCTGTTAGGTAATTTGGACAGGGTAAAATCCCCAATCCTCACTAAATTTAATAGGTACGATGCCCAGTGGGTGTGGAGAGGCGACTCTTTGTACATCTTGCCACATGTATGCGTTCCTTGATCATCCGATCGAGGGCGAATACTGCTGTGCAAAATGTAAGCACATTGTTTCCCTGGAAGCCCAGGTTCTGAATCTGGGGAAGCAACTGTCAGCACTGAGAAGTCCCTCCATACTAAAGGAGAGCCAGGAACGTACACGGCAAGTGCCGGCAGGGGCCAGCACAGAGAGGCGGGTGGAGACAAAGAGGTGCAGGCACTAGCAAAGAGTAGATGGGTGACAGTCAGGAGGGGTAGAGGGAGAAGTGCCAGGGAGGCCGATCCAGGACTGGAGCATCCCAATAAGTACGCTCCATTGAGTGACATATGTGAAACCAGTCAGGGACCAGCACTGCTGGAGATGAGGGACTCTCCTAGCTTCCAGGGGAAGAACTCCTCCAGTGAGAGTGGGGGGGCAGCGAAGGGAAAGGAAAGACAGATTCTGGTGGTAGGGGACTCAGTTCTTAGGACAGAGAGGGCAATCTGTAACCAAGACCTGAAGCGCCGAACAGTATGTTGTCTACCGGGCGCTCGGGTTCGGCACATCACGGATCTTGTGCACAGATTACTGGGAGGGGCTGGGGAAAACCCGGCTGTCATGGGGCACGTTAGCACCAATGACAAAGTCAGATGGAGTGTCCTAAAGAACGATTTTAGGGACTTAGGAGCTAAATTGAGGAAAAGGACCTCCAAGGTAGTATTCTCAGGAATACTACCGGTACATTGAGCCACACCAGAAAGGAAGAGGGAGATTAGGGAAGTAAACAAGTGGCTGAAGAGCTGGTGCAGTAAGGAGGGGTTTGGGTTCCTGGAGGACTGGGCCGACTTCTCAGTCGGTAACCGGTACTATAGAAGGGACGGACTGCACCTAAATGAGGAGGGTGCAGATCTGCTGGGAAGGAAGATGGCCAAAAAGTTAGAGGGGTTTTTAAACTAGGCGATGGGGGGGTGGTCCAGAGGCATAGATAGCCAGCACGGAAGATATTCCAGAGGGTAGTATTGGGGGCATTAGTGGTAGGTTAACCAAAGCACAAAAACACAAGGCGAGTATAGTAGCAAGTCCTAGTTGCAATCTTGAAACACCCAATATGAGGATAATATGCGACCGGTCTAAACTATGTGGCATGTTCACCAATGCCAGGAGCATGGCGGACAAGATGGGTGAACTAGAGATACTGTTGTACAAGGAGGATTTGGATTTTGTGGGAATTTCAGAGACCTGGTTCATCAGCTCTCATGACTGGCTGGCAAACATTCAAGGGTATACCCTATACCGCAAGGATAGAGAGGGTAAAAAAGGGGGAGGGGTATGCCTATATATCAAGAATAATGTACAAGTGAATGTGAGAGATGACATCACTGAGGGAGCTAGAGAGGAGGTGGAATCCTTATGGGTAGAGCTCCAAAAGGGATGAAGCTAAGGGGAAAATACTGGTAGTATGCTATAGGCCCCCTAACCTGAGGGAGGAAGTTGAGACAGATCTCCTATAACAAATTGGAGTAGCAGCAAGGATGGGAAGTGTTATCATAATGGGGGATTTTAATTATCCAGACATAGACTGGGCGGAGGGAACCGCGCATTAATTTAAGGCTCGCCAGTTCCTTAATGTCTTGCAGGACAATTTTATGGGTCAGATGGTAGACGCACCAACTAGAAATGAAACATTACTGGATCTACTGATTATCAACAATAGAGACCTGATCACAGATGTGGAAATGATAAAAATACAAGGTTGAGGGATCATCCTCAGCATTCAGACTTTATAAAGAATGCAACAGGAAATGTAAGGGTGCAATTAGGACGGCTAAGATAGAACATGAAAGACACATAGCGGAGGAGAGCAAAAAAAATCCCAAGAAATTCTTTAAGTATGTAAACCGTAAAAAAGGGAGGACAGATCATATTGGCCCCATAAAGAATGAGGAAGGACATCTGGTTACAAAGGATGGGGAGATGGCAAAGGTATTGAATTTATTCTTCTCCTCAGTCTTCACGAGTGAATCGGGGGGCTTCAGTAACCAAAACTGCAGTGTTTATCCTCATGACACAACACAGGAAGCACCTCCATGGTTAACAGGACAGAATTAAAATTAGACTTGAGAAACTTAACATTAATAAATCACCGGGACCAGATGGCTTGCATCCGAGGGTACTTCGGAAACTCAGTCAAGTGATTGCCAGACCGTTGTTCCTAATTTTTACAGATAGTCTGACTGGAATGGTACCAGCTGATTGGAGAAAAGCCAATGTAGCACCTATATTTAAAAAGGGCCCAAAATACATCCCTGGGAATTACAGACCAGTTAGCCTAACATCAATAGTATGTAAACTCTTGGAGGGGATGATAAGGGACTATATACAGGATTTTAGTAATACGAACGGTATCATTAGCAGTAATCAGCATGGATTCATTTAGAATCGTTCTTGCCAAACCAATCTATTAACCTTCTATGAGGAGGTGAGTTGCCATCTAGATAAAGGAAGGCCCGTAGACATGGTGTATCTGGATTTTGCAAAAGCATTTGACACAGTTCCCCATAAACGTTTACTGTACAAAATAAGGTCCATTGGCATTGACCATAGGGTGAGTATATGGATTGAAAACTGGCTACAAGGGCGAGTTCAGAGGGTGGTGATAAATGGGGAGTACTCGGAATGGTCAGGGGTGGGTAGTGGGGTTCCCCAGGGTTCTGTGCTGGGACCAATCCTATTTAATTTGTTCATAAACGATCTGGAGGATGGGATAAACAGTTCAATCTCTGTATTTGCAGACAATAACTTCTCCGCAGGACGTGGAAACCTTGCAAAAAGATCTGAACAAATTAATGGGGTGGGCGACTACATGGCAAATGAGGTTCAATGTAGAAAAATGTAAAATAATGCATTTGGGTGGCAAAAATATGAATGCAATCTATACACTGAGGGGAGAACCTCTGGGGGAATCTAGGATGGAAAAGGACCTGGGGGTCCTAGTAGATGATAGGCTCAGCAATGGCAGGCGATGCCAAGCTGCTGCTAACAAAGCAAACAGAATATTGGCATGCATTAAAAGGGGGATCAACTCCAGAGATAAAACGATAATTCTCCCGCTCTACAAGACTCTGGTCCGGCCGCATCTAGAGTAGAGTATGCGGTCCAGTTCTGGGCACCAGTCCTCAGGAAGGATGTACTGGAAATGGAGCAAGTACAAAGAAGGGCAACAAAGCTAATAAAGGGTCTGGAGGATCTTAGTTATGAGGAAAGGTTGCGAGCATTGAATTTATTCTCTCTGGAGAAGAGACGCTTGAGAGGGGATATGATTTCAATTTACAAATACCGGACTGGTGACCCCACAATAGGGATAAAACTTTTTCCCAGAAGAGAGTTTAACAAGACTCGCGGCCACTCATTAAAATAAGAAAAGAGGTTTAACCTTAAACTACATAGAGGGTTCTTTACTGTAAGAGCGGCAAGGATGTGGAATTCCCTTGCACAGGCGGTGGTCTCAGCGGGGAGCATCGATAGCTTCAAGAAACTATTAGATAAGCACCTGAATGACCACAACATACAGGGATATACAATGCAATACTGACACATAATCACACACATAGGTTGGACTTGGACTTGTGTCTTTTTTCAACCTCACCTACTATGTAACTATGTAACAATTTAAAGGGGGCTTCTATATGGACCACCAATGTATGGGAGGATTCAAAACTGACCAAAAATGCAAGTTACAATTTTTTTTTTACAGATTAACATGAAGAGGAGTTTCTGCAGTAACCACCAATGTAATGGGGATTTACACTGACCACTAATGTAATAAGAGCATTCACAGTAACCACCAAAGTAAGGAGGGATTTACACTGACCACCAATTTAAGGAGGACCTTCACACTGGCCACTAGTGTGAATGAAAGGATTGTATAGTGTGTTGGGAATCCATGCAAAATAGCTTTCCTGACACCACAGAAAAGTGCTGCCCTTTAGCAGATACGCAGCAGTTCCATTAATTGTTAATGATGCCCTCACACATCGGCTGAGATGTGTGTATTCACATGCACCAAAATTCACAGTGCTGTGGCACCATGTTATTTTGTAAAGGGTTCCATCCCCAATTTGCTTACATTTGCAGAACAGGCTGATGTTGGGCTGAATGACCACAGTTGTAGGCAGGACTTTCAAGCATGTCCCAGCAGAAGTGATGGTGGATATGACCTCAGGGGGGCATGATATACATATAAATGCCACCTCTATTAACATATCAATGCCGCTGGTTGGTAACCATTTACATATTCATGCTGCCGTGATTTACATATCAATGCCGGTTATTTACATATAGACACCGGGTATGCAGGTGAGTCATCTGTACATGTTAATAGGGCAGAGCTGGGCAGCATTAGTAACAGAACTTCACAATGAGATATTGGAACACAGCACAGGACTAAAACTTCAAGGGAAAAGGGAATTTAAACTGGGATAGTTGGAAAGTATGAGGCATCTGCTTTGGGCCCCACAATGATGGGTTTTCTTGGGCTACCTTAAAGATGGTCCTGGAAGAAGGGTTCAGGGTGCCCGAGAAAACCCAGCAAGTGCCAGGACCTCTTAGTGAATTCAGCTGCAGGATTGGGACACCACCAGTGCAGAGCTTACCCAGGAATGGCAGCAGGCAGGTGTGAGTACATCGGCACGTGCAGCGAGGAGACTTTTGGAGGATGGCCTGGTGTCAAGAAGGGCAACAAAGAAGCCACTTCTAATATTATGGAGCATATGTGATGTGATAATCATGTGTCTTAGGGAACAAAACATGGACATTTTGGGTCCACAGCCAGGAAACTCCCCAAACCTTAATCCCATTGAGAACTTGGTCAATCCTCAAGAGGCGGGGGAAAAAAAAAAAAACCCTCACAAAATTCTGATAAACTGCAAGTATTGATTTTGCAAGGAAATACAATGGATAGTGGCGCAGGTTATAGTATATAGCATGAGATTAGAGTCCATACAAATGTTCTTTGAGCTGTTAAGCTCTGTGTGAGGAAACAGTCTATGCACACAGGGCAGCCTTGCAGGGGGAGCCGAAGCAGACTCCAAACATGGTGGATTCCCTGTAAACCACCACCGCTCTCCAAGCCTCGCTTTGGACTCTGCACACTTGCTGGAAGATTCCTGCTGGTCCAGATGCTGGCCATGAGAAGGATTCACAGGACGTGACCCCCTCTGCTGGAAGCTGTGACGGAGATTGGTGTAACAAGACTAACCTGTGCCTGAGTAATGAAACCCAAATGTGAGTATTTTTAATGCACTTTGTTTTCCCTCTAATTGATTATGGATGAGTGGGCTGCCAGTCAGGATGTGGCCCAGAAGTTGATCGACAGCATGCCGGGGGAATTACAGACGTCTTGAGAAAAAACAACACACACACACACACACACACACACACACACGATCTCAGGCTTTCCATTAAAAACGGCAGTGTTTACATCTGCCAAGGCCAGAAGTGACAACGTTGCGCATAGCCTCCAAAAGTCAGAGCTGGCCAGGGACCATCTGGTCCTTGGCTGACAGTTTGCCATAAAGCTGACCAATTCATTCTCTGAACGGGCGAGCCGGTAGAAGCCCTGGAGGGCGGCGGGAGGGTGGGGTGTAAAAATCAAGCGGCTAAGCAGCTGCCATGATTGTTTTTACTGTGCAGGGAATCTCTGCAAAAAAAAAAAAAAAATTATTGATATCCGAATGATACCTGTGGCTGCAGGCGGCAGATATCTCCACTCAAAGTCCAGGACATCATATGACGGACGTGGGGAATTGGTTAATTTCTACTTACAGTGACTGTAATCTCCCTATTGTGCTTTCATGTTGATGAAGTGTTTTTTGTAGAGACGAGCCAATGGTTTAGTGTAAACTTAGGTGGAGACCGACCTTTGGCTGTTTGAGCCTTAGGATAAACGCCCAAACTTTCTTCTGTCCAGCCCCTTGGTAGAAATACCACTTCTATATAAATTTTTTTGGCTCCCATCGACCACTTGTATACATGAGAGCTTCCATTGGTTCCCAAGAAAGCAGCGGTTCATGCTGCATCACTAGAAACTGCTGTATTAGATTCACAGCCATATAAGCATATATTGGCACTAACCATACGTGGTCAATAAGGTCACCACCTTGGGTGAGCGATTGTGTGTACCGATCAGGGTATTTTTGCCAAGTTAGTGGGCATCAGAAGCAAAAAATGAATTTACAAAGATGATTTTTTTTTGGGGGGGGGGTTTGGGTGTCCATTTCTGAGTCTTGTGAATGAGTAGAGTTATTTGCTCATGTGGGGGGTACCTGGAGGCCTTATTGAAAAGGTGGCTTCCAGATTCTGATAAGCACCCTCAGAGCCCCACAACCACTGGCCCAGGGTTGTGGGAAAGAGGCTCTTGTCTTTAACCAGAGATCCTCCCATTGTTGAAGGCATGTGTGCCGGGGTATGGTTCAGGTAACTTTTTGTACGATGTACCCCCTTAAAATCCTATCCAGACTCAAGGGTCACATGCAGTATCTATTTGAGGGGACACTTTTTTAATCAGTGCTTCAGGAAAAAAAAAAAAATACATAGCAACCTTTTGGTATTGGGCTCCAGTGGCAGCTGGTGCTCAATTGTTTGAGGGGGCAAACAAACCTGACCCCCACACCCCTCATTGATCGATCGCTCAGTCCCTGATTCTCTCACCCACCCACCAGCTGGTTTTCAGCTCCACCCCTGCATGTCCTCCCAAGTCCCGGCGGTAGGGATGAGCCGAACACCCCAGTTCGGTTTGCAGCAGAACATGCAAAAAAAATTTGTTTGAACACGCCAACACCGTTAAAGTCTGAGACACGAGCATGGAAAATCAAAAGTGCTAATTTTAAAGGCTTATATGCTTTATATGTTTATATGGTCATAAAAAGTGTATGGGGACCCTAGTCCTGCCCCAGGGAACATGTACCAATGAAAAAAAACAAAAAAACAAAAAACAACAAAACAAAACACCACACAAACACACATGGGATTGCCCCACGGTCTATTACCAGGCCCTCTGGGTCTGGTATGAATATTAAGGGGAACCCCATGGCAAAATAAAAAAAAAAAATGGCATGGTGACCAACCCCCCCCCCCCAAATCCATACCAGACCTGAAGGGCCTGGTGATGGACTGTGGGGGAATCCCATGCTGTTTATGTCAATGACTTTTACGTGCATTGCCGGGGCCGAACAATTCATTATAGCCACGAGTACTTTTAAATGACTTTCCTTTAGAAATGTCATTTTGTGAGGGACTGTTCTAAATATGGGAAAAATGTGCCACTTTACAGGCATACTATAGACACCCCCCCGGTACGAAATTTAAAGGAATATTTCACTTTTATGGTTTCATTTTATGCATTATTAAAATCACTGCTCCCGAAAAAACGGCCATTTAAAACTTTTTTTGCATTGATCCATGTCCCCTGGGGCAGGACCCGGGTCCCCAAACACTTTATGACAATAACTTGCATATAAGCCTTTAAAATGAGCACTTTTGATTCCCATACACTTTAACAGTGTTTTTGAACACATTTTTTGTGTGTTCGCATATTCTGGATGCAAACCGAACCGGGGGGGGGGGGGGTTGTTCGGCCCATCCCTACTTCTGAAGAGGATTAGCTCAGATATACAGAAGACAGGATGGAGATGGCTGGAGATGGCTCCCCCTGCATCTCCTCCCTTGTCCAGGCGGTCACTTCTCCTGGCCTATCGGGTCTCAGGACTCCCAGCCAATCCAGTCTTAGGACCTGCTCCTTGATTTAGCAAATATTAAAGCGTTAATGTCACACAAGTGGGTGAGCCCACCCTTATTGAAGCCAATACAAGCCTCAGGCTTTAATGTTCTTCAAAACACACACACATACACGCTTCCGGCGCCCTGCATGGAGATTAGGGGGTCGGGCGCATGGATTGGGGGGCAGCGCCCCTTATGATCGGCTGCCACTTTTGGTCTCCCATGGATTTCAGTGGGGTTTGGGTATAACATTTTTGACGTTCTCTGAACACTTGAACTGAGCCCGGGGCAGTTCAGTTCATCCCCAATTATGTCATCACTTTTGTGTTTTTTCAATCAGTTTTATATCTGCTGTTGGCGAGTTACACAGCAGAAAGAGGAATCGGCGCCACAGAAATACCTGGACAATTGTGGATCCCAATTAAGAATGCTGCCGCTCAATCCTAGTAAAATACTAGTAGTTAAAATCAATAAATATGCAGAGCAAATCTATGGAATATCAAACTGTGTGGACAATTTCCACCAAATATGTATTTATTCTACGACAGATGGACTTTTTATGGTTCTTAAATACCCAGCCCCCCACTAGAACACTCCGCCCCATTAGATGGGTGAAATTATCCTAAGTTATGTAATTGATCAGATGTAAAAAATCAAAATGCAAATTCTCTAATAGGTGTCTAAATAGAGTGACTGCTTATTTAGTAAATATACATGTCTGCGATAGCACAGGATTCAATATGTTGAAAGCAAAACTCTTAACCATAAACATGAAGAATTATTGGCTCCTACAGAAAACTTGATTCAATGACAAAACCAAAATATATGTGAAACATAAAAAAGTATGAAAAAAAAAAGAAAAAAAAAAAAAAAAAAAAACACGACGAAGGTTCAACGTCAAATGGCAATTCTCAAACAAATAAAACTGGAGAATGGCGAGTTGCATCGAATGACCATAAAATTTGGTTACCTGGAATGGATCTCCTGCACTGAAGTCAAAAGATAAAATCAGATCTACTTTGCGATGAGGAGGCAACACTAACGGGTACGGAGTATTGATTTCCAAACCGGCATCAATCAGATGGATGCGATCTTTTTTAAGGAGGTCGCTGCCTTTTAGGATTTTATCTGGGAAATAAATCAAAAATATTACACACAAAAAGCCACCCCACACACCTTTACAAATATTCTCAGGAAATAAATTCTCTCAGGTTCCCGGCCTCCAGAATAAAACAGGTAAAACTGTATACTTAACTCTCACACAAACCTTGTGAAAGTCAGTTGCAAGTTTTTCAAATGTACAAATTTTATTAAAGTGTCAGACAGGCTTTTAATGCAGAAGAGGAGTCCATGTATAATAAAACCTTTGTTGTGTTAATAGGACTAAAAACATTGGCACAATCAAGATAAAAAATTACCACACTTCCTCTATTGTGTGGTTCCTGTATCAGCGCCATCTAGTTTCCACAATGCATTTTGGTTCACTGACAGATATTTCTGGGGGGGTGGGGGGTATGGAAGGGGAGGAAGAGGCATTATGGCCACTAGGTGGCATTAACAATATAGGAACACCATATTAGAGAAAAAGGGAAAAAAAAAAAAAAAAAAGGCAAAATTCAAAATAACTAGCAATTAAAATTATAGGTATTGGAATTTCCTTTCAAAATTTGTCTGTTTGTGAACGTAATGAATACAAATTTATCTGTAGTTACAAATTATATAAATAACAAATGCTGCATCTAAACAAATACTAAAAAGATAGATTGTTAATTGTTAGATCATTACGTGCCATTAGTTTAGATATGCATTCATTATTTCAGGTAATGCATAATCTCAGATAAATTCATATTCGTTACCTTCACCAACAGCCAAATTTGAAAGGAAATTCCAATACTTATAATTTAATAGGTGTTAGTATGTCAGATTTTCCATTCTGGATTTTCAAATTTCTAAAAAATTTTTGAAAATTTCACAATTTTGAATTTCTGAAAATTCGAAACTCAGAATTTTGGAAATTAAAAAATTCGGAACTAAACGAATTGCACAAGTCTAATTTTCATCCTGTATATGTGAAGGTTGGTCAGATCCACAGAGTGAAGCTTTTATACATAGACCCTTTAGTCTCTTACATAAAAATATTCTTAACGGCTCGTTTGTACACAAATTTCTACACCTGCAAGATGATCTTGGCCTGGCCAATCAAGATGGCTGAAAATCCAGAGCCCAGTAGAAGCCCGGTCAAATGAGATCAGCAGCCAGTGTGGGAGCTCATGTAAATTCCACTCCAGAGGTGTGGCATCCAGGTTAGATTTTTGTCTAGACTTTGGCTCCCAGTTTTAAAGCTGCCTTGTACCCAGAGCAGCAACTTGCCTGAGGGCATATGAATGTCCTACATCCCTGGCTGGGTGTCTCTTGGGTAGGATGACTATTTTTATTGGTAGTTGCATTTTTCTGTTCGCTGGAGTTGTCTTTTTGGAAATCTGTCCTGGTTCTTAGCAATAGGCTTTGATTTTCTGCAGCCTCCAACACATCCTTATGAACCTTCTACCATGTGAACACGTTCCCCACACGCTCAGGTAGGGTTTGACATTATGGTAATTAAAAGGATGGCTAAGGGTACACTTTTCATGAGCGTGGCCCATTTAATTGTGGTTATAGCCCAGCATGCTCCAGTTCTCTCTACAAAGTCTTGAAGAGAATCTTCATGTCATGGCATAGACAACTGCTCTTCCAGTCCCCATAGCTCCTGCCATAGACCTAGTTCTCATAAGCAGAGATGCTCCTCCTCCCCTGAGCACTCATTGCAACCAAGAGGCAAAAAATGCTGGGCCTGCAGTGCTGATCCTTTACCAGATAAGCTCATGAAAACTGCTTCCAGGACCTCTTTAGGGACAGACTGAGTGTCAAATCATGTCCCTTGAAAAAGGTAATTGAAGAGTTGCTGTTGGAACTCCACTCAAAGTTAACAGCCACTTCAATACATTCAAGACATAGATCCAGTGGCTAGTTCAGAGCATCTCATAAACCCCTTTAACCAAGGAGTTTCCAGGCACCTCTCCAAAAGACATTAGGTTCTACAGAGGGTTCATTTGTCCAAAATGTCCACCCCTACTGCACATTCAGCCCTTCCTGATACAGAGGAGAATCAGTTTGATTCCTTGGAGTTGAAATAGGACTTTTCAGGCTTTGAATTTGATGGCTCAGCCATACAGTAAAGCAATGAAGCAGACCCTGGAGCGGAGGAGCCAGAACCCCTACCCACAACATTAAAAATCTACTTTCCATTTTTTAAAAAGCAGTCCTCTTTCTTTCCCTTTGACAGAAAACCTTAGAGACCTAACGGTGATGGTATTTCTACGAGCCTTTCAGGACAGCAGCTTGGAGAGAGCGCAGCTCCACCTCTTAGACAGGAAACACTGCATGACAACGCACCTTTAAAAAGCAGCTGCTTCCACCATGCCGTCAGTTGTTACCGAGAAATCCTCCGACATGCTGGAAAATATAATCAGACAATTACCAGTTCCTACAATTATACTTTACATATGATAACCAAGGGAGGGAAGTAGGCTGCTGTCCTGAAAGGCTCCATCACCGGTAAGTAACTAAAGTTTTCTCCCTTCGCCTTTCAGGACAGCACCTTGGAGAGGATAACCGAGAAACTTACTTCAGGGTGGGACTACTGCCTGCAAAACCTTCCTACCAAATGATTGGTCCGAGGCTGATAGTAGATCCAAGTGATAGTGCCTTATAAAGGTCAAAAAACTGGACCATGTGGCAGCCTTGCAGATTTGCTCAGGAGATGCCCTGGCCCTTTCTGCCCATGATGCCGCCACTGCTCGAGTAGAATGAGGTAATACCCGTTCCAGACCCAAAGATTTGTATGCCTCTTTAATGGCTTGCTTTAACCATCTTCCGAGGGTGCTCTTGGAAGCTTTACCTCCTTTGTGAGTACCTTCCATTAAAACAAAGAGTGAAGATGACTTTCTGACTTCCTTTGTTCTTTCTAGATATTTAAAGCAGACACCACCTGACATCAAGGGTATGGAAAGCTTCTTCTCCTGCCCCCGAAGGTAAAAGGACAAAAAGTAGGGAGAATGATTTCCTATGTACGGTGAAAAACTGAAGCCACCTTTGGTAGAAATGCTGGATCCGTCCTTAAGACTACCCTATCCTGTAGACATCTCATAAAGGGCTCTTTAATTGAAAGGGCTTGTAACTCACTAATTCTATGTGCGGAAGTTACTGCTACCAGTAAAATAGTCTTTAACACTTAATAATGCTTCTTCTATAGGTTCAAACGCTACCTTAGGTTAGTCCCTGAAGAACTAAAGATAAATCCCATTTGGGAAAACAGGTCTAAGCTTTACTTTTGCCATTGCCCTAAAAAAAAAAAAAAAAAAAAAAAAAAAAAAAAAAAAAAAAGGAGGTTCTCCTGACAGGGTTCTTTCCAAAAAAAAAAAAACTGATAAAGCAGCTACCTGCGTCTTCAGCATACTTGCTGCTAACCCCTTCTCCAAACCCTGTTGAAGAAATTCCAAAACTAAAAATGTGGTACGAAAATCAAAGTTTTTACTGGAACACCAAGAATTACAGATCTTCCAGACTTTAAAGTAAATGTCTCTCATCACTTTTTTTCTACTTGCAAGAAGGGTAGAAATAAGCTTCTCTGATAAACCTGTCTTAAGATTTGTTCTTCAGAAACCAAGCTGTTTGAGATAAGCTGGATCTGGATGGAGAATTTGGCCCTGACTCAACAGATCTGCCCTGATTGGTAATCTCCAAGCAGGTTTCACTGAGGTTCATCAGTGTTGAAAACCAGGGTCTTTTCGGCCAATAAGGAGCTATTAATATTTGCTCCGTGGACTCCAATCTGAATTTGGCTAACACCTTTGGTATCAGTTGAAACAGGGGAAAGCGTAGGACAGACGGAAGTCCCACTTGTGAGCTAATGCATCTACTCCAAGAGCTTGATCCTGTCTCTGAAGAGAGAAGACTGGTATTATTGCATTTTCTTATTTTGCAAAGAAGTCCACCTGGGGATAACCCCAACTCCTGGAAATTGTTTCGAATAATTCCTGATTGAGAGACCACTCTGCTTCCCTTATTTCTTTCCTGCTGAGGAGATCTGCTAAGGTGTTTTCCGTCCCCTTCAGATGGACTGCTGATAGAGAGGCCACATTGTTCTCTGCCCATCCTAGGATCTGATGAGCTAGACCCATTAGGGTTTTGCTTTTTGTGCCCCCTTGCTTTGTTAAATATTGTCTGACAATATTTGGACATGTTGATTCATTAAAAATTCCCAGAGGGAGAGGAGGCTTAGGTGAACAAGCTTTAACTCTCTCCAATTTGAAGATCTTCCCGCTTCTGGTTTGGTCTAAACTCCCCGAATAGTTTTTTTCTTCCAGATGAGCTCCCCATCCCCATGCGCTGGCATCTGTAGTCAGCCTTCTGAAAGATCCAAGGAAGCCCTTTTGAAAGGTTTCCTTGGTTCCTCCACCACCAGAGCGATTTTTGCTCTTGCCCCCATGTTGAATTTCTTCTCCAGAGGTTCCTGGTATGACCAATTCATCAGAATATCTGATTGCAGAGGACGGGCATGCAACCTGGCCCACTGTACCAAAGGAATTGCCGCTGTCAACAGTCCCAGAGCGGACATGGCTTGTCTTACAGAGATCTGTGTTGGATTGAAGTGTTTTCAGGGTCAACTGTATCTTCTCTATTTTCTCCTGGGGTAGAAAACAGAGTTAGGTACCTGGTAACTCTTTTTCTAAGAAGTCTTCCAGGGCAGCATCCGAGAGATAGGCTCCTCCTCCCTAAAACAGGAAACACATTAGTCCACCATTATAAATTTCACACTCTTACCTGTGTGCCTCAGTTATGTTAAAGCACCGAAGGAATTCCCTGTAAGCTGCAAGCTCCCCCTCTGTACCTGGTTTTTGTTGTTTCAAGGGTGGGAACTAGTGCTGCCCTGGAAGACTTCTTAGAAAAAGAGTTACCAGGTACCTAACTCTGTTTTCTCGAATCGTCTTCCAGGGCAGCATCCGAGAGGATATATCAAGCAATACTTACTAGGGTGGGGTTAGAGACTGGAGCACTTTACGACCAAATGCTTGGTCTTGGTCAGACAGCTGGTCTATGCAGTAGTGCTTAGCGAAAGTACTGAAGCTCGACCATGTCGCTGCCCTGCAGATCTGCTCCGGAGTTGCCCCTGCTTTCTCTGCGGCCGAGGTTGCCCAGGCTCTAGTTGAGTGCGCTCTGATTTCACTAGGTGGAGTGAGATTCTGTGCCTTATTAGGTAATCTGTATGGCCATCCTTATCCATCTGCTGATGGTGCTTTTTGAAGCTTGTTTCCCTCTGTTCATTCCTGCATAGAGGATGAAGAGGGAGGTCGTTCTACGCCATTCTTTTCTTCTTTCGAGATACGCTATGAGCGTGTTCCTTACATCAAGTTTGCTGTAAATGTCTCTTTTCCTACTATCCATGGTTGTTGGAAGTGAGGGTATGACGATGTTTTGGGTTCTGGGAAATGTAGAAGAGACCTTGGGTAGAAAGGCCGGATCTGGAGAGAGAATTATCTTGTCCAGATGTATTAGACAGTATGGTTCTATTGAAGATAGAGCTTGGATCTCACTCACTCTTCTGGCGGATACTAAGGCCAGAAGGAGCGCAGTTTTTAACGTGAGGTTTTTGTCTGAGCTGTCCTCGATAGGTTCAAACGGAGGGGAAAGAAAGCCCTTAAGTACTGTGCCCATGTCCCAGGTGGGAGTTTTGTACAATTTGGCTGGTTTGGATCTTTTAAGAGCTATGAGGAATCGTCTTATCAGCGGGTCTTCCGCTAGTCTAGTATCCATGACCGAGGAAAGTGCTGCAACTTGTACTTTCAGGGTACTTGGTGATATGTTTTTGTCTGCATCATCTTGTAGGAAGTCCAAAACTATTGGAATTATCCCACCGTTGGAGATTGGTCTGTCTTCGTACCAAGAAACAAATTTTTTCCTTATTTTCTCATAGATGGCTCTCGTTACCGGCTTTCTGCTGTTTAAGTTGGTGTTGATTACTCTGTCTGACAGGCCTTTGTTCTGGAGTTTTACCCTCTCAGTAACCAAGCTGAGAGCTTCAAGATTTTGTGGTTCGGATGGTTGACTGGGCCTTGTGACAGTAGATCCGGGCGGTCCGTCAGTGTCAGCTGAGGTTGTATGCTGAGATTTTTTAAATGACTGAACCATGCTCTCTGGGGCCAGTGTGGTGCTATTAGTATTACTGTTTTCTCTGCCTTGATTTTTTGGATTACTTTTGGGATTATGGCAGTTAGAGGGAATGCATAGCACAGATGCCATTTCCAGTTTTGGTTGAAAGCATCCACCCCGCTGTTGCCATCTGTAGGGTCCAGGGAGAAAAATATCGGAGATTTTGCGTTCGCCCTGGAAGCAAATAGGTCTACTTCGGGTATTCCCCACTTCTGGGTGATTTGAATGAAGGTTGTTTGGTTTAGCGACCATTCCGTGTGTTTTATCGTTTTCCGGCTCAGGAAATCTGCCACTGTATTGTCTGTTCCTTTTAGATGAATACCGGATATCGATCTTATGTTCACTTCTGTCCACAGTAGGATAGATTGTGTCAGTCTCATCAGTTTTTGGGATTTTGTGCCCCCTTGTCTGTTTAGGTATGCAACTGTCATTGCGTTGTCTGATTGTATCTTTACATCCTTCCCCTGTAATGCTGGCTTGAAGGCTTTTAGCGCTTCTCCCACAGCTTTCAGCTCTCTCAAGTTTGAGGAGGCTTGTGCCCATTTGGGTGTCCATTTCCCTTGCGAGAACCGCCCTTCCATGTGGGCTCCCCATCCTAGGGCGCTTGCATCGGTGGTGATGCTGACTGGATTGACTTGAGCCCATCTGCACCCCTCGATGACCCGAAGTGGGTTGAGCCACCAGTAGAGTGTTTGTTTGACTGTGGCGGGGACGGGAATGGATTTTTCTAGGGATGCTTGCCTGCCATCCCACTGGGACAGAATGTAGTTCTGTAAGGGTCGCATGTGAATTTGTGCCCAGGTGATGGCTGGAATGGAAGACGTCATCAGTCCTAGTACGGACATTCCGTGCCTGATTGTTGTGGAATGGTTCCTTAGCAGGGACGTAATTGCTTGTGTCATTTTTACGTCTTTTTCCTTTGTTAGGAAAATTTGACAGTCTGGAGTCCAGCACGTATCCCAGGTACACTACTCTCTGGCTTGGGATCATTTGCGATTTCTCTGCGTTTATTAACCATCCCAGGTTTTGCAGATAGTTCATACTCTTGCGCAGGTTGTTTTCTAGGATTGCTGCCGAGTCCGCAAAGAACAGGAGGTCGTCTAAGTATGGTATTATTCCAATACCCTCCTGTCTTAGACCTTTTAGCGCTTCCGCCATTATTTTTGAGAATATTCTTGGAGCTGAGGAGATTCCGAAGGGGGGAGCTGTGTACTGTAGGTGCAGCGTAGCTGCTGGCCCCTGGATTGCGAACCTTAGAAACTTTTGGTGATCCTTCCTTATGGGGACATGTAGGTAGGCATCCTGTAAGTCTAGTGTTGCCATGAATGTCTCCTGCGGTAGGATGTTCCTGATTGAATAGATAGATTCCATTCTGAATCTCTTGTATCTTATTCCTCGGATGAGTGGTTTGAGGTTTAGTATCAGCCTTAGTTTGCCTGATGGTTTTCTTTTTGCGAAGATGTGTGAGTAGAAGCCCTTTTGTTCCTCCTCTTGGGGAATGTGACAGATCACCTTCTGATCTAATAGTTTCTGTAGGGATTCTAAAAACACCTTTGCTTGATTGCTGTCCTTGGGTAGCATGGTCGCTAAGTATTTGGTTGGGGGGCGGTTGGAGAATTCTATTGCGTAACCGTCCGCTATGGTGCGCAATATGAATTTGTTTTCTGTTATCTCCTCCCATTGGTGGGAGAAAGCCGCCAATCTGCCCCCCACCTGAAGGCAGTCATTGTTTTTTGTTCTTTTGGGTATTAGGCTTGAGGATGAATTCACCTTTGCCTTTCTTGTTTTGTTGACCCCAGTGCTTTTTTGCCCCTGGCTTATTGAATTTCTTGAAATGCCGAAAGGGCGCCTTCCCTTGTCTCTTCTTGGTTTGAGGGAACCCCTTATTTTTGCTGCAGTCCTATCCAGGACTGTTTCTAGCTCGGGACCAAACAGTAGGTCCCCAGTGAATGGTATGCCACATAAACGGTTCTTGGAAGGTGCATCCCCCCCCCCAGGATTTTAACCACAGGGCTCTGCGGGCCGAGTTTAGTAGTGCCGTGGTCCTAGAGGATATTCTGACAGTTTCTGCTGAAGCATCTGCCAAGAAAGCTGCCGCTCTAGTTAGTGTGGGGATGGTTTTAATTAGTTCCTCCCTGGGCGTGTCGTTCTCCAATAGATCTTGCAGCTGGGTTAGCCAGATTAGCAAGGTTCGGGCTGTGCAGGTGGAAGCAATAGCCGGATTTAGGTTTGCCGCCCCTGCTTCCCATGCCCTTTTCAGGAGAGCTTCTATTTTCTCGTCCATGGGGTCGCTGAGGGTGCCTGCGTCATCAAAAGCCAAGTCCGATTTGTTCGTGATTTTTGCCAGAGAGGCATCCACCTTGGGGCATTTAGCCCAGGTTTTGGTGTCTGCTTCCGCAAACGGGTATCTGCGTTTGATTATGGCGGGGATGAAAAGCTTTTTCTCTGGGTCTTCCCATTCCTTTTTGACTATGTCTTTAAGTGTTTGGTGTACCGGGAACGTTCTTGGCTTCTTGGGCTGGAGCCCTTTGTACATTCTGTCATGCATAGTGAGTTCTGCGGTTTTCTGTTCTTTAATGCCTAGAGTGTCAGTGATGGCTTTGAGAAGACTGTCTGTGTCCTCAGAAGGAAACAGGTTGCAGTCTGTCGTGTCATCTTCCTCCTCTGAGTCTGAACAGATACCGTCTTCTGATTCAGATTGTTCAGATTCATCTGAATCCACCTCTTGTTCTGCCTGTACCTTGTTCTCCCTTGGAATGTGTGTTCCGCTGGTAGATGGGATACTGGCCTGAGCGACACTTGCTGGCGTTTCTAATTTTTCTATAGCTGAGCGTAGTGGTGCCATGGTGCTCTGAATTTCTTTCTTAAAAGAATTGAGCAGGTCTTTCAAAAATCCCTGCGATTCTTTTGCCACCATTTTGTCTAAGCATTTCTGACACAGGGGCTTTTTCCAATCTGGGGAAAGCCTGTGGCTGCATGAGGCACATGTTTTGCCTTTAGCCTTCCTTTCCTCAGGGGTCTTTGCCTGCAAGCGAGCATAGAGAACAAAAAAACCCCGTGAGATAGGTGGTCAAAGAAACTGCCTGTAGATAGGCAGTAAAGAGGTTAAGACAGAGATAATTCAAGAATATTCTGGCTTACCTTGGAGCTGTCCTGATTTGCAGGATCTGCAGGGCAGGGTGGGGAAGCGTCAGACATGATCAGCCACCAGGATCCTCTGCTTAGAGGCCTTTTTATCTGCTTCCTGCATAAGCTCCGGCCCCGCCCCCGGCTGACCCCGTGCAGGTTGGTGGACACACCTGCACATGCCGCTGTATTGTAGAGTAACTGTGCTGGTAGTGAAGGGTAGCATTGAACAAATTTGCTATTTGTATTCGGTTTTCTCTGTTTTTTTTTTTTTTTTTTTTTTTTTTTTTTTAAACTTCCCGCCCCTAGGTGTCCCTGCTCTATCTCCGCAGTAGATAGACTACGGGAAAATGGCCGCCAACCCGGAAGCGGAACTTCCTCGGCGCCATCTTGGTACACCCCCGACTTCCTGTAGCGGCCTGTGGCAGTGAGGACGCTGCTGCGCCGCCCAGAGAACGGTGGATTTGTTTGGGGGGACAGCCGCAGCTACCAGGGACCTAGTTAGAGGTGCAAAACCCTCCCTGCTAGACCCTCTGCTGCTGAGGTTTTTCGGCGGCGGTCGGCGGCGGCGGGAGGCGCCCATCTATGCATGTATCCATCCCCCTGGCGGGCTCCAGATTCTGCGGAAAGCCAGAGGGGGGTGCTTGCGGAAGCATACACAGGCCTAAACAGCGGCATGGGGTGGGGATGACAGAGTCCTCCTGCAGCCTGGGGGGATGATTGCAGACCCCTCAGTAGGGGCGAAATCTCAGGCTTTGAGCAATGTTGCCCAGTGCTGCGCCTGCTCGCCCTCCCAAAGCCCCTTGGGCTGTATGGGATGCTGGCAGGGGGTCTCCTGCAACAAGCACAGAGACAGGTGAAAATAAAATAACAAACGTTCTTGCAGCACCTGTGGGTCCGGAGGAAACACAAACAACTGAGGCACACAGGTAAGAGTGTGAAATTTATAATGGTGGACTAATGCGTTTCCTGTTTTAGGGAGGAGGAGCCTCTCGGATGCTGCCCTGGAAGACGATTCGAGAAAAATCCTCTGTTCTATGCAGTCTCTTGTACCCCAGAAACCTTACCCTTTGAGATGGTATTAAGTTTGACTTCTGAAGATTGAGAAGCCATCCCAAACTTTTTAGATGCGTTTGAACTGTCGGTAGGTTGACCTCTACTTGACCCTTTGAGTCGGTAAACAGTAGCAGGTCGTCCAAAATAGGGTACTATTGAAATCCCCTTCAGCCTCAGGGGCTCCAAAGATTCCGCCATCACCTTTGTGAATACCCTGGGAGAGGAGGAAAGTCTGAAGGGCAGAGCCCGAAACTGCAGGTGCCAAATCTCCCCCCCCCAGATTGACTGCGAGACGCAGGAACCTTTGTGATGGGGGCGCTATTGGTATATGGAGATAGGCATCTCTTAAATCGATGGAAGCCATATGACACTTGGGGGTTAGCAAGTTCCTCACTGAGAAAATCGTATCCATGCTGAATTTTTTGTATTTTATGGATAGATTTAGAACCTTCAAATTGAGAATCAGACGGAAATTTCCTGATTGCTTTTTGACCAGAAAAATGAGGGAGTAAAACCCCTTCCATATAAAAAGATAAACATCCAGTGACAAAAGGAAAGGAGGTGCCACCGCACCTCTACCTGGGCCTGGCCGGGAACCTGGGCACCTGCATCCGCCATTGCTGCCGACGATCCCGCTGTCTCCATAGTGAAATCCGCAGCCACTGCACTGTACAAGGCTCCATGTGCCAAACAAAAGGAAGTCCCGGCCAGCGGACCTGCCCCTTCCTCCTGCGTTCCAGCAGCAGGAACCAATCACTGCTACGCCCCACCGGAAGTCTCCGCCCACCGGAACTGGCATCATCCGCTGTCTGGGATTCGGCGCCGCCATGCAGAGGCCTGGCATGGACGCTCTTACTGAGCACAACCGCGGCCCCCCGAACACCCTGGGTGAAAAACTTCCACCAGACCATTACTCCTGTGAGCTGGAGAAGGAAGGGACACTGGAGCACCCCCCTCATGTGCAGGAAGGAGCTGGGCTGGTCTGAGTACCCAAAACATGGAGGTCCTGCCAAAACCCTCTCCTTGGAGAGAGCGCAGCCCCTCTGGTTCCCCAAGCAGTGCTAACACCATGGCGGAGCAAACACTAAAACTGACAGCATGGTGGAAGCAGCTGCTTTTAAAGGGGTGTTGTCACGCAGTGTTTCCTGTGCTCTCTCCAAGCTGCTGTCCTGAAAGGCGAAGGAAGAAAATAAAGATATTACTCATGATGATTGACAGAAGGGGGAATAAGAAGTCAATTGAGTAATTGTTTGCAGAAATTGTATCCTGTAGCAGAAGGAGGTTTCTTCCCAGGATAACACCCCAGTAGTGGATGGGGTGGTCATTAGACTGATCAGAAATGTTACAATCCAGATGGAGGATTTTGTGTTCTTTCAAGCTGTCTTGTATAGGAGGATTGAGGTAAATCTATGAATGTCATACCAGGCACCTGTAAACCAACTATTGCTTTGACTTTGGTAGCCAGTGCTATGAAAGGTGTGAACACAGAATTTGCCATCTCCCAGGATCTTCCCAAGTATCAGGTCACTCATGCCTTAGATGAGCACAAGTTATGGTGTACTTCAAGCGAGGAAATGATAGACGGCTTTCAGTCAGCTTCCAGAGTGATGTTACATTCGGTGATGAATAAAAGGGCATTATGGCTTAAGCCTTGGTTGGCAGACCAATCCTTAAAAAAAAGTTGCTGTAAAATGCTTTATGATGGCAAGTTTCTTTGGCCAGAAGTTGGATGTGGCAATCTCCAGGGTGATATAGGAAGTCAGCCCAACTGCCACAGGACAAAAGGTCAAGGCACCAGTGGGTTTGCCTGGCAGGAGCTTCCAGTATCAATTGAGACGGGGCCTTTTCAGCAAAATAGATCTCAAAAAAGTTGAATGACACAGGCTATCCATTTAAAAAGACACCCAGAGGGAAAGGTTGACCACAGTTCCATCAGACTCACTGAAGTCTTTTTGATGGGTGGTCATACCAAACGAGCGCAGTAGGAGCCAGGTTGGCCAAATTTGCAAAAGGTATGGGCAACCTGTTTCCACCCATTTCTTGGTGTCCCTCCCTTGGTGCATGCATTAAGCCCTAACCAAGATATCCTTGCAATGTTCTGTGGCTGCAAAAGCTCCAATGCACTGTTTGCACAGGTTTACAGGATTTTACTCTGTTTCTTATACAGAATAAAGACAAGAGTCTGAAGACCTGTGGCAGACCTAAAGAAATTCAAATGGTAGAAAAGTTTAAGATTAACATACAAACCATTCAAGAGATCCAGCCAGGTGATTGAATAGTTTTGGTGGATCTACAAGACCCCCTACCTCCACATTCATATCCTTGTCTCATTCCAGATGTTTCTCTGGTTCACTGGGGTGAAGAATATTTTCAGTTTGTTCACCTTTCAGGCTCTACACTTCACCCAGAGCCATTACAAAAAAGTAATATACCAAAAGAAAGCAGTGCTAGTTACTATATTAACAAAAATGTGAATATATCTATGCAGAAATAAAATTCTTATAAAAACGTGAAAAAAAAAAAAGTTTCAAATGTAGAAAGAAGTATCCATAAGCAGACCATATATAAGTAGACACCTTGATCACTGACTGCTGCATAAAAAAAACTTCCAATCCATTGTGTAAATAAGATCCACCACCATGTGAAGTAAATACACCTAACAGATTGACTGGACCATTAAATTATAAAAAGGTCATAAGCACTTTGCAAAACCGAAACAGAAATAATTCCATAAACCAGGTCAGCAGCTCCCAGCATCAAGGTCACCATTAGGGATTGACCGAACACCCCCCAGTATGTAAACGGGTTGCCTTGCCCCCCCTGACGCCCCAAAAAAGCCATGGAGAAGTCCCTGTGCATCAGAGGGGGGGCGGGGTTATCCAGGAATGTCACCGTGTGGCCCCACCCTCAGTTATAAGAGAACTGTCACCTGTGAGGACGCATCATATGGTTGGTGCCTCCCATGAAGGCGGGTCGGTCCGTCGGCAGAGCGAGAAAAGATGAATGGACTTTGTGGGACATTTATTAGTAAAGGACTTGTCCCAAGCTTTGTCTTTTTTGTACCATTTTGACACTGAAATGGTAGGGGTGCACTTGTACCCCATTGACAATTTCACACAGGGGGGAAGCCGGGATCTGTGGGTCCCCGTGTTAAAGGGGCTTCCAGATTCCAATAAGCCCCCTGTCCCCATTAACATGGGGGCAAGGAGATTTGGGGGGTTACCCCAAAGCACCCTCCCCATGTTGAGGGCATGTGGCCTGGTATGGTTCAGGAGGGGGGGTGCTCTCTCCACCCCCCCTTTTCCTGCAGCCTGCATGCTCGGATAAGGGTCTGGTATGGAATTTTGGGGGGGACCCCCACGCCATTAAAAAAAAAAAACTAACTTACAATTAAGCCTTTAAAATTAAGACTTGATTTTTCATGTTAATGTCCCATAGACATAGACGGTGTTCCGGCAGCTTTCGAATTCATGCTGAACACCGCATATCGTTGGGTGTTCTGCAGAACACCCAAAACAACCAAAGTTCAGCCCGAACTTTTGCTCGGGCCAAACCGTTCACCCAATTCTAGTCACCAGTGAGAAAGTAACATACAAATCTCACATAGTGAAGCATGGTAATGAACCTAGTCCATTTATTTAAGGACAGCTTCAATGCACTGTAGCAATAAAACAAGATCAACCTATACATCTGAATAAAATCTTTTAGCAGGCTGGTGGTTTAAAAATAGCAAGATTCTGAGTCCGCCAACTAGAAGCACAGACCCGCCACCATGTAATGTCACAGACAGGCCACGCCCTAATTTTTTACCAAAAAAAAAAAAAGTGCCGATTGCAGTTCTGGCCCCACTCAGGGAACAGGGCCTTCAGATTCATCACTACTTGGATGACATCCAGTTGTTGGCATGGAAGCAAGACCAACTCTTAGTTAAAATGGAAACTCTTGGCAAACCCGAGGAGCTTTGGCTGGACAGTTAAGGCCAAACTTGCAGATGACCCGTCTAGGGGCTCAGTTCAACATCAGGTGGCTACCTTTTCAACAGAAGTTACCAGTAATCAAGTAGAAATTCCAGGAGGGCGAGGTCTTCATTGTTAAGGAGTCTCCTGGGGAGAGTGTCGTTGTGTATCCTGATGCTACCCCGGGGCCAAAACTCAGCTGATCAGAAACTCAGTTGCACAAAAGTCTCTGGCATGGAGTATAGCAGGTGACCCTCTCAGTCCTGTCTGCTAGGGCCGTAACCCTGGACCATTGTCAGCGCCACAGGTTACTTTATTGCAGGTGCTTATTTAGCACTGTCAATTTACGCAGCACATACACATATATTGCATGCACATCAGTCCCTGTCCTCAGGGAGCTTACAATCTAAGGTCCATAACATTCATACATTAGGACCAATTTAGAGAAGTCTATTAATCCATCACCAGGTCTTTGGAATGTGGGAGGAAACCGAGTACCTGGGGAGGAAAGTAACACAGGCACAGGGAGAACATTCAAACTCCAGGTAGGGTTGTGGTTGGGATTCAAACGGGTGACCCTAGGGCTGCTAGGCAGAAGTGCTAACCTCTTAGCCACTGTGTTGCCCAGGTTGGGATGCCTCCTATGACCATTTCAAAGTGCAAGGCAAGAATAGTTGGTGCCCATTTTTGCAGAAGTCTGAGCATCATTTATGGCAGAGGGTTAGGGTTAAAACTTGGGGTCTGCATTGTTGCCTCACATTCAGGGTCACCCAGTGACTATGCATTGACAATAAAGCAGCAGTGCCATTCAGAGGCAAAGGGGGACCCACAGTGAATCCCTACTCAGGGAGGTAGAACCTAGCTCTGGCCAAAGAAAGTTTCCAGGATTAAAAGAGAAGTATATTTCAAAAACAGTGAGACATACTGTACAGATTCCAGAGTGGTTCCTTCATCAAGTAGCCTTTTTTCAGATCACCTGAACTTAGGACCTTTCCACAACTAGACCAGTTTGAACCCAAAACCAGCCCTGAAGTCCCAAGGTTCCTCTTGGTATCCTTAACCACTAGCAGAAGGAGTAGATGCTCTCACTCACTCTTGGGCTTGTTACCTGGTATACACTCCTCCCCCCACTGTCATTAACTTTAAAGTTCCTGGTTAGGCGGTCAGGATAGAGGCTTACAGGGATAGCAATCTTGTCCAAAACACTTCCCGATTTAGAGAAAAAATTTTTTACAATGTCACACATATGCTCACGTTTGCATTTGTAGAGGAAATTGTTTGTCGTTCCCCATTGCCATGTCACAAAACAAAATACAATGTTCTTCATCACTTTAGCATTTTCATAGATGCCTAGAGAAGAGAAAAACAAACAAACATTTTCAGGAAGCAACCCATGACAGTTGTCAGACGAAAAAAAAAAAATTATGAAAAATCTCAATATCAATAACCCCTTTTCAGGAGCCAAAAAAAAGATTTTACTGCATGAAAACTGGCTCAACTTGGCCCCCTGAAAGTGCAACAAGCAGAAAATCACGGCTTACCCGCGTCCAAATTCCTAAGCCCCAATGAAGGGGGAGTGTGTTTGGCCCCTGAAATGCACTGAGTTTTTTCCACTAAGAATCCATTAAATACCATGGACGCTTGTTTGGTGCTCCCATAGGACTTTATATATTTCTATTTGAACACATGGAGCTTTGAAGATTGGCTTGGTGAATTAATGGTGAAGCAGCTACTTGTTCTGGTAGATCATAAGCTTAATAGCATGCAATGCCAAGCTGAAAAAGAACGAGAAAAAGAACGAGAAAAAGAACGAGAAAAAGAACGAGAAAAAGAACGAGAAAAAGAACGAGAAAAAGAACGAGAAAAAGAACGAGAGGTACACATTCATTCATCTGGAATATGCAGTTCAGTGGGATATTGGAGAAATGGAGAAAGTGTGAAGGACAACTAAACCAATAAGGCATGGAGAAGCTCAGCTATGAGGAAAGATTAGAGGAACTGAACTCATTCTCTTGAGAAGTGAAAGGTAGATTAACCATGAATTAATACATAAGGGGGATATGAGCACCATGTATAAATACATGAGGGAAAAAAAAAAAAAATTATAAATATATATACACTTGGGTGTTATTTGTGCCCATGAAGCCTACACCAAAAACTGGAAAGCTCCCCTTGTATTTTTGCCCCTCGATAATCTCCAACCAAATGATGCAGATGCCGGAAGCTGACAGCCCTGGGTGTCAAAGGACTAAAATAATAATAATTCAAAAAGGCAACACTGAGGCGCCCCCTTTCACCACTCCTCTCTTGATCAACAGAAGCCTCAAAACTATGTTTTTCACAAGACTGTCACCTACCAGAGTTTGGAAAGGCTTTGCAGAAACTTTTTTTTTTTTTAAAAAGGTGTCCTCAAGAGATGTCTGCCCCATCTGTGGGGAGGGGGTGAGTGCCAAGACTTTCCCCTTATAACGGTGGTCAAGGAGGATTTCCAACCAATAGTGATCCTTCTCCTTGAGACCACATTTTTCAGATCATTTCACAGGCTTTGAAGAAGGAGGGAGCCCATGCACCGCAAGTTTGTGGAGGCATGAGAAGCAGAGTCCCCAGGGTCATTGAGGATTACAGTATCTTGAGCTGCCTCCTCCCAGTAATGTACTACTCGTAAGGGTTCTGGGGATGGAAAACCATCCGTTAAGGGTCGACGCATGTCCTCTGCTTCAATGCCTCCAAAACTGCCAAAATCCTCCTCCTCCTATTGTGTTGTGTGGTGTTGCAAGAATGGTGTCTGCATAAAGTGGGCCTTGAGAGGAAAAAAGAAGTCCTCTTCCTCCCTCTGCCTCGAGTGCCCTGTCCATAACACCATGAAGAGTCTGCTCCAGCAGGAACACAATAGTGATTGTCACCGATGCATGCATTATCAGGGCTCACTGTCCTTTTAGCCTCAAGTGGTGACAGTACAGTGCATGCATCCTTTATGAGCAGCCACTGGTGGGGGGAAGCTAAGCCACCCTGAGCCTGTCGTGCCATACTCACACAGGTACTAGTTGACAGCCCTCTACTGCATATGCAGCATTGCCAAAGTCGAGTTCCACCTGGTGGGCATGACACAAAGCAGACAGTTTACAGGCAGGTGGAATTCCAGCTGAATTTCAGCCAATTGAGCACTGGCTGTGTATGACCACCCAAAATGGCTACAAACTTGTATGACCCGCTTTCGCAGAACTTCCAACCCTGGGTACCCATTTAAGAAATGCTGCACCAAATTGAGGACATGTGCCAGGCATGGGACATGTGCCAACTTTCCCTGTCTGTCTAAGGACGGACAGGAGGTTTGTGCCATTATCGCACACCACCATTCCCGGCTCCAGCTGGCACGATATGAACCACCTCTGGGCCTGTCCCTGCAGAGCTGCAAGAATCTCTGCTCTGGTGTGGTTCCTGTCCTATAGACACACCGGCTGAAGCACTGCATGGCACCTTTTAGCCCGATTTATTGAATAGCCCCTTGAATGCTTGGGGGGTACTGACAAAAAGCCAATGTTCAGCCCAAACTCAGCTTGCCCAACACTACTCTGGATCAACTGTAGGTATGGGATTGTGTATATGGAGGTTTTTTATGGATTTTTTTTCCGTATGGTTTAAATAGATGGACCTGCTGTCTTTCAACCTAACTAGGTGTTGTATTTGTCTAGCACTTTGTACATTTCCTAAAAATAGACTTGAAAAACATTTGTACATATGTCTACCATTTTTTCCCTACATTCTATAACTTTTGTAAAGCTCTTCCATTTAATTATAAGCTCTCCTATTTAGTTTTTTCAGTCGCCATTTTAGGTCATAAGCCAGGGCCGGTCTGGCATACCGGGAAATTTCCCGGTGGGCCGCAGCGCTCCCCTTCCGCCTTCTTTGCTGTGCATCACAGGGCTGGGTCTGTGTGTGTTGGCGGCGCTGTAACAAGGTCCCGTCCCCCCCAGACCATCTCACTTGATAGTAGATTGAAACAGCGTTTTGCCTATCACATGAGATGGTCTGGGGGGGGGTGGGACCTTGTTACAGCGCCACCGCCAACACACACAGACCCAGCTCCATGATGCACAGCACTCCCGCTGTATGCGAGATCCAGGGCAGGCAATGGTGAAGCTGCATTCAAGGACAGCGAGGCCACATTGAAATCTTGCATCATGTCTGCAGTCTCTGGGGGGAGCCTACAGAAGATTCAAGAATGGGAGTGCTGCCAGGATGGGGATCATGGGAGAAGTCAGACGTGTGTGGACTGTGGAGAGGAAATTATGGAATAAAACCAGAGCAGCCGACTGAGCCCTGCACGGTGCACCTGAGGTCAGTGACAGTGCCGCCAGGTCAGTATGAGGGGGGGGGTGAATACAATATAAAAGGGGGCACTGTTCTAAAGTTTTCCCCTTATATCAGTAACCTCACCCCCTGACCTTGGTGTATTCTTTCTGCGGAAGGTGGTCTCTGGTCACCAGAGTGCACCCTACATTCCCAGAGTCCCTGGTGCCCCCCTTGATAGTATGTAAGTATGTAAGTATGTCTTTAATGAACAAGAAAATTAGGTGATGTTGGGCTGGTATAATAATGCTCTGGGGCTGGTATGACATGTTTCCAGGGCTGGTTTTTATTCCCAGTCAAACTCTTGGAAGGGCCCTCCTATCTTTTATTGTAACTGTATGGTCTCCCTTTACTGTATATTGTAAAGACTTACACAAGCTGTTGGCAGTATATAAAACCTGTAGGATGTTAAAGCTGAGTTCCACACAAATTTTGAACAATATCTGTATGTATTCTCTTCCTTGCCTAGATGCTGACATGCCGTTTAAAAAAAATTTAAATCGCCGTAATTACCTTTTATTTTTCTATTCTTCTTTGCACTTCCTGGTTCTCCTCCCATGGGAGTAGGCGTGTTTCTCCTGGGAGCTAGTCTCAGGCTTCCCAGGATGCCACTGAGCATGTGCGGGAACAAGCAGTGAATGCTGGGAGCACAGCATTCACCACATCCAGGAAATAAATGCTTGTGGGCTTCAAATGCCCACAATGAAGATGGAAACCGCCTGCAGTGAATATTAGAAGTTATTCTTTCCGACAAAATCTGACACAGGCGGACATATTACACACAATTTGTGAGTATGTAATGCTGAGAAGAAAAGTTTGTGAACAAAAAAAAAAAAAAAAAAAAAATTTTCAAGCCAAAAATACACCCCCTCACATTTTTTGGAAACATTTAATCTTTATCTTTTCATGTGACACTGAAGAAAAGACACTTTGCTACAATGTAAAGTAGCGAGTGTAAAGCTTGTATAACAGTGTAAATTTGCTGTCCTCTCAAAACAGCCATTAATGCCTAAACCGCTGGCAAAAGTGAGTACACCCTTAAGTGAAAAAATGTCCAAATTGGGCCCAAAGTGTCAATATTTTATGTGGCCACCATAATTTTCTAGCACTGCCTTAACCCTCATGGGCATAGAGTTCACCAGAGCTTCACAGGTTGCCACTGGACGACATCACGGAGCTGGTGGATGTTAGAGACCTTGCGCTCCTCCACCTTCCATTTGAGGATGCCCCACAGATGCTCAATAAGGTTTAGGTCTGGAGACATGCTTGGCCAGTCCTTTACCCTGAGCTTCTTTAGCAAGGCAGTGGTCATCTTGGAGGTGTGTTTGTGGTCTTTATGTTGAAATACTGCCATGTGGCCCAGTCTCTGAAGCGAGGGGATCATGCTCTCTTTCAGTAGGTCACAGTACATGTTTGCATTCATGGTTCCCTCAATGATCTGTATCTCCCTAGTGCCGGCAGCACTCATGCAGCCCCAGACCATGACACTCCCACCACCATGCTTGACTGTAGGCAAGACACTACAGGAAATGGTTCCAGTAATCTATGTCCTTAGTCTGCTTGTCTTCAGCATACTGTTTTCAGGCTTTGTGCATCATCTTTAGAAGAGGCTTCCATCTGGGACGACAGCCATGCAGACCAATTTGATGCAGTGTGTGGCGTATGGTCTGAGCACTGACAGGCTGACCCCCCCTTCAACCTCTGCAGCAATGCTGGCAGCACTCATACGTCTATTTCCCAAAGACAACCTCTAGATATGACACTGAGCACATGCACTCAACCTCTTTGGTTGACCATGAACCTCTGTATAGTCTTGGCCACTGTGCTGCAGCTTAGTTTCAGGGTCTTGGCAATCTCATAGCCTAGGCCATCTTTATGTAGGAGCAACAATTTTTTTCCCCCAGATCCTCAAAGGAGTTCTTTGCCATGAGGTGCCATGTTGAACTTCCAGTGACCAGTATAAGAGAGTGAGAGCGATAACACCAAATTTAACACACCTGCTCCCCATTCACACCTGAGACCTTGTAACACTAATGAGTCACATGACACCGGGGAGAGAAAATGGCTAATTGGGCCCAATTTGGACATTTTCACTTAGGCTTAGGGTTTTTTTAACTTGTTACCAGTGGTTTAGACATTAATGGCTGTGTGTTGTCATTTTGAGGGGACAGCAAATTGAGGCTGGATTCGCACCTATGCAGTTTTAGTGCTTTTTGCAGATTTGCACTACAGTCCATGTAACATGGTTACCTATGGAACATGTTCTGTAGTGCTAATTTGCAAAATGCATAGGTGTGAATCCAGCCTTACACTGTTATACAAGTTTTACACTCACTACTTTACATTGTAGCAAAGTGTAATTTCTTCAGTGTTGTCACATGAAAAGATGGAATAAAATATTTATATAAATGTGAGGGATGTACTCGCTTGTGAGATTATATGAGAGATTACATACAGTAGATATACTGTAGGGTGTGATTGGAGATAAATCTGATCCATGGCATTATGTTGGATGTATACACCTAAACCAGATAAGTAATCTGCTGTGTTATTTCTGGATAGAATAAGATAACATTATCACCTCATCTTATCTTATAAATTGGATCGCCTGCATTACATACCTCGTATAGATTCATACCAGGATTTTTTTGGGACCGCTATGATAAAGTAAAACAAGATGTCATCAATATCACCCCAAAACATAATATGTACAGAAGAACAGACATTTTCCTGCAGAATTGTATTTCTGAAATAATGACACTTATCAAATGTCACATGAAGATTGATGGGGGCGTGGTCTGGCCACTAAACGGAGCTCCGTCCAGGATCATCTCTCTGCAGCAACCTCTGAGCTGTGATGGCCCTCACAGCAGCACAAAAAAAAAAAAAAAAGCCAACTCAAAAAGCCACAAGCCAACTCTGTATAACCCAAGAGGTTGATTTTCTTTCTTTCGACTTTGGCAGAGAGGAAGCACAAGATGGTGGGGAGGACAGCATGGAGCATACCCTCTCTCCTGTGGACAATATCCCTCATCTGCACCTGCCAGCTCCAGTATAGACACAACAAAGGGGAGCCCCAGACATCACAAAAGAGACCTGCAACCTCCCTTTCAGCATCTAAGGCTCTAACGCCTCACACTTAATTGCCAAAAGTATTGTGACACCCCTCCAAATGATTGGAGTCAGGTGTTCCAATCACCTCCATGGCCACAGTTGTATAAAATCAAGCACCTAGGCATGCAGATGGCTTCTACAAACATTTGTGTAAGAATGAGTCACTCTCAGGAGCTCAGTGAATTCAAGAGTAGAATTGTTATCAATCATATGTTGTATATCTAGCAAATAGGGTTGCTACCTTTTCTTCAAGCCAAACCCGAACACCTTAGCGGCACACTGCATTTTTTATTTTAGCTAAAAAAAAGGGGGGGAACACTGGACTCTGGTGTAGAAAAAGGAACTCTACTGTAATGGGTTTTCTGCTCAAAGCCCCCCACTTACATCAGAATTCCCAGCATTCCCCCCTTAAATCATGGTTCCCAAAATGCCCCTTACATCAGAGTCCCTCTTACCTTAGTGTATGCACTTGCGGAGGCAAGATTGAGAAGGGGGGGGGGGGGTCTATGCACTTGATGGTTGTTGTACTTAGTTGGAGAGCATAGGTGTGTGCAACCTGGGCAGCAGGGGGAATCTGCACTGCACTGGGGGATTAGGATGGGACCAGGCACGCCTGAGGTTAGTGGCCACAGTCTGGTCTGAATAATATGTCCAGATTTCAAAACCTGGACTGTCCTGGTGAATCCTGGACAGGTGGCAATCCAACTAGCAAAGTAAATGTTGACCAAGCATAGTATATAAGACCAAGTTGTTCAAGATCAACAAAAGCAAACAGGTCAAAAGTTGTTTTTTTTTGATAGGGCATAATTTTCCCCTGCTGGCCCTTTGTGTACAAAATTTGAGACCATTGACCTAGGAGGATGAGTTGAGGCTGCTCCAATTCCATACTGAATTCCCTGGGCTGATTGGTGTGATTCTTCGATTCAGTATCAATAAAAATCCCATAACAAGGGGAAACCGGGGGGGGGGGGGGGGGGCATCAAAACAGAACTTTGAAGATGCTAAAAATTCAGCTGAAAAGGCAGAAATATTCTCCTTGTAAAAAAAAAAAAAAAAAAAAAAAAAGGAAGTACTACTGATGGATTGGGGCCAGATACCACAGCAAACCTTCAGAGATCTGGTGGGGTCCATACCTCGATGAGTTATGGTGGGTGGTCATAATGTTATCTCATCCATTAGCTGATCAGTGTATGGAAGAAGATGAAGTCTCCTTACCTTCCATTATACCAGTAACCTGACGCCTGGCTCCTGGATAATATGAATGGAAACAAAAATCAGTGAAATCCATGCATATAACACCAAGAAGCATCTCTGTGTGATAGGATCAAGGTGTGTCAAAAAACAAAAACAAAACCACACACACTTCAAATTGATATTAAAATTCTGCTGTATTTTTACTATACACCTCATCGAAGTCCATGTATAAAAAGGTCCACGACAGATCCACACTGCTCCAATGAAATGTATTCTGTTATATAAGCGCCATCCTATTGGCCATAATGTGGCATTTGATTTTTAAATACCACAATCTGGAAAGAAAAAGGAAGTTTGGCCATTAGACGGCGCTAATGATTGTAGGTGATGGTTCTATAACAGAATACAGCAGGTTTCATTGGAGGTGTGCAGATTTGGGTCACATTTGTTCATAAAATTTTTTTATACATAGACCCCATAATGTTTACTGGGAATGTCATGGTATTATTACAATTGCAGCATAGCTACAGGATGACATTACTGAAATGACAGATCACTGTATCCTTCATTACCATCACTGAGGATGTTTGATATTGGTCAGAAAATTACCCAATGTAAAATTCTTTACAAAAACCAACCACAGCACCTTTCTCTGCCCTGAAGGGGCGGGTTGAAGACACCCTGCACTCACAGGATGTCCTCAGTGTCAGATTGAATGAAGTTGGGGGTGTCATTTTACCTGGTAGACTAGGGACATATTACTGCAGGACACACAAAATAGCAAAGAAGTACTGCAGTGGGGGCTTTTTTTATCTTTTTTTGCACCAACAGTTTTAGCAGGAATGCGGGGAAACAGTTTTGGCACTTCCAGCACTGAATGTATGACATGGCAAGGGGTGCTGGAGGGGGCTCTATTGTTACTTGGGGTGGGTCTTATGTTGAAGGTCAATTATTGCTGGGGGGGGGGGGTAACGTTTAGTGAGACGTCTATCGGGAATATTTTTGCTGGTATGGATCTATTGTTGCTGGGAGGGTCCATTGTTGTTGGGGAAGGGGGGGGGGGTGCTAGCTATGGATGAGCCTTTACTGCTTTTCCTTATTTTCAAAAAGGTGAGTTCCAGCCAAAAGTGGAACTTGCACTTATCCCATCCCCCCCCCTCCGGTGCCACCTTTCAGGGGGGTACCCCCCCACCACGCCATTCAGGAAGTGCTGCACACATGCACAGTAGAGACCAAGGTGTGAAGCCACAAGGCTTCACTGCCGGGTTCCCTTACCAGCAATGGCAGCGGCAACAGCACCCGACGGGAACATCAGCTGGGGTGCCAACCACTGGATTCCAGGACAGGCAAGTCTGTATTCTCTATAAGGGGTGGTACTGGGAGCAGAGAACCAAGAGATGAGGCTTGGAGGTAGGTAGAGGGGGGACAATTAAAAAGGACAAAGTGGGGGTGAAGATTGGATTTGAAATTTCCAAGATAATACATTTAAAGCCCATTAGTGCCTTGTTGGCTGTAAGCAATACCTGGAATTCCTCCAACAATCAGACTAGTCAAAAATTCTATTAACTACGACTGTTTCTTTTGATGAATTATAATGGAGATTAGTAAATTAACATTCACACGAGGGAAAAAAAAAAAAACACACAACCCCAACCACTTACTTTTGTAGACTCCCACATAGACATTTTTTACTGTTAGAAAGAGAAAAGAGGTCAGGGAACGGCATTAGTAACATACATCCAGATCTACAAAACACACAACTTCTATATGTAGGTGAATGAAGGAGGAAATCAGAGGAGGAGATCCCGAGGGAGGAAATGAGGTATGAATGAAGTAGGAGTCAGACCAGCCATACACTAAGGGAATTTTGTTCAGAAGGTTTCACTTTAAGAATGTTCCATCATCGTTGAAGTGCTTCCAAAAAGATATTTCTCCAGTCATTGAATGTACAAAGAATTTTTAGTAAAAATGTTCAAACGTGCATAAGAACATTCATTCACAAATCTACTAGTGTATAGCCAGCTTTAGCAGTGCCACACTCTGATATGCACTAAAACTTCACAGAAGAGTAATCAGCAGTGATGTAGAAGCATTGTGACCCCAAAAATAGTAAAGAGCTCCGGCTTACAGTAGCCAAGTGACTCCAATATGTTTGGGGAGTTCACATCCAGCAGTGCTCCCCCAGGTCATTGTAACTGACTGTGGAAGATAAGGAGCCACACGCCAGCCATGAGCCCAGTCACCATGTATAAAGGATCAGACTTCTGACTAAAGCTGTGGAAGTGAGAAACATGTTGGGAGGTGTGGCTTTGGGAGGAGACGAGCTGAAGCCAATCCTCTATATAGGTTGACTGGAATGGTTGCTAGCGTGTAGAAGAGGAACCACACCCCAGCAATCAGCCCAGTCACCATGTATAGAGGATCAGACTTCTGACTAAACCCAAAAGGAGGGTGAAACATTGGAGGTGTGGTTTTAGGGAGGAGATAAGCTGAAGCCAATCCTTTATATAGGTTTATTGGCCCAATTGGTAGTGTGCTAGAAGACAAGGAGCCGCACACTAGCAATCAGCCAAGTCAACATGCACAGAGGATCATACCTCTGACTAAACCCATGGGAGGGTGAAACATGGAGGCTTTAAGAGGAGATAAGCCGCTTGCTAGTGTGCTAGAACAGCATTTTTCAAGCAGGTTGACCAGGCACCCTGGGATGCCTTGAGGTTTCTTCAGGGGGTGCCTTGGCAAAATGCCTAAAAACTTCCCCAAATTTTTTTTTTACAGGTCAGTAGGTGGATCAAGCTTGCATTTTAGTTACACAAAGCCACAGGTTTTCATTATGCACCATTATGACCTTCTAGCCACCGTCATCATTGCAACCGATGCCATCATAGATGTTGGTCACCTGCACAACATCATTGTTTGACCCTCCTCTAAACCCTCCCCTGCCTCGCTCCTTCAGCATGGAGGTTACAATAGCTAACTGATGGAGAAATTGAGGGAGAAGAGAAACCTTGGAATACTAGTCAGTGCCAGTGTGCAAAAGCGTATTTGCTTTGGAAGAATAAATACTCTTTAACATTAGGTGTCCTACATGTGAGGATGTTGCTGCAATATGTAGAACTATTAGTTCAGTATTTTACATTTTATAATGGGGTGCTTTGAGATTGTCTAATTTTAAAGGGTGCCTTGACTGAAAAAAAAGGTTGAAAAACACTGCTAGAAGATAAGGAGCTGCACACCAGCAATCAGCCCAGTCACCATGTATAGAGCCTCCGACCTTTATGACTAAACCCGTGAGGGTGAAACATGGAGGTGTGGCTTTAAGACGACAATACGATCCTATATTCACGTTGACTGTGCTGATCTGGCTAAACCCTTTATGACTAAACCCCATGGGAGGGTGAAACATGTTGTAGGTTGTGGTTGGAGGAGACAAGCTGAAGCCAATCCTTTACGGACCAGCTACTAATCATGTGACCACCAATAGCAGACAAAAGCGGCAGATGGAGCATTCATGCCCGCAGCAAAAGTGACTGTTCCTGTCTTGTTCACAGCCAAATGCGACCCATGCTAGAAACAGACAGCTTGGTTTGTTAAAGTTAGTTGAATAAAAAAAAAAAAAAAGAGAAAAAAAGAAGGCAGCCACCACATCTATTGATTGGCAAGCTGCAATATATTACATTTCTGGTTTGGAGTTTACCACTTTAGCTCTTTCACTGTAACCGACGTATTTCATGTCATATGTTAGTGGGGGGGGGGGGCAAATCTGACAAACTGATCATCTTCCATTTTCTGATATACCTTACCCAGGAGGGATCATCCCTTCCAGGTCTGGCTACCACATTCCCTGGATGCTGTGGCCGGAGGAGAAGTTAATGGAGAACAATCTGCACTCCATCAGCTTCAACGGAGGACAGGTGAGACATTAGGGGTTTAATTGTCCCTTATGCGATATATAAGAATATCCTGCAATAAAATACAATACATACTCCCAAAAGTGAGTACACCCCTCACATTTTTGTAAATCTTTTCTTCTATCTTTTCATGTGACAACACTGAAGAAATGACACTTTGCTACAATGTAAAGTAGTGAGTGTACAGCTTGTGTAACAGTGTAAATTTGCTGTCCTCTCAATAACACAGCCATTAATGTCTAAAGCGCTGGCAACAAAAAGTGAGTACACCCCTAAGAAAAAAAAAAAAAAAATGTCCAAATTGGGCCCAAAGTGTCAATATTTTGTGTGGGCACCATTTTACAGCACCGCCTTAACCCTCTTGGCCATGGAGTTCACCAGAGTTTCACAGGTTGCCACTGGAGTCCTCTTCCACTCCTCCATGACGACATCACGGAGCTGGTGGATGTTGGAGATGTTGCGCTCCTCCATCTTCTATTTGAGGATGCCCCACAGATGCTCAATAGGGTTTAGGTCTGCAGACATGCTTGGCCAGTCCATCACCTTTATCTGCAACTTCTTCAGCAGGGCAGTGGACATCTTGGAGGTGTGTTTGGGGTCGTTATGTTGGAATACTGCCCTGTGGCCCAGTCTCCTAAGGGAGGGGCTCATGATCCGCTTCAGCATGTCACAGTACATAGAGAAAAAGAAGTCCACAAGGCCCAATGCTGCGCTAGAAATAAGCATTTTCAACTTGAAATAAATCAAGTAAGGAGAGCTGCCAGCACCAAGAGTCTACAATATAAAACCCAAAATCATAAAGTGAAAAAAAGGAGGAGGAGGCGCTAATATCACAAAAATAAATATTCCCAAAGAAAAAAAAATTCACCAAACAAGAATATTGACAACCTGAAAAGGTGAGAGCATTCTAATGAAAACTGATGTGAAGTACCGATTCTGGAACCATTTTTAAATTCCGGTATAAGGTGGGTAAGAAATGGTGTACATGAGGTCATTAATAATGTGCTAGAAAAATTGAATAAGGACACTCATAACAAATAAAACATATATAAAGTGTACATTTAAAAAAATACCATATAGAATGGACGTTAGGTGATGTCTCAACCATAAGTGAAAACAATCCAGATGTAACACTAGATCCAAAATTATATTGAAAATGAATCTCAAGGTCAAATGTGAAAACAGTATAAATAGGAAAACTAAGGCCAAGTCCAATGTGAACACAATTTGAGTCCGATAGTCTTGAAAAGAAATTAGCCAGTGAATAATGCAACAGAGCAAATGGTGACATAGGGATCCCTCTTCCAGAGAAGCGGAGCACCCAAGGTGAGTTTATAATCTCCTTACCGACTGAAAAGACCAATATGTTGGTCTCACCAAGCCCAGGAAATTCGGTCTCCCAAAAACCTATAGGTCATCTGAGAATGCTGGATCTATATCACTCAAAGATCTAAAAACAAAAAAGGGCTCCACGGTGTAGCATTTGGGTACAAAATGTATTTAGCTCAAAAAAGGATTGCACTTACAAGAAGCAACTGAATGAGCGCAGTAAATCGCACAGCAACAGAGTGGATCCGAGCGGCGGCATCTCGAGGCTTCCTTCGCTCGCTGTCTGCTACAAACCATCGCCTGCGAAAAATGAAAAGCGTGATTATGTCAGATGCAGGCTCCTCTACGCGATTCGTCACTAGCAGACGTCATTTGGGGGGGGATTGTCATCACACAAATGCTTTATCTACTGCCGCAGCGCCATCTTAACTCAGGGCTGTTAGGGCACTTATGATGGAAATGTATAGGCAATGCCATTTTGACTAATGGTCTGCCAAAAATAACGGAATGTAATAAGGAAGCTGTGGAGACCTAAATAAATACCAGCTCAAACAATTCTCATCCTGGTCATTAAAAATAGACAATTTAATAAACTTACAAATACAAGTTAAATTTGTGAAATAGGAATAAAGTAAATAAGGAAAAGCAAGACAAACGAATTCTAGGCATTAAGGAAACAATTTATGTCCCAATCTATGTTTAGGCCAAAGGGTGCATAAGATCTCTTATTAAAAATCCACTTTGTTTCAAGCTGAGATACAGACCTGATCTTATTAGTACCCCTCCAATGGGGCTGGATTTTTATCAATGGCTAAGAACAGGGTACCTTTGATCTTATGATGCTTGGCATAATGCCTAGAAAGGTTATGCTTAGTGAAACCATGTTTTATATTCCCTACCTGTTCTTCCAAACGTACGTAATCAAACCAAAGGTTTGATTTACTCTCCTAGGGCCAATAATCATATGGCATTAGCATTGTTATTTTAAATAAAAGTGATTTGGAAGAGATGAAGAGGCTTTTTATCGGACAAGCAGACATACACCCAATTGGTCTCAAACCCTACAGCCAAATATAAAGGAGAGCTTTTGTCTATAGTTGTTAGAGGTTTTCAGTTGGCAAAAAAAAAAAAAAAAAATAAAAAAAAAATAAGCACATCTCATACCTTCTGCGCCGAGGATACCAGTCATATACTATTTGCCCAAAATCCACAAGAGTCTGTCCAAACCCCCTGGTCGCCCTATCAGCGGTATAGACTCTTTAACAGCCAGAATTGCCAGATATGTGGATGAATTTTTACAACTCCTTCTCGCTTGAAAGATGCATCTCAAGTTATTAAAATATTGGCGGTTTGTGAGTGGAGAGAAGGTCTTATCTTAGCGACAGCAGATGTTGCCTCTTTATACACTCAAATCCCATCAACAGGGCTTGGAGGCGGTCAAGTTCTATTTAGAACAGGATCATACTTTGACAACTTCAGAGGGACTTCATTGTGGCTTGTTGCAAAAAAAAAAAAATTTAAGGAGATCTACAAATTTTTGGTTTGGTGGCAATTTCTTTCTACAAACACGTGGCGTTGCTATGGGCATCAAGTTTGTTCCGAGCCTGGCAAACTTGTTCATGGCTTGGTGGGAACAGGAGGTAATAGACATGAATCCCCCAAGTGAACTGCGCCTTTGGAAAAAATTTACATTGATGATGTTCTTCTATGGGAGGGCGATTTACCCTCCCTAGAGGCATGCTTTGCAAGGCTCAATTCCAGTAATAGAGGTACCTCCCTGCAGTTTGAAGCGAGCAAGTCATGAATCCATTTCCTTGACCTTAACATCTTTGTCAGGGATGGGCCTTTGGCTACCACCACCTACTTCAAGGAGACTGACCGCAACGCTTTTATTCCATTAACTAGCTGTCATCATCCAGCAAGGCTTAGTGCAGTACCTAAAAGCCAAACTCCAAAGAATTAGACATAATTGCACCTCAATCTCTGATTACCAACAGCTAGCCTTAGTCTTAAAGACTAGATTCTTGGATAAGGGCTATAAAGGAGAAGGATATATAGATGAGACCATTAAAAGGGTTAGAAATCTTGATAGAGACCATATGATTAATGGCCCTAGAAGAGTAAATCAAACCTTAGCTGACAAATTTGGTTATTCTATGACCACTTGATATTCTAATCAACACCATTCTGTGAAGAAGATTTTCAACATTGGAATATATTGAAAAGCGATAAGATTTTAGGTCCAGTCATCCCAGACCAACCAGTAGTCATCTATAGAGGAGCTCCCTCTCTACGCCATAGTATCGCTCCCAATGTTGTTGATCCCCCTAAAAGTATCTTTCAAACTATGAAAGGATTTTTCCCCTGCAGGAAATGTAATATCTGCCAGGTTAATTCCTTCAGGGAGAGAAAATGAGACTTTTGACTCTACTCAGACAAATAGATCCTATAATATAGAGTCTTTTATTACATGCTCTACGCCGTGTGTGTAGTATATTTAATCCAGTGCCCATGTTCGACACAATATATTGGGCGAACTAAAAGCTTTACATGTACGTTTGGAAGAACAGGTAGGGAATGTCAAACATGGTTTCACCAAGCATAACCTTTCTAGGCATTATGCCAAGCATCATAAGAATATCAAAAGGTACCCCGTTTAGCCATTGATAAAATCCAACCCCATTGGAGGGGTACTAATAAGATCAGGTCTGTATCTCGGCTTGAAACAAAAAAGTGGATTTTTAATATGAGATCTTATGCACCCTTTGGCCTAAATGTAGATTGGGACATAAATTGTTTCTTTAATAATGCCTAGAATTCGTTTGTCTTGCTTTTTTTTTTTTTTTTTATTACATTTTTATTCCTATTTAATTTCAAATTTAACTTGTATTTGTAATTTTATTAAATTGTATTTTTTATATTTTTAAAATGACAATGAGAATTGTTTGAGCTTCCCTATTATGTTCTGTTATTTTGGGCAGGCCATTAGTCAAAATGGCGTTGCCTATACACTTTCATCATAAGTGCCCTAACAGCCCTGAGTTAAGATGGCCCTGCGGCACTAGATAAAGAATTTGCGTGATGACTCAGCTATTCCAGCCAGTCCCCCAGATGACATCCACTAGTGACGAATCGCGTAGAAAGGAGCCTGCATCTGAGGTCATCACGCTTTTCCTCTTCGGGGGGCGATGATTTGTAGCAGACAGCGAGCGAAGGAAGCCTCAGGAGACGCCGCCGTTCGGATCCACTCTGTTGCTGTGCGATTTACTGCGCTCATTCAGCTGCTTCTTGTAAGTGCAATCCTTTTTGAGCTCAATACATTTTGTTTTCAAATGCTACACTACAGAGCCCAGTTTTGTTTTTAGATCTTGGAGTGATATAGATCCAGCATTCTCAGATAACCTATAGGTTTTTGGGAGACCGAATTTCCTGGGCTTGGTGAGACCAACATATTGGTCTTTTCAGTCGGTAAGGAGATTCTAAACTCACCTTGGGTGCTCCGCTTCTCTGGATGAGGGATCCCTATGTCACCATTTGCTCTGTTGCATTATTCACTGGCTAATTTCTTTTCAAGACTATCGGGACTCAATTCGTGTTCCCATTGGACTTTGCCTTAGTATTCCTATTTACACTGTTTTCACATTTGAGCTTGAGATTAATTTCAAATTTGGATCTAGAGTTACTTATATCTGGATTGTTTTCACTTATGGTTGAGGCCATTTATCACCCAATTCTATATAGTATTTTATACATACATACATATTTATTATGCATGTTTTGAGTGTCTTTATTCAATTTTTCTAGCACATTAATGACATCATACACCATTTCTTACCCACCTTATACCAGAATTTAAAAATAGTTCCAGAATCGGTACTTCACATTATTTTTCATTTATTAGAAGGCTTTCACCTTTTCAGGTTGTCAATATTCTTGTTTGGTGATTTTTCTTTGGGAATATAACAAAATAAATATTAGCGCTGCACCTCTTTTTCGCTATGTCACAGTACATGTTGGCATTCACAATTCCCTCAATGATCTGTAGCTCCCCAGTGTCGGCAGCACTCATGCAGCCCCAGACCATGACACTCCCATCACCAAATAAGTTTCTTGGTCTCAGACCACAGGACATGGTTCCAGTAATCCATGTCCTTAGTTTGCTTATCTTCAGCAAACTGTTTGTGGGCTTTGTTCATCATCTTTAAAAGAGGCTTCCTTCTGGGATGACAGCCAAGTAGACCAATTTGATGCAGTGTGCAGCATATGGTCTGAGAACAGACAGGCTGACCCCCCACCCCTTCAACCTCTGCAGCAATGCTGGCAGCACTCATACGTCTATTTCCCAAAGACAACCTCTGGATATGAAGCCAAGCATGTGCAATCAACTTCTTTGGTCAACCATGGTGAGGCCTGTTCTGAGTTGAACCTGTCCTGTTAAACTGCTGTATGATCTTGGCCACCGTGCTGTAGAGAAGTTTCAGGGTCTTGGCAATTTTCTTAAAGCCTATGCCATCTTTATGTAGAGCAACAATTCTTTTTTTCAGATCCTCAGAGCGTTCTTTGTCATGACGTGCCATGTTGAACTTCCAGTGACCAGTATGAGAGAGTGAGAGCGATAACACCTAATTTAACACACCTGCTCTCCATTCACACCTGAGATCTTGTAGCACTAATGAGTCACGTGACACCGGGGAGGGAAAATGGCCAATTAGGCTCAATTTGGACATTTTCACTTAATGGTGTACTCACTTTTGTTGCCAGCAGTTTAGACATTAATGGTTTTGTTGAGTTATTTTGTTATACAAGTTGTACAATCACTACTTTACATTGTAGCAAAGTATCATTTCTTCAGTGTTTTCACATGAAAAGATGGAATAAAATATTTACAAAAATGTGAGGGATGTACTCACTTTTGTGAGATTGCATACAGTAGATATACTGTAGGGTGTGATTGGAGATAAATCTGATCCATGGCATTATGTTGGATGTATACGCTTAAACCAGATAATTAAGGAATCTGCTGTGTTATTTCTGGATAGAACAAGATAACATTATTATCACCTCATCTTATAAATTGGATCGCCTGCATTACATACCTCGTTTAACAGACCAGGATATTTCTTGGACCACTATGATAAAGTAAAACAAGATGTCATCATTATCACCCCAAATAACATAATATGTACAGAAGAACATCAGACATTTTCCTGCAGAATTTTATTTCTGAAATAATGGAACATTTATCAAATGTCACATGATTGATGGGGGTGTGGTCTGGCCATGAATATAAATGGCCACTAAACATGGAGCTCCGTCCAGGATCATTTCTCAAACCGCTGAGCTTTGATAGCCTCCCTCACACAGGTGCACAAAAAAAAAAAAAGAAAAAAAAAAAGCCACAACAGCCCTCCACAACCCAACCCTGTACAACCCAAGAGGTGTTCCAATCATCTCCATGGCCACAGGTGTATAAAATCAAGCACCTAGGCATACATATGGCTTCTATAAACATTTGTCAAACATTTCCCCCACTGGCCCTTTGTGTACAAAGTTGAGACCCTTGACCTAGGACGAGCTGAGGCTGTTCCAATTCCATACTGAATTCACTGGGCCGATTGGTGTGTGGCCTCTCTCCACTTCAGTATCAAGAAAAACCCATAACAAGGGGAAACCGGGGAGCATTAAAACAGAACTTTTAAGATGCTAAAAATTCTGCTGATGAGGCAGCAATATCCTCCTTGTAAAAATGTAGAAAACAAAAAAAAAAAAAAAAAAAAAAAAAAAGTGTGATTGACTTGACCTCCAAATTCTCCAGATCAAATAGAGTCCGATACATGGAGGCCCCACCTAGCAACACACAGAACTTAAAAAAAGAAACTGCTGCTGATGGATTGGGGCCAGATACCACAGCAAACCTTCAGAGATCTGGTGGAGTCCATACTGCGATGAATTATGGTGGGTGGTCATAATGTTCTCATTAGCTGATCAGTATGTGGAAGATGATGAAGTTTCCTTACCTTCCTTTATACCAGTAGTAACCCGACTCAAGGTTCCTGGATAAAATGAAAGGAAACAAAAATCAGTGAAAGCCGTGCATATAAATACCAACACCAAGAATAAGAGGTATCTGTGTGTGGCTAATGGTGCGATAGGATCAAGGTGTGCTTTTTAAAAAAGGTCATAATGGGGAAAAAAAAAAAAAAAAAGCAAATTTCAAATTGGTATTAAAATTCTTACTATACACCTCATCAAAGTCTATGTATAAAAGTTCCACAACACAGATCCACACTACTCCAATGAAATTTATTCTGTTATAAAAGCGCCATCCTATTGGCCATAATGTGGCATTTCATTTTAATACCACAATCTGGAAAGAAAAGGAATTTTGGCCATTAGATGGGGCTAATGATTATAGGCGATGGTTCTATAACACAGAATACGGCATGTTTCATTGGAGCTGTGCGGATTTGGGTCACATTTGGTCATTGGATTTTTTTATATTTAGACCCCATAATGTTTACTAGGAATGTCATATCCTTCATTACCATCACTGAGGATGTTTTTTGATATTGGTCAGAAAATTACCCAACTAGAGGTTAAATTCTTTACAAAAACCAACCACAGCGCCTTTCTCTGCCCTGAAGGGGCGGGTTGAAGACACCCTGCACTCACAGGATGCCCTCAGCGTCACAGATTGAATGAAGCTGGAGGTGTCATTCTACCTGGTAGACTAGGGACATTGTGTGTGTGTGTGTGTGTGTGTGTGTGTGTGTGTGTGTGTGTGTGTGTGTGTGTTTTCTCATTAAAAAAAAAATAAAATGGAGTTTCACCCAAAAGTGGAACTTGCACTTATCCCATTCCCCCACCTCCAGTGCCACTTTTGGCACCTTTGAGGGGGGGGGGGGGGGGGGGGGGGAGTGCAGCATACATGCACAGTAGTGACCTGACTGTGAAGCCACAAGACTTAACTGCTAGGTTCCCTTTTTAGCAGCAGCGCCCAAGGGAAACATCAGCTGGGCTGCCAACACCGTTGGATTCCAGGACAGGCAAGTCTGTATTCTCTATAAGGGGGTGGTATTGGGGGAGCGGAGAACCAAGGGATGAGGCTTGGAGTCGGGTAAAGGGGGAGACCAATTAAAAGGACAAAGTGGGGGTGAAGATTGGAATTTTCAAGATGGGTATATTTAAAGCATATAGTACCTTGTTGGCTGTAAACAATACCTGGAATTCCCCCTAGACTAGTCAAAAATTCTATTATCTAAGACTTTTTTGCCGAATTATACCAGAGATTAGTAAATTAACTTTCCCGTGAGAAATAAAAAAAAAAAAAAAAAGGAGCACACAACTACTTACTTTTGAAGATTCTCACACCTTCATCTTTTACTGTTAGAAAGGAGAGAAGAGGTCAGGGAACGGCATTAGTAACATACATCCAGATCTACAAACACACAACTTCTATATGTAGGAGAACATCAGAAGAGGAGATCCCAAGGGAGGAAATGAAGTATGAATGAATGAAGTAGGAGTCAGACCTGCCATACACTAAGGGAATTTTGTTCAAAATGTTTCATTTTAAGAATGTTCCATCATCATTGAAGTACTTCCAAAAAGATTTTTCTCCAGTCAAATGTACAAAGAGTTATTAGTATGAATTTTCAAGCAAACGTGCATAGGAACATTCATTCACAAATCTACTAGTGTATAGCCAGCTTTAGCAGTGCCCCAATCTGATGTGCTCCACACTTCACAGAAGAGTAATCAGCGGTGATGTAGAAGCATCGTGACTCTAAAAATACAGTAGCCAAGTGACTCCAATACGGTTGGGGAGTTCACATCCAGGCTTCTGATTAAAGTTGTGGAAGAGAGAAACATATTGGGCGGTGTGGCTCTGGGAGGAGACAAGCTGAAGCCTATCCTCTATATAGGTTGACTGGAATGGATGCTAGCGTGTAGAAGAGTAACCACACCCAAGCAATGAGCCCAGTCACCATGTAGAGGATCTCACCTCTGACTAAACCCAAAAAGGGGTGAAACATATTGGAGGTGTGGTTTTAGGGAGGAGACAAGCTGAAGCCAATCCTCTATACATGTTGCTTGGTCTAATTGGTAGTGTGCTAGAAGACAAGGAGCCGCACACTAGCAATCAGCCCAGTCAACACGTACAGAGGATCAGACCTCTGACTAAACCTATGGGAGGGTGAAACAGAGGCTTTAAGAGGAGATAAGCCGCTTGCTAGAACAGCCTTTTTCAAGCAGGGTGACCAGGCACCCTGAGGTGCCTTGGTTTCTTCAGCGGGTGCCTTGGCTAAAATGCCTAAAAATAACTCAAAGTTTTTATACAGGCCAGTAGGTGGATCAAGCTTACATTTTAGATACACAAAGCCACAGGTTCCCATTATGACCTTCTAGCCACTGTCATCCTTACAACCGATGATGACATCATGGATGTTAGTCACCTGCACAGCATCATTGTTTGACCCTCCTCTGCCCCGCTCCTTCAGCATGGAGGTCACAATAACTAAATGATTTAGAGAAATTGAGGGAGAAGAAAAACCTTGGAATACTAGTCAGTACCAGTGTGCAAGAGCGTATTTGCTTTGGAAGAACAAATCTCTAACATTAGGTGTCCTACATGTGAGGATGTTGCTCACATATGTAGAACTATTAGTTTAGTATTTTACATTTTAGAATGGTTGCTTCGAGACAGTCTATAATTTAAAAAAAAAAAGTTGAGAAACACTGCTAGAAGATAAGGAGCCGCACACCAGCAATCAGCACCAGGTATAGAGGCTCCGACCATTATGACGAAACCCATGAGAGGGTGAAACATGTTGGAGGTGTGGCTTTAAGACAATCTGATCCTCTATACATGTTGAATGGGCTGATCTGGCTAAACCCTTTATGACTAAACTCCATGGGAGGGTGAAACATGTTGAAGTTTGAGGTTGGAGGAGAAAAGCTGAAGCCAATCCTTTACACAATGACTGGAATAATTGCTAGTGTGTAGAAGATAAGGAGCCGCACATCAGCAATGGACCCAGTCACTATGTATTGTGGATCTGACCTTTATGACTAAACCCATGGGAGGGTGAAACATGTCAGGGGTGTGACTTTGGGGAGGAGACAAGCAGAAGCCAATTTTGTATATGGTGACTGGGCCGATTGCCATTGTGCTATTAGATATAGGAGTTACACACTAGCAGTCTGTCCAATCAACATGTACAGAGGATCGGACCTCTATGGCTAAACCCATGAGAGGGTGAAATGTATAATCTGGAAATTCTATAGGGCAGGTTTAGACTGATGGCCAAGCTGTGTTTTTAGCCTTCCAATCGCACCCTTAAATCCTTCATCACAACCCAATACAGTATGTGTGGTGGTCAAAGAGGGTGGGCTTCACCACCCCCACACTGCATATGTGCTTCACTGGGCAGCCAATGTTCATCTGCTGACAGCGTGCTCCACACACACTGAGCACAAGGACCCAACTGTCAAAGACAGATCCAGGCTAAAGATCAGTAGTGGGCGGACCAGCTACTCACGTGACCACCAATAGCAGTCACATGGTCTCCAATCCTTCCTGCTCCCACTCGGGAATTCTGAACTGTTTAAAAAGGAGTGTTGTGGGTGGGAAGGTGATTAAGCTGCAAAAGCAGCAGATGAAGAACATTCATGTCCACAGCAAAAATGACTGTTCCTGTCATGTTCTGCGGGCAGTACCACAGCTGAATGCGACCCATGTTAGAAACTGACAGCTTGGTTTGTTAAACCAAGTTAAACAGACTCTGGCAGAATCAGATGAAAGGGGGATTTAAAAAAAAAAAAAGGGACTGCAGCTGTCACAGATATTGATTGGTAAGCTGCAATATATTACATTTCTGGTTTGGGGTTTAATAGCGCTTGAGCTCTCACTGTCACCGACGTATCTCATGTCATATGTTAGTGGGGGGGGGGGGCAAATCTGACAAACTGATAATCTCCCATTTGCTGATATCCCTTACCCAGGAGGGAGTATCATCCCTTACAGGTCTGGCTGCCACATTCCCTGGATGCTGTGGCCGGAGGAGCTTCAACGGAGGACAGGTGAGACATCAGGGGTTCAAAAAGGACTATTGTCCCTCATGTGATATAAGAATTTGCTGCAATAAACCACATACATTCTCAAACGTGAGTACACCTCTCACATTTTTGTAAATATTTTCTTCTATCTTTTCATGTGACAACACTGAAGAAATGACCCTTTGCTACAATGTAAAGTAAAGAGTGTACAGCTTGTATAACAGTGTAAATTTGCTGTCCCCTCAAAACATCTCACAGCCATTAAGGTCTAAACCGCTGGCAACAAGAGTGAGTACACCCCTAAGTGAAAATGCCCAAATTGGGCCCAAAGTGTCAATATTTTGTGTGGCCATCATTATTTTCCAGCACTGCCTTAACTCTTGGTCATGGAGTTTACCAGAGCTTCACAAGTTGCCACTGGAGTCCTCTTCCCCTCCTCCATGACGACATCACAGAGCTGGTGGATATTAGAGACCTTGCGCTCCTCCATCTTCCATTTGAGGATGCCCCACAGATTCTCAATAGGGTTTAGGTCTGGAGACATGCTTGGCCAGTCCATCACCTTAACCTTCAGCAAGGAAGTGGTCATCTTGGAGTTATGTTTGGGGTTGTTATGTTGAAATACTGCCCTGCAGCCTAGTCTCCAAAGAGAGGGGATCATGATCTGCTTCAGTATGTCACAGTACATGTTGGCATTCATGATTCCCTCAACGAACTGTAGCTCCCCAGTGCCGGCAGCACTCATGCAGCCCCAGACCATGACACTCCCACCACCATGCTTGACTGTAGGCAAGGCACACTTGTCTTTGCACTCCTCACCTGGTTGCCGCCACACACGCTTGGTCTCAGACCACAGGATATTGTTCCAGTAATCCATGCCCTTAGTGTTCTTGTTTTCAGCAAACTGTTTGGGGGATCTCTTGTGCATCATCTTTAGAAGAGGCTTCCTTCTGGGATGACAGCCATGCAGGCCAATTTGATGCAGTGTGTGGAGTATGGTCTGAGCACTGACAGGCTGACCCCCCCCACTCCTTCAACCTCTGCAGCAATGCTGGCAGAACTCATACGTCTATTTCTCAAAGACAACCTCTGGATATGAAATTGAGCACATACACTCAATTTCTTTGGTTGACCATGGTGAAGCCTGTTCTGAGTGGAACATGTCCTGTTAAACCACTGTATGGTCTTAGCCACCATGCTGCAGCTCAGTTTAAGGGTCTTGGCAAACTTCTTAAAGCCTAGGCCATCTTTACATAGAGCAAAAAAAGAAAAAAAAAATTCAGATCCTCAAAGAAGTTTTGCCATGTTTTGCTTCCAGTGACCAGTATGAAAGAGTGAGAGCGATAACACCAAATTTAACACATCTGCTCCCCATTCACACCTGAGACCTTGTAACACTAACGAGTCACATGACACCGAGATAGGAAAGTGGCTAACTGGGTCCAATTTGGACACTTTCACTTAGGGATGTACTCACTTTTGTTGCCAGCGGTTTAGACATTAATGGCTGTGTGTTGAGTTATTTTGAGGGGACAGCAAATTTACACTGTTATACAAGCTGTACACTCACTACTTTACATTGTAGACAAGTGTCATTTCTTCAGTGTTGTCACATGAAAAGAAATTTGTCACAAAAATGTGAGGGGTGTACTCATTAGTGAGATGAGAGATTACATACAGTAGATCTACTGTAGGATGTGATTGGAGATAATGCCATGGATCAGATTTATGTTGGATGTATACGCCTAAACCAGATAAGGAATCTGCTGTATTATTTCTGGATAGAACAAGATAACATTATTATCACCTCATCTTATAAATTGGATCGCCTGCATTACATACCTCGTTTAAATTCAGACCAGGATATTTCTGGGACCGCTATGACAAAGTAAAACAAAATGTCATCAATATCTCCAAAAAAAAAAAAAAAAAAAAATATGTACAGAACAACAGACATTTTCCTGCAGAATTGTAGTTCTGAAATTGTGACATTTGATATGTGTTTCATGAAGATTGATGGGGGAGTGGTCTGGCCATGAATGTAAATGATCACTAAACATGGAGCTCCGTCCAGGATCATCTCTCTCCAACCTCTGAGCTTTGATAGCCCCCCTCACAGCGGCACAAAAAAAAAAAAAAAAAAAAAAAAAAAAGGGGGCGCACAACCGCCCACCACAACCCAACCCTGTACAACCAAAGAGGTTGATTGATTTCTTTCCTGGCTTTGGCAGAGAGGAATCACAAGATGGTGGGGAGGACAGTATGGAGCATACCCTCTTCTCCTGCAGACAATATCCCTCCTCTGCACCTGCCAGCTCCACTATAGACCCACAAAGAGGAGCCCCAGATATCACAGAGGAGACCTGCAACCTCCCCTACAGCATCTTCTCTCTGCCTCACACTTTGACAAAAGTATTGGGACACCCCTCCAAATGATTGGAGTCAGGTGTTCCAATAACCTCCATGGCCACAGGTGTATAAAATCAAGCACCTAGACATGCAGATGGCTTATACCAACATTTGTTTAAGAACAGGTCACTCAGGAGCTCAGTGAATTCAAGAGTAGAACCGTGATAAATTTTGCACAGCTGACAACCTATTCATGAAATTTCCCAACTGCTAACTAGTCAACGGTCAACTGTTAGTGGGGTTATAAACAAAGTGGAAGCAACTGGGAACACAGCATCAAAGTTATACCACGTAAAATGATAGGAGTGGGGTCAGCACATGCTTAAGTACACAGTGCTTGAAAGGTGCCAACTGTCTGCAGAGTCAATAGCTACAGACCTCCAAATTAGCACAACAGTGCATAGAGACCTTCATGGAATGGGTTTCCATGGCCGAGCAGCTACATCCAAGCCTTACATCACCAATGGAAATGCAAAATGTTGGATGCAGTGGTGTAAAGCATGCCGCCACTGGACTCTAGAGCAGTGGAGACGTGTTTTATGGTGTGACGAATTATGCTCTGTCTGGCAATCCAATGGACATGTCTGGGTTTGGTGGTTGCCAAGAGGATGGTACTTGCCTGACTGCATTGTGCCAAGTGTAAATGGTGTGGGGCTGTCTTTCAGGGGTTGGGATTGGCCCCTTAGTTCCAGTGAAAAGGAACCCTTAAGGCATCAGCATACCAATACATTTTGGACAATTTCATGCTTCCAACTTTGTGGGAACAGTTTTGGGATGGCTCCTTCCTGTTTCAATGTGACTGCCCACCAGTGCACAAAGCAAGGTCCATAAGGACATGGATGGGTGAGTTTGGGGTGGAGGAACTTGACTCACCTGCACAGAGTCCTGACCTCAGCCTGATCAAACAACGCTGGAATGAATTGGAGCAGAGACCACGAGCCAGGCCTTCTCGCAAAACATCAGCGCCTGACCTCACAAAATGCTCTTCTGGAAGAATGGTCAAACATTCCCATAGACACTCCTAAACCTTGTGGCCTTCCCAGAAGAGTTGAAGCTGCTATAGCTGCAAAGGGTGGGCCAACATTTACTACAATGAATGCCAGTTAATGCAGGATTACCATTTAGTTTGTTATCAATCATATGTTATGTCTAGCAAATCGGGTTGCCACCTTTTCCTGAAGCCAAACACCGAACACCTTTAGCGGCACACCATTTTTATTTTTTTTCTAAAAAGGTGAACACTGGACTCTGGTTTAAAAAGGCAACTCTGCTGTAAGGGGGTTCCTCAAAGTCCCCCCCCCCCCCCCCCAACTTACATCAGAAGCCCCAGCATCCCACCTTAAATCATGATTCCCAAAATGCCCCTTACATCAGAGTCCACAGGGCACCCCTTACATCCGAGTCCCCCTTAGTGTATGCACTCACAGAGGCAGGATTGAGAAGGGGGGGGGGGGGGGGGTCTATGCACTTGGTCGTTGTACTTAGTTGGAGAGCATAGGTGTGTGCAAACTAGGCAGCAGGGGGAATCTGTGCTGCACTGGGGGATTAGGGTGTGCCCAGGCAAGCTTTAGTTTGGGGGCCACAGTCGGGTCTGAATAATATGTCACTTTCAAAACCTGGACTGTCCTGGTGAATCCTGGACAGGCAGCAACCCTACTAGCAAAGTAAATGTTGACCAAGCATAGTATACAAGACCAAGTTGTTCAAGAACAACAAGATCAAACATTACTTTTTTTTGATAGGGCACCTCCTCCCACCGACGGGGAACAATTCCTTCCCACACCAAAAATGGGGCATCATTTTTTTTCCCCCCCAACTGATGTCAGGAGCTTTTCTACTTCCAAAGGCCACAGTCTGGCCCTTTGTGTACAAAGTTGAGACCCTTGACCTAGGAGGACGAGCGGAGGCTGTTCCAATTCCATACAGACCTCACTGGGCTGATTGGTGTGTGGCCTCGCTTCGGTATCAAGAAAAAACCCATAACGAGGGGAAACCGGGGGCATAAAAAAACAAAAAAAAAAAAAAACACCCCCACACACGACTACTAATGATGGATTGGGGCCAGATACCACAGCATATACCTTCAGAGATCTGGTGTCCATACCTCGATGAGTTATGGTGGGTGGTCATAAGTTCCTCTCATCTATTAGCTGATCAGTGTATGGAAGAAGATGAAGTCTCCTTACCTTCATTTATACCAGTAGTAACTTGACTCGAGGTTCCTGGATAAAATGAATGGAATAAAAAAAAAAAAAAAAAAAAAGTTAAAGCTGTGCATATACAGTCAGATCCATAAATATTGGGACATCGACACAATTTTAATCTTTTTGGCTCCATACACCACCACAATGGATTTGAAATAAAAACAAACAAGATGTGCTTTAACTGCAGACTTTAATTTGAGGGTATTTACATCTAAATCAGGTGAACGGTGTAGGAATTACAACAGTTTGTATATGTGCCTCCCGCTTTTTAAAGTGGGACCAAAAAGGGACCAAAAGTAATGAGACAGATTAACAATCATCCATCAAACTTTCACTTTTTAATACTTGGTTGCAAATCCTTTGTAGTCAATTAAAGCCTGAAGTCTGGAACACATAGACATCACCAGACGCTGGGTTTCATCCATGGTGATGCTCTGCCAGGCCTCTACTGCAACTGTCTTCAGTTCCTGCTTGTTCTTGGGGCATTTTCCCTTCAGTTTTGTCTTCAGCAAGTGAAATGCATGCTCAATCGGATTCAGGTCAGGTGATTGACTTGGCCATTGCATAACATTCCACTTTCCCTTAAAAAAACTTTGGATGCTTTCACAGTATGCTTTGGCTCATTGTTCATCTGCACTGTGAAGCGCCGTCCAATGAGTTCTGAAGCATTTTGCTGAATATGAGCAGATATTGCCCAAAACACTTCAGAATTCATCCTGCTCCTTTTGTCAGCAGTCACATCATCAATAAATACAAGAGAACCAGTTCCATTGGCAGCCATACATGCCCACGCCATGACACTACCACCACCATGCTTCACTGATGAGGTGGTATGCTTTGGATCATGAGCAGTTCCTTTCCTTCTCCATACTCTTCTCTTCCCATCACTCTGGTACAAGTTGATCTTGGTCTCATCTGTCCATAGGATGTTGTTCCAGAACTGTGAAGGCTTTTTTAGATGTTGTTTGGCAAACTCTAATCTGGCCTTCCTGTTTGAGGCTCACCAATGGTTTACATCTTGTGGTGAACCCTCTGTATTCACTCTGGTGAAGTCTTCTCTTGATTGTTGACTTTGACACACATACACCTACCTCCTGGAGAGTGTTCTTGATCTGGCCAACTGTTGTGAAGGGTGTTTTCTTCACCAGGGAAAGAATTCTTCGGTCATCCACCACAGTTTTCCGTGGTCTTCCGGGTCTTTTGGTGTTGCTGAGCTCACTGGTGCGTTCTTTCTTTTTAAGGATGTTCCAAACAGTTAAATTGGCCACACCTAATATTTTTGCTATCTCTCTGATGGGTTTGTTTTGTTTTTCAGCCTAATGATGGCTTGCTTCACTGATAGTGACAGCTCTTTGGATCTCATATTGAGAGTTAACAGAAACAGATTCCAAATGCAAATAGCACACTTGAAATTAACTCTGAACCTTTTATCTGCTCCTTGTAAATTGGACAATGAGGGAATACCACACACCTGGCCATGGAACAGCTGAGCAGTCCCATAAAAAGTGGGAAGCACATATACAAACTGTTGTAATTCCTACACCGTTCACCTGATTTGGATGTAAATACCCTCAAATTAAAGCTGGAAGTCTGCAGTTAAAGCACATCTTGTTTGTTTCATTTCAAATCCGTTGGTGGTGTATAGAGCCAAAAAGATTAGAATTGTGTCAATGTCCCAATATTTATGGATCTGACTGTAACACCAACACCAAGAATAAGAGGCATCTGTGTGACAGATGGTGTGATAGGATCAAGGTGTGCTTTTTAAAAGGTCATAAAATTAAAAAAAAAATTAAATAAAATTAAAATAATTTCAAATTAGTATTAAAATTCTGCTGCATTTCTACTATACAGCTCATCGAAGTCTATGTATAAAAAGGTCCACGACACAGATCCGCTCTGCTCCAATGAAACTTATTCTCTGTTATATAGCAAGAACAATTTCTGCAGAGAAGTGGGACTTTGAATGGATCACAGAGAGTATAAAATAATTGGATTTTTATTGCGTTAATAGCCAACTCATGGTGAAAAACACAACACAAAGCATTGGATAAAACCAAGACCTACATAAAAAAAAAAAAAAAAAAAAAAAAAAAAAAAAGAATTAAAAGACCAACTATAAACCAAAGCCCAAAAGCTGTCAGGACGACAGAATTTCGCACATGGTTTTTATCTTCTTCAGGGACTAAACCAAGCTTATTTTTAAAGTTGTAAGTTGGATCGCTGCTAGGAGCATTTCACTAACACGAATGTGATAATTCAGTTGGGAAGAAGGTGTGGGGGGGGGGGGGGGGGGGGAAATCAGGGGAGGATATCCAACCATCACAGGCACCTGCAAATCAGACTGCCACACGCCCAACAAGGGGGAATGTTTGCCCAAAGGATATGCTGCAGTGAGCAGGGAAAATTTTAAAATTGCCAGGACTGTATGAAGATTAATTCAAAACAGATCCAAGAAAAATCAGCCAAAATTTAGGCATGATATGACTGTCCATGTCCTAATTGTGTCTAGTAGTTGGATGGGACACAGTGGAGGAAAAAGGCATCACCTACACTGAAGGATCTGTAATGATCTTACTCCAGAGATTTGTTTGGCATGGCTCATATTGTCAGTCAAATGACATTTGATTTTAAATACCACAATCTGGAAAGAAAAAAGAATTTTGGCCATTAGATGGCGCTAATGATTGTAGGTGATGGTTCTAACACACAGAATACGGCATGTTTCATTGGAGCTGTGGGATTTGGGTCACATTTGTTCATTAAATTTTTTTTCATACGTAGACCCCATAAAGTTTACTAGGAATGTCATGGTATTAAGAAATTGCAGTATAGCTATGAGATGACATTACTGAAATGACAGATCATATCCTTCATTACCATCACTAAGGACGTTTTTTTGATATTGGTCAGAAAATTACCTAACTAGCTGTAAAATTTTTTACAAAAACCAACCACAGCGCCTTTCTCTGCCCTGAAGGGGCGGGTTGAAGACACCCTGCACTCACAGGATGCCCTCAGCATCACAGATTGAATGAAGCTGGGGGTGTCATTCTACCTGATAGATTAGGGACATGTGGGGGGGGGGGGGGGCACTGGGAGTTACTACTTTCCCCCTTTTTTTTTGCACCAACAGTTTTAGCAGGAACGCAGGGGAACACAGTTCCGGCACCCCCAGCACTGAATATATGAAACATTGTTGCTGTGGGTGGGTCTTATGTTGCTGGAAGGTCAATTATTGTGGGGGGGGGGGGGGGGGTACTGTTCAGGGAGGGGTCCATTGTTGCTGGCTTCTGGGGGGAGGACCATAGTTGCTGTCTGTCGGGAGTATTTTTGCTGGGATGGATCTATTGTTGCTTTGGAGGGGGGGGGGGGGTTGCTAGCTACGGGTGAGCTTTTATACTGCTTTTCCTTATTAAAAAGTAGAGTTCCAGTGGAATTTGCAATTAACCCATCCCCCCGTGCCACCTTTTTGGGGGGAGGGGGGCTACCCGTCTGACAGGTACCCCCCCCCCCACTTGCAGCAGACGTTCAGCCACCCCTTCTCCTCTGCCCACCATGCCATTCAGGAACAGCTGCACACTTCATGAATGTGCAGTAGGGCCCTGCATATGGCTTCACTGCCTGGTTCCCTCATCAGCAATGGTGGCGGTAGCAGCCCCTGACAATCATCAGCTGGGGTGCTGACATGGTTGGACTCCAGGACAGGCAAGTCTGTAATCTCTATAAGGGGTGGCACTGGGAGCAGAGAACCAAAGGATGAGGCTTGGAGGTAGGTAGAGGGGGGACAATTATAAAGGACAAAGTGGGGGTGAAGATTGGACTTGAAATTTTCAAGATACATTTAAAGCCCATAATACCTTGTTGGCTGTAAGTAATAACTGGAATTCCTCCAACAATCAGACTAGTCAAAAATTCTATAATCTACAACCGATTTTTCTTTTGCATTATAATTGAATTATAAAATGGAGATTAGTAAATTACACATTCACATGAGGTGGGGAGGGACAAAAAAAACAAAACAAACTTACTTTTAAAGATTCTCACACATCCATCTTTTACTGTTAGAAAGAGAAGAGGTCAGGGAACGGCATTAGTAACATAAATCCAGATCTACAAAACGCACAACTATATGTAGGTGAATGGAGATCAGAGGAGATGCCGAGGGAGGAAATGAGGTATGAATGAAGTAGGAGTCAGACCGGCCATACACTAAAAAGGAATTTTGTTCAGAAGGTTTAATTTTAAGAATGTTCCATCATCGTTGAAGTGCTTCTAAAAAGAAATTTCTCCAGTCATCGAATGTACAAAGAATTTTTAGTATGAAACGTGCAAAAGAAAATTTGTTCACAAATCCACTAGTGTATAGCCAGCTTTAGCAGTGCGTCAGTCTGATGTGCTCCACACTTCTACATCACCACTGATTACTCTTCTGTGAAGCATTGTGACCCTAAAAATAGTAAAGAACACCGGCTTACAACAGCCAAGTGACTCCAATACGGTTGGGGAGTCAACATCCAGCAGTGCTCCCCCAGCTCATTGTAACTGACTGGAAGATAAGGAGCCACACACCAGCCATGAGCCCAGTCACCATGTATGAAGGATCAGACTTCTGACTAAAGCTGTGGAAGGGAGAAACATGTTGGGTGGTGTGGCATTGGGAGGAGACAAGCTGAAGCCAATCCTCTATATTAGGTTGACTGGAATGGTTGCTAGCATGTAGAAGAGGAGGAACCACACCCAAGTCACCATGTATAGAGGATCAGACTTCTGACTAAACCCCCCCCAAAAAAAAAAAAAAAAAAAAAAAAAAAAAAAACCCTAAGAAAATTGCAAACATGGACTTTTATAGGCACACACATAGGATAAAAAGTTTTGAAATTTTAATTGGATAAAGTTAAGGTGGCTGTGGACGTGGTATACTTGGATTTTGCAAAAAAGCGTTCGATACAGTTCCGCACACACGGCTCATGTGTAAGTTAAAGTCTACAGGCTTGGAAATATCAGTTTGTAAATGGATAGATAACTGGCTAAAAGACAGAATTCAGAGAGTAGTGGTTAATGATTCTTACTCTGAATGGTCTAAGGTTATCAGTGGTGTACCCCAAGGTTCAGTGCTGGGACCCCTACTCTTTAATATCTTTATAAATGATATCGGGTATGAGATCAAAAGTAACATTTCTGTCTTTGCAGATGACACCAAGCTATGCAGTGGAATAACGTCCTTACAGGATGTCTCCAATTTACAAGCCGACCTCAATGCTCTGTCTAATTGGGCGTCTATGTGGCAGATGAGGTTTAGTGTTGAGAAGTGTATGCACTTGGAGGCTAAGAATATGCATCATACATACTAGGGGGGGGGGGGGGGAATCCATAGTGGAGAAGGATCTGGGGGTTTTGGTAGATCATAAGCTCAATAAATAACATGCAATGCCAAGTTGCGGTTTCCAAAAGCGAGCAAAGTCCTTTCTTGTATAAGAGAGATATGGACTCCAGAGAGAGGTATAATTTTGCCTCTGTTCAAATCATTAGGAAGACCTCATCTGGAATATGCAGTTCAGTTTTGGGCACCAGTTCTCAAAAAGGATATCGGGGAACTGGAGAAAGTGCAGAGAAGGGCAACCAAACTGATAAGAGGCATGGAGGAGCTCAGATATGAGGAGATATTAGAGGAACTAAATTTATTCACTCTTAAGAGGAGAATAAGGGGGATATGATCACCATGTTCAAATTTATAAGGGGTCCATATAGTGAACTTGGTGTTGTTATTCACTTTACGGTCAACACGGCACTCTTTATGTCTAGAGGAAAAGAGATTTCATCCCCAAATACGGAAAGGTTTCTTCACAGTAAAAGCTGTGAAAATGTGGAATAGACTCCCTCCAGAGGTGGTTCTGGCCAGCTCAGTAGATTGCTTCAACAAAGGCCTGGATTCTTTCCTAAAAACGTACATAATATAACTGGGTACTGACATTTATAGGTAAAGTTGATCCAGGGAAAATCAGATTGCCTCTTGGGGGGGGGGGGGGGGTAATTTTCCCCCTGCTGTAGCAAATTGAAGCATGCTCTGCTGGGGTTTTTTGTCTTCCTCTGGATCAACTGTGGGTATAGTATTGGGTATATTGGATTGTACGATATTTTTTAATGGTTGAACTGATGGACTTCGTAATATACAAAAACATAAGAACACACAACATACTAAATGATGATATAAAGATACATATGACCCCAGGGACTCAAATAACCTCCAAATGTAATCTAATCCAATTAGGTGAAAGATAAAAGTATGATATAACCAATAGTAACATCCAAGAGGAATGAGAAGCTTACAGATCTAATAAATCCTAACATAGAATGACACTTCAGAGTCTGATGCAGCTGCACACCCCAAAGCAAGTATTACAAAAAAGAAAATGGAAGTTCCCTGTGGGTTTTGTTTTTTTTTTGCAGCAATTGTAAATCAAAAAGAATTTGTAAAAATATATTTTATATTAGCAAAATACCTCTGAACAAGATTTTTATGATACAAAAGTTTAAAACATGAGCTCCGGTTCACATAATAGTTGACACAATAGGTAGGTTTACAAATCAAGCGATAGATTATATAAAACAATGGGTTAAAGGGGGCATGCATATAACAATGCTACTTCCAATATCAATTATGATCGTATTTGTACTGATGTTGGAGAAAACCTCCAACGCATTTCAACCTTATAGGGTCATGGTCTTCCTCAGGGGGTCCTTAAAGCTCTACAACAACATCAAAAAGATCATAATTTTTCAAGAGAGTTTTATATCTACTATGTAGTGTTTAGAATAGTCACTTTATATATTTACCCTTTATACCATATAGGCTTGTTTATCCGGAGACATCTTTAAAAGCGTGAGTGAAAAAAAAAAAAAAAAAAAAAAGCGGAAGAAACCCTCACTTGTGATCCTGGATTCCATTACATCGCCGTCCCTGCCTACATCCCAGAGGGAGGGCAAAACTGACCCATGGGGCTTCCAAATGGTCACAAATGAAGTGGCTCTCCCCTACAAACAGAAAGGGACGGGAGAACCAGAGCACCTGAAAATCATGATAATAATTTTTTTTTATCTTATCTATTAAGGTGTGTAAGGTTATATCAATATTCTGATGTTGATATAGAATATGTATGAGGCAAAGAGCAATCATTGGAAATATTTAAAACACCAAAAAATGTATGTTGGTGTAATACATATTGCTGAGAATATCAATATACCTCATGGATTTATTTAAAAAGTGAGTTTCACATCATATTGTGACTGTATGGAAGGAGGAAGAAGGAAGAAGGAAGAGCAATATGCAGTCTTACCCCTGAAGAAAAGGGGGAAGGTTTTTTTTACCAGGTTACAAGTAGTGGGAGAAACAGGGCGTGCAGTGTGAATCCTCTTATCAAAGAGGATTGCTAAAATACAATAGTACAAAAGGCATACAGAGCATTATAGTGAACAAAAATACCAAAAAATGTGTCAGAAAATATTGGCGCACCACTAAATCAGTGAAGTGATCAAGTATAATGGTGGGGGGGAAAAAAAAAAAAAAAAAAAAAAACACACCTAGTGTCTGTAGTAAGAGATGTTTAAGTTGCTAAAGTGTCCAGCAGAAAATGCACAATATCTAATGGTCAAAATAGAAGGACATGTGCATAAAAGCCCTAAGTGAACAAAAGATAAATTTGTCAAACAAATGACATGAGCAGGGACAGACTGACAACTCATGGGGCCCCCAGGCAATCAGATTATGGGGCCACACAGTATACACAGACATGTTTCTATTGGCTTAGAAGGTACTGGAGAGGTGGGGCGGCTATAATCTTGGGATTTTTAGAGCAAAAGGATGCCAGTAAGGGACATTTCAGAGACAGATGTAAAAAAAAAAAAAAATTACATACTGTCCCTGGTTTTAATGAGGCTGGAAACCCTGATGGGGGGGGACCCCCCTAGTGGCCCGGGGCCCTCGGGCAGTGCCAAAGGAACAGATAGATTAATACTGATACAGCCCAACCCTCTGCTTCTATATATTCTTACCGGATAGCTTTGTTAGTCATCATGCTCATGTTAGGGATCAGCTGAATGATCCCAGCAGAGGAGTATCCCTAAATAAATATACTACCTGAGTAAATAGGTAATTTCTAACAGGTGCTCAAGGTAAACCCTGGATCCATCCCTCCGGAGGGAGGGGCCGCGGGGAAGCATTGGTGTCCCCTCAGGCCATCCAGACGTTCCGGTGAGCAATTTGCTCCGGGCACCTCAGTCACCCCCGCCATAAACAAAACTGGAGACAAAGCGCGCGCCTGTGCTGTGAGAGCACCAGCCTCATCAGCTGAGAGGCCGCACCGCGCGGCCTGAACTCCTAGTCCGGTGGTGGACACGCAACGCCGCCAGGTTTAAAAGCTCCACCTCGTGGTGGATGTTGCTTAGAAGGGGAGGGGTTGAAAAGTCCGTCTCCCCACCCTGCCGGTGTTCTGACATATACTGTCCTCCTATCACATAGTGTCCGCCCCGTACTGCGCAGGCGCAGCGCTTGCGCTGTACGGAGCAGAAGGAGATGCCGAAAGTGTCCGAAGTTGATCAGCTGACCATCAGCTGTACACGGCGCTTTGGCACTTCTTAGCGATGGCTGTGTAAGAGGGCCCCTCGCCACGCTTCGGGCACGGCCTCGCTGCGCTCGGCAACTATTCTCACTCTACTGTATGTCCACTTGGACAAAAAAAAAAAAAAAAAAAAATAATAAATTTTGCACATCCCAAGGCACAGGGGGAGGACAACAGTGGCAATCCAGTGACGGGGGGGGGGTTGGGGTTGAGAAAAAAAAAAAAAAAAAAAAAAAAAAAAAAAGGAAGTCACATGCATAGTTCACCAATTGGATTTTACATCAATGTTCTAACAAAGAGTTAGACTAATACAATTCTCAGTAAATTTGTTATTTGTATTATACAATGAGCAAAAAGAAAGAAAGTACACTGTAAATACTATAACCAAAAATGCATAAAACACATTCCCAAAAGGAGAGATTGCCAGGAGGGACAGATAATTAACTGTTCATGGGGGCCAAAAGGGGAATGAAAATACCATATCATATATTATAAACATATCACTAGTTCACTATAATGCACTGTATGCCTTTGCACTATTGTATTTTAGCAATCCTGTTTGATAAAAGGATTCACACTGTACGCCCCGTTTCTCCCACTACTAGTTTCTCCCGCTACTTGTAACCTGGTAAAAAAAAAAAAAACCTTCCCCCTTTTCTTCAGGGGTAAGACTGCATATTGCAGATCTTTTCACCATTGGCACGCTGCGCTTTCATTAGCAACTAGCTTGCTCCACTTTTACTAGCACCACATTCCAGTTTTGCTTTATCTACAGTCACAATATGATGTGACACTTTTTAAATAAATCCATGAGGTATATTGATATTTAGATTCTCAGCAATATGTATTACACCAACATACATTTGACATTTTTTGGTGTTTAATTTCCAATGATTGCTCTTTGCCTCATACATATTATACATCAACTTTAGAATATTGATATGACCTTACACACCTTAAATTATAGAAAAAAAAAAAAAAAATATTAATATCTTATGACAAATTTTCAGGTGCTCTGGTTTCCCGTCCCTTTCTCTGTTTGTGGGGGAGGGCCACTTCATTGTGACCATTCGCAAGCCCCACGGGTCAGTTTTGCCCTCCCTCTGGGATGCACGCAGGGACGGCGATCTAACGGAATCCAGGATCACAAGTGGGGGATTCTTCCACTGTTTTTTTCCCCCTCACGCTTTTAAAGATGTCTCTGGATAAACAAGCCCATATGGTGTATAAAGGGTAAATATAAAAGTGACTATTCTAAACTCTACATAGTAGATATATTAAACTCTTGAAAAATTATGATCTTTTTGATGTCCTTGTAGAGCTTTAAGGGCCCCCTGAGGAAGACCATGACCCTATAAGGTTGAAATGCGTTGGGGTTTTCTCCAACATCGGAAAGTAAAAATACAATCATAATTGATATTGTAGGTAGTATTGTTATATGCATGCCCCCTTTAACCCATTGTGATATAATCTATCGCTTGATTTGTGAACCTACCTATTGTGTCTCGTATTGTGAACCGGAGCTCATGTTTTAAACTTTTGTATTATAAATCATGTTCGGAGTATTTTGCTAATAGAATAAAACATTTTTACGAATTTTCTTTTTGATTTACAATTGCTGCTAAAAAACCCTACATATCTAATATGCAAAAAAATACACACCAATATAAACAATGAAATAGCTTTCACCCTGCATTGAGATGACCAAGTCTGGTGACCACCGGGGGGGGGGCAAGAAGCGATAATCCTCCCATGGGGGACACAGCCACACCTTAAGGAAACTGAAGGTCTAAAAAATTGTCCTATATACACACACACACACACACACAAGTCAAATATTGCTAAATATATTCCACAGCAGTAGATAATTACATAGTATGAAGATTTTTTAAAAAGGTAATAGATTGTAGGGGTCATGTGTGAGTAAAATCAAAGGATCCCCAATATTGAAATAATATTCCATGAAGCAAAGAGAATAGTAATAAAATAACCCGTATAGTACCTAAAACTATGTATATACATAATGCATGCCAGAAGATGGCCAACAGATGCAAAATATTGAATGTATACGATATAAAACAAAAAAATAAATAAAAAAAAGTCTTACCAATGGCTAGAAAGGCCTATAATAGGACAATGGTGGGTAACCATAAGAGCCGGGACTTAATTTGTATGTAAACGCACTTTAGATAGAGGCTAATCTAACGCCACGGTCAGAGCTAGCAATTAACACTGGTAAATGGACCAGTGAGGTAAGCTGTCCATTGGTTGGCAGAAAGATCAAACAAGAATTGTCTGGTGATAAAACAAAGAACAGAACAGGCAAAGCCAAAGTTCAAGGAGTCATAATAAAGGGAACTAGTAAATAGCACAGCCATTAAATTAAAGCTGTGGACTAATAGTAGTAGGCACAGTCTTACTTTAAATGAATAGTTCTAGATGGTGCGTATGAGGAGACCGGATCGTGCGTATGGTCCCAGACAGAAACGCTGGCCTAAATGAACAGGCTGGGGGCAGCCGTTTAAGACTCCGTCCCAGCTGGAAATGTGTCCCCCCCGCCTGAAGTGATGACTGGCATGGCCACTGGCTGCCGCACAAGCGAACAATGGAACGGCAGCAGAGGCCAAGAGCCTCCCACGATAATGAATAGAAACACTTTTACGTCGGAGGAGCAACAATGGTTGGGTTGTGTCCCCGAAATGCTGCGCATGCGTTGGAAAGGAAAAACCAACCAGTGTAGCAAAGACAAAGGGCAAGTCCATGGGGGGACATCAATTAACAACCAGAAGCCCCACCAATTGCCACACACCCAGCCAGAGAAACTACTGGGTGAGCTGCGCTGTGTGGCCACATAAGAAAAAGGGAAACCTCAAACATACCCTGGTTGGTTTCAGCCTCTGTGACCCCAGACAACCCAGAGAGACGAACCATCGTGTATAGCAGTGGTTCTCAACTCCAGTCCTCAGGACCCACCAACAGGCCAGGTTTGCAAGATAGCTGAAATACATCACAGGTGATATCACTTGCTGCTCAGTGATTGCAGTATTCTAGTCTGCAACTCCCCAAGGTAATACTTAAAATCTGGCCTGTTGGTGGGTCCCGAGGCCTGGAGTTGAGAACCACTGGTGTATAGGATTGTTGGCAGATTATTAGAGCTGTAGCACAAACATCTACATATAACAATGTAAACATAAAAAGTAGAAAAAAAAAAAAAAAAAAAAAAAAACTTTAATATCTACAATCCGTGACCCTGAACAGCCATTCAAGGCTTGTGATGTTTACCTAAAACAGACCATTTTCTCAATTTATAGCTTTTTGAACTAAATTACAGAAAGATTTTTTGAAATGATTAAGAATATAGATGAGATTTAACTTGACTAGGGGGGGGGGGGGCGGCAATAGATATGTCAAAGCTAACATTGTCAAAAGGAGGTCCCCTAAAGATGGAAGCGGACAGTGACAAAGAATGGAATCAAAATGGTTCCATTAGAGATGGATACTATAGTGTATTGATTGAGCTAGCAATCTTCCCAGGCACAGCGGCAGACTACAAGAAGGGCTTGTATGATTGCGTTTCATTCAAGCTAGGGGAACATATAGCATTGAGTCATTCGATCCAGAGGGTTTCCTTCTGAAGAAAATGTTTATCCCATTTCCCCCCCTCTGGGGTCTTTTGGGGACAACGGCCAGAACGCAAAATGAAACAGAGGTGGTATCATATTTATGATGGATATCAAGGTGTCGACTGACCAGGGTCAGCATTTTACCGTTCTCAGACATATATTGTGATCACTTATCCTCTGTCTCAATTGTAGATAGTTTTTAGGTACTATACGGGTTATTTTTATTACCATTATCTTTGCTTCACAGATTATTTTCAATATTGGGGATCCTTTGATTTGATTCACACATGACCTACGATCTATTATCTTAAAAACCTTCATATTAAGTAAGTATCTACTGCTGTGGAATATATTTTGCAACATTTGACTTGCTATGTATAGGACAATTTTTAGACTGTCAGTTAACTTAAGGTGTGGCTGTGTCCCTATGGGAGGATTATTGCTTCTTGCCCCCACTCCAGTGGTCACCAGACTTTGGTTTCATCCTGCTAGTTCCCATTGAGATGACCATTTCATTGTTTATATTGCTTTGTATACTGGATAGCTCTACATCTATACACACTTAGTTTTTTACATATTTATTAGATCTATAAGCGAGATTAGCTGAAGTCTCCCCAGATGGCTCACTCTGAATGGCTGAACCACTCTCATAGGTTGATGTCTTTTTTTAAGACATGAATTTAGGTTGCCGTAACACAGACCCTCTAGAACCCTTTGAAGTGTTCCTTGTCCCCCTTCAGCTCATAGCCTAATGCACAAAGCAGAGGCACTACCAGAAGGAATGCATACACTGCTAGGTCTATAGTCCAGCACAATTACTGCCATTAATGCCCAGCCTAGAAAAAAAAAAAAAAAAAAGTGTGAAAGGAAATGCCTGTGTCAAACCTGTTAATGCCACCTTTTTGCTCATGTCCCTCCACAGCCTGCAGTAGCACACAATGTGCTTTTAAAGACTTGCCTCCTTGTGTCGGAGAATGCTGATGCTGCTAAGCCCTGCCCCCCTGCGTTGCCTATGGCTCCACCCACTATATTAAAATGAGGGTTTCTTCCCCACAAGGGGGAGACTATAAGCATAGGGGGGTGACAAGCGGGGAGAAAAACCCCTCAAGCTCATCAGGGGACCTGTTGTTCGGCTTGAGGAAGAGGAAGCATTTCAGCTCTGACACAGCACTGTTTCCAGTATGAGGCAGTGAGTGCTCAGTACAGCCCCCAGTGGTGACACATTGGCATGACAACATTTTATGTTTAAAGGAGACATTTGAAGAAAATTCAAAACAGTTTTAGAAAACTCCACTTACCTTTCCCGCCGCAGGTTTTTCTGTGGTAATCCAACAGACCCAATCTTCACCCTTCTGAAGGTTTAACGGGAACCTACCGTGGAGCAGGGGATCCTAGAGGAAACCTGCAATCCTGGACATGCAACAGCACCCTGCTAGTAAAACTTTATGGCCTTCCTACCAAAAAAGTACTAGATCCCAGGGTCCAGCTCTCTAAAGAGAGAAGCATTCACAGGCAAAAACCCTGTTTCTTCAGTTAGGAGGCCCGGGTACCAGTCAATTTGGCCAGAAGAGACACTTTGAATGGATCCGGTCAGCATGGCTAGCCCCAGCAAGGATTGCTCCAGTGGAGCACAGCACATCTTTACTCGTCACCAACACCTTAGACACAGGCAAAAAAAAAAAAAAAAAAAAAAAAAAAACCTGAGGTACTCCCAGTAGTGGGAGGGGTTATATAGGGAGTGAACTTTGTCTTAGGGCGTGCCAGTGTCTATCACCTGAAGGTGGCCTATAACCCACATAGTAACTACTATGGCTCTGTGTCCCATGATGTATGATAAGAAATTGCTGCGCAAATACCGTGACATAAAAAGTTGCAATGACCGCAATTTCACTCCCTAGGGTCTCTGCAAAAAAAAAAAAAAAGTAGTATGTATATATATTAGTTTGGGGGTTCCAAGTAATTTTCCTAGCAAAGAAATTATGATTTTTACATGTAGGAGAGGAATTTCAGAATTGGCCCGGTATGGAAGCGGTTAAAAACCTGAACAAAAATCTGGAAAAATTAGCTTCTAAGACATTGCATTATGCAAGATAAACCGTATGTAATATACAGGTAGGCGATCCCAGAAAGTGGATTTGCCAAGTGGTTGAATTCTTACCTCCAGTCACTGTTTTCATCAAATTCTTGTACATTTCTGTAAAGCAATCAATTATTGTATTATCTTTAAGAATATCAAGCACAGTTAACATATTAGCCAGTCTTTTTTGGGTGGGGGGGGGCATTTAAGTTCTCTTTTTGTTTTTCCTGGAGGCCCATCTGACATGACCTGCTCCCAGTACCCCTCGGAGACGCCTATAAACATACCCCAGGAGGCTTATATAGAGCCCATGTGCAGAGCAGCCAATAGGTGGAGCTCCAGTGTCATCACGGGCCGGGCTGCCTAAACTCAGAAGAGGACGCCATTTTTCATGTTTAAGAGAAACAAAAGAACTGTTCTGACAGATGGAATGCTTTAAACTTTTTTTGCACTGGTAGGTTCCCCAGTGATGTGCTCTCCCCCCATGCTTTTTGTGACAACTCAGATTAGACCAGAAATTGGATTTTTGATTCCACACATTGAAATTAAAAACAATGGAGTTGGGTTTTGGCACCCAAACTTTGAAGTTATCCATGAACCCAGGGCAGTTTGGCTCATACTTTGAACTCATTTGAGACCTGTGGAAAAGCTGCAACTGCTGACCTCCTTAAAATTGCAAGTTGTCTGGCTTCAGCCCTGTCTGATTGACCTAGGAGTTGCCACCTCATTCCTTTGAATCTGAACACATAATAATCACACAAGTTCCGTGGCAGATTAAGATGGCAATTAAATATACACTTGGTGCCTTACCTGCATTCAATTAGCCTCAGAACCCATGTAATTCACATGTGTTCAGGTTTAAAGGGATGCGGTGGCAAGCCTACATTGACCTGAAACATGAATGCAGATCAGAACACTCAGAGCTTTTATGGCTATTCTCAACACGTGTTGTGTGTAATGTGAGGTCATTCACAGACTATCTGCCCTAGGCATGTCCACTACACTGCAGCACGGGACAATACATTGTTTCCTGTGCTTTGCGCTGTGATAAAATTAAAAAAAAAAAAAAAAAAAAAAAAAAGTATCCCAATGTTATAAATTCAGTATTTTTTTAATATAATGTATTAAAGCCCATCTGCACCTAAACATTTTGCCCTTCCTCCACCCTCCTGATACCAATTCAAAAATGCAAATACTTCCTTTACTACAATCCGTGGTCATATACCCCTTGCCAGTGTTTCATTCAGAAGTGGAAAGCAGTGATCCAGCGCAGTCTATACCGGCCCGTCCCATTCATCATGACATCTGGTCTTTTGGATCCTGAAAGAACCTCATCCACCAATAGGTGATGTCCGTATTAGCCAGACACCAATGTGGGAACACAAATAAAGGAAACAAGGATAAGGTGGTGGCACACCAGCCTAGCGCATTACCATACAACTCTTTATGCAATAAAGAAAATGAATTCTCATATACTCAAAGGATAAAAAGTCAAGTACATATAAGAATTCATCACATCACAAGACACTTATCCACCACATGGGATGCAGCTTATATGTTTCAAGGGTGATTTATTCAATAAGAGTCCTATGGTAATGCATTAGGCTGGTGCAACCTTCTTATGCTTGCATTCTAGTATTGGTTTGAATTGAAGGCAGCAAGTCCATTCAGTGTAATGGTGAAGATGATCAAGTGGAAGTCTCCACCACTGACTTTGCTGAGAAGACTGAAGAGTTGCCTACTCGGAGCCTTATTAGGACTTGATTGTCTAGGAGGACCCCCTTACCTGTAATTCTGACTATTTTGTTGGTTTTATACCCAAATAAAGGAGCCTTCCTCTTTGCAGTAAGGGAGTTGGAGGACATGGGACCAGCGCGTTGTGCAACCACATATTTAGAGAAGTATAATGGGCCCTAGAAATGTAAGTTGTGTGTAGCACCCTCCTAGTTTGGGCCACTAGGTATAAGTAAATTTAGCGTATTTTATTTGAGCTTCACTGTAATCAGTGGTGCAACATTTGTGCGTTTTATTCTGTTCCGGCTTCTGCAGGCTCACCTACTTTCCCCTGTATTCCAGAAAATACAGGAACATAGTGGGCTGGAAGGGGCAGATCTGGGGCTGATCATTCATACAGCCTCAGCCAATCCTTGGTCGGAAGAGTGATCAGCAAGGGGGGGGTATAAATGGTCTAAGACATCAACAGCAGGGTCCTTTGCCTGCTGGAGAGTGACCCAGCCTGGAAGGACTGTCATGCCCTCCATGGCGATCCAGAGAAGTCTACAGGAGGTTCTGTGCAGTTCCAGCCCAAGGAGAGCTGAGGAACCAACTAGCAAATCCGCAGGAACAGTTGGAGCAAAGTCATCTGAGGATTTGGCTGAGAACGGTACAAGGTCTGGCCAATACTCGAAGGAGACATTCATAAATACAATGGTGCAGCGAGTAGAAGCCTGAGAGAAATCTTGGGGAGAGACCAATTGCACTGTTGCGTTTATTTTCTTGCAGACCATTCCAGATTTGCTGGCCTGGGCTGTTTCCAGAGTGGGAACCCCATAGGCTGAATTGTTCGTTTTTCTTACTTGAAAACCTTAGTTAACAGTTTAAAGATGGTGTTCCCAACCAAGTTTACACTAGTTCTGGGTGTGCCAAGGCTCACCCTAATCCCTTTGCCAGTTCTACAAATATAAAAATCACAAAAAGGACACCATCTGCTTGGTTGTTGCTTGAAATGCTGAGCAAATACTGTGTCTGGCTGCCATGCAATAAATAGGGAATAGTACTTGGGACACACAGTGGGACCAGTATGGGATCTGCACTGCATTTGATTTGCCTAATTGTTACATCATTTAGGGGGTTTGGTGGAGAGGCATGTTAAGCTGGGAATCCTTGATCACCTACCACACATGGCCAACCAAATCCAATCAGCGCCGGGTGCACTGCCCCACAATCCTGCCAAAAAAAAAAAAAAGTTGCATTAGTGCTGAATATAAAATGAGGATCAGAGTTATGAATTGTAAGTGACCTTTTAGTATTTATTATTTCCATAGCCATATACACATTCATATTTAATTATGGGTTTTCTCTCCAACTGTCAAGGACATAGATTTCAGATGATGGTCATTTGATAGAGCCATGGTATATGTATAGATCTGTAGCACCGTGCCAAAGGCTGGATAACAAGTCTGGCTCTGCTGTACTCAGTTGAGAAGCAATTCCTCAGGTCTGGTCATGTCTATACCCAAGCCTGGTGGCTGATTACTCCTGCCTGCCTCTGGAAAAATATTCCAGAAATACTATGGGGAGGGTCAAGCAATGGGTTATGAATATATATCTGACCACTATCAATCTCTGGGAGGGAGTGGCTGGGGAGGAGATAAAGGTTTAGAAGGGTCTGACCAAAGCTCTCCGGCTCCTGGGGCCTCTGCCCCCTGGGGAGCGGCCTATGTTAGTGAAGAGCCGTTATGCGTCTCGGCTCACTCCTTATTGACTCAGACATGGCAGCAGCCATTGGCTCCCACTGCAGCCAGTCAGCTACTCACAAGGAAGTGGGGGGGCAGGGTCAAACCTGGCTGTGTGACTTATGGACACAGAGCAAGGCTTAGGAGAAAGCATGCACCAGTCACCCCCATAGCAAGCAGCTTGGCCTGAGGGCGGAGCCCAGAGTTCCAGAGGGGGATCCAAGAGGAAGATTGGGGCTTTGCGTTGTGAAACCACTTCACAAAGCAAGTATAACATGGCTTGCCATTTTAGTAAAAAAGTATTATATAAAAAAACCTTACAATCACTTTAAGCTCATTATGTACATTTCTTAGCATGCAATCTCTCAAAATAACAATTGCGCATAGGAAAAATTTACACCAACAAATGAAACATCTGATTTGGTGACAAGATAAAAAAAAAATAGTACAGGTAAAATTAGACCATTTTTGATTCGGCTCACCTTGAAGATAAATCAAGTCATGTTCAGGCAGCTCCTTCAATAAACGTCCTTTTTTAAACCTACATCCCAGATGCTCAGTCTTTATATAGCGTTCATAAGCAGGAAATCCGGACTTGTGTGGAGTGAACTCAAACCAAGCTTCTGAAATGAGATTTTCCCCCAGTTATTGTCCATCCAGAGAATGATGTGTCCTATACACAATGAAGAGTCATCTCTATTTCCTCTTCATTGCAAAGAATGACCTTCCAAGCTTCAAAGGACAAGAAAAAAAAAAGTGGAATGGAGAAGAGCAATTGTAAGGCTGGCCATCGACTAGAGGGATTTGGTTTCAAAAATTGTGTCGTTAAGACATTTAAAAAGGAGTCAAAGTTATTTGAAGCAGTAATGAGAAAAGTCAAACAGGATGGAAATTCTCTCCAATGAACACATTTCAATCAGTGAATGGTTTTCACTCCAGAAATTCCATTTATTCCAAAATTGAACCTCTACTTTCTCTCGTGCCACCCAAAATAACACACAGTATGTGCGGTGGAAAAAAGTGGGAAGTCTGCAAAGGCTCACATGCAACTCTGTGCTGAAAGCATGCTCACTGCACATTCCCATCACCTTAACTGGGGTGTCAAATACGGATCTCACTCCGTATGAATGATCGGGCGTCAACAAGACCAGCTTTTTATCATGTGAGCAGTTTGACAGCCATGCATAGTTATATGGGCTGATCCTTCCCCAGACATACAGATCCTACTATAGGGGCTCCAGGGGCTGGGCAGGAAGGAGTTAATATTTCTGAAGAGGATTTTTACTATCTGCACCCAAACCAAATATATAGCACCACTCCAAGCTCCACTAGTTCAGTCATCTGGTGAGTCAATCCCTGTCAGGTGCAGCTCCCACAGGGCTGGTTTTGCCCATTGTCACAAAAACCATCAGACCAAGGGAACTCCCTCAGCCTGAATGTGTGTGTGAATTATACTTTAGAGCAGTAATAACAAAAAAGTAACAAATACTGAATCCTGTGCCTTCCAGTGAGATAATCTAAGAACAAATTACAATATAGCAAAAAAGTCCACTGAAGGATTAGATAATTGAAGGAAGGCAAACTAAGAAAGTCCTGCAACATAAACATGTATATGCTTCCTAGATGGGATAATCCTTTCTCTGTGAACCAGAATCCTGTGATAGAATGAGAAAAGGTGGCCACTTACCAGATCCTTGGGACCCCTATCATGGGGGGGGGGGGGTCTTTTGGGCTCAAAACATATCCAGGAACAGCTGGTGAGATCCACTCACTCATTCAGTCATCCATCCACCGGGTGGATGGATGACTGAATGAGAGGATCTCACCAGCTGTTCCTGGATACATTGAGCCCAAAAGACCCCCCGTGATTTGTTTTAAGAAAGAAGTTGTTTATTACACCATGAAGCTTCTCCTGCTTTTTTAATCCACATATGGCGAGAGTTACTATCGGAGTCAGTCTGGCTACATAGAACTAACAGCGCATATGAAGGAGTGAGCCTGTGTAATCAGATCAGCTGTTCCCTCCGATCAGATGCTCCAGCATATGGGATTTCTTTACATCGCTACCCTGATGCAAGTGGAGGATCCCGGGTGGATGGATGACTGAATGAGAGGATCTCACCAGCTGTTACTGGATACGTTTTGAGCCCATAAGACCCCCGTGATAGGGGTCCAAAGGATCTGGTAAGCGGCCACCTTTTCTCATTCTATCACAGGCTTTTGGTTCACAGAGAAAGGATTCTCTCATCTAGGAAGCATATACATATATTTATGTTGCAGGACTTTTAGTTTGCCTTCCTTCAAGTATCTAATCCTTCAGTGGACTTTTTTGCTATATTGTAATTGTTCATAGATTATCTCACTGGAAGGCACAGGATTCAGTATTTATGCTGTTACTTTTCTAAAGTATAATTCACACACATTCAGGCTGAGGGAGTTCCCTCGGTCTGATGGTTTTTTGATAATAGTAGCGCACCTGAATATATAGTTACCACTTTGACAAAACTGAGAATCCCAGTTTAAGGTTGTAGCACTTTTGGTCAGTTTTATTTCACCCACTGGATAGTTTGTTTATTTTTCATAATCTAAAGAAAATTATATTATATGTGCAGAATTGTGTGGAAATATTCTGTTCACTTTTTGAATCCACATCACTTCTTTAATAAGATATCAATTTTGGGGTCAGCGCAGATTACTTGTGATATACTGGTCTTGCCTGTTACTCAGAAGCATACCAGGGAGAGATGGAAGGGCACACCAAGAGCTGATCCATTGCAGGTGATAGGAAGGCTTCAGTTCCATCCACTCTTGAAAAACACTAACACATTTCATCCATCATGGGCTTAATTGTAGAGCCCATAATGGGTTTAAACACATTAGAGGGTGTGGTTGGGGGAGGGAATGGAGTTGAAGCCTTCCTGTCACATTTGCAATTGAGTATCTCTTGGTGTGCACTTCCATCTCTCCCCGATATACTACTGAGGATTTTTACTGCGTCCCTTTGGGATTAAAGTATTCTTACCTCCAATGTATAGTGAGATAAGCACAGAACAATTTTAGCATTTGTTGAGATTAAACTGTGTGGGAGGGACTTCATCCTGACCCTAAGAAACAAAATGAGAAAAAAAAGGGAAGAGTGGCTGGAGGGGCTCATGGACACCGCATGGCATAGTTCCAGGAAACTCATTTTAAATGACTTAACTGATGGAACATACTGTTAAGTACTTTTGAGTGAAAGTTTATTGGAAAATTGACTAGTGTATGGCCAGCTTTAGTGCTCCACTAGCTTGATAAGCAGCTTTCTCTACATCCACTTAGTGTCTGATCGGCAGGGCCTAATCTGGATGGCATCAGCCCACCAGGGAAGGAGCTTGTAAATTCTGTAATAAAATAGTATATGGATAATGGGCAGCCCAAGTCCCAATTTTCATTTTTAGTATTCTTCATTTATAGGAATCATATGATGAGGAATAAAGAGGCCATTCTAGTAAAAAACGCACCTGATCTGTTTTTATGTATTTTATGCTGTCTCACAGCAGAGTAGATGGGATACGGGTCTTCACCGATATTGCAAATCTCTTTGTGACTGGACAGCTTTTCTTCATTAATCTGCAGAAGAAAGAGTAATAGCGAAAGTTGTTTCAGTGTACCCCAAGGCTCAGCTGTCCCCCCCACCCCTTTTTTGTTTTAAAAATGTAACATGGCAACAAAGTGGTTGAGAGTTGGCTGGTACAAGCCAAGAGGACAGCTGGCATTAATTTAAAAGGTCATGAACAGGCAAGCAGCAATAACTAGAATAATTATGTCCAAGTCAGGATGGTATCTTGTGATCAATAATGAATTAAATTAATTGTAAATATAAAATTAGTAAAAACTCCAAGACCACAGTTTGTGAATTCAGGTCACTCTTCCAGACTACACTGCTGCTACGTTTGTCATATCTGGATAATTTAAACTTAACATATGAAGAATACTAATCATTCTGATGTGCAGTCATCAGCTGAACTGATGTACAAATCACGACTTTCCAGTAGAAGTCAACTTTGGCTCCATTACCTTCTGCTACCCAAGCTTTAATTAGCAATGTTGTCCATTACTGTACTTAGGTTAATTACAACTGTATTTGAAATAAGACAACGAACTGGAATGTACCAAAACAGAAAGAAAAAAAAAAAAAAAAAAAAAAAGTGTAGCAAAACCCTTTTAATATCAGTCCTTACCAGGAATGAGCCAATGGTTTGCTCTACTCCTAGGTTTAGACCAAACTGGCATTTTCTTTTTAGGTGCTTGGATGACTGTGTAGACTTATTCACGAGCAAAACGCATACAAAAAAAAAAAAAATATAACCCCCCCCCCCCCGGTGTGCACCAGGTCAATCTTATAACGAGTCAGCGGGCACCACGATGATTGATTCACAGCTAGGAATGTTTGAGTTTTATTTAAATAAAGGGCTTGTCAAACATTTGGGTCTTTATTACACCCTTTATTACGCATGTGGCCTGTTATTGTTGGGGGGGGGGGGGGGGTGCACTTTGAAGTTCACCAAACCAGGACAGTTTGGCTCATGCCGAGTTCTTACAAATGCCTCAGATTGCCGGTACTGATAACATCTATGGGGAAGTTAGGATGCAGACAAACTGCAACAAAGAGGCTGATATTGATGAACAGAAAAATAAAGAGACTGTGATGCCTCCATTATTCAAGAAGCTAAAGTCAAGTCACTTCAGAGCTAAAGGTTCTCCTTGTTTTAAAACCTTGGACAGGACCCGGCATGTACATACTTTATTCATGACGAAGAACACGAATGTATAGGCCCAAAGATCTGTCAGAGAGTACGAGTCTCCAAGAAATTTCTCTTTTATCTTCTCCCATGGCTTTGTCCATTCCCGGTCAGTTTCCAATTTGATTCGCTCACATAACCAAATCTCCAGATCTTTCATGTATGAAAAGTCCGACCAGTTACTTTTAGCATACAGAGAGGACATACACCTGGAACATTAAAGTAGTAAGTCAGATGTTTGATAGGCAAGTTATTCATTCAACATGCTTCCTTTGCCTGAAATCTGTACCCCATTCGTCCCCTTCCTGACCAGGCCATTTTTTGCGATATGGCACTGCGTCAATTTAATTGGCAATTGCGTGGTTGTGCAGCATTGTACTTAAAATTTATGTCATTAGTTACATAGTAGGTGAGGTTGAAAAAAGACAAGTCCATCAAGTCCAACCTATGTGTGTGATTATGTGTCAGTATTACATTGTATATCCCTGTATGTTGTGGTCATTCAGGTGATTATCTAATAGTTTCTTGAAGCTATCAATGCTCCCCGCTGAGACCACCGCCTGTGGAAGGGAATTCCACATCCTTGCCCCTCTAACAGTAAAGAACCCTCTACGCAGTTTAAGGTTAAACCTCTTTTCTTCTAATTGTAATGAGTGGCCGCGAGTCTTAAACGCTCTTCTGCGAAAAAGTTTTATCCCTATTGTGGGGTCACCAGTACAGTATTTGTAAATTGAAATCATATCCCCTCTCAAACGTCTCTTCTCCAGAGAGAATAAGTTCAGTGCTCGCAACCTTTCCTCATAACTAAGATCCTCCAGACCCTTTATTAGCTTTGTTGCCCTTTGTACTCGCTCCATTTCCAGTGTCCTTTGTTTTCCCACAAAGAGCTTTCTTATGGCGGCATTTGAATGAATTTTGAATTCAAGAGAAGAGACTGCCGGAGCTGAAATTACTAAAGAGAACTCTTTAATGGGATCCCCATGATGGATATGGTGTACCAATAGAGTTCCCATCCACCTTAAACTGAACATAGACTGCTCAAATGTCTCCTTGGTAAACTTTGAATTTGTGTTACTGCCGTTTCACATCCATCTATAGACCCATTCACATTTTGAGATTTGGTTTTAAACTGGCTCACCCAAGTTATGGGCTGCCGTATCTTTACATTCCTACCCCCTTGGCCCTGTTGAAGTTTGATTGTGGTGTGAAAAGTTTGCTGTGTGCTGAATATTAACTCCCGATTGATTATTTGGCAAATCCCATCCACACCCACCACAGTATTAAACAAGAGCACCTTTTTTTGGAGGACACAGACCAGGGAGATGCATACTGGGTTACTTCCAATAAAGTGGGATTTCTTTAATTAGGCAACACTTCCGCTCTTGCACAAAAACAGACAGCAAACTACTTTACAAATCAGCAGACTGCAGGTTACCTCATTTCCCATTCAGCTCTTAAGCGACTGGAGAATCCAGGGGAGGACTCTGCAATAAGGCCGGTGCCTCTAGAAGAGCCCGGAGACTCAGTTGGAGGATGCATCCCGGGTCACATACCACACAGTACCGCAAGTTTGGAAGAAAGGAACTGGTATCATGTGATCAAGCCTTTGATATCACAACAAGTCGTTAATTACCCAATCCTGTGGCAGATGACTGTAAGAGTTACACCGAATCTTAAAGTCTGTGGCAGAGACTATGACCGAGCATCACATCGGCTGCTAGGTCAGAGAGAGGCCTGTCTGGTGTTTGCTGAATCCAGTTGTGGATGCTGTTGCCCTCTGGATCAAAGAGTGTTTCTGATCTTCAATTTCAAGGTACCTGAATTCTCCCTAAACCCTCCATCTTTCTATTGCAAGAATCTCTTAAATAAAGCATTCAAGAAAAAAAAAAAAAAAAAAAAAAAAAAAAAACTGTCGGAGCTGAAATTACTAAAAAGAACTCTTTAAATGGAACCTCTATGACAGATATGGTGAACCAGTACAGGAACGGCAAGACCCAATTTAAACCAGCAACTCCTTCGGGGGTAAGTGCTACATATAAAAGATTCAATTTTTTTGATGAAATCTTCCCCACACCCATGTCAACAGGTATAATCAACACTCCCCTTTTTCAACCCTACTACTATAGACAAGGTTGCTAAATTTATTTCTAACACCCAAACCACCTGTCCCCTGGACCCTCACAAATACTATGGTCACCCTCTGATTCTATCCTAGACTCCATGAATGCCTGGTCTACAAACAAAAAAAAAAAACAAAAAAAAAAAAAAAAGGGTAATGAAGCTGAAAGACAATGATTTCACTACTTTTATTTAAGAGCTGTTGCTCCCTGGCCACTGTAGCAAGAGAAGCAGCTAATCAAGCATTGTCTGTGCTGGATTAGCAGCAGGGGAGGCACAATAGGTTTAATAGACCCTTCATGTCTCCATAAAGGACCTATTCCCTGCCTATACTATCACAAAGTAGGTTTGTTAGTCCCCTTGAGACAGCAGGGGGGGGGTGGATTAACCTGGTAATGAGGGGGTAAAACCTTCCAAGGCTAAAGTGCTAAATTTTCAATAAAAAAAAAAAAAATTGTTAGAATATACATATATACCATGTTGATCCAGATATCGCACTGATGAAGGTCACGGTACCCAAAAGGTTGAGTTCAGCCAGTTTAGAAATGGTTCCCAGAAAACCAACCATGGCACGGAGTCCACCCCCAGATCCCAAGACCGCGATTACAGGAGGGTTGCAATTCTTCAGGAAAAAAAAACAAAACAAAAAAAAAATATTAAAAAAAAAAAAAGTCTACTTTAGTGGAATATTGATTGAACAGTGGTAAGAAATTGGTAAAACAGCATGAAAACTGAATACAAGTATGGGATAAATCATCATCTGTCACCAGAGCAGGAAATGGTAGCAGGGCCAGGAAGGCAGTCAGCGAAGGACCAGATCGGCAGGCAGAGCAAGTAAGCCAAGATCAGCAACAGCTGGGCAAAGTATTTGCCTATGCCTTACAATGGTGAGCAAGGATGGGCTTCTTTGAGTCAGCACCTGGTTTTCTCATGGACAGGTGAGAGGAGCAGGTCTGGAGCAATGCTTACTTGGTTTACGTGGTTTCAAAAATCATGGTTTACAAGACAAAAATACTAAAGACTTACCTCTTTAACATTCATGCCCAAGGACAAAAGGGTCTCCTTTACTTTTCTCATCCTTGCCTTGACAGCTACGGTTTCCCCTTCTGAGCTATCAAGTGTGAAGAGAAAAAAAAAAAATATATATATATAGTTAAAGTTTATCCAGAGACAAGACTGTCATCCTGGATAGAATGGAATTCAATAATTTTTTTTTTTAGCAAAAAACAGAAATCTCCCCCAAAAAAAACTCCCTCTTGAGCAAGCGTTCCTATTAAAGCAGCTATACTCGGTCCTGTGGAGCTCTAAGGTTCCTTGAGTTGTGGCTCATTGATCTTCCATTTAACGGTGCTTGCATAGTGTCAGGGACAACGCCACTCGGCAGAGCCAGCTGCATGACTCGAAGGATGAGCTGACGTCCAAGTATGAATCTAGGTTCAGACTGAGCTTTGGTCGCTTGGTACTTCACACAAACACCTGAACTACTGCCCATTTGGGGAGTAGCTGTGCATCATAATATAGAAAGCCGACATTTCCGCGTGAACACTTAGTCATCTAGAACCTGTCTAGCCATCTCTTAGGTCCACAACCCTGAACATATGGCTAATAAGTTGGTCTTTCTCCCCTGGCTTTATGTGAAGGCACACTGAAAATGTCCCGGATTAAGTCAGAATGGAAACATATTGGGCTTAGTCAATACATTAAAGATGCACAAGATTTGTGAATTTAAATTTATAGATTGGTAATAACATCATGTCCGCCAACATTTTTTATGTCATATATTTTTGTTACAGAATAAAAGCATATAATTTTTTTATACATGTGAAGTTCTGTATACATGCCTAAAAAGTCCCATATTCCCCATAAGTATCTCGTGAGACAACTTATAGAAGGGAGGCATCTGTACTGCATATACACAATTTTACCAAAAAGTATTGGGGCACCTGCCTTTACACACACACACACACACACACACACACACACACACACACACACACACACTTTAATGACATCCCAGTCTTAAACCCCATACATTAGATTTTCGTCTTCAGATTTACTAAAACCATATAATGTGATGTCAAACCTTAAGAGTTTCAATTTGTATGCAATCAGGCTGGCCCTTGCACTACATGGTTTTGGTAAATCTGAAGACAAAAATCTGCAGAAAATCTGATAGTGTGTATGGGGGCCTTCGTCTGTAGGGTTCAGTATTGAGTTGACCCACCTTTTATAGATATAACTCTTCTGGGAAGGCTGTCCACAAGGCTTAAGAGTGTGTCTATGGGAATGCTTGACCATTCTTCCAGAAGTGCATTTGTGAGGTCAGGCACCGACGTTGGATGAGAAGGCCTGGCTTTCAGTCTCTGCTCCAATTCATCCCAAAAGGTGTTCGGTTGAAGTCAAGACTGCACAGGCCAGTCAAGTTTCTCCACTCCAAACTTGCTCATCCTTGTCTTTATGGGCCTTACTTTGTGCACTAGTCCAAATCATTTGGTGGCGGGGGATTATGATGTGGGGTCGTTTTTCAGGGGTTGGGCTTGGCCCCTTAGTCCAAGTAAGGGGAACTCTTAAGGCGTCAGCATATCAAGACATTTTGGACAATTTTATGCTCCCAACTTTGTGGGAACAGTTTGGGGATGACAGATTCCTGTTCCAACATGACTGCACACCAGAGCACAAAGCAAGGTCCATAAAGACATGGATGAGCGAGTTTGGGGTGGAGGAACTTGACTGGCCTGAGTCCTGACCTCAACCCGATAGAACACATTTGGGATGAATTAGAGCAGAGACTGAGCCAGGCCTTGTCCAACATCAGTGCCTGACCTCACCAATGTGCTTCTGGGAAAACCACCAACCATTCCCATAGACACTCCTAACCCTTGTTTACAGCCTTCCCCGAAGAGAAGACAAAAGACAACCATCTCCGCTTCCTGCTGTTAATGCTTGCACCCGTAGGGTCCCTGGGAAACCCCTGAGGTCACAGGGAAACCTTTTACTTTATTTCGGGATCAGATTACTTTAAATACATTTTCTACAAATAAAAGTCCTGTTGGCAAGATTTTTGAAATACAGGATGACAGATTCATGTTGCCAGCACCACCCAATGTCCATTTTTTTGTTCAGTAAAAAAAGGACTATTAAAAATTTGTGAAAATTACTTTACTTACCCATCTACAATATCAATATTTTTCTGTGAAAACACAAAAGACACATTGTGATATTCAGAAACAGTCTGGTGATACAAACCAATATGACACCACATTTTTCCAGAATTAATGAAAAGTTCTTGTGACCCCGGAGGAGGTTTCACAGCTCAGACATTGATTTTTGCTCTACTCATTTTATCTCTACAAGTCAGTGGGAATGCCAAATCAGTTAGCAGGAGCTTCATGGAAAGGAACGTAGAAAGTAGGGATGGGCGAACGGTTCGGCCCGAGCACAAGATCAGACCGAACTTTGGTTGTTTGAAGAACAGCAAACATTATGCAGTGTTCGGGGCAAGTTGGAAAGCTGCCAGAACACAGTTAAAGTCTATGGGACACTAACAAACATGAAAAACCAAAAATGCTCATTTTAAAGGCTTACATGCAAGTTAACCACTGGGCACTTAAACCCCCTTCCTAACCAGACAGATTTTCAGTTCACACTTTGAATGACAGACAATTACTCAGTCATGCAATACTGTAACCATGTGAATTTTTTCCTCCCCCACAGCACTTTTGGTGGCATTTAATCACCGCTGGATTTATGACAGAGACAGAGACAGAGACAGAATCTTGCAAATTAGTAATTTTGCCTCAAATTTTGGCCAAAATGTATACTGCTACATATCTGTTAAAAATAACCCAAATCTGTGTAGATTTGGTCTTTGTGAAAGTTATAGAATTCACAAGCTATGGTGCCAATCTCTGAAAATTTATCAGACCTGAAGTACTGACGGCCTATTTCTTGAGACCCTAACATGCCAGGAAAGTACAAAAGACCCCCCAAATTACTCCCTTTTTGGAAAGTAGACATTCCAAGGTATTTAGTAAGAGGCATGGTGGAGTTTTTTGAAGTCGTCATTTTTTTCCCCTCAATTTTGAAAAAAAAAAAAAAAAAATCATCATCAGGTTATTTTACACACACACACACACACACACACACACACACACACTCTTTGCTATTAGTCCGAGTATGGCGATACCACGCGCAACATTTTTACACAGCGTGGCCACATACAGAGGCCCAACATGCAGGGAGCACCTTGAGGCCTTCTGGAGCATAGATTACACATCTAATTTTCTGATTAGATCTTACACTTATGAAGGCCCTGGACAATGGAAATGCCCAAAAGGGTCCCCTTTTGGAAAGAAAACACCAACGTATAATCTAGAGTATTTTGAACATGTCATTTTTTTTGTACAAAATTTTTGGACAATATGGAAATTAAATTTTTTTTTTTTTTTTTTTTTAAACAAAGTTGTCCAGTCATACAATATTTCACACACACCATGCACACACCAAAAATGACACCCCAAAATAGTATTGCGGAGTATGGATGGCTGGATAAATATGACAGAGGGATGGCAGAGCATGGATGGCTGGGATGACTGCTGCAATTGTAACAGAGCAGCGCTCTAAGCACTACACATCCAGCCCACAGTGCTGATACATCTGATCCCTTCCACTGGACGGAGAGGGGAGAGGAACCGGATATCACGCCAGTTTGTTTACATGCGATCACGCCGTCATTTGATGGTGCGATCACATGGTACATGCCCGCTGTCAGCGGCCATTTACGAGAGTAGTGATTTTAATAATGCTTAACGTGAAACAATAAAAAGGAAATATTTCTTTAAATATCATGCCTGGGGGGGGTGTCTATAGTATGCCCTTAAAGTGGTGCATTTTTCCCCATGTTTAGAATAATACCACAGCAAAATGACATTTCTAAAAAGGGAAAAAAAAAAAAAAAAAAAAAAAAAAAAACCCACACACCACACACTGATTGTGGCTATAGTGAATTGTCAGGTCTCGGCAATATAGATAAACTCATTGGGGGTTAAAACACCCCATGCACAACGTAAGGCCCCCCCAAATCCATACCAGACCCTTATCCGAGCATGCAACCTGGCAGGACGCAGGAAAAGAGGGGGGGGGGGGATGAGATGGCACCGCCCCTCCTCAACCGTACTAGGCCACATGCCCTCAACATGGGGAGGGTGCTTTGGAGTAGCCCACAAAGCACCTTATCCCCACAACCCTTGACGGTGGTTGTGGGGGGGGGGGGTCTTATTGGAATTCGGAAGCCCCCTTTAACAAGGGGACCCCCAGATCCCTGCCACCCATGTGAATTGGTAACAGGGTACATTTCAAGAAAAAACAAAAAAACAAAACCACCCCCACGACAGTTTGAGACAAGTCCTTTATTAAAAGATAAACATAAAAATCTTCCGCAATGTCCATTCATCTTCTATCACAATGTCCGATGAGCTTGGCTCCGGCTAAATGGCGCCGCTTCTTGGTGACAGTTCTTATAAAGCCGAGGGCGGGGCCACTCGGTGGCGTAAACGAGTGACCCCGCCCCCCTCATGACATCAGAGGAAGGCAGGGTCACCCGTTTACATCACCAAGTGGCCCTGCCCTCAGCTAGAACTGTCACCAAGAAGAAGCCTTCCATGGAGGCGGAGCTGTTGCATTTTTTCGGCTCGTCGGCGGCGTGATAAAAAATAAAAATGTCCATTCTTCCATAATAAAAAAAGTTCTTGTCCCAAGCTGTCTCATCTACCATTTAACACTTTCTTTGTTAAATGGTAGGGGTACAATGTACCCAGTTACCAATTCACAATGGGGGGGGGAGGAGTAGACAAGGTGTTTTGCCGAGTGATCTGCCATAGCAAGAACCATCCCCCCCCCCCCCCCACATGCTCAAATGAAAAGGTCTGGTATTAATTTCATATTTTGCTTGAGGATCTTTCTTAAAATCTATACCAGACTTGAAAGGTTTGGTATAGATTTCCTGTGGTGGGACATTAGTTTTTTAATACATGTAGGCTGTGCTACAGAAAAGTGACATTTGTAAATAAAGTGTCAAATTAATGGTTAGTTAAACGTAAACCTTAGCAACCAATCATAATTTGGCTCCATCAGGGCCAGCCCTACCATGGGTCCTGCGGGGGGCCATTGGACCCAAACAGCACTTTAAGAGGGGCGGCAAATTGACACCCAAGATGAGGGCGGACTGACCATTCGGGGAGAGGATCCTGTCCATACAGAAAGGAATGAGTAGGAGCAGGCTTAGAATGGTGAGGATGGGGAGTGAACACCGAGGCATCCTGATGATTTACTGCAGAGCTCCCCTGAGACAAGGGGGGGGGGGAGCTGCAGCACACTGGACAGATGCCCCAGGAGCCGCTGCCACTGGCTGGCTGACCAGGTTGATTTGCACATTTCAGCTATGTGAGAGGCAGAGCAGCCAGTGTGCTGAGCACAAGGTGGCCACTGCCCAATAGATCGGTGTTGACTGCTAAAAGGAGGATGGATGGCTGAATGGTCAGCCCTAGAAGAGAAGATTTGTTTTGAAGTGTGCAGCACCAAACAAAAGAGCTGTACATGGGGGAGGGGTGCGCAAAGGTGAGGACTATGGCACAGTTATTGCAGAAGTGAGATGTTTAACCACTTCCTGCCCGGCCCATAGCAGATGACGGCCGGGCGGTGGTTCAGTTATCCTGACTGGGCATCATACGAGGTCCAGCAGGATAACATGCCGCTGCGTGCATCGGTGGGTCATCCTGACACACCGCTACACCGATCTTGGTAAAGAGCCTCCGGCTGTTGCTGTCCAATCACGGCTGATCACGATGTCAATAGGAAGAGCCGTTGTTCGGTCTTTTTATTTGTTGCGCAAAAAATAAAAAACCGCAGAGGTGATCAAATGCCACCAAAAGAAAGCTCAATTTGTGAGAACAAAATGATAAAAAAAAAAAAAAATTTGTTTCGGTACAGTGTTGTATGACCGCGCAATTATTCAAATTGCAACAGCGCTGAAAGCTGAAAATTGGCCTGGGCGGGAAGGTGTCCAAGTGCCTGGTATTGAAGTGGTAGAGAAGGAAAACTTCAGATGTTGAATAGGTTCAGAGATGTGCTGTGGACTGGGATGCAAAGGTGACCATAATATAAAATTATGGATGTGGGGAGGACCCTTTTGGTGGGCGTGATTTTTTTTTTGGGGGGGGGGGTTGGGGAGCACAGCAATTTATTCTTGTACCCAGGCAACAATGTCTTAGGCCAGCCCTAGGCTCCATTGGTTACCTCACAATGCCTACTAGGCCCTTTGGATCTGTTGCGAATTTTAAGGGGGTCCTCAACACAAAAAACAAAGCAGCCGAGATCCCTCCAAAATCCATACTAGTCCCTCATCTGAGAATGTAGCCTGGCACGTGCCCCCACCTGAACCATACCAGGCCATATGCCCTGTAATTTGAGGGGGCATCACCATTTTTTGGGTATTGGAACGCCTTAAAATCCATACCAGACCCAAAAGGACCTGATGTAGATTGTGGGGGAACCCTCACACTGTTTTGTTACCCTGTTCCCTTGGTTACATTCACCTGGTTCTTACTCAACCAGCATCCCTGATAGCTGAATGTCACCATATTTCTACCACCTGTGGCGGCCACTCATATGGGGCGTAGGGGTGCCACCCAGGGTTGCCAACCTCCTGCAGCATTTTTTTTACTGACAAAACATGAAAAATTTACTGGTGGAGTACATTTACTGGCAAACTGAGAAATTACAGAACTCCTATTGAAAAATTAACAATGAATACTTGGAACAGTATAAACATGATATGGAAACACTGACAATACCTATAACAGAGTAATTTGCTTGATTCACACTTAAGAAAAGTCAACACCGCATGAAATTATCAGCCCCTGATAATTAACGGCAGAAAAAAAAAAAAAGTAACACAATCAGACGGTGTGCAACTGGCAGTTTTCAACCCTGGAGCCACCCCCCTAATCTACATGCAGGGTGGCGGACACATGGATTTCATGTTTTTTTTTTTAAGCACGTGATTAGAGCCTTAAGCCTGGTACACACGATCAGATTTTTGGCCAACCAAGCATCTGATTTGTCAAAAAGGCGTGTGCCTGGATCTTTTTTGCATACTAATGGCGCACAATTGTCGGCCAAAAAACAAACGTAGTGAAGTACTACAAGGAATTTCACGTCTTGAGCGCCACCCTTTGGAACCCTTCTGCTAATTTGGTGAGCATTGATTCCGAGCATCCGTGTTCATACTTTCAACTTCTGTGATGGATTTGTGCACTGACAAAAATTTACTAGCCTGTCATCCAACATTTGTTGGCCGAAAGTTGGACAATTGTCAAAAGGAGCGTACTAACGGTCGGATTTTAGGACAACAGTGGGTCAGACAACCCCCTGCCAACAATCTGATCGTATGTACGAGGCCTAAGGCTCCAAAAAGGTGGTCCTGAGTAGGGATGGGGGGACGGTTCGGCCCGAGCATAAGTTCGGGCAAACTTTTGTTGTTCAGCCAACAAACAGGTCATTTAAAACGTTTGTTTGCCCCCCCCCCCCCGGAACTGACCACAATGCATTGCAAGCCCTGATTCGCTCAAGCAGTAAAAGATTCAGCCAATCAAGGCACAGAGCAAAGTCAGAACCATGATTGGACACGGTCAGTATGACTTTATCCAATCATGACTCATTCCCGCCCCACAGTATAAAAATTCTTTCAATGGCAGCCATTTTCAGTGTGATTTTGGTGTGGAGAGAGATAGAACAATGCTCTGTTCAGTGCTATTAGTTAGTGTTCTATACTGTGCTATTTTGCTTCAATTGTCAGTGTAGAATATTAGTTTAGTGTCAGTCTAGGGATAGTGTGAGTGTAGTGAGGAGGACCATCATTCAGCTTTGTATAGTGTGCAGCTAGAGTAGGGACAGCTCAGATGGTCTCACTACACTACAGTGAAACGGTCAGTAATCTTGACATTAATGTAAATCTAGAGTAGCGACAGCTCAGATAGCGTCAGTGTAGTGACAGTTGCACACCGTCTGATTGTGTTACTGCCAGTTTAATGCCATATAGTTCTGTGTGTCACTGTACATTTGGCACATTATATTATAGTGTATCCATGGAGAGTGTCTGTAGTGTGAATACTCAAATTAAAGTGCACCAAACACCTCTTTAAGTGCATTTATGTACAGATTTCCACCACTACTTTACATTTGCTTATAAGCACTGCCCCCTCCCAATAACATCTGGGAGAACAACAAAGAGGGGCAGACGGTCCCTTGGCACTGTAAGTGGGCCAGCAACAAAATGTGTCCACAGGCAAGCCAAGGTGGATGTGGTGGTCAGTCCTCAGGCAGGGCATCATTTCCTCTGTTTAGTGAGTTTGCCCATGCTCTCCAGCCACAGCATGCAGAGGAGGTGGTGGACTGGCCTACAAAACCTTCCTCATGCAAGCAGAGACAAGTGTGCAGTCCCCTGCAGTTGCCGGAGTGGATAAATCTGCCTCCTTGTCCACATCCATTCCCACCATAGCTCCAACATCAGCCATGGAGGAGTCAGCTGAGTTATTTGACCACAGTGTCAGCCACTTATTCCTTAATGATGCCCAGCTATTACTGTATTCAAATGTTGGTTCTGAGGTTGAGTATTACAGAAACATGAGCCTAGAGAGGGAGGAACACCGGTAGACAAAATGATGGATGATAATTGATGATGTCACTGATGTGACCCCGGTGCCAGATAGGGCAGAGGAGGAAACTGAAGGTGAGGTGACGACCCCAAGGAGGCCGACATCATGAAAGTAGAGAGCAGCCACCCTATTCCATCACATTCTGAAGCTGTTATCTCCGAGCCCCCTCCCCAAATCTCAGCTGTCTGGGCCTTTCAGCACTTTGAGGGTATTCAATCATTTCATCTGGAAGAATGTTTTTGGTATAGGTTTCATGGGCACAATTAACATCCAAAGACTATTTTTTCAGTACCAGTTGGACAGGTTCATTTCATTGCAATTTTTTTACAGCAAGGCCAATTCTTGCCTTCATCAAGATTACCTCTATAGAGTTACGGTGGGAAGGCGCCACCAATGCCCAAAGACAAATTTTTATGCACCCGTTATTTCTATACAAAGAAAAAAGTGTCACCAGAATGTATCATAAAAAAAAAAAAAAAAAAAAAAACACGCACACACTTTATTCCCAGTGCACTACATTGTGGCCTCATCATACACACTGGCTCCACAGCTGTTACTGAGCAAAAAAAAAAAAAAAATATAGAGGCAGCTTGCAGGGAAAAGGTCATTTTTTTGGGCTTTATAAATTAAATTATTGCTGCAGCAGATTCTAGACATGGTACAGATCTGCCACTTCACAGGTAGAATAAGGGGACCCCCCCCAGGCACTATATTGGAATTAATTTGTCATTTTTATGCTCTCACTTTAACTGGAAGATTTTACCCCCTTCCTGACCAGAGCACTTCTTGCTATTCGGCACTGCGTTGCTTTAACTGACAATTACACTCAAACAAAATTGACCTTTTTCCCCCACAAATAGAGCTCTTTTGGTGGCATTTGATCACGGCTTCACCAGTTTTTATTTATTTTTTTTTTTTTTGCGCAAAAAACACAGCATTTTTTACTTTTTGCTAGAATATCCCCCAAAAATATATAAAACAACATCTTTTTCCTCAGTTTAGGCCGATACGTGTGACATTTTTGGTAAACATTAAAAAATATAAATAAATAGGGCCCTGTACCATTTTGATGTGAATGTGGTGCGATTCGAACCATACAAAATGAATTCCTGTGCAAATCACATGCTGTGTCCTGCACCACACAAGGGTGAACCCAGGTTAAAATATTTTTCATGGAATATTCTGGGCTTTGTATTTTTATATTGATATACAAATCCCCAAAATTCCGAGGAAAAAAAAAAAAAAAAAAAGTTTGAGTTTTCCCCCCATAGAGATTTATTAGAGGATCCAGTACTGGAAGTCACTCACCTTTTTGGGCGCCATTGGAGATGAAGGAAGGTCACCGCTTATCTCCCAACATGTAAATCTGATAAAAAAAAAAAACCCACACAGCAGTAAGACTTGTGAAGAGGATGATCTCAGATATACAGAAGACAGGATGGAGATGGCTGTACCAGTAATCAGATGATGGTAGAAGGGTGGTTGGGAAGGTTTATTGGAACGTGTGTGAGTCTTTAGCCTCGTATAATCCTGACCTTACATCATATCATTGGGTGGGTTCTAGAGTTGCCTCCTCATCCCTTTAAAACCCAAACACATTAATTATACAGGTTCTGAGACCAATTTAATGCAGATAAAGAATCAAGTTTAATTACCATCCTAATCAGCCACAGAACCTGTGTGATTCATATGTGTTCAGTTTTAAAGGAATGAGGTGGAAACCCGAGTGGGACCCCAGACACCTCCAAAGGGGTTTGTTTTTACCAGTCTGGTTTTGTTCCAGAAAACCTTATCAGAAGGTGCCAGGTGCCATTGGTAAGGGCTGATCTGTAGGGGGGAAACACACACACACACACACACACACACACACACACACTTCTTCCATGGAACTGCAGACCTCAAAGCAAGATTATAACCTATAAAACCTTCAAAATACTAACTTAGGTAAACTTGCTCTTCCCAAGGATGAAGCATATGGATACATCCCATTGCAACAAAGTCCTCCCCCCTCCACGGTCTTTATTCTACCTCCTCATTTCCATGTTGGATTAGTAGAGCTCCCACTGTACAGACCCCCCACCTTGGAGCCAAGCTCTGCAGGTCTCATAGACCCCAGTACTGAGGTGGTCCCCCTACCTCCCTCTACTTCACACCATTCACAGACAACAATGTCCCAGGCTTCATTCTGTGAATGGGGAAGACTTCACCCCCGAGCTTCCTCTTATTCTTATCTTCATTATTATTACATTTTCACACAAGATATTAAACAATAACCCCACTTTGGTTAAGAAACAAACAAGCCCCTCTACCTGATCAATGTACATTGCAAGGATTGGAGGAAACTTTGTTGCAGTCTTACCTTTTGTTGCTGTGTTGGGTAATGTCAGTGTGCAAAATAAATCAGAAATGGGAGTGACTTTTATTACCAAGCAGCTGATGAACTTGTTGGGTTTTAATGAGGAAAATTGCCAAGTCAGAATCCCTTCAGGTGTGATTAACCCTTTGGGAGCTTCTCCCCATAAATGGAATATCTGTCCCTGGGTGGCTACACTCACTTCTCCCCTGAATCTGTGGAGGCCGCCATGGTTCTCACTCAAGTTGTACAACACACATGTCTGCCTTTGTTCATCTCCAGTATATGGCGATTGATGGGAGTAGTAGTTTCTACAAGAAAGATGAAGTTCTTGGTGCTTTCTTTGAAGCTCACAGGAAGTGACATGTACTGTACATTGTATTTCTGGTGTCATTTGGCGAGTATTTTATGTACTTCTATGTATATACCATATTTATGTATATACCATACCTGTGAGATTTCTCTAGAAGCTGGAAATCACTGGGTGCCGACACCTCTACTACAGCACTACTACACTACTACTACACCTCTACTACAGCACTACTACACTACTACTATACCACTACTACACCTCTACTACAGCACTACTACACTACTACTATACCACTACTACACCTCTACTACAGCACTAGGGATGAGCTTTGTGTTCGAGTCAAACCCATGTTCGACTCGAACATCGTCTGTTCACCCGTTCGCCAAATTGCGAACGGTATGAGCCGTTCGCGCCAAATTCGTGTGGCGCGTCACGGCCCATAATTCACTACGGCATCGCAGTGCATTGCTGGCTGATGATTGGCCAAGCATGCACTATGACCCGCATGCTTGGCCAATCACAGCGCCGTCTGTACAGAGAGCCATAATTGGCCAAAGCCAAGGAGGCTTTGGCCAATTATGGCTCAGGGGATTTAGTACACGCCCCACACTATATAAGGCCGCCTGCACGGTGGCCCTGTGTAGTGTGTGTTCCGGCGTTGAAAGAGATAGACAGAGAGACAGTGTCATTTGATTTAAGTTAGATAGATTAGGTAGGACAGTTAGTGAGTTAGCTGCACTTACAGTGTATTGTGTATATATATGCATCCCAGGTGTTGTGTATATATATATATATATAAATACACTGTATTCAGTTTAGCTAGATCCGTTCCTGTTATCTTCCTACTGACAGGCAGGCTTGTCTTGTTACAGTATTTACAGCTACCTGAAGAAAATTGCTGGTGTTCTTGTGATCCTATTAGTACCACAGTCAGGCAGCTAGACTATTTACAGTTAGTGCAGTGCGTCCTCCTCACAATGTTCAGCTAAAGCTACAAGTTAGTTTAGTGTGACCTCTGCACAGTGTTCAGCTAAAGCTACAAGTTAGGGTAGTGCGTCCTCCTCACAATGTTCAGCTAATGTTACAAGTTATTGTAGTGCGTCCTCCTCACAGTGTTCAGCTAAAACTACAAGTTAGTGTAGTGCACAGTGTTCAGCTAAAGCTACAAGTTAGTGTAGTGTGACCTCTGCACAGTGTTCAGCTAAAGCTACAAGTTAGTGTAGTGCGTCCTCCTCACAGTGTTCAGCTAAAACTACAAGTTAGTGTAGTGCACAGTGTTCAGCTAAAGCTACAAGTTAGGGTAGTGCGTCCTGCTCACAGTGTTCAGCTAAAACTACAAGTTAGTGTAGTGCATCCTCCTCACAGTGTTCAGCTACAACTACAAGTTAGTGTAGTACGTCCTCTGAACAGTGTTCAGCTAAAACTACAAGTTAGTTTAGTGTGACCTCTGCACAGTGTTCAGCTAAAGCTACAAGTTAGTGTAGTGCATCCTCCTCACAGTGTGCAGCTAAAACTACAAGTTAGTTTTTTTGCGAGCTCTGCACAGTGTTTAGCTAAAGCTACCTGTAGAAGGTTGGTGGTGTTTTCCTGATCATATCACTACCGCAGGCAGCTAAATAAGCTACAAGTTAGTTTTTTGCAAGCTCTGCAGAGTGTTTACCTAAAGCTACCTGTAGAAGGTTGGTGGTGTTCTCATACTACAGGCAGGCAGTTGATTTTGCTAGCTGTAGTATCAGTATATATATATATATATATATATATATATATATATATATATATATATATATATATATATATATATATCCCAGCTTAGTGCAGCTACAGGCCATTAGTATGTTTGGAAGGCCAACAAAGAGAGGCAGTGACAAGCCAATAAAAGAGGGCAAGCAGGCTCTGTGTCTAGAAGCAACAGTGCTGGTCGTGGAGACGGTGCATCCTCATCAGCACGTGGCCGTGGGACACGCTTGGCCTTTTTTTCTGCAGCTGGCCGTGTTGAGCCGCAACATGCGGAAGACTTGGTCGAGTGGTTGACCAAGCCGTCCTCATCCTCCTCATCCTCTCTCACCCATGCTCAGGGTACTTTGTCTGGCAAAGCAGCTGCCAACGCGGCCTCTTCCCTCGGCTCAATGGCATCAGTGACTCCTTCCCTAGCCCCACCATGTCCTCCTGAGGAGTCCCTCGAACTGTTTGAACACAGTGTTGGGTACATGCTCCAGGAGCATGCCCAGCATTTAGAAGGCTCTAATGATGATACTGAGCTAGATGAAGGCAGTAACATGAGCACGGACAGAGGGGGTGCCCAAGAAGGACAGCAATCTGGCAGTCATGCTCCCCCTGCTGCAGCATACTGCCAGGTTTGCTCCAGTGATGAGGAGGGAGGGAATGATGAGGTCACTGACTCAACATGGGTGCCTGATAGGAGAGAGGAGGAGGAGGAGGCACATCACCAACGAGGCAGGATGCCCTCCAGGGACAAGCCTAAGGGCAGCACACAGACGGCATCACACCCTAAAGCTCCGCATGTGCAGGGCGCTGCTGTCTCTGCGTGTTATTCCAAAAGTTCTTTGGTGTGGGCCTTTTTTGAGATGAGTGCATCAGATCGCACCACTGCTATTTGCAATATATGTCTCAAGCGTATCTCGCGTGGCCAAAACATCTCCCGCTTGGGCACCACATGCTTGACCAGACATATGTTGACCTGCCATGCAGTTCATTGGCAAGCGTATCTAAAAGACTCACACCAAAGAAAAAAGAGGACCTCTCCTTGCTCCTCATCAGCTGAGATCTCCAATCCCACTATACCTTTAGTCCTCTCTGAGACCTGCACTGAGAGGAATGAAGGTGTAGAATTAGGTGTGTCACAGCCAAGTACTTGTGGGCAATCTGCTTTTGGTACACCGACGTCAGATTGTACCAGGCAAATTTCCCTGCCCCAGCTGCTGCACCGCAAAAAGAAGTTTTCTCCCAACCATTGACATGCCCAGCGGTTGAATGCTAGCTTGGCAAAATTGCTAGCACTTCAACTACTGCCTTTTCAGTTGGTAGACTCTGCCCCCTTCTGTCAGTTTGTGGAATGTGCGGTTCCTCAGTGGCGGAAGGCAATTCCGGCTTTCTACCTGCATTTGGAAGGCAATGTCAATGCCTTGCTGGACAGGGCGGTCAGCGGTAAGGTGCATATTACCGCTGACTCATGGTCCAGCAGGCATGGACAGGGATGTTACCTAAGTTTCACCACGCATTGGGTGACTCTGCTGGCAGCTGGGAAGGATGCAGGACAAGGTGCAGTAGTGTTGGAGGTTGTTCCGCCACCATGCCTCCAAAATGCCACTACTAACGATTGTGACACACCTCTCTCCTCCACCCCCTCCTCTTCTTCTTCCTCCATGTCCTCTTCCTGTGCTTGGTCCTCGGAACCAGCGGTGCTCCGTAGCTGTTCAAGGGGCTACGCAAGTATGCAGGCCAAAAGATGCCATGCGGTGCTTGAGCTGGTGTGCTTGGGGGACAGGAGCCACAGTGGGGCAGAGGTTCTGTCAGCTCTGCAGGGGCAGGTTCAGAGGTGGTTGACACCATGCCAAATTAAGCCAGGTATGGTGGTTTGCGACAATGGCACCAACCTCCTCTCTGCCCTCCAACAGGGACAACTGACCCATGTTCCCTGTTTGGCTCACATCCTTAACTTGGTGGTGCAGCGGTTCTTGGGCAGGTACCCGGGCTTACAGGATGTCCTGAGGCTGGCCAGGAAAGTCTGTGTGCATTTCCGCCGGTCAGATAATGCCAGTGCTCGACTGGCAGACCTCCAAAAGGAGTTTAACCTGCCCAAGAACCGCCTAATCTGTGACATGCCTTCCAGGTGGAACTCAACGTTGGCCATGCTGCAGCAGCTGCACATGCAGCAGAGGGCCATCAGTGAGTACCTGTGCAACTATGGCACCAGGACAGGGTCAGGGGAGCTTGTTTTTTTTCCCCACGCCCGTGGGCCATGATCAGGGATGCATGCACTGTCCTGTCACCATTTGAGGAGGCCACGAGGATGGTGAGCAGTGACAGTGCATTCATTAGTGACACTGTCCCCCTTGTCCACCTGTTGGAGCACACGCTGCGTGGAATAATGGACAGGGCACTTGAGGCAGAACAGAGGCAGGAAGAGGGGGACTTCCTTAGCTCTCAAGGCCCCTTTTATCCAGACAGTGTTCCTGCGTGCCCGCCGATCACACAGGAAGAGGACGAGGAGGAGGATTGTGTCAGTATGGAGGTGGAGCCTGGCACTCAGCATCAGCAGCAGTCTTTAAGGGATCAGTCCAAGAAACACATGGACTTGTACGTGGCTGGGAGAAGGTGGCTGCAGACCATGTCGTCCTTAGTGACCCAGAGGACTCCGGACCAAATGCCTCAGCAAACCTACGCTGCATGGCCTCCCTGATCATGCAAAGCCTGCGTAAGGATCCTCGTATTCATGGTATCGAGGAGAAGGACCAATACTAGCTGGCAACCCTCCTTGATCCACATTACAAGGGTAAGGTTGCGGACCTTATCTTGCCATCGCAGAGGGAGCAGAGGATGAAACATCTTTGGGAGGCCTTGCAGAAAGGTCTGTGCAATGCGTTTCCAGAGACTGGGAGGTTACAAACTCCTGTTTCTGGACAACGTGTTGCTGAAGCTTCGGTCAGTCAAAGAAGGAGCGGTGGAGAAGGTGGCCGTCTGACCGATGCGTTCAGACAATTTTTTAGTCCGCAGCCCCAAGGTATGATCAGTTCCAGCAACCATCGCCAGCGTCTGTTTTACATGGTGCAGGAATACCTAGGGGCAAGATCTGACTTGGACAGCTTTCCCACCGAAAATCCTTTGGGTTGCTGGATCTTGAGGATGGATCACTGGCCAGAGCTCGCACAGTATGCAATTGAGCTACTGGCCTGTCCTGCATCCAGCGTTCTTTCGGAGCGCACATTCAGTGCTGCTGGAGGCTTTGTAATCGATTACAGAGTGCGTCTGTCCACCGACTCGGTCGATCGACTGACCTTCATAAAAATAAATCAGTCTTGGATCACCACCAGCTACCAAGCACCTGATGCTGATGTAACCGAATCATTTTTTTTGAAATCTCAGATCCCTTCGAATACTGCCTATGCTGATGCTGAGTGACTATCCTGAGTAATTATCCTCTTCCTCCTCAATGATCATGCTGATAGCTTGTAAGAACATTTTTGGTTCTGGGCGCCGCCGCCAGTGCCCAAGGCCCAATTTTTCAGCCCCTGTTTAACAGGGGCATGTAGTTACAATTTTTTTGCAATACTTTGCAGCCGGGCTCGTTTCTGCGTTCCAACTAGAGTATTTGTGAAGGGTTGCAGTGTTGTGGCACCAGCACCAGTGCCTAAGGCCCAATTTGTCTGCCCCTGTTTAACAGGGGCATGTAATTACAATTTTTGATGCAATACTTTGCAGCAGGGCTCGTTCCTGCGTTCCAACTAGAGTATCAGTGAGGGGTTGCAGTGTTGTGGCACCAGCACCAGTGCCTAAGGCCCAATTTTTCAGCCCCTGTTCAACAGGGGCATGTAATTACAATTCTTGATCTAATATTTCACAGCAGGGCACTGTGAGGGCTTACAGTGTTGTGGCCACAATAACACCTAAGGCCCAAATTTCTGCATAGTATATAGGGCAGGCCCCTACTTTCAAACATCCAACTTACAAACAACTCCTACTTGCAAACGGAAGGAGACAACAGGAAGTGAGATGAAATCTACCCCTAGGAAGGGAAATTCTCTCCTGTAAGAGTTAATATGGGAAAAACGTTTCTCCTTTCCACCATTGGTGATGCTTTATCACCAATCCTTGTTTCACAAAAACCCCAAATTTTCAAAAAACATTTGTCATTGGGACAAAAATTGGAGGTGAAATCTTCTGAAGAGGAGCACAGACAGCAAAACAAATGTCACAGGGGTGATAACCCTTCCCTATGTTTTCCAAAAAGCTTAAAACAGATTTTTTGGCTGGAGCTAAACACATTAAAAATGTACCAGTTCAAAATTACAAACAGACTCTACTTAACAACAAACCTACAGTCCCTGTCTTGTTTGCACCGCCTGTATACTGCTGTTCAGAGTATATAGGGCCTGGGGGCCCCACGCCTTTCCTTTTTTTAATTTAGGTGCGGGGTTCCCCTTAATATCCATACAAGACCCAAAGGGTCTGGTAATGGACTGGGGGGGTACCCATGCCGTTTGTCTCACTGATTTTCATCCATATTGCCAGGACCCGACATTACATTAAAGCCGCAAGCAGTTTTAAATGACTTTTTTTCCTTTAAAAATGACATTTTGTGCAGGGACTGTTCTAAGCACGGGAAACACGCGCCACTTTACAGGCATACTATAGACACCCCCCAGGTACAATATTTAAAGGAATATTTCACCTTTTTTTAACTTTAAGCATCATTAAAATCACTGCTCCCGAAAAAACGGTCGTTCTTAAACGTTTTTTTTGCATTGATACATGCCCCCTGGGCAGGACCAGGACAATACCATGCAAATTAGCCTTTAAAATGAGCACTTTTGATTTCGAACATTCGAGTCCCATAGACGTCAATGTGGTTCTAACGTTTGAGCGAATTTTCGGTCCGTTCGCAGGTTCTGGTGCGAACCGAACCGGGGGCTGTTCAGCTCATCCCTAGTACTGGGCTCTGATTGGTCAAGAAACAGCTGTTTATGTTGTTGAGTACTATTTTTGTTTTTTCTCTCTTTTCCCCTTACCCTCCCTTCCTAATTCCCCTCTGTTGAGGCAGCAGACAAGTCAGGAGACTGTACTTACTAACCAACATATCCTGCAACCTAGAATAAAAATCTGGAGATATGACAGCTAAAGATCCAGAAGATTTCAAGTTGTAATGGTCTGATGGCAGTATTAAGTATGGGTAGATTATATCTTTGATTTGTTTTTATTTTAGATGGTTATACGTTTCTTAAGCCACACTAAGCTTACTTATGTATGGATAATTTGCTTTGAACTATGCAAACCTGATTTGTACTGAACCTTTCTATTTTCTCTAAATAAAAACTTTAATGTTAAAAAAAAAAAAGAAAGAAATGAGGAAGTCTTAGTGACGAAACATGTCGGAGGCGTGGCTACACGGCAATCTATCGTACTGACGTGAGACGCCGCTTGCTGAGCAACTACACACTGATACCGGATAACAGGACCTTAAGAGGGGGGTGAGAGATACATCACAAGCGCACACTTCAGGTCCGCCGTGACCGTAGTGCAACGCTAAGCCATCGTTTGTTTGCTTGCTGTGGATTTACTTTTGAGGCTTACCTTTTTCGTTTTAAAAGTGAGTGTAAACATTGAAGTGTTTTTGGTGTGATTTCATTAAACTGGCTGAAACGTTATCACGCTATGTGGAGTACTTTGTTTATTTATTTTTCACATATGGAACTTTTTTGATTGGAGTCACGGATCATCGTTTGTAGCCCAGGTGTGGTTCAATCACTAATTTTGCCAAACACGAGAGTGGGAGGCAATACAAGCTGGTGAGTGCGTTTTTCAGAGGGAGAGGTGTCACAAACACGTTGGTGTGGTGGAAGATTAAGAGTCCAAGAAGATTGAGTCTTTTCATTATTTGTTTTGCCAACCTATGTTCATGGACTATATTATCATTATATAGACATTTTTTCACTTGTCACTGGGTGTTTCTTAGTATTTATAACTACAGAATCATTGTTTTAGTTTCTTTGATTCATGGTTATTTATCACTATTACACTTATTAGTGCCAATATCTTCTCCTATTTTCATTTGTGTTATAAGTTTTGATTTAGGATATCAATATAATATAAAAGTGGATTGCGCTAACTTCTGTGTATGATACCACTGCTGAAATATTCAAAAATAAGAGATCTATCCTATGTAGCGTGCTTTTCTGTATCAATTAATATTGTGTGAAAAATATACTGTCCACATAGTGTTACTAGTGACAAAATAATATTCCAAAAAACTACCAAAAAACTGTTTAACGTGCTAAAAAAATATAAAATATGACAAAATATTAAAAAATGTGCAATGTGCCAATATTACTTAGTGACCATCAAATATCACATATCACCATGCATATATACTACATGCTGCATGAAATGTCCTCAACATATGCATAAACACTACAGCCCACTAGATGTCCTCAGTGGGTGATTACTTCTGTGTAATGACGTTAGGTGCTACCAAAAGCTATTTAAAGTGCTAGTGCTACAAAATATCAAAAAATAATAATAATAAGCAATGTGCCAATATTACTAACAAAATATCACATATCAACATGCATATGTACTACATAGTGCAAAAAAATATTAAATAAATGTTCTCGACATATGCAAAAACACCACAGTACACTGGGTGTCTTCAGTGAGTGATCACTTCTGTGCACTGACGTTCCGTTTCAGTATATTGTGCTCCTAATTCATCACTTATCGTGACTTCACCACCACCTCATGCAATGGCCACTCACCAGATGGAATAAGAATAAACGCCTTTGGTTCATTAAGGATAACCAATCCATTTGTGATGGATCCAATAGCAGCCTTTCCAAGCAATGAATTAGTATCTCTTGCTCTGTTCAGTGCTCATAAAGACATATGGATAGCCATCATGATATAGTATGTGATTTCATTTTATTTAAAAGTTAAAAATATGGTTAAACTCACATGTTATGGAGCCCTTGAGCCGGCACCAAACAAATCCAGCAGTGTATATGGAGAGCGCTGTCTCAGTTTGTTTCCCCTCTGTCACTGTGTCTCCTCACAGCGGTGTGCGTTCCAGGCCTCACTCTCGTTCAACCAGAAGTGATGAGAAAGTTCCCAGCAGCCTCTACGCGTTTCACAATGTAATTTGCGTCATCAGGAAGCCTCTACAGGAAGCCTGTAGAGGTCTCTTGTCAAGAGCCTTAATGGCAAGTGGAGTGTCACACAGCTGCAGCGGAATTGAGTGCTTCGATACAAAGGCAGCATCAATGAAAAGGCCTGCAGCAGATTCGATTAGAGCCTTTATCTCAACGGACGACTCAGCCCAAGAAAAGGTGACTGAAACCAGGGGCTTATCCTTCTGGATAACTGGGGATGAAACAACGCCACCTAAGGTCTGTCCGTGACAGGACCTCAAGGTTCAGGCGTTCCCTGGATGGGTGGGACAAGACTTCAAAAAATAACCTGCCTGGCCACAATAAAGGCACAATCTCTCCCTCCTCCTAAAGGTTCCCTCAGACGCGTGAAGTCCAAGTGCATGGGTTCATCTTCACTGACCGACTCGGTACCAGGAGGCATGGGAGGTGAGGGAGGCACGGTTGGGACTGCAAAGCTCAGAGACAAATGTGCAGGAGGCTTCCACAAGCACTCCTTAAAAGAGAGTCTTTCTCTGAGTCTGGAGTCCATGAGGATGGCAAACGTGATCAACTTCTCCAGATCAGTGGGTATATCTCGGGCTGATATCTCATCCTTGATGGTATCTGACAGACCATGAGAAAAAGCAGCCACGAGGGCCTCATTGTTCCATGGAACCTCTGCTGCCAAAGTACGGAATTCAATGGCGTAGTGTGCAACAGTTCTCACACTCTGTTTGATGGACATGAGGCACCTGGCAGCAGAAGCGGAGCGTGCAGGAACGTCAAATACCCTTTTAAACGAAGCCACAAACTCAGGGTAACTAAAGACAACAGGTTTTTGCGCCTCCCATAGAGGGTTTGCCCAGGCTAAGGCTCTCTCAGAAAGCAAAGATATCACAAAACCTACTTTGCTTCTGCCCGTGGGAAACGCCTGGGCCAGCATCTCAAAGTATATCTCAACCTGGTTGAGAAACCCTCTGCATTGGACTGGATCTCCCCCAAATCGCTGGGGAAGCGGAGCGGAACCAGACATACCTCTTATAGAGGTAATACTCGAGGTGGGTGCCTGCACAGAGACTGGAGCTGCAGCAGGGTTGGCCTGCAACATAGGTTGTATCAGGCGGCCACAGTGGGAGATTCCAGGTGAGCCGTGCGACTCAGGAGCATTTGTAACGCTATGGCACTCTGATCCATAAGGTGATCCAGTTCATCCAATCTGGAAAAGGTATTACCAACAAGTGGATAGACTGCATCTTCTGAATTCATGGCCTTCACCTACTGTCAGAAACCATGAAATCAGACTGAGACAGAAGTACAGTTAAATCACACTAATAATAAAAGTAAAAAGAACAAACGCAGTCAAAACATAGCCAAAGTTCAGTAACCAGAACGGATAGTCAGCCAAGCCAGAAGTCAGAGATCAAAGTAGTGGAACAGCAAGCAGGATCCGGAGCCAGAACGGATGTCAGCAAAGCTAGTCTTTAAACATGAACACAGGAGATGGTTCTTGTGATGTTGACCAAGGCGAAGGCAGAGCTCCTCTGGACTGGATGGCTTACGTAGGAAGGACTGATGAGCAGGATTTCAAAAACAGCTGAGTAACTGTGGAGAGAGAAGGGACAACTAAGTGGGCAGCTCAGAGAAGGAAGGGCTGAGCCCAGCCCTGACAAATGGCAAGTGGAGTGTCACGCAGCTGCAGCAGAATTGAGTGCTTTAATACAAAGGCAGCATCAATGAACAGGCCTGCTCTGTTGCAGAGAGAGACGTGAAGCTCAAGTGCATGGGTTCATCTTCATTGGCGGACTGGGTACCAGGAGGCATGGGAGGTGAGGAAGGCAAGGGTGGGACTGCAAAGCTCGGAGACAAATGTACAGAAGGCTTCCACAAACGCTCCTTAAAAGAGAGTCTTTCTCTGAGTCTGGAGACAATGAGGATGGCAAACGTGATCAACTTCTCCAGCTCAGTGGGTATATCTCGGGCTGCTATCTCATTCTTGATGGTATCCGAGAGACCATGAGAAAAAGCAGCCACGAGGTCCTCATTGTTTCAAGCAACCTCTGCTGCCAGAGTACAGAATTCAATGATGTAATTGGCAACAGTTCTCTTACTCTGTTTGATGGACATGAGGCACTTGGCAGCAGAAGCGGAGCGTGCGAGAACATTAAATACCCTTTTAAAAGAAGCCACAAATTCAGGCAAACTCATGACAACAGGATTTTGCATCTCCCATAGAGGGTTTGCCCAGGCCAAGGCTCTCTCAGAAAGCAATGATATCCTAAAACCTACTTTGCTTCTGTCCGTGGGAAACGCCTGGGCCATCTCAAAGTATATCTCAACCTGGTTGAGAAAGTAATCTGCATTGGACTGGATCACCCCCAAATCGCTGGGAAAGCGGAGTGGAACCAGACATACCTCTTATAGAGGTAATACTCGAGGTGGGTGCCTGCACAGAGACTGGAGCAGCAGCAGCAGGGCCATGGCAAACTGATCCATGCAGTGATCCTGCTCATCCAATGTGGAAAAAATATTACCAACAAGTGGATTGACTATATCTTCTGATTTCATGGCCTTCTCCTACTGTCAGAAATCATGAACCAGACTGAGAGAGAAGTACAGTTAAATCAAACTTGTGTAATAATAATAAAAAAAGGTAAACAGAGTAAACGTAGTCAAAGAGTTCAGGAACCGGAAGTCAGACAAGCCAAAATGTTAAGGAGCTAGAGATGAGCATAGTAGAACAGCAAGCAGGATCTGAAGCCAGAAGGAATGTCAGCCAAGCAAGTCTTTAACAGGAACACAGGAGAGCATCTCTAGAGATGTGACCAGGGCGAAAGCCTAGATCATCTGGGCTGGACGACTTAAGTAGGCAGGACTGACGAGCAGGATATCATCAACAGGTGAGTCACTGTGGAGAGATAGGAGCTGATAGGAGCTGACAGCTGAGCAGCCAGCTTTGTGAAGGAAGGTCTGAGGCCAGCCCTGACACGGTCCCTTTCTCTTCATCCTCAACTGCACTGTAAATGAATGGATAGGAGACAGAGGCTCCTCCCCATTCATAAACTGAAGCAGAGGAAACACAGGTTACAATGCTCAGTTATGAATGGACAGGCAGTGATCACTGACTCTGTTCATTCAAAAAAGGAAGAAGCCGGTAAATGACAGATATAACGGCTCCTTTCTCCATCCTGACAGATCTGGGACGGGGGGGACTGGAGGAGGAAAGACGGGGACCAGAGTAGGACCTTAGGAGCACAGAGGAGGACACGGAGGGGGACTGGAGGAGGACACATAGGGGGACCGGAGGAGGACACAGGGACAGTCAGGGGTGGTCAGTGAGGCGGTGAGGAGAGTTACAAGCACCGATCTCTCTGTATAGATTTCAATAAAACAGCTGACAGCAATGGTAAGGAGATTAGGAGAAGTGGCTGTCAGCTGCTTTATTGAAATCTATACAGGGAGATCGTTGCTTGTAACTCTCCTCAACGCTGCACCGATCACCCCCGACTTCCCAGGCATCGGAGCATTTGCACGAGTACAACTACTCTTGCAAATGCTCAGTATCGGCATTGATACCAATACTAGAAAAACATTTTTTATTTTTTTTTAAACTGATGTTTTTTCGGGAGCAGTGATTTTTTTTTTAATGCTTAAAGTGAAACTATAAAAATGAAATATTCCCTTAATTATCATGCCTGGGGGGTGTCTATAGTATGCCTGAAAAGTGGTGCATTTTTCCCGTGTTTAGAACAATACCACAGCAAAATGACATTTCTAAAGCAAAAAATTGTCATTTAAAATGGATAGCGGCTGTAATGAATTGTCTGGTCTCCGCAATACAGATAAAACTCATTGAAAAAAAGAGCATGGGTTCCCCCCAGTTCATTACCAGGCCCTTTGGGTCTGGTATGAATATTAGGGGGAACCCCGAACCAAAATTAAAAAAACAAATTGCGTGGGGGTCCCCCTAAAATCCATACCAGGCCCTTCAGTTCTAGTATGGATTTTAAGGAGAACCCTGCACCATTTTTTTTTTTAAATGGTGTAGGGGTCCCCCCAAAATCCTTCCCCTTATCCGAGCACATAACCTGGCAGGCCACAGGAAAATAGAGCGGTAGAGAGAGTGCCCCCCCTCCTGAACCGTACCAGGCCACATGCCCTCAAAATGGGGAGGGTGGTTTGGGGTAGCTTCCCCAAATGTTGATGGGGACAAGGGCCTCATCCCCACAACCCTTGTCCGGTGGTTGTGGCGGTATGCAGGCGGGGGGGCTTATCAGAATCAGGAAACCTCCTTTAACAAGCAGACCCCCAGATCCAAGCCTCCCCCCGTGTGAATTGATAATGGGGTACCAATTTACCCCCTACCATTTCACAAAAAAAAGTGTTGAAATGGTAAAAAAAACAAGAGACGGCTTGGGACAAGTCCTTTATTAAAAAATAAAAATAAAAAAATAAAAATGGCCCATGGTGTAAGTTCACACCGCCCTAAGTAAGTTCACAAGGTGCTTTGGGGGCTACCCAAAAGCACCCTCCCCATGTTAAGGGCATGTGGCCTGGTACTGTTCAGGAGTGGGGTTCTCTCTCATCCCCCCTCTTTTCCTGCGGCCTGCCAGGTTGTGTGCTCAGATAAGGGTCTGGAATGGATATTGAGGGGGGACACCTCGGCATTTTTTTTTTTTATTTGGCGAAGGGTTCTCCTTCATTTTCATATCAGACCCGAAGGACCTGGTATGGATTTTAGGGGGACCCCCACACAGGTTTTTTTTTTTTTAAATTTTGATTCTGGGTTTCAATAAAATTGCACATTGCACATGGACTTTTGGACTTTATATAACTTTGTGATCATTTTTTTGTGATATTTTTCAATATTTTCATAATTTTTTTTATATATTTTTTTGTGAAACGCACAGGTTTAAATTCATATTCACATGAATGTGGGTTTTTTTCTGTATGCTGGAGCATTGTGAATTTTGTGCCATGTTTTTCTATATACTGATGTCTATGGAAATATTATTTAATATTAAGGTATACCGTATATACTCGAGTATAAGTCGAGTTTTTCAGCACATTTTTTTGTGCTGAAAGTGCCCCCCTTCGACTTATACTCGAGTCAAGCACTTTTCTGCAGCAAAAAATGTCATTTTCCGAACCGACTTTGGGGCCCCGTATCTCAGGGCCACTTTATGCTAGGAACCCCAAATTTGGTGTGCAAACCCAGTGGTACCACAACATATCCAAAGCTGGGGTTCCTAGGACTAAGTGGCCCCAAAATCGGTTTGTAAAATTTCATTCTCTGCTGCAGTAAAGTGCTTGACATTTTCTGAACCGACTTTGGGGCCACGTATCTCAGGGCCACTAGGTGCTAGGAACTCCAGCTTTGGATATTTGCTCACCAAATTTGGGGTTCCTAGAACTAAGCAGCCTAGAGATACGGGCCCCAAAATCGGTCAACTGTGTCCATCTGCAGCAATGTCATTTCGGGACCATTTGGGTTCAGAGACACCAAATTTTGGCTGCAGCTAGGGGGCATCTAGGAACCCTTAACTACAGAGTTTGAAGTTTGGGGGACCTATAGCTGCAAATGGGCATTGTTGACCCTCTTTTCCACTTACAGTAGCTGTGCATTTCTCACCCTCGTCTTATACTCGGGTCACTAAGTTTTTCCCAATTTTTTGTGGTAAATTAGGGCCTCGACTTATACGGTATGTTATGCATTTACAAATGTTTCGGGATATACAATACTAAACGGAGTGGTGTATTGCAAATAGAGTAGCGCACTCAACACACATACTAATAAGTTATTCTGTTGTCTGCTGGGAATGGTTGGGCTTTCTTCAAGGGCCCCAACATTGCTGGCCAATGTTTTTTTTTTTCATCATTTACTGGCTAGTGGGATAAAATTGGGACTATAACATATATACTAACAGGTTAGAAGCAGGCCTGGACTGGCCATAGGGCAGACCGGTATTTGCGCGGTGGACTGCCCATTCCATGGCCTGTTGATGTTCAGGCCGCACAGTGGGAAGTAAGTGGCGACTGCAGCCTGGACAGGGTCTACACAGGCCAAGGCCGCCGCTCGCCTACCGCTATGCGTCCATGCCTGTGCCTTCTCCGGCGGAACTAGCGGCTGCATGGGCTGAGCTGTGTGTCTCTCACACACAGCTCAGCCTCAGAGCTGCGCTGAGAGTTTCGCTCTCTGCCCCTCGTTCCTCCTCTGGCCCGCTGTCAGGATGTCCCCCCTCCCCCTTTCTCGTGTTAGGCTTGACGACAGCATGGGACGGGAGAGAAGAAAGCTTCCTGCATGTTCTTCTTCTCTCCCAATTGGCCACAGCAAAGGGCCAATTAGAAATAACTAGTTGGGCATCATGGGAAATGTAGTCCCAGAGATAGGATGCCCAATTGATCTCAGCAGGGAGCCGGCTACAGTCCCCAGCATGCACTCTGCTGGGGGGGGAGGGGGGAAAGAGAAAACCCAGAAACAAGCAGGTACTACAGGAGACATAGAAAAAGAAAGAGGACTGTGCTGGGGGAACTAATAGCCCCAGCACCACCAGATAGAGCCACGCTGTACCCGCACCACCAGAACGCTACTATAATAGACTGATTCTTGGTTCCTTTCAGAATTCTGAGATTAGCTCAATGTCAGAAAGCAGCTCCTGATATATAGATCTGCACCATTTAGAGGCTCTCCCACTAATCAAAAGCAGAAGGGTCCGTCTGAGGTCTGAACATCTGCTTCCTTTAGGACCCTGCATCTCCCTCTCCTCCCATGAACTCCCTCCCTTCCATAAGAGCAGGGAATGTTTTTTCAGTGAGCTGTGAGAGGGGGATTAGTTCCAGATTGGAGCCATTTAGAAGCAAAGCTGTTCACTTAGATGGCCATTGGCAACCAGAACACATGGCCCCTCAAAAAACGGAGTTACTTACCGGTAACATCCTTTTCCAGGAATCTTTCAGGACAGCACCATAGAGAGACAGCGGCTCCTCCCCTCTTAGGAAACACCGCCTTCCAATTCAACATTTAAACCTCATCCTCCCAACGGCCCCTCAGTTCTTCACGAGTTCCTCCGGCCAGCTGGGGAGACACAAGAATACGTCATACAAATCTTTATCTTACCTGACGTTCTCATGCGATGAGTTCTCATAGATGATCAATAACCTGGGTGGGTACTAGTGCTGTCCTGAAAGATTCCTGGAAAAGGATGTTACCGGTAAGTAACTCCGTTTTTCCCCATTCATCTTTCAGGACAGCACCATAGAGAGGATAAGCGAGCATCTTACCTTAGGGAGGGACTACTGCCTGCAGCACCTTACGCCCAAAGGCTTGGTCTTTGGCTGACAGCAGGTCCAATCTGTAATGCTTCACAAACGTGGAAAAACTGGACCACGTTGCTGCTCTACAGATCTGCTCCGGAGAAGCACCAGCCCACTCTGTTTGAGAAGTTGCCACTGCTCTGGTGGAATGTGCTTTAATACCCTCCGGGGGCTCCAAACCCCCGACTACATAGGCCTGGCTAATGGCCAACCTTAACCATCTGGCTATTGATCGTTTAGAGGCTTTGAACCCTTTCCTAGCCCCTGAAAATAATACAAAAAAAGAATCGGATTTCCTAAACTGTTTCGTACAATCTAAGTACTGAAGGACGCACCTTCTAACGTCCAGTTTGTGAAAAATATGCTCCTGTTCCCTCACAGGATTCGAACAGAAGGTAGGTAAAATAATTTCTTGGCCTCTATGAAAACTAGAGGCCACTTTTGGCAAAAAAGGTCGGATCCGTTTTAAAAATCAAACGGTCCAGGAAAAACCTGAAAAAAAAAGGCGCCCGAAAAGGAAGGGCTTCGAGTTCACTTACTCTCCTTGCTGTGGTGATCGCCACCAAAAACACCGTTTTGAGGGTGATCAACTTCAAGGTACAGGATTCCAATGGCTCAAAAGGATCCCCTGTAAGAGACTGTAGAACTAAGGAAAGATCCCACACTGGGAATAGGGAACTTTTAACAGGCCTCTGTCTGCCTAAAGCTCTAAAAAACCTAGCTACCCAAGGATCTATAGCTAATGGCTTTTCCAGGAAAACGCTTAGTGCCGATACCTGTCCTTTCAAGGTGCTAAGGGCTAATCCTTTGTCCGCTCCTGCCTGTAGAAACTCTAATACTGCTACAGAACTTCGTACATCGAAGGAGCTTTCTGTGCACCAACTGTTAAAGCGTTTCCACACCTTTAGGTAAATGGCTTGAGTCTCTCTTTTCCTGCAATTTAGGAGAGTTGTTACTAGCCGATCCGAGAAACCTTTGCCCTTCAGCAATTCTTCCTCAGTAGCCACGCTGCGAGGTTCCATCGCTCCACCTGAGGGCAACAGATTGGGCCTTGAGAGAGGAGATCCTCCTGGATAGGTAGAATCCAGGGAGGTTCCACTGTCAGACTCTTCAAGAGAGAGAACCACGGCCTCCTTGGCCAGTGTGGTGCTATCAGAATGAGGGTTGTATCTTCTGACCGAAATTTTCTTAGAACTGCTGGAATCATTACGGGAGGGGGGAAGGCATAACACCTTGAGAAACGCCAGCTCTGAGCTAGTGCATCCACCCCGGCTGCTCCGTCCCATCTGCTTAGGGAAAAGAACAGACGAGCTTTTGTATTTGCCTTTGAGGCGAAGAGATCCACAGAGGGAACCCCCCACTTCTGAGTAATCATGTCGAAGATGTCCTGGTTCAAGACCCAGTCGCCTTCCTTCAGCATTTTTCTGCTCAGAAAGTCTGCCACTTGGTTCTGCTCCCCCTTCAGATGTATTGCAGAAAGAGAGAGAATGCTCCCTTCGGCCCACCTGAGGATGGATTCTGCCAGACCCCACAAGGATTTGCTCCTGGTTCCCCCTTGCCTGTTGATGTAGGCCACTGCTGATGAGTTGTCCGAACGGACCCTCACATGCTGCCCCAGGAGTTCTTTCTGAAAGGCTCTGAGAGCCAACTCTATTGCTCTCAGTTCCCTCCAGTTCGAGGACTTCTTTGCGTCTTCTTTTCCCCAGGTGCCTTGTATCACCTTGGAATCTAGGTGTGCTCCCCACCCTGTGCCGCTCGCAACCGTTCTGGACACTGGAAGAACCCACTCCAGACCCTGTGAGAGATTGGACCCTTTCCTCCACCACCAGAGGGACCTTTTGACCTGACTTGGCACAGATATAAGGGAGTCCAGAGATGCTGGACTGTGGTCCCAGACACTCAGAATAAACAGCTGTAGGGGGCGAAAGTGCAGCCCTGCCCACTGAACTGCCGGAAGTGTGGAAGTCAGTAAGCCCAGCGCTGACATTGCTTTCCTTACTGAAATCTGACTGCTGCCCTGGAGCAGTAATATTGCTCCGTCCACCTTCTGGATTTTTTCTGCTGGAAGGAACACTCTTTGTTTTGTCGAATCCAGTACATAGCCCAGGAAGATAACCTTTTGGGCCGGAACCAAACTGGATTTTTCCAGGTTCAAGAGCCATCCCAGGTTTTCTAAGCTGTCTCTTGCTACCTGAAGATCCTGGTACAACTGCTCCGGGGAAGGAGCAAACAGGAGCAGGTCGTCCAGGTACGCGACTACAGAGATGCCTCTGAGCCGCAAGAAGGCCAGGACCTCCACCATCACTTTGGTGAAGATGCGGGGGGAAGAGGATAGTCCAAAGGGGAGTGCTTTGAACTGTAGATGAAACGTTCCTTCCCCAGTTTTCACCGCCAGTCTGAGAAACCTCTGGTAACTTTCTGCGACTGGAATGTGCAGATAAGCGTCCTTTAAGTCTATTGACGCCATGAAGCAATTTGGGGGAAGAAGCGCTTTCACCGAATAGATAGAATCCATCCGGAATTTTCTGTAGGTGATTGAGACATTCAGAGGCTTCAGATTCATGATAAGTCTGAATTTTCCCGACGGCTTGCGGACCACAAAAATGTGGGAGTAAAAGCCTCTGCCTGTCTCCTCTACAGGCACCCTCACTATCACCTCTTGTTCTGTGCTGAGGAGGTTGAGAACTCTAGCTGGTAACCTCTTCTTATGATCCCTAACACAAACTGGTTGGAGGTGATCATCTCCCATTGTGGGAGGAAGGCCCCCAATCTTCCTCCCACCGTGGTTACCCCGTCATTGGGTCTTCTTGGGCTGTTCAGGAGGGCGAAAAATCGCCCCTCCCCGCCCCTTACCCTTCTGCCCCAAGCTTTTTTCTGCCGCTCTCCTTTTGGGGCTTCAAATTTTCTTTGAGGGCGAAACTTTCTTTTAGCCTGCTCCCCAAATTTCTTTTTAATGGGAAAGGCCTTTTTCTTATCGGCCGTCCGGTCTAAAACAGTTTCTAAACCTGGGCCAAACAAGAGATCTCCTGTGAGGGGAATTCCACAGAGTTTAATTTTAGACGCGCTGTCTCCTTGCCACGTCTTAAGCCATAGAGCCCTTCGAGCCGAATTAGTGAGGGCTGAAGACCTTGCGGACATGCGCACTGATTCGGCGGAAGCGTCCGCAATATACGCTACCCCCTTAAGTAGCATGGGGAAGGAAGCCAAAATAGTCTCCTTTGGCGTTCCTGCCTCAATATGCGCCTTTATCTGTGTAAGCCAATATTCCATATTGCGGGCCACTACTGTGACCGCCATGGCAGGCTTAAGGTTTCCCTGTGATGAATCCCAGGACTTTTTTAAGAGAGAGTCCATCCTTCTGTCCATGGGGTCTGTAAGAACCCCCATGTCCTCGAAGGCCAGATCTGTTTGCCTGGAAACCTGAGAAAAAGCAGCATCCAGCCTAGGGGTTTTATTCCAGACTAGAGACTCCCCTTCTGAAAAAGGAAACCTTCGCTTCAAAGCCCTTGAAAAGAAAGGTTTTCTCTCAGGATCTTTCCATTCATTCTTTATGGCCTCAACCAACACATCATGGACTGGGAAATCCTTCCTTTTTTGTTCCCCAAGACCTTTGTACATTTGGTCATGGAGCGATAACACCTTCTTTTCTTCCTGAATACCCAAAGTGGTGTGAATAGCTCCCAAGAGCTCCTCCACTTCGTCCAGGGAAAGCTTATAGCGAGAGGTTTTTGTGGATTCCCCATCCACCTCCTCCACATCCGATTCCCTTTGAGAATCTGAAGCGGTGCTATCTGGCTCCTCCTCAATATCCACTCTGGAGCCCCCTGGTCTCTCTCCACTAACAGAGGAAGTATCCACTGGGCTAGGTGTAACACTCTGCTGCACTGGTAAAGGACTGCTTTGGGCTTGCGGCAACTGGAAGCTAGAAAAGAGTGCTTTAAAGGACTGAAAGGTGCTAGAAAGCTCCTTGACGGATGCAGCAAGATCTGTACCCTGTTCTGCTGCCTGTTCCCTGACCAATCCATCAATGCACTCCTTGCAAAGTGCCTTAGTCCAGGATTCCCCCATACTAACTCTACATGAGGGGCATTTTTTCTTTGAACCATGAGGCGACTTGCTTTTCTCTGTGGCTTTCTGAAAAAGAAAGAGAGAGAGAGTCGCCGTAAATGCCCAATCCCACCAGTGCTTCTACAGAGGACCACCAGGAGTGCTCCCCCCAGGACCAACCATCACCAGGGTCCCAGACACACTCCCCTTCCCCCCGACCACCAGTGAGGGGAGAACACCCGTGAAGCTATCGGGATTTAGGTAAGGGAACACCACCCCAGGGTTCCACTTACCTTAGCATGGCTGGTGCTACTGTCTCCTGGAGCAGTTCTAGAGACCTCTGTCTCCGACATGTCCGCTGAGGATGGTGGTCGATCGTTTCCCCCGATAGCTGACTCTACAGCAAAGCAAGAGGGTCGGACCAGCCGAACGCTCGGTCCGTTTTCTTTCTCCGCGTCCGGAACCGGAAGACGCGGAATCGTCGGAAGTGCCCGCCCTCGCCGGAACTGACGTCACCCGTCATCCGACCCGGCCATAGAGCTTCAGACGCTGGCTGCTTGAGCAGGAGAGACTCAGGCACTTCCCACAGCGCCCCCCTGGGCAGAAGAAATACAGACCCCCTTAGCTGTCTCTTTCCCCAAGAGAGGCTGAGGCGCGCTAATTCAGTTTAGAAAACAGGTAAGTATGGCTTCCCCAGCCTTTACCTGACTGAATAAAAAATGATAGAGGGAAAGAGCTAGAGAGACCCGACTCCCCCTCTTCCACAGACAGATTTTTTGGCTTCAGCCTCCGACTGATCCGCCTCGGTTCCCAAGCAGTGTCTCCCCACCGGAGGAAACACCTGAACTGAGGGGCCGTTGGGAGGATGAGGTTTAAATGTTGAATTGGAAGGCGGTGTTTCCTAAGAGGGGAGGAGCCGGTGTCTCTCTATGGTGCTGTCCTGAAAGATGAATGGGGAAATATTGTTTCTTCAAATCAGTTCAGGTTTATTTTAATACCTTTGATTATATATTTTGTGCATATAAAAAGGGAACTGTAATGGGCACCTTTTTCATGCCAATCTATGTGAAAATTTATATTTTTTGGAGCAAAGGGAATTCCAACCTTAAGTGGTTCTAAAGACCAAAGTATTTTACTTCAAGTCATTATCTGCATGAACGTAAAAAATTCCGATGAGCCCCCCAGCCCCTCTTAAATGCCTGGCTCCTCTTTTGATTTAGCACTGTGCCCATCTTCAGCAGTGCTCTTTTCTCTCCCCTTCACAGTACACAAGTGCAGTAGTGAGAACCATTGGCTCCTGATGTAGCTAATCAAATCCTGCAAGTGCGGGGGGGCAGGGCTGAGCCACACTATGTGCATCTACAAATGCACGCAGCCTAGCTTAGGAGCATGAAAACCGCTTGCTATGAGGGCACTCAGACAAGGAGGAGTCGACAGCAGTGATGGGAGACCCAAAAGAGGTGGTAAAGGGCTGCTCTGTGCAATACCATTGCACAGAGCAGGTAAGCATAATTTTTTTTTTAATCACTTTAAAATAAACACCCTTTACAAAACAACAAACATGTCATACCTACTCTGTGCAAGGGTTATGTACAGAGTGGCCCTGATCAGCCTTTTTCTGGAGTCACCCAGTGTCTCCCCTAGCCCCTTTTCATTAGGTGCGCCCACAGAGATCCAATTTCCATGCGGGCACCTGTGTGGATGCATCCTGAGTCCTGTTGCTGTGTCCATTGACAGACAGGACTTGGCCCTGCCCCCCGGCTCCCATGTCACTGGATTTGATTTAAAGCAGCAGGAGCTAATGGATCCTGTTGCTATCAACCTATCCAATGGGGACCGAAGACAGAGGCTGGAGCTGCTGGAACAAAATGGGCTCAAGTTAGGAAAAAAAAAAAAAAAGGGGCTTGGGGAGCTGCAGCACAGAAGTTTTTTTTTTTTTGTTTACCTTAATGCATAGAACGTGAAACATGAGGGTTTATTAAATACTCCTTAAAAACAAAAAAAACAAAAACAAAAAAAAACCACCACTTTAGTCTGATTTGACATACCAAGAACATTCTAGTTTAAGCCATCTTGTCAAGCTCATGAAACCACCAAGGGGTTTTTAAATTGACCTCTTCCCGGCCAGCGCACACTGATCTAAGTCGGCAGAATGGCGCTGGTGGGCAAAAGGGCTTACAGGTACGTCCCCTGTATGAAGTGGCACTGCCGACAGCATGAGCCCGCCACGTTCCCTGTGACTGAGTCCTGCGGACTCGATGTCCGCCGGGTGCCTGCAATCATGTCACGGAGAAGTAGAACGGGGAGATGCTTTTGTAAACAAATCATTTCCCCTTATTGCCTAGTGACGGGACAGAGATCACCGCTTTGTCATCGGGAGCAGTGATCACTGTCGTGTGTTGAAGCCCCTCCCACCAGTAAGAATCACTTCCTAGGACACTTAACCCCTTCATTGCCCCCTATTGGTCAACCCCTTCACTGCCAGCGTCATCTACACAGTAATCAATGCATTTTTATATCACCGATCACTGTATAAACGGCAACGGTCCCAAAAAAAAAAAAAAAGTCAAAAATGTCTGATGTGTACGCCATAATGTCAATGTCCTGATAAAAATTACAGATCACCGCCATTACTTATAAAAAAGAAAAAAAATATATAATAAAAATGCAATAAAACTATCCCCTATCTTGTAGACGCTACAACTTTAGCTCAAACCAATCAATATATGCTTAGTGATTTTTTTTTTTTTTTTAACCAAAAATATGTAGAATACATATTGGCCTAAACTGAGGGGAGAAAAAAAAAAGTTTGTTATATATTTTTGGGGGATATTTATTATAGCAAAAAAGTAAAAAAGCATTTTTTGAAAATTGTTGCTCTTTGTTTATAGCGCAAAATAAAAACCGCAGAGGTGATCAAATACCACCAAAAGATAGTTCTATTTGTGGGGAAAAAAAAGGACGTCAATTTTGTTTGGGTACAACGTCGCACAACCACGCAATTGTCAGTTAAAGTGACACAATGCCAAATCGCATAAAGTGCTCTGGTCAGTAAGGGGGTAAATCCTTCCGGGGCTGAAGTGGTTAAGTAATCCCAAAGAGATACATTCTAGGGCCAAAACGCCTTTGGGACAGTTAAAATTTTAGAATTTATTTCAAAACCCTTTCGGTGTAACCAAAAACACACCCACAGCCAAACATTACTATTAAAAGCACAAACATTTAAATATACATTCCTATCCTATGTACAGAAAGACAAACAAGGTATTTTAACAAAACTAACAATTTTATTACCAGATACATTTAGATAAACATTGGAACCCCTTACCAAAAGACCCTTGCCAGGAAAATAGGTGGATATGCATGATAACCCCCAACCACCAGTGTCAGAACCCAAGATGTCCATCTTACAATTGCTTACAGAAAAAGTATATCTAGTGGTACTTGGTCACATTCAAACATTCATTTATACAATGTTGCTGAATTATTTAGACTGTATATGTTCAAAATCCTCAGGATTCCATTGACAAATTTCTTTGAAAACAACTTTTATTAGTTTGTCTTAATGGTCCTCTAAAGATTTTATGCAAAGTTGTGGACATTGCCTGTTATGTCTAGGACATCTCCCGCTTGTTACTCCTCCAAACACATTGTTGTATTTTGACTTGGATCTCCCCCATGTTGCTCTCCACATTTTTCTTTGCTATGTCCAGCAATTCATTCATCATAGAGGTGTCATAGGAAGGAACACGTGCAGCATACTTCTTGCTTAGTCTGTATAGGTTTAAAGCCTCTGAAAGAAACATGCATCAGATTGTGTAATGAAATAAAGAACAATGGAAATATCAATGAGATTTTTATATAACAACTTCTCCGGTATCTTTCAAAACAGGCCTGCATATAGTTTGACAACCTTATGTTTTTATGAAATGTTTATAGTTTATTCACAAGAAAGCCTACATTTCTGTGCTTTAGTTCAGTTCATGTCAAAAGGGAACAAAAATGGAATGTTGCAATAGTAACCATGACGACAATGCATTTCAGGAGTGTGTCCCCCTTCATCAAGGCTTGATAAAGGGGGATACACACCCGAAACACGTTGTTACTGATAAGACACCAAGCTGTTCTGTGTCATCCGGCAGCTCTGCCTTTGTTCTAGTAGCCATTGGCTTCCATTCACTATGAGCAAAGCTGATCCATCCAGTCCGTCCCAAGCAGAGAGTGTGATCCTCTCAATCTTTATCCTGTCATACATCTCCTGCCTGTGCAACTTGGTGGCCACTCTCTACTCCATAATCCTGCATTGACAGGTGTGGGGGCATGGGCTGCTCTATCCTGGATCATTGCTGATTGGCACATGGAATGCCAACTCATACACAGAGGACTTCTTTACTTCATGGTCTCCAGATACCGCTGATATGCCCCTTATACAAGGATGGACAAAAACACCCTGTTCAGTTCACAGCAGAACTACCGTACAGGGGAAATGTTCTAACCCCATTGAAGTCTGAGGGGACCCAAACAAGATAAATCAAATATGCAAGTAATTGGCCATAAAAGGGGTATGGGGATCCAGGTACTGCCCCTGGGTTGTTGTTTTTTTATTGCCTTTTTTTTTCAGGAGCAGTGATTTCGATGCTTAACGTGCAACAATAGAAAAAACCTATTAAAGAAAAAAAAAAAAAAAAAAAAGGCATAGGGTCCATACTAGATGTACCCGATACTGATTAACATGGGGGGGGGGGGGAGAATCTGGGGGCCCCCCTTGTTGTGCTGACAGCCCAATACAAAAAGACTTTTGCTGGCTGAGATGTAAACATCAATAGGAGGTGTCACCCATCAGAGTAGGGCAAGTACAGACCTACAAGGGGGTGGGGGTTACATTTTCTACTAGCCTGATTGGAGATGTCACTGCCCCACCTCTGCCTTATCCAATCAGAGAATGTTTTGCAAGAATGCCAAAGAGATCTCTAAATGATGAATGTGCCAAGTGGCCAATCTTAATTTCATGATGCAACAGGTCAGACTCTCGGCATGGGACAAATGAGCATAGTAGTAGCCAGTGGCAGCTGGTGCTTAATCTTCTTTGGGGAAAAGACACAGCCAGACACAAATCACCCCCCCCAACACTTGCCGCTTACCCCTGTCACTCCATCACTCACCTGTTGCTTGCCAGGCCCCTTTGCCAGCCCCACACTTACCCCATCCAGGTCGCAGCTCCCAGCTCCCCCCCCACATCTCTTCCCGAGTCCAATCAGTTGTGTCCCCTCCCAGCCAATCAGGACATATGACCCCCGTCCAATTGGGTCTCGGGATCCACTCTGATTGGCCGGACGGAGAAACGGGAAGAAATCTGAATATCGCCACACTTTGAAGCCAAAAAAAAAAAAAAAACCACCACACACACACACACACACACACACACACACTGGAATCCATGCGTCTGGTGTCCTGCATGTAGATTAGGAGCCGGGTGCATAGATTAGGGGGATGACGCTCCAGCAGGAGTGGCCACCACTGGTAGTAGTGGTGTCTACTACAGTGATTTCCAGCTTCTAAAGCGATCAGACGGGTATGACATATACAGAATTGCATTGGTCCAAGCTGGAACTATGTAAGAATATCCATACCTGGAATGCAGCCTATAGCATCCACCAAGCTCATAATACAGAGAGAGAGACAACTCCATGAATACACAAGTCTTATTACAGGACTTTCCTCTGTAAACTCACCTCCACAAGTCTGGGTGTTGAACAGAGGAAAGTGCATCACATCGGGCGTCTCATATCCATCTCCTTCAAAGACGTAGCAGCTTTTAGTTGGAGGGTACTCATAACGTTCTTTGGTATTTACTGGAAAGGGAATTTGGTGATCCTCACAGTATTCAGCTGTTCTTTTCAAAGTCTAAAAAAAAAAAAAAAAAAAAAAAAATTATATATATATATATATATAACACAACATTAAAATGAACCCATTGTACTCAAAATAGCAAATGATGGAACAAGCCTAGGTTCAGTTCATCAAAATTCAGTGAACCCCATTGAACTCTTTTGGGAGGCTATGCTCTACAGCCGTGGCCAAAAAACTTTTGAGATTGACAATTACATTTTCAAAGTTTGCTGCCTCTGTTTTTATGATGGCAATTTGCAATCTCCAGAATGTTCTAAAGAGCGATCAGATAAATTGCAATTAATTGCAAAGTTCCTCTATGAAAATGAACTAAACACTTCAACTGCATTTGTGAAGAAGGCAGGGCCGTCTTTAATATTGATTGGACGCTGGGCAAACTTTTTTTGAGCCCCCCTCCATGCAATTTCTCTCCACCTGCTCTGAGACATACAATAAATAGCAGTTAGACTCAGTTTACTGAATCAGATCAGGCAGCAATTGCAATTGGTTGCCAGAGTTTACAGAGTATCATTACCGCTCACTGACTGGCTGCTAGAGGTTACAGCACACATTATGGCTCACTGATTTTTTGCTAGAGGTTACAGCACATAACTTCTGCTTGTTGATTGGTTGCTAAAGATTACTGTACATCAATACTGCTCACTGATTGGTTGCTGCATATCCTTAGCACTCAATGATTGGTTGCAAGAGGCTAGTGCACATCATTACTGCTCACTGATTGGTTACTAAAGTGTATAGCACATGTCTTCACTGGCTGCACACCATGTGGACTGGGGAGGTGAGGGGACCCATCAATAGGCAAAAAACTCCTGGGATCAAATGGCAATGCTGGGGGGTTGATGGGATCAGTGGTGGGGGGGTGGGATTAGCCAAGAGGCAGAACACTGTGGCAAATTCTGAATAATGTAAACAAAGCTGGAAATCTTTGGCAAGTATATAGTGGGCGATTCTACACTGACCACCAATGTAATGGGAAATTTACACTGACCACCATGTAATAGGGGATTATATGCCATCCACTAATATAAAGAGGTATTTCTACACTGACACCAATGCAATAGGAGCATTTACACCAACCACCAATGTAAGGAGGGATATACAATGAACTTCATGTATGGTGACACTTCTGCACCGACCACTAATGTTGGGGGGGGGCTTTACACTGACCACTAGTGTAAGGGCAATTCTGCACTTACCAATGTAAATGAAATGCAAATTGAGCACCAATGTAACTTACACTGACAACCAATGTAATGGGGGATTTTACATCAACAACCCATAAAGGGGGATTTCTACACTGGCCACCAATGTAATGGGGGGGGGAATTTAAACTAACCACTAATTTAAAGGGGCTTCTACATGGACTAACAATGTAAAGGATGATTTAAAAATCTGACCACAAATGCAAGTTTGGATTTTTTTTAACAATTAATATGAAGGAGTTTCTACAGTGACCACTAATGTAATGGGGATTTACACTGACCACTAATGTAATAAGAGCATTCACAGTAACCAAAGGAGGGATTTACACTGACCACCAATTTAAGGAGGACCTTCACACTGGCCACTAGTGTGAATGAAAGGACTGCATAGTGTGTTGGGAATCCATGCAAAAATGGCTTTCCTGATACCACAGAAATGTGCTGCCCTTTAGCAGATACACAGAAGTTCCATTAATTGTTAATGATGCCCTCACACATCGGCTGAGATGTGTGTATTCACATGCACAAAAATTCTCAAAAAAAAAAAAAAAAAGAAGAAGGGGGGAGGTTCAACACCAAATGACAATTCTCAAACAAATAAAACAAATAAAACTGGAGAATGGCAAGTTGCATCGAATGACCATAAAATGTGGTTACCTCGAATGGATCTCCAAGACTGAAGTCAAAAGATAAAATCAGATCTACTTTGCGATGAGGAGACAACACTAACGGGTAGGGAGTATTAATTTCCAAACCGGCATCAACCAGATGGATGCGCTCTTTATTAGGGAGGTCGCTGTTTTTTGGGATTTTATCTGGAATATAAAATCAATAAAATTACACAAAAAAAAAAAAAAAAAAAAAAAAATTCAGATTGACGGAATTTCAAAAATTTGAAAAAGAAAGAAAATTAGTAAAAATTCAAAATAACCTAAATTATAGGTATTGGAATGTCCTTTCAAATTTGTCTGTTTGTGAACGTAATGAATACAAATTTATCTGAAGTTACAAATTATCCGAATTAACGAAATGCCGCATCTAAACAAATGGAATACTAAAAAAGATTGTGAACATTACATTAGTTTAGATACGGCATTTGTTATTTCAGATAAATTCATATTCGTTAAGTTAGGAATTATCTGAAGTTAAAAATTATCCAAAATAACGAATGCCGCATCTAAACAAAGGGAACAAATACTAAAAAGGTTTTATTAATTGTTAGAACGTTACATTAGTTTAGATGCAGCATTTGTCATTTCAGATAATTCACATCTAAACTAATGGAACGCAACGTTCTAACAATTAATAAAACTTTTAGTATTAATTTGTTCCCTTTGTTTAGATGCGACATTCGTTATTTCGGATAGTTTGTATTACATTCAGACAAAATTTGAAAAGAAAATTCCAAAACCTATAAATTAGTCATTTCAGATTTTCGAATTTTTAGATTTTTAATTCTTTTGAATGTTCAGGTTTTCAAGTTTCTAAATTTCCCAATTTCTGGAAATTTTCGAACTAAACGCATTTCATGTGTCCAATTTTAATCCCATGTATGTGAAGGTTTGTCATATCGGCACAGTGGTGAAGTGGGCGGCACTCTTGCCTAGCAGTAAAAAGGGTCGCTGGTTTGAATCCCAACTACGACACTACCTGCTACTACTTGGAGTTTGCATGTTCTCCCTGTGCCTTTGTGGGTTTCCTCCGGGTACTCCGGTTTCCTCCCAAACTCCAAAGACATGCTGGTAGGTAAATTGGCCCTACTATAGGAATGTGAGTTAGGGACCTTAGAGATTGTAAGCTCCTTGAGGGTAGGGACTGATGTGAATGTACAATGTATATGTAAAGTGCAAGAATAATAATCACAGCGTGAAGCTTTTATAAATATACCCTTTAGTCTTAAGAAGAAATATTAAGAATATTTTTATGTAACTGCTTGTTTACACACACACACACACACACACACACACACACACGCCGAGATGATCTTAGCCTGGCCGATCAAGATGGCTGAAAATCCGGAGCCCAGTAGAAGCCGGTCAATGAGATCAACAGCCAGTGTGGGAGCTCCTGGATGCCACATCTCTGGAGTGGAAATTACATGTCAGATTTTTGTCTCGACTTTGGGTACAAGGCAGCTTTAAAAAACTGGGAGCCAGAGAAGCAACTTGCTTGAGGGCACATTCATTTCCTACATCCTTGGCTGGGTGTCTCTTGGGTAGGATGACTTTTATGCTGGGCCTGCAGTGCTGATCCTTTACCAGATAAACTCATGAAAACTGCTTCCAGAACCTCTTTAGGGACAGACTTTGAGCATCAACAAATCAAGTCCCTCCAAAAAAAAAAAAAAAAAAATTCAAGGAGTTGCTGTTGGAATGCTCTACTTAAAGTTAACACAGCCACTTCAAAACATTCTAGACATAGGTCCAGTGACTAGTTCAGAGCATCTCATAAAACCCCTTTCACCAAGGAGTTTCCAGGCACCTCTCCAAAAGACATTAAGGTTCTACACAGAGGGTTCATTAGACCAAAATGTCCACCCCTACTGCACATTCAGCCCTTCCTGATACAGAGGAGAATCAGTTTGATTCCTTGGAGTTGAAACAGGACTTTTCAGGCTTTAAATCTGATGGCTCAGCCATACATTAAAGCAGGCCCTGGAGTGGAGGAGCCAGAACCCCTACCCACAACAAAAAACCTACTTTCCATTCTTGAAAAAGCAGTCCTCTTTCCCTTTGACAGAAAGGGGATAATAAGAAGTCAACTGAGTAATTGTTTGCAGAAATTGTATCCTGTAGCAGAAGGAGGAGGTTTCCTCCCTGGATAACACCCCAGTAGTGGATGGGGTGGTCATTAGACTGACTAGAAATGTTACACTCCCGATGGAGGATTTAATGTTCTTTCAAGCTGTCCTGGATAGGAGGATTGAGGTAAATCTATGAATGTCATACCAGGCACCTGTAAATCAACTATTGCTTTGACTTTGGTAGCCAATGCGATGAATGTATGAACACAGAATTTGCCATCTCCCAGGATCTTACCAAATATCAGGTCACTCATGCCTTAGATGAGCACAAGTTATGGGGCACTTCGAGCGGCAGTGATAGATGGCTTTCAGTCAGCTTCCAGAGTGATGCTACATTCGGTGATGAATAAAAGGACATTATGGCTTAGGCCTTGGTTGGCAGACCAATCCTTAAAGCAAAGTTGATGTGAATTGCCTTTTGATGGCAAGTTTCTCTTTGGCCAGAAGTTGGATGTGGCAATCTCCAGGGCGATAGAGGAAGTCAGCCCAACTTCCACAGGGCAAAAAGGTCAAGGCACCAGGCAGTTTGCCTAACAGAAGCTCCCAGTATCGATTGAGACGGGGCCTTTTTTGGCAAAATAGATATCAAATAAGTGTGGAATGACACAGGCTATTCTTTTAAAAGACTGAGGCAAAGGTTGACCACAGTTCCAGACTCACTGAAGTCTTTTCTGATGGGTGGCCACCCCGAACGAGCGCAGTAGGAGCCAGGTTGACCAAATTTGCAAATGGTATGGGCGACCCGTTGTCAGGATCTGTGGGTACTTTCCACCCATTTCTTGGTGTCCCTCCAGAACAGAGCATGCATTAAACCGCAACCAAGCTATCTTTTCAATGTTCTGTGGTTGCAAAAGTTCCAGTGCCCTGTTTGCACAGGTTTACAGGATTTTACCGTTTCTTATACAGAATAAAGACGAGACTGAAGGCCTGTGGCAGACCTAAAGAAATTCAATTGTTTCTTTCGGGTAGAAAAGTTTAAGATTAACATACAAATCATTCTAGAGATCCAGCCAGGTGATTGAATAGTTTTGGTTGATCTACAAGACCCCCTACCTCCACATTCATATCCTTGTCTCATTCCAGATGTTTCTCTGGTTTGCTGGGGAGAAGAGCATTTTCAGTTTGTTCACCTTTCAGGCTCTACATTTCACCCAGAGTCTTTACAAAAAAGTAATAAGCCAAAGAAAGCAGTGCTAGTTACAATATTAAACAAAAAAGTGAAATATTATATCTATGCAGAAATAAATTTAGTATAAAAACGTAAAAAAAATTAAAAAAAAGTTTAATATAGAAAAAAGTGTCCATGAGAGCAAACATAGGTGAGAGGACCATATATGAGTAAAGGCACCTTGATCACTGACTGTTGCATAAAAACTTCCAATCCATTGTGTAAATAAGATCCACCATGTGAAGTAATTAAATACACCTCTTAACAGATCGACTGGACCATTAAATTAGAAAAAAATTCCATAAACCAGGTCAGCAGCTCCCAGCATCAAGGTCACCAGTGAGAAAGTACCATACAAACCTTGCATAGTGAAATATTGTAATGTCCTTGAATAAATGGACCAAGTTCAGCTTCAATGTACTGTAGCAATAAAACAAGCTCAACCCATACATCCAGATAAAATCCTTTAGCAGGCTGGTGGTTTAAATATAAATAGCAAGGTGCTGAGTCCGGCCAACTAGAAGCACAGACCCCCGCCACCATGTAATGTCACAGACGGGCCACACCAACTTTTTCTTTTGTAAAAGAAAGTGAGAATTGCAGTTCTGGCCCCACTCCGGGAACAGGGCCTTTAGATTTATCACTACTTGAATGACATCCAGTTATTGGCACAGAAGACCAACCATTCGTTAAAAATGGAAACTTCTGGCAAACATGAGGAGCTTTGGCTGGACAGTTAAGGCCAAACCTGCAGATGACCCATCTAGGGGTTTAGATTGACATCCAGGTGGCTACCTTTTTAACAGAAGTTACCGGTAATCAAGGAGAGATTCCGGGAGGGCGAGGTCTTCATTGGTAAGGAGTCTCCTGGGGACAGTGTCATTGTATATCCTGATACTACCCCGGGGCCAAAACCCAGCTCATCAGAAACTCCTCACAGTTGCACAAAAGTCTCTGGTGTGGAGTATGGCAGGTGACCCTCAGTCCTGACTGCTAGGGCCATAACCCTGGACTATTGTTATATGTATATATGTATATATGTATATATGTATATATGTATATATGTATATATGTATATATGTATATATATATATATATATATATATATATATATATATATATATATATATATATATATATATATATATATATATATATATATATATATATATATATATATATATATATATATATATACACACACACTTACACAAGCAATCCTTGACTTGTGCGTGTATATACATAGTGCATTCACACAAGTCCCTGTCCTCAGGGAGCCTACAATCTAAAGTCACCAACTCACATTCATACATTCGGACCAATTTAGATAGTAGTCTATTAATCTATCGCCATGTCTTTGGAGTGTGGGAGGAAACCGGAGTACCTGGGAGGAAACCCCCGCAGGCACAGGGAGAACATGCAAACTCCAGGTAGGGTTGTGGTTGGGATACAAACTGGCGACCCTAGGGCTGCTACGCAGAAGTGCTAACCTCTTCGCCACTGTGTTGCCCAGGTTGGGACGCCACCTATAACCATCTCAAAGTGCAAGGCAAGAATAGTTGGTACCCATTTTTGTAGAAGTCTGAGCATCATTTATGGCACCATCTGCATTGTTGCCTCACATTCAGGGTCACCCAGTGACAGTGTATGGACAATAGAGAAGCAGTGTCATACATTCAGAGGCAAAGGGGGACCCACAGTGGAGCCCTTCTCAGGGAGGTAGAACCTAGCTCTGGCCAAAGAAAATTTCCATGATTAAAAGAGAAGTACGGGGGGCGTGGCTTGGCGCGCGATGGAGATGACAGCCTAAACGAGGAGCTCTGCCAGACCAGCGGCCCTAACCTGTCTTTCTGCCGCACAGCAAGCGACGATGAGCAAGCAGAACCGCGGCTCACAGCACTCCCGTTCCCGCCGCTCTACCGCTGCATCAGCCGGGAGGAACATCTCAGAGATTTTTAGGAATCAAGCCGTAATACAGAGAGTGACTGCAGGAGGGAAGATGGCGCCGGTGCAGCGTAAGGTGGATCTCAGCGAAGACTCCCTGTCTGCCACAGAGGACAACGGTAGGAGAGGGGCACGTCCTGATCACCAACTAACCTATGCAGATATGTCAGGCTTTGCTGCTGACATCAAAGCCTCGTTCTCTGCAGCTATCACAGATCTTAAAACTAACCTGTTAGTTCTCACAGAAAAGTTGGCCACCGCTGAGACAGCAGGAAAGCACAGAGACAAAGCCATAAACAGGCTGGACAGGGTGGTTTCCTCTCACGCACTCCACTTTATCGAGATGAACAGGCACCTGGAAGACCTCGATAATAGGGGGAGAAGGAACAATATTAGAGTTCGAGGTATACCAGAATCAGTAGATCCAGACCAAATAACTCAGGTATTACAGAGGGTTTTCAATAGCCTCCTGGAGAGACCAGAGGACACGGACATTGAATTTGTCAGAGCGCATAGGGCTCTAAGAGCCAGAGGCCCAGATACACTTCCCCCCTGTGACATCATTTGCTGTCTGCAAAACTTCTCCCTTAAAGAGGAGATCATGTACAAGGCACGCAGAAATGAGCAGATTGTGTTCAATGGTGCGCACATAACTTTATTTCAAGACCTTTCACAAATAACGCTGAAAAATCGCAGGGCCCTGCGACCCTTGTTAGAGGTGCTACGGGCTAAAGATCTCCGGTACACGTGGCGCTTCCCCTTTGCCCTCTCAGTGTCGCACAATGGCAAACAACACTTTCTCCGTACCCCAAGTGACCTCCAGGAGTTCTGCAGCGCCCTGCAGTTAGGCGAGATCGACCTACCGGAGTGGTATCAGGAATTTTTACTCCCATCCGGAGAAAGAAGCCCACCACACTCCCCTATGGTGTCCCCAGAGAAGCATCACGCAAAGAAACAGAAGCAGAGTCGGCAAGACGGATCAATCGCTGGCACTCCAAGGGGCAAAGCACATTCCCCCAAGATGTTAATGGATGCATGAGCGCGAGATTCCTATCACCTACCGATGTTCTGTTTCGCCCAGGTTTCAGCTCACACCTTAACACATGTGCTACATGAGCAGATACTCTGTTAATTCGAATGCTAAGTTTTCACGCTAGGTCTCCCCATTCCGGATCATTTGACACCTGGAGGAAAAGAACTACTACTAGTGTCGTCCTTGTTCTTGATCGCTCACCCCCCCCCCCCCTTTTTTTTTTTTTTTTTTTTTTATATTATTCATGGGAGGGATAATGTGGGCTGTTTGGCATAGACCTGGGATCCTCCTAACCGCCCACCAGGGGGTACCACAAGATCCCTATGGTAAATCACACTAACCGTTGCTCCACTCACTGTGAACTTGTCAGTTTAACGGGAACTTAAGAGACAAAGATTTGGCTTGGGGCATTGACATACACCCCACTCAGAGGTCACAACACATCTCGTTGATTGGCTACAAGAAGCTCAGATGGACTATGATGCCCATTCGGCCTACCTAGGGACTTAGCAAGATTCTCTAACCTCCTACCTATTTTAAATGTCACTACAAACCGGATGGGGACTCTTAGCTTAATGCAGAGTTCCTGCTTATACTACCCTCTGCATGTTTTTGGGTTTGTTTATTTTGTTTTTTGTTTTTTTTTTAGGTTCCTGCACAAAGTTACTCCCGTACGGGAAGGGGAGGGGGAAGGGCAGGGAGGCGATTATGCCTTTCATGTCCAGACCCCACCACCCCATATATATTTCTACAAGTTACTATTATAGTTATTACTGGTTCTGCTTCGTTCTCTTGGTTGGAGCTCCGCTCTAACAGTCTAAGCGGCAGAAAAGACCATCAGGCACCACCCACTTGCTAAAATGGGCCGAGGTCTGGCTGTCCAAAGTCCCTGATAGTTCATTTCAAATTTTTTTATTTTTTTTCTTCTACTTTTGTTAAGTTGGGACTGGTATCTAGCCGTGTGCCTCCCGCGTACCCACAGAGTGTGCCAGAGGGGTAGTAGACCCACTCTCACACACTAAATATCGACCCACTCAGACGTTGTTGTTGTCTGGGAGGGTTGTAAATCTCACTCTCCGTACTCTTACTTCTAATTTCTCACTACACTCATATCTTTGTCTATCTCTTCCTATTTATCTTAGTCACTGATTGGGGTGGTATAACTACGTTTAAGTATTTAAATTCTAACAAATACTTTACTTAATATTTTTTTTTTTTTTTTCTCTAGTTGTGATCACAGGTATTGTCTGCAGTCTCTCTCTGGCCCTGAATAATGGCTTACTCTGCGCTAGGTCGAACCCCTACGGTGGTATCTCATAATGTCAAAGGCCTAAACATTCCGGAGAAACGCACTACTCTCTTGCGGGAATTAAAAAAAGTTAAGCCTAAAATTGTTTTCCTGCAAGAGACCCATTTTAAGACAAACCAGGTTCCCAGGCTCACCGACTCCTACTTCACAGAGGCACACCACGCCACAAACGACAGCTCCAAATCTAAGGGAGTGTCAATACTACTCAGTAAGGAGGCTTCATTCGAGATCACAGACAAATTGGTAGATCCGGGAGGGAGATAGGTATTTGTCAAGGGGAAATGGTCTGGGGTGCCCACCACACTAGCAAATGTTTATTTCCCTAATACCTCCCACCTGTCCTTTTGCAAAAAGCTGGTGAGGGAGTTAGAGGGTTTCAGCTCAGGCCGCTTAATCTTAGGGGGAGATTTTAACATTCCCTTAAACCCATTAGTAGATACGTCAACAGGGAAAACCTTCATCACCTATAAAATATTAAAAAAAATTAAAATTCTCCTACACTCTTTAGATTTAGTTGACACCTGGCGCTTCCTACACCCTGAGGACAAAGATTTTTCCTTCTATTCAATCCCACATGATCGCCACTCCAGGATTGATTACCTCTTCATCACACAGAGGGATCTCCATTTAGTCAGAGAGGCAAACATAGGGATACAGACAATTTCTGATCATGCCCCAGTTTCCATTGGCCTAAACCTGACCGATACCCCGACCAAATCGGGAACCTGGAGACTAGATTCCTCTCTCATAACAGATCCAACCCTACTGTCCACACTGACCGCAGCTTTGAAAGAGTTCTTCAGGCATAACGTGACCCCGGGTATAGACCCACTGATGGTATGGGAGGCCCATAAGTGCTCCATCAGGGGAGAGCTAATTAGGATGGGTGCACAAAAGAAGAAAGACAAAGAAAAGGAAATTCTCCAATTAACACAAAAAATCCGTCATCTAGAAACCTTACACAAGCAATCCTTGACATCCAAATCGGCAACTACTCTTCGAGACAAGATTGACCCTTAAACAGCTTCTAGAATCCAAAACGAAGCGCTTCCTTTTTTTTAAGAGAAAGATATACTACGAGCAAGGTGACAAACCCGGCTATCTGCTTGCCAGGGCTTTGAGGGGACCCATTTCTAAATATAACATCTCAGGCATTCAAAATAAGGATGGCAGGGTGGATAGAACAACGGATAAAATAGCACAACACTTCCAAGAATTCTATACCAATTTATACAATCTCCCAACCCAACACAGACCGCATGATTTACAAGGAGAAAGGCTCCGGGTGATGCGGGATTTCTTGAGGGGTTCAGGCCTCCCTTCGCTTACAGCGGAGGATGCCGCATCACTCGAGGACCCCATGGACCTGTCGGAACTCAAACTCGCTATTAAAGGACTTAAAACACGGCAAGAGCCCGGGTCCCGACGGGTTCACGGCCATCTACTATAAGACATTAGTTGACATATTGTCTCCACACCTTCAAGATGCATTAAATTCCCTATCAAAGCCAAGAACGGTACCCACAGAGTTTCTATCGGCCTATATCACCGTGTTACCCAAGCCGGATAAGGATCCGCTTCACTGTTCCAGTTATAGGCCTATATCGCTATTGAATTTAGATGTGAAGATATTGGCCAAAATCATCTCCAATAGACTGAAACCTCTACTACATAACGTGATAGGACCGGAACAGGCAGGCTTTATGCCTGGAAGAGAGGCAAGGGATAATGTCACCAAAGCTCTAAACCTGATTCACGCTGCCCATAGACGAAAGATCGAGGGTCTTCTCCTATCTACGGATGCGGAGAAGGCCTTCGATCGAGTAGCCTGGGACTACATGTTTGAAACTTGCAGGTACATAGGCCTGGGACCAGGAATGATGGCCTGGATAACCTCCCTCAACCAAAACCCTTCAGCCAGACTCAAAATAAACGGTGCACTCTCCAATAAAGTAAACATAAACAATGGGACAAGGCAGGGGTGTCCACTGTCGCCCCTGCTATTTATAATATCACTAGAACCATTTATTAGACGAATTATAGCAAACACAGCTGTAAAGGGATTTGAGGTCATAGGGCGTGAATTTAAAATAGCGGCATATGCCGATGACCTACTCTTCTTCTTGACTGACCCACATATATCCATCCCCTCCCTTATGAGAGTTCGCAATATTTGGTTATATTTCTAACCTTAAGATAAACTTTTCTAAATCGGAGGCGATGAATATCTCACTCCCAGAACAAACATTAAAGACAATTAAGAACAATAGTCCATTCAAGTGGGAAGCACAGGCCGTCAAATATCTGGGAGTTTGGCTTACTCCTGAGCTGTCCTCTATCTTCTCCCGAAACTTCCTTCCCCTTCTCAAGACCATAGAAAAGGATTTACAAACCTGGCACACGGGGTTCTTTTCGTGGTTTGGCAGGGTGGCCATTTGCAAAATGACCATACTCCCTAAAATTCTATATTTATTACGCACACTCCCCATTAAAATCCCACTAAGCTTCTTTAGGTCGCTTCAGGCCCTTCAAATACACTTCATTTGGGCACACAAATCCCCACGTATTAAATTTTCCCTACTAACAAAAGCCAAAGCAATGGGTGGGTTGGGGATACCAGACTTCAAAATGTACTACCATGCCACGCACATTGCCAGGATCATAGACTGGCACTGCCATGGCAGCATTAAGGATTGGGCGTCGTTGGAAAACGATCTGAGCCCAATTCCCCTGATGTTCTCCCCCTGGATACCAAAACCCAAATACCCCCCGACTCTGAGATTACACCCTTTGATAGGGACCACTTTGGAAATCTTTCATCATCTAAACCAACAACCCAAACTTTCTTCTCCTCTCAGTCCTCTCACCCCATTGCAAAACAACCCAGACTTTCCACCTGGAGTGGGGAACCGCCTCTTACGTTCCTCTGATCAAAAAATACCACTTCTGACTTCCCACTGCTTTGATAACAAGATAATGAAAGACTTGACTAAGCTAAAGACTGACAACAATATACCTTCCCTTCCCTTGTGGTCGTACTTTCAAATCAGAAGTTACGTTAACAATGTCACTCGCAAAAGACACTTCATTAGAGAACCTACTGAGTTGGAGTCGGTGTGCCTAAAAGGAGAGCAGGTTGAAAAGACCACATCAGTCACTTACCAGTGGCTACAAAATTCACAAAAACCCGCAGATAATAGGTTCAGAGAGAGATGGTCAGACTACCTTGACTTGACGATTTCGGATACCCAATGGGAGAGAGCATGTATTTTGGCACATAAATGCTCCTTGAGCACGAGAATGCAGGAGACGGCTTATAAAATGCTTACCCATTGGTATGCAACCCCAGCAAAGATTCACAAATGGTTCCCCCAGTCGCCAGACACATGCTGGAGGTGCAACAAAGAGAAAGGAACTCTAATGCACATTTGGTGGCAATGTGAACGAATAACACCGTACTGGAACAGGGTTACAGAGGTAATATGCCGAATCACGGAGACCAAGCTCAAACTTAACGCAGCATGTTGCCTGCTCCACATTACAAATTCCTCCTATAGAAGATACAAAAACTCTCACCAGACACTTACTTAATGCAGCCAAGTCTCTCATTCCATTGTTTTGGAAATCGACAACAGTCCCTTCTCTGAAAGACTGGTTGCACAAAATTTCATATATTTGTGAAATGGAAGACACACGGGCACAGTCAGAAGAAAAAGTTGAGCGTTATCACGAAACTTGGTCTCCCTGGTTCATATATAGATACTCCCAGGATTATGAAAACTTGATCAAATAACTGGTCAATATTTACCAATACTTGATCGCATACACAACCATGCAATAACCTGTACTGTTATGTTACATTGAATCTAAGAAGGTACATTAGACGTTAGAACTCAATAAACTCTAAATAACTCCCTCAAGTCATTGTGACTTCTAGGTCATAACACTTATCCTCTTCACTAGCTTCCCTACCTCTTTTCTTATCTTCATCCTGTTCTTTACTCTACTCGTTAAACAAATGCAGATCTCAAAAAGATACTTATGGGTGGGCATAGTTTCCTGAACCCACAGAAGTTCTTATTTAAAGACAGCCTACTTAGTTGTCAGAATGCATAGCTATGACCCACGAACATGTTAGATATGACTTTGATTTAAAGTTTGATACCAGTTGATTGTTGTATATCAGCTCCTATCTGCACTCATGTATGTTTATATATGCTTCATTTTCTTCAATAAACTATTTTATGCAAAAAAAAAAAAAAAAGAGAAGTACATTTAAAAAACACTGAGACAGACCGTCTTTCCAGATCCCAGTGAGTGGTTCCTTCATCAAGTAGCCTTTGTTCAAATCACCTGAACTTAGGACCTTCCACAACTGGACCAGTTTGAACCCAAAACCAGCCCTGAAGTCCCAAGGTTCCCCTCTTTGTATCCTTAAGCCCAAGAGAGTTGAGAGCATCTACTCCTTCTAGTGGTTATTACCTGGCATACACCCCCCCCCCCCCCACACTGTCGTTAACTTTGAAGTTCCTGGTTAGGCCGTCAGGATAGAGGCTTACAGTGATAGCAATCTTGTCCTTAAAACACTTCCCGATTTAGAGAACATGTTTTTTTTTTTTACAATGTCACACATATGCTCACCTTCGCATTTGTAGAGGAAATTGTTTGTCGTTCCCCATTCCCATGCGGCAAAACAAAATACAATGTTCTTCATCACTTTAGCATTATCATAGACACCTAGAGAAGAGAAAAACATTTTCATGAAGCAACCCGTGACAGTTGCGAGGACAGACAGGAGAGAGCGATACCAAATTTCACACACCTGCAACCTTGTAACACTAATGAGTCACATGACACCAGGGAGGGAAAGTGGGTAATTGGGCCCAATTTGGACATTTTCACTTAGGGGTGTACTAACTTTTGTTGCCAGTGGTTTAGACATTAATGGATGTGTGTCGAGTTTTGAGGGGACGGCAAATTGAGGCTGGATTCGCACCTATGCATTTTTAGTGCTTTGAAGATTTACACTACAGTCCATGTAACATGGTTTCCTATGGAACAGGTTCTGTAGTGCAAAATACTAAACACTAAAAATGCATAAGTGTGAATCCAGCCTTACACGGTTATACAAGCTGTACATTCACTACTTTACATTGTAATAAAGTGTCATTTCTTCAGTGTTGTCACATGAAAAGATAGAATAAAATATTTAGATAAATGAGGGATGTACTCGCTTGTGAGATTATATGAGAGATTACATACAGTAGATATACTGTAGGGTGTGATTGGAGATAAATCTGATCCATGGCATTATGTTGGATGTATACACCTAAACAGGGCTTTTTTTTCCCCCTCAAATAGGTGCTGGAACTCAACCACGACCCCCCAAATCACATCGAATAGTAGATGTGGTCAGTGAAATTTCACGAACAGTAGGAGGGTCTTAAAAGGGGCATTAGATACCAAGATTGCATTACATACAGAGCGCAGAATTCAGGGGGGTTGCACACAGAGTGCAGAGCTGTCACTTGTAAACACTGAAACCGGACTTCTGTGTTTACAAGGGATTGTGGTGAGCAGGCCCCCCTCTGAGCCAGAGGTAGTGGAACTGACTTCCGCCAAGTTCCCCCTGAAAAAAAGCCCTGCACCTAAACCAGATAATTAAGGAATCTGCTGTGTTATTTCTGGATAGAACAAGATAACATTATCACCTCATCTTATAAATCGGATCGCCTGCGTTACATACCTCCTATAACATCGAACCAGGATTTTTTTGGAATCACTATGATAAAGTAAAACAAGATTTCATCAATATCACCCCAAAACATAATATGTACAGAAGAACAATCAGACATTTTCCTGCAGAATTGTATTTCTCAAATAATGAAACACTTATCAAATATCACATGAAGATTGATGGGGCGTGGTCTGGCCATCAATGTAAATGATCACTAAACATGGAGCTCCGTCCAGAATCATCTCTCTCCAGCAACCTGAGCTGTGATAGACCCCTCACAGCAGCATTGTAAAAAAAAAAAAAATAAAGGGGGGGGGGGGGGGGAAGCACAACCACCCAACACATCCCATGAAGTTGATTCATTTCTTTCCCGAGTTTGGAAGAGAGGAAGCACAAGATGGTAGGGAGGACAGCATGGAGCATACCCTCTTCACCTGTGGACAATATTCCTCATCTGCACCTGCCAGCTCCAGTATAGACCCACAAAGAGGAGCCCCAGAAATCACATAAGAGACCTGCAACCTCCTACAGCATCTTCTCACACTATGGCCAAAAGTATTGTGACACCCCTCCAAATTATTGGAGTCGGGTGTTCCAATCACCTCCATGGCCACAGGTGTATAAAATCAAGCACCTAGGCATGCAGATGGCTTCTACCAACATTTGTGAAAGAATGGGTCGCTCCCAGGAGCTCAGTGAATTCAAGAGTAGAACCGTGATAGACTTTTTGCAAAAGTGATGATATCTGTGCTTGATTGAGATCTGGAGAATTTGGAAGTCAATCAAATTGAGTCTGAATTATGGAGGCCCCACCAAGCAACACACGGGACTTAAAGTAACTGCTGCTGATGGATTGGGGCCAGATACAATAGCAAACCTTCAGAGATCTGGTGGAGTCCATACCTGGATGAGTTATGGTGGGTGGTCATAATGTTATCTATTAGCTTATCAGTGTATGGAAGAAGATGAAGTCTCCTTACCTTTTTTTACACCAGTAGTAACCCAACTGCAGGTTCCTGGATAAAATGAATGGAAACAAAATCAGTGAAAGCCGTGCATATAACACCAAGAATAAGAGGTATTTGTGTGCGACTCATGGTGCGATAGGTCAAGGTGTGCTTAAAAAAGGTAAAAACAAACAAAAACACCCAACACAACCACTTACTTTTGAAGATTCTCACACATCTATCTTTTACTGTTAGAAAGAAGAGATAAGAGGTCAGGGAACAGCATTAGTAGCATAAATCCAGATCTACACAACTTCTCCTGTATATGTAGGTGAATGGAGGAAGATATCAGAGGAGGAGATCCCAAGGGAGGAAATGATGAAGTATGAATGAAGTAGGAGTCAGATCAGCCATACACTAAGGGAATTTTGTTCAAAAGGTTTCATTTTAGGAAAGTTCCATAATCGTTGAAGTGCTTCCAAAAAGATATTTCTCCAGTCATCGAATGTACAAAGAATTATTAGTATGAATGTTCAAGCAAACATGCATAAGAACATTCATTCACAAATCTACTAGTGTACAGCCAGCTTTAGCAGTGAGTCAGTCTGATGTGCTCCACACTTCACAGAAGAGTAATCAGCGGTGGTGTAGAAGCATTGTGACCCTAAAAATAGTAAAGAGCACCGGCTTACAGCAGCCAAGTGACTCCAATACTGTTGGGGAGTTCACATCCAGCAGTGCTCCCCCAGCTCATTGTAACTGACTGGAAGATAAGGAGCCACACGTCAGCCATGAGCCCAGTCACCATGTATAAAGGATCAGACTTCTGGCTAAAGCTGTGGAAGGGAGAAACATGCTGGGAGGCGTGGCTTTGGGAGGAGACGAGCTGAAGCCAATCCTCTATAAATGTTGATTGGGCCAATTGGTAGTGTGCTAGAAGACAAGGAGACGCACACTAGCAATCAGCCCAGTCACCATGTACAGAGGATCGGACCTCTAGGACTAAACCCATGGGAGGGTGAAACGTGGAGGCTTTAAGAGATAAGCCACTTGCTAGAACAGCCTTTTTCAAGCAGGGTGACCAGGCACCCTGGGGTGCCTTGAGGTTTCTTCAAGTGACTTGGCACAATGCCTAAAAACCATCCCAAAATTTTCATACAGGCCAGTAGGATGATCAAGCTTGCATTTTAGTTACACAAAGCCACAGGTTCTCATTATGCACCATTACAACTTCTAGCCGCTGTCATCCTTACAACTGACATCATAAAATGTTGGTCACCTGCACGCCATCATTGTTTGACCCTCCTCTGCCTCTCTCCTTCAGCATGGAGGTTACAATAGCCAACTGATGTTATAGAAATGGAGGGAGATGAGAAACCTTGGCATACTAGTCAGTACCAGTGTGCAAAAGCATATTTGATTTGGAAGAATAAATCTTTAACGTTAGGTGTTCTATGTGTGAGAATGTTGCTGCAATATGTAGAACTACTAGTTTAGTATTTTACATTTTAGAATGGGGTGCTTCGAGACAGTCTAATTTTAAAGGGTGCCTTGACTGAAAAAAAAAAAAAAAAAAAAAAAAAACACAAGTTAGACTTACTGGTAACTTGGTTTTCCAGAAGTCTCAGGATAGCATTTGAGATGGTCCGCTGGGCGGAGTCACTATGGGAAACACCAACTTCTTCCAGAAGTTGGAGAGGAGACAAGCTGAAGCCAATCCGTTGTATGGGTGACTGGGCCGATTGCCAGTGTGCTATTAGATAAAGGAGTTACACACTAGCAGTCTGTCCATTCACCATGTACAGAGGATCGGACCTCTATGGCTAAACCCAAGATAGGACACTTTGTTGTACAAGCTGTACACTCACTACTTTACATTGTAGCAGTGTAAATTTGGTGTCCCCTTAAAACACACAGCCATTAATGTATAAACTGCTGGCAACAAAAGTGAATACACCCCTAAGGGAAAATGTCCAAATTGGGCCCAAAGTGTCAATATTGTGTGGCCACCATTATTTTGGTAGCACTACCTTAACCCACTTGGGCATGGAGTTCACCAGAGCTTCATAGGTTGCCACTGGAGTCCTTTTCCACTCATCCATGACGGAACTGGTGGATGTTAAAGACCTTGCTCTCCTCCATCTTCCGTTTGAGGATGCCACACAGATGCTCAGTAGGGTTTAGGTCTGGAGACACGCTTGACCAGTCCATCACCTTTACCCTCAGCTTCTTCAGCAAGGCAGTGGTCATCTTGGAGGTGTGTTTGGGGTTGTCAAGTTGAAAACTGCCCTGCAGCCCAGTCTCCTAAGGGAGGGGATCATGAACTGCTTCAGTATGTCACAGTACATGTTGGCATTCATGATTGCCTTAACGAACTGTAGCTTTCCAGTGCCGGCAGCACTCATGCAGCCCCAGAACATGACACTCCCACCACCAAGCTTGACTGTAGGCAAGACACCCACTTGTCTTTGTACTCCTCACCTGGTTGCCGCCACACACGCTTGTCACCATCTGAACCAAATACGTTTATCTTGGTCTCAGACCACGGGACATTGTTCCAGTAAATCATGTCCTTAGTCCGCTTGTCTTCAGCATACTGTTTGCAGGCTCTTGTGCATCATCTTTAAAAGAGGCTTCCTTCTGGGATGACAGCCATGCAGACCAATTTGATGCAGTGTGTGGTGTATGGTCTGAGCACTGACAGGCTGACCCCCCCACCCCCACCCCTTCAACCTCTGCAGCAATGCTGGCAGCACTCATACGTCTATTTCCCAAAGACAACCTCTGGATAGGAAACTGAGCACATACACTCAACTTCTTTGGTCGACCATGGTGAGGCCTGTTCTGAGTGGAACCTGTCCTGTTAAACTGCTGTATGGTCTTGGCCACCGGCTGCAGCTTAGTGTCAGGGTCTTGGCAATTGTATAGCCTAGGCCATCTTTATGTAGAGCAATTTTTTTCAGATCCTCAAAAAGGAGTTCTTTGCCATGAGTTGCCATGTTGAACTTCCAGTGACCAGTATGAGAGCAAGAGAGCGCAAGAGAGCGCAAGAGAGCGCAAGAGAGCGCAAGAGAGCGCAAGAGAGCGCAAGAGAGCGCAAGAGAGCGCAAGAGAGCGCAAGAGAGCGCAAGAGAGCGCAAGAGAGCGCAAGAGAGCGCAAGAGAGCGCGATTGATACCAAATATAACACCTTCTCCCCATATACATCCGAGACCTTGTAACACTAATGAGTCACATAACACCAGGGAGGGAAAATGGATAATTAGGCCCATTTGACATTTTCACTTAGGGGTGTACTCACTTTTGTTGCCAGCAGTTTAGACATTAATGGCTGTGTGTTGAGTTATTTTGAGGGGGCAGCAAATTTACACTGTTATACAAGCTGTACACTGACATTGGATCGCCTGCATTACATACCTCGTATAAATTCAGACCAGGATATTTCTGGAACCCCTATGATAAAGTAAAACAAGATGTCATCAATATCACCAAAACATAATATATACACACAGAACATCAGACATTCCTGCAGAATCGTATTTCTGAAATAAATGACACTTCTCAAATGTCACATGAAGATTAATGGGGTGTGGTCTGGCCGTGAATGTAAATGGCCACTAAACATGGAGCTCTGTCCAGGATCATCTCTCTCCAGCAATCTCCAAGCTTTGATAGCCCCCTCACACAGTGGCATTGACAAAAAAAAAAAAAAATAAGGCACAACCGTCCACCACAACCCAACCCTGTACAACCAAAGAGGTTGATCGGTTTCTTTCCTGGCTTTGGCAGAGAGGAAGCACAAGATGGTGGTGAGGACAGCATGGAGCATATCCTCTTCACCTGTAGACAATATCCCTCCTCTGCACCTGCCAGCTCCACTATAGACCCACAAAGAGGAGCCCCAGATATCACAGAAGAGACCTGCAACCTCTCCCACAGCATCTTCTCTAAGGATCTCTAATGCCTCAAACCTTAATGCCAAACGTATCAGGACACCCCTCCAAATGATTGGAGTCAGGTGTTCCAATCACCTCCATGGCCACAGGTGTATAAAATCAAGCACCTAGGCATGCAGATGGCTTCTACAAACATTTGTGAAAGAATGAGTTGCTCTCAGGAGCTCAGTGAATTCAAGAGTAGAACCGTGATAGACTTTTTGCACAGGTGACAACCTATCCATGAAATTTCCCTACTGCTGGGGGCGCATGCGCGGAGTCTAACAGAGCGGTAATGTGCTGTTAGAGCTCTGCTCCGTGACTGAGAGAAAACCCACCATACAGCCTGAACCTGCCGGTATAATATCTACCACTACCTTGGGCTTATTCCCGTGACCTCAGGGACTGAATTGTCACAGGTAAAATGGTGCTAGGAGGGGGCAGAAACAAATTTAAAACGTCTTCCATGAAGGAGTCTCAGTCAAGGGCTGCAGCCAGAGCGGCATCAGCCTCTGCCTCACAGAATACCTCAGAGCGCTCACACAAGGAGAAGCAGCCTTTTGTTCAGATAACATCACCAGATGATTCTGACATAGAACTTTTCCCCTCACAAGATTCTTCAAAGAATGTATCTGCTTCACCTGTGCCTTTGAAACAATTTGAGAGAATGTTACAAAAGGCACTTAAACAGCAGAACATATTACAAGCAGCCTCACAAGAGAAATTAGAGAACTGGGCACACGTACTGATGTATTAGAAAATAAATTTGAAGTAATGGAACTTTCTGTACAAGACACCATGAAAGAAATAGAAAACCTTAAAGAGGAGAATTTTACACTTCAATCCAGATTAGAAGATTATGAGAATAGGGCCAGACGTTCAAACATTCGTATTAGAGGAATTCCTGAGACGGTAACTGATTTACCTTCAACGATAACAGCCCTATTTCAGGAGCTACAACCGACAATACCCATTGAGCGCCTAGAGATGGATAGGGTCCACCGAGCATTGGCGCCAAAGAAAATAGATGGCCCTCCACGCGATATCATAGCGAAACTTCATTACTATCGCACGAAGGAACAATTGATGTCAGCAGCCAGAGAAAAACATAACCTATCCTTTCAAGGTCATGACTATCAGCTATTTACTGACCTGTCCCAGCTGACCATCAATAAGAGGCGAGCAATGAAGCCCCAATTGGCAGTACTACAGAATCACCATATCATCTACCAATGGGGATTCCCGTTCTCCATCAGATTCACACATCAAGGTTCTAGATTTACCTGCAGATCTCCTGAAGAATTGCAGCTGACTTTACAAGATCTACACCTAGTAGATAAATCACAATCTACCAACCTTACCCGCAGAAGATCTACATCCAACAATCCTGGAAACCATCAGGCTAACAAGAGGAGCCGTATTGCCTCCCCTCCGCTGGAACAGGAAGACTCTATGGACTGATATTAAAAGACAGTGTCACATAGACCCCATTTGGACTTCATAGTCCTTTTCTCATTTATTTTGAATATTAAGACTAAATACGTGAGCCATAGTCATTTATGGCATATTTAACTGATTTTCCTTTATGTCCTGAAGTTATAACATTTCCTAAAGGACCCTTTAATATTAATAGTTAATTGTTAAATCTTAGTTCAAACAGAAACATGTTTAAATATTTAAGCCTTATTTATTTCAAACCCAAAACTTGTGAAATCTCATTTAATATATAAAAAAAAAAAAAAAAGTATGTATATGTGCATATATATATATGTGCATGTGTATATATATATATATATATATATATATATATATATATATATATATATATATATATATATATATATATATATATATATATATATATATATATATATATATATATATATATATATATATATATATATATATATATATAGTGTAATATATATAAATTAAATAACAAATAAAAATAAAATAAATATGACATGAGAGGATACCTCCTCCAATCAAGCAGCCCCTGATAGACCAGTTTTCAACTCTAATCTATTGCTATCTTTCACCTCTTTATTAGCTTTAATTATGGTCTAACATGTTCAACACTTCTACTTGTATATAATAGTCGCTAGTTAGCTCTTCTGCTATCTTTGAGTTTAAAAAAGGAATAAGAATTTATCTTTCCCCACCCTTCATCAGTTACATTAATATGGGATTTGTAGGTTTATAAGTTATTATATATGCAACTACATCCCAGGTCATCCCCCTTTTTTCCCCTTCCATAGTATTAAATTACATCTTTATTAACTCATTATTTGAACAAAATATTAATGATATTTATCTCCTCAGTTCTAACAATTAATTATTCTTGTTTAAAAATGTTACAATCATCCTCATTTATGTTTGTAATGAATTGTTCATTTACTTTATTCAATTAGCCGAGTGGGCTAAGAATTAAAACATCTTAGTGATGCTCTGTTATAGGGTTTTTCCCTCTTTACACGGTAGTTCCATGTACCCCACTGTGCCTTCCTCGACCGACCATTATTATTATGTGGTCGATCAACGATGGCCCTGTATCCCTTGATGGGGGAAATTTTCCCTCCTCACGGGTAATTCTTGGATCTCATATTAGACCAACTTATTCAACAGTATATTTATTCATTTATGCTACTTATTTTTCTCTTTTTCTAGACCTCCCTAGGTCCTCTTCTTCTTACCCCCCTTTTCTGTTCACTTGGATTGGTCCACTCAGCCGGAAATATAACAAAAGTGGTGAGTATTATCTTTTTTATCTTCTACCATGGCACCCTTGAACATCCTTTCCCTGAATGTTCAGGGACTTAATATACCGCAAAAGCGTTCAAAAGCATTTAGATTCTTCCAAACGCAGAAAGCACATATAGTTTGCCTACAGGAAACTCATTTTACAATAAATTCTACACCCAGATATTTGAGCTCTTCCTATCCTCAGTTCTATTCGGCCTCAGCATCCACTAAACAACGTGGCACCCTGATAGCTATTCATCGTTCAGTACCCTTTTCTCCTATATCAGAAATCAAAGACCCTGAAGGGAGATACATCATTTTGACAGGTCATATTATGGATATGAAAATAATAATCTCATATTATGCTCCAAATAAAAACCCTACACTTTTTTTTTTTTTTACACATCTCCTACAGGTTATATCCACACACAAAATAGGGACTATTGTAATGTGTGGAGATTCAAATCAGGTTCTTTTACCATTCTTAGATAAAACCCCCTACACGCCCACGAGTTATCCATCTAATCAATCCTTTTCACAGCTTCTTTTGAGATACAACTTAATTGACTCTTGGAGGGAAACTAACCCGGTTAAGAGAGGTTATACATACTATTCGAACCCACATCAAACTCTTTCACGCATTGACCATATATTTTTAACCATAGGCATGATTCTGGAGATTCTCATTTCAAATATAATTCCAATACCATGGTCAGACCACAATGCGGTTTTTACCAGTATAGCCTCCGCCATTCCCAAATCCCATGATTGTACCTGGTACCTTCCCAATATTCTGCTCACTGTATCCAGGTTGAACAAGCCTTAAAAGAATATTTGTTATATAATACATGCCCTGAAATATCCCCGTTAACCCTTTGGGAAGCCCATAAACCAGTGCTAAGAGGTATACTACAAAAACAATCTGCATTGTTCAAGAGAGAACGTAAAAATTTGGCACAAAAGCTTGAATTGGAATATAATAATTCCTTTTTAAATTTTCAAGATAATCCCTCCTCGATTTCTAAAGCCCGTCTAGAAAAAGCACGCCTGGAATATGACCTATTCCTTACAGAAAATGCAGATAAATCTTTACGCCGATCTAGACATGCCTTTTATATGAAGTCCAACAAGCCTAACGCATTTCTAGCACGAGCCTTTAACTCCCAATTTAAACAAACAAAACCAATAAGACTCAAAATAACCAAAGATAATTACACATGCAACCCCGTTAAAATAGTTAACAAATTTAGATCCCACTTATCATCCTTATATTCGGCAACAAATGATTATAATCCAGTAGAGGCGGAAGCCTTCTTTTCTCAAATAAAACTCCCAGAGTTAACACACGCCCAACAAGCCCTACTTGAAGAACCCATTTCTTCAGAAGTAAGCTTCACAATCAAAGAACTAAAGTTAAATAAAAGACCTGGCCCGGATGGCTTTTCAGCTTTATATTACCGCACATTTGCAGAAATCTTATCCCCACTACTTACCAAAGCTTATAATACAATACTAAAAAGGTAAATCATTTAGACAAGAGTCGCTTATGGCAATTATCTGTATGATACCCAAACCTAATACTGATCACACATCTTATAATAATTATCGCCCCATATCTCTCTTAAACTTAGATACAAAAATATTAGCAAAAATCCTGGCAACTCGACTTAATAAAATTATAGGTAACCTTATCCATAGAGATCAGGTAGGTTTTATGCCTAATCGTCAAGCAGGAGACAATGTACGGAGAGCAGTTCTATTGGCACACATTGCTAAGACCCGACGTATCCCCTCATGTTTCCTCTCATTGGATATTAGGAAAGCCTTCGACACAGTGTCTTGGACCTATCTTTATCATACTTTACAGAAATGGGGTTTTGGACCTCATTTTATCAAATGGATAGCCGCACTTTATAATAGTCCTCAAGCATACATAAAATATGCAGGCTATAAATCAGACCCATTTAAAATTGAAAGAGGCACGCGTCAGGGATGCCCTTTATCTCCCCTTTTATTCGCCCTTCTCATAGAACCTCTTGCCCAATTTATTAGACTAAATCCAACAATAACAGGTATAGAATTAGGAGGTTACAATCACAAACTCTGCATGTTTGCAGACGATATTTTACTATTTTTATCTTCTCCTCAGATATCAGGCCCCAATTTATTACCTATTCTTAATACATTTGCCAATATTTCCGGACTGATAATTAATCCCAAAAAATGTCTAGCCCTGAATATATCCCGGTCTGATAGAGACAAAGAAATAGTGAGGTCAGCACTCCCTTTCACTTGGGCAGAGAAAACAATCCCATATCTGGGCATACATTTAACAGCATCCATCTCTGATCTCTTCTCAGCTAACTATCCACCCATCCTAAAACACATAACAAATTTGATGAAACAATGGTCTTTCCTTCCACTATCTTGGTTTGGAAGGATTAATACTATTAAAATGTCGATTTTACCTAAATTATTATATCTGTTTAGAGTTCTCCCGATTCCAATTCCGGCTTATTTTTTACGAATAATTCAAAATAGAACGAAAAAAATTTGTATGGGGATCCACAAAACCACGAATTCCTATACATACTTTATACCTCCCCAAATCTTCTGGTGGCCTGGGCTTCCCCAACTTTGCAGCATACTATCAAGCTGCACATATGGCAAGCTTAATTAAGTATCACACAACTCATGACACACCCCTGTGGGTAATGATAGAAGCGGCTGAATGTGACCCTCTATCGGTCTCAAATTTATTGTGGCTTAATCCCAAGGATCGTCAAGGTTTACGCAACCCCATCACAAAGCACAGTATAACCCTTTGGGACAAGCTTAAAATTAAGCATCAGTTTCAGTCTCCTCATAACCCCCTCCTCTCCTTCCTCAAAAACCCGGCCTTTTACCCAGCATGGGTTTTCCCTAAATCATTTAAAATATGGGACTCTATGGAAATATCGAGACTACATAAACTCGTCACACCTTCCAACATTATCCCATTTCCAGAATTATGTGAAACAGTTGGATTACCTCAATCAGAAACATTCCGATACCTTCAGATCAAAAATTTTTTCACACCTTTCACAAATACAAACACTCCTTTACACCAATTTACTAAATTTGAATCCACTTGTCTAAAAGATCCACATGCCAAGAAACACATTTCTTCTATCTACTCTCATTTACTGACTAATATTAATTTAGATAAACCATCCTATGTTCAGAAATGGGAGGAGGACCTAGGGCAAACTCTTGAGGATATGGAATGGTCAAGTATCTGGCAGGCCACTAAAACATCTTCTGATAATATTTTAGCAATGGAAACAAATTACAAAGTTCTGACTCGTTGGTACTTAGTACCTTCTAGAATTGCAAAATATGTTCCAACTTACTCAGCTCTTTGCTTTCGTGGCTGCCCAGACCTGGGCACACATTTGCATGTCTGGTGGACCTGCCCGGTAGCCCAGATCTTTTGGAAAAAAAATTTTTTGCATAGCCTCTGAAATGTTCAAATTTAAAATTCACCCTGATTCCACCATGGCTTTGCTCAACTTAAAACCAGTATACCTAACACATATACAATTCAAGCTGTTGATCCAGCTACTGACAGCCGCTAGACAAACAATTGCGAAAGCCTGGAAATCCCCTTTACTAGGAGTGGTTGAGACTAAAAATAGAATGAATAATTTCATGATTCACTCTAAAATGGCTGCTATAGAAAATAATCTTATACCAAAATTTGAGAAAATATGGAATCCATGGATTAAATTTTTCACTGCATCATCTATGGATGAAAAAGTCCTATTGCCATGGTAGTGGTTAAAATTAACTGATCTTAGTCTTTACTCATCTCCATATGGCTCTCGGACCAATCTGGTGAACTCCTTCTCCCCCTCTTCTCTCTCTTCCTCTATATTCCTGTTTATCCCTACTCTCTTCTCTGTCCCCTACCCCCCCTCTTTTCTTTTTTTTTTTTAATTGCCTGTGAACATCGTACTATTTAAGTTAAATGTTATTTTTATAATGTAATGAATTGCTCTCATTGTATATCTTAAATCTTTAGCTTTAGATTAGCTTATTAATTCAGCAATGACATACAGTCAAACTCCACACACTAATTCCCTTATATGTACAATGTAATCTTTACATATGATTTGTTTTCTCTTGTTTATTTATTTATATTATTTTTTTTTCTCTACTTATTTGTAATTTTCCTATGTAATAGCAAAATTAGACTCTGTTCATATGTGATTATTCAACATATAAGTTTTGCTGATTGTTATATATTCAATAAAATCTTTTGACAAGGAAATTTCCCTACTGCTAACTGTTCAACAGTCAACTGTTAGTGGTGTCATAAACAAAGTGGTGTAATGGATGTGATTAAGAGAATCATGAAATGTCTATTCCAATGTATATATGAGTACATGTTTTATATGCCTGACATACCAGCTTCAGTTTATCAGCCTTAAAACATATTCAGATATTTTGTAAAGCTCACCCTTCCCTTCCTTAGGAACTGGACTGCAACAGGTCACAGAAGTTTGCGCCTGCTTCTGAGAACACATTTAAAATATAACAAAACACCAACAGTTTAAAAAGGAAGAACATGGCCACTTCCTCATGGATGTCCCAGCTAAAGCCAATATTTTGTCACTATATGCATTTATACATTTGTGGTTTGCATGCGCCAGTCTTATCTGACTTATCTTAAACCTTAACGAAAAATTGTATAAAAGTCTGGAAAAGAGGAAATTAAAAACAGAAGTTTATTCTGAACTGGTGTCAGTGTAATCACCTCAGAGCGTGCATGCTTTATAGTCAATAGTTTGATCAGGGATAGATATAATATCAGACTTTTGTTCTGATCCAAAATAGTGGAAGCAACTGGGAATAGTGGCAATGAAGTGGTAGGCCCCGTAAAATGATAGAGCGGGGTCAGCACATGCTGAAGCTCACATGGCACAGAAGTTGCCAACTGTCTGCAGAGTCAATAGCTACAGACCTCCAAACTTTGTGTGACCTTCAGATTAGCACATCAGTGCATAGAGACCTTCATGGAATGGGTTTCCATGGCCGAGCAGCTACATCCAAGCCTTACATCACCAAGTGCAAAGCATTGGATGCAGGGGTGTAAAGCATGCTGCCACTGAAGCAGTGGAGACATGTTTTCTGGTGTGATGAATTACACTCCTCTGTCTGACAATCCAATGGACGTGTCTGGGTTTGGTGGTTGCCAGGATGGTACTTGGCTGACTGCATTGTGCCAAGCGTAAACGGTGTGTGGTTGTCTTTCAGGGGTTGGACTTGGCCCCTTAGTTCCAGTGAAGGGATCTCTTAAGGCATCAGCATACCAAGACATTTTGAACAATTTCATGCTCTCAACTTTGTGGGAACAGTTTGGGGACGGCCCCTTCCTGTTCCAACATAACTGCACTAGTGCACAAAGCAAGGTCCATAAAAGACGTGGACGAGCGAGTTTGAGGTGGAGGAACTTGACTGGCCTGCACATAGTCCTGACCTCAGCCCGATCAAACTTTAGGATGAATTGGAGCCGAGACCATGAGCCAGGCCTTCCTCACCCAACATCAGCGCCTGATCTCACAAAATGCTTTTCTGGAAGAAGAGTCAAACATTCCCATAGACACTCCTAAACCTTGTGGACGGCCTTCCCAGAAGAGTTGAAGCTGTTATAGCTGCAAAGGGTGGGCCAACATGTACTACAATGAATGCAGATTACCATTTAGTTTGTTATCAATCATACGTTATATATCTAGCAAATAGGGTTGCCACCTTTTCTTAAAGTCAAACCCGAACACTTTAGCGGCACACTGCATTTTTTTTCTAAAAGGGGGAACACTGGACTCTGGTGTAAAAAAGGAACTCTATTGTAAGGCAAAGCCCCCCACTTACATCAGAAGACCCAGCATTCCCCCTTAAATGATGGTCCCAAAATGCCCCTTACATCAGAGTCCTTAAAGCACCCCTTACATCAGAGTCCCTTACCTTAGTGTATGCACTTGGTTGGCGGCAGGATTGAGAAGGAGGGGGGGGGGCGGTCTATGCACTTGATGGTTGTGGTACTTTGAGAACATAGGTGTGTGCAACCTGGGCAGCAGAGGGAATCTGCACTCCACTGGGGGATTAGGGTGTGCCCAGGCAGGCCTGAGGTTGGGGGCCAGTCTGGTTTGAATAATATGTCCAGGTTTCCACACCCGGACTGTCCTGGAGAAGGAGATCTCAGCCTTACATATCTGAGGCCGATTGACTTAAACTTAAAATTCTCCTGATCAATTGAGTTCAATACATGGAGGCCCCACCTAGGACTTAAAAAAAAGGAACTGCTACTGATGGATTGGGGCCAGATACCACAGCAAACCTTCAGAGATCTGGTGGTGTCCATACCTCGATGAGTTATGGTGGGTGGTCATAATGTTATCTCATCCATTAGCTGATCAGTGTATGGAATGAAGTCTCCTTACCTTCCATCAGACCAGTAAAAACCCAACTCCAGCTTCCTGGATAAAATGAATGGAAACAAAAATCAGTGAAATCCGTGCATATAACACCAAGAAGTATCTGTGTGTGATAGGATCAAGGAGTGCTTTTTTTAAAGGTCACAAAATACTAATTGGAAATTACATTTAATAAAAATCTTGCTGTATTATTACATTTCATCGAAGTCCATGTATAAAAAGGTCCACGACACAGATCCACACTGCTCCAATGAAATGTATTCTGTTATATAAGCGCCATCCTATTGGCCATAATGTGGCATTTGATTTTAAATACCACAATCTGGAAAGAAAAGGAATTTTGGCCATTAGATGGCGCTAATGATTATAGGCGATGGTTCTATAACAGAATACGGCATGTTTCATTGGAGCTGTGCGGATCTGGGTCACATTTAGTCATTGGATTTTTTTTTATACATAGACCCCATAATGTTTACTAGGAATGTCATGGTATTATTACAATTGCAGTATAGCTACAGGATGACATTACTGAAATGACAGATCACCGTATCCTTCATTACCATCACTGAGGACGTTTTTTGATATTGGTCAGAAAATTACTAACTAGCTGTAAAATTCTTTACAAAAATCAACCATAGAGCCTTTCTCTGCCCTGAAGGGGCGGGTTGAAGACACCCTGCACTCACAGGATGCCCTCAACATCACAGATTGAATGAAGTTGGGGGTGTCATTCTACCTGGTAGACTAGGGACATCTAGTGGGGGGAAAATGTATTACTGCAGGACACACAAAATTACAGAGAAGTATTGCAGTGAGAGTTTAAAAAGAAAAAAAAAAAAATTTGCACCAACTAACAGTTTAACAGGATTTCGGGGGAAACATAGTTCCAGCACTGAAAGTATGAAATGGCAAGGCGTGCTGGAGGGGGCTCCATTGTTGCTGGGGGTGGGGTACTGTTTAGGGAGGGGTCCATAGTTGGTCTGTCGGGAGTATTTTTGCTGGGATGGATGTATTGTTGCTGGGAGGGTCCATTGTTCCTGGAGAAGGGGGGTTTGCTAGCTACATGTGAGCTTTTTTTTACCGCTTTTCCTTATAAAAGTGGAGTTCCACCCAAAAGTTGAATTTGCACTTATCCCATTTCCCCCCTCCAGTGACACTTTTGGCACCTTTGGGGGGGGGGGGGGGCAGTACCTGCTTGACAGGTACCCACTTCCGGCAGATATTCAGCCCTCTTCTCCTCCCCCCACTGCACCATTCAGGAAGCGCTGCACACTTCACAAATGCACAGTAGGGACCCACAAGACTCAGGTGCCGGGTTCCCTTACCAGCAAAGGCAGCACCCAACAAAAACCATCAGCTGGGGTGCCGACCGCTGGATTCCAGGACAGGTAAATCTGTATTCTCTATAAATGGGGTGGTACTGGGAGCGGAGAACCAAGGGATGAGGCTTGGAGGTAGGTAGGTAGAGGGGGGGGGACAATTATAAAGGACAAAGTGGGGGTGAATATTGGAATTGAATTTTTTCAAGATAGATACATTTAATGCCCATAATACCTTGTTGGCTGTAAGCAATACCTGGAATTCCTCTAACAGACTAGAGAAAAATTCTATAATCTACAACTGTTTCTTTTGTTGAATAATGGAGATAAGTAAATTAACATTCACATGAGGGAAAAAAAAAAAAAAAAAAAAAAAAAAAAACCCCACAACTACTTACTTTTGAAGATTCTCACACCTCCATCTTTTACTGTTATAAAGAAGAGAGAAGAGGTCAGGGAACGGCATTAGTAACATACATCCAGATCTACAAACACACAACTTCTATATGTAGGAGAATGGAGGAGAACATCGGAGGAGGAGATCCCGAGGGAGGAAATGATGAGGTATGAATAAAGTAGGAGTCAGACCAGCCATACACTAAGGGAATTTTCTTCAAAATGTTTCATTTTAAGAATGTTCCATCATCATTGAAGTGCTTCCAAAAAGATATTTCGCCAGTCATGGAATGTACAAAGAATTATTAGTATGAATGTTCAAGCAAACATGCATAAGAACATTTGTTCACAAATCTACTAGTGTATAGCCAACTTTAGCAGTGGCCCAGTCTGATGTGCTCCACACTTCACAGAAGAGTAATCAGCGGTGATGTAGAAGCATTGTGACCCTAAAAATATTAAAGAGCACCGGCTTACAGCAGCCAAGTGACTCCAATACGGTTGGGGAGGTCACTGACTGGAAGATAAGGAGCCACACACCAGTCACCATGTATAAAGGATCAGACTTCTGACTAAAGCTGTGCAAGGGAGAAACATGTTGGGAGGTGTGGCTTTAAGACGACAATCCGATCCTCTACACGTATTGAATGGGCTGATCTGGCTAAACCCTTTATGACTAAAACCCATGGGAGGGTGAAACATATGATTGGAGGAGACAAGCTGAAGCCAATCCTTTGTATATGGTGACTGGGCTAATTGCTATAAGATAAGGAGTTACACACTAGCAGTCTCTCCAGTCACCATGTATAGAGGATCGGACCTCTATGGCTAAACCCATGAGAGGGTGAAATGTATAATCTGAAATCAGAATAACCGCCCTCCAGTGTTTCTACCAACTCACCCATAAGTTCGTAGATGCCGGGGAATGAAATCGGCCAGCGGCGGAAGTTTACCATAGAGAATACCGGACCAGATGGTCCCCTGCAGTCTGACCTTTGAAGGCCGATGTAAACAGTTTTTTTTTTTCCCCTTCTACAGCAAAGGCTGAGATGGCTTTTTTTTTTTTTTTATTCCAGGCTAGAGGAGAGATGTGAGGTCTTATAAACCCCAGATCTCTCTGTAAAGAAGACCTGTCATGCCCTATTCATATTACAAGGGAGGTTTACATTCCTTGTAATACTAATAGTGAAAAAAAATTAAAGTGCCCCCGTTGTCGCAGGCAGAAGTGAATGCACACGTATGTTATGCCCACATGTGTATACTGTTCAAACAGCACGCCGCCTACGGAGAGTATCAAAGTTTGGCACCATTCCATGAGTGAGCACAATTTTAAAAGCATGACATGTTAGGTATCCATTTACTTGGCGTAACAATCTTTCACATTATAAAAAAAATAAACATATATACATATACATCTAAAATTAAGCTTTAACTAAATGTTGGAAAAGTTGCTGCACACACAACGTGAGACATAAAAAAGGCATAATGACCGCAATTTAATTCTTTAGAGTCTCTGCAAAAAAAAAAAAAAATTTCTATATCTGTTTGGGGGTTCCAAAACATTTTTCAAGAAATGATGACTTTTACATGTAGGAGAGAATTCCAGAATTGGCCCGGTATGGAAGCGGCTAAAACCAAAACACAAATCTGGAAGAATGAGCTTCAAAGACATTGCATTATTTAATATAAACCGTATGTAATATACAGGTACTGTAGGTGATCCCAGAAAGTGGATTTGCCAAGTGGTTGAATTCTTACCTCCAGTCATTGTTTTCATCACTTTCTTGTACATTTCTGTAAAACAAACAATTCTTTGATCATCTTTAAGAATACCAAACACAATATTATAATATCATGCCCTCCATGGCGATCCAGAGAATTCTGCAGGAGCTTCTGTGCAGTTCCAGCTCAAGGAGAGCTGAGGAACCAACTAGTAAATCTGCAGGAACAGTTGGAGCAAAGTCATCTGAGGATTGGGCTGAGAACAGTACAGGGTCTGGCCGATACTGGAAGGAGGCATTCATGAATACAAGGGCACAGCGAGTAGAAGTCAGAGAGAAATCTTGGGGAGAGACCAATTGCTGTTGTGGTTTTTTGTTCCTTGGAGACGGTTCCAGACTTGCTGGCCTGGGCTGTTTCCAGAGTGGGAACCCTATAGGCCAAATAGTTCACATTTTTTCTTCCTTGAAAACCTTAATGGTTTAGAGATGGTGTCCTCAACTAAGTTTTCACTAGTTCTGGGTGTGCCAAGCACGGCTTCTTTTCAGCAGGAACGCAGTTCCAGCACTGAATGTATGTAATAGCATGGGGTGTGCTAGAGGGTCTATTGATGTTGGTTGCTTGGGTGGATATTTTGTTACTGGGTGTGATATTTTGTTGCTGGTGGTTCACGGTTGCTGCAGGGAGTCTATTGTTGGGGTAGAGTCCATTGTTGTTGGGGGGAGGCCATTGAGTGGGGATCCATTTTACTGCTTTTCTTTTTCTCATTAACATGTTCTATACAAATGATTTAGCACCACAAAAATGGTACTTTGTTCTGTATTCTCTAAAAGGGGCAGTACTGGTAGGTGGGTAGGGGGTGGAATCAAAGGACGTGGTCAGGTGGGTAGGGGCAAAGACAAGGGGTGACTCAGATGGGGGGGTCCTGCACCTATTGAGAAAAAAAAAAGCCCTGGTGCAAAGGCTCACCCTAATCCCGTTCCCAGTTCTACAAATATAAAAAGGACACCTGCTTGGTTGTTGCTTGAAATGCTGAGCAAATACTGTGTCTGGCTGCCATGCAATAAATAGGGAATAGTACTTGGGACACAAAGTGGGACCAGTATGGGATCTGCACTACATTTGATTTTCCTAATTGTTACATCAATTAGGGGGTTTGGTGGAGAGGTATGTTTAGCTGGGAATACTTGATCACCTACCACGAATGGCCAACGAAACCCAATCAGCGCCAAGTGCACTGCCCCACAATCCTGCAGAAAAAAAATAAATAAGGGCTACATTAGTGCTGAATATAAAATGAGGATCAGTTATGAATTGTAAATGACCTTTTAGCATTTCCATAGCCGTATACACATTCATATTTTATTAGGAGTTTTCTCCAACTATCAAGGGCATAGATTTCAGATGATGGTCATTTGATAGAGCCATGGTATATGTATAGATCTATAGCACCGTGCCAAAGGCTGGATAACTGTAGTCTTTGGCTCTGCTGTATTCAGTTGAGAAGAAATTCTTCAGATCTGGTCATGTCTATTCCTAAGCCTGGTGGCTGATTACTCCTGCCTGCCTCTGGAAAAATATTCCAGAAATATATAGTGTGGGAGGGTCAGTCAATGGGTTATAAATTTATGACCACTACCAATCTCTGGGAGGGAGTGGCTGGGCAGGAGATAAAGCTTTAGAAGGGTCTGACCAAAGCTCTCTGGCTCCTGGGGCCTCTGCCCCCCTGGGGAGCAGCCTATGTTAACTAAAATCTGTTATGCATCTTGACCCCCTCACTCCTTATTGGCTCAGACATAACAGCAGCCATAGGCTCCCACTGCAGCCAGTCAGAGCCACTCACAAGTGGGGGGGCAGGGTCAAACCTGGCTGTGTGCCTTATGAACACAGAGCAAGGCTCGGGAGAGAGCGTGCACCAGTCACCCCCATAGCAAGCAGCTTGGCCTGAGGGTGGAGCCCAGCGTGCCAGAGGGGGATCCAAGAGGAAGATTGGGGCCTCTTTGTGAAACCACTTCACAGAGCAAGTGTGACAAGGTTTGCCATTTTATAAAAAATAAATATATATAAAACCCTTACAATCACTTTAAGCTCATTATCATGTACATCATTTCTTAGCATGCAATCTCAACAAAAAAAAAAAAAAAAACAAAAACAAAAACTTTGCATAGGATAAATTACACCAACAAACGAAACATCTGATTTGGTGAGAAGATAAAATAGCACAGGTAAGATTTGATCATTTTTGATTTGGCTCACCTTGAAGATAAATCAAGTCATGTTCAGGCAGTTCCTTCAATAAACGTCCTTCTCTAAACCTACATCCCAGATGCCCAGTCTTTATATAGCAGTCATAAGCAGGAAATCCGGACTTGTGTGGAGTGAACTCAAACCAAGCTTCTGAAATGAGATTTTCCTCCAGTTATTGTCCATCCAGAGAATGATGTGTCCTATACACAATGAAGTCACCTCTATTTCCTCTTCATAGAAAACAATGACCTTCCAAGCTTCATCAAGGACAAGAAAAAAAGGAATGGAGAAGAGCAATTGCAAGGCTGGCCATCCACTATTAGGGATTTGGTTTCAAAAATTGTCTTAAAACATTTAAAGGATTGGTGGGGTCAAGTCAAAGCTATTTGGATGCAGTAATGAGAAAAGTCAAACAGGATGGAAATTCTCTCCAATGAACACATTTCAATTAGTGAATGGTTTTCACTTCAGAAATTCCATTTATTCCAAAATTGAACCTCTAGTTGGACTCTTGCCACCCAAAATAATGCATATGTGCGGCAGGAAAGTGGGAAGTCTTTAATGCCCACATGCCAAGAGCATGCTCACTGCACATTCCCAGCACCTTAACTAGGGTGTTAAAGACGGCTTTCACTCCGTACGAATGATCAGGCGTCAATGAGAACAGCTTTTGATCATGTGAGTAGTTTGACAACCATGCATGGTTGTCAAATGATGGGCTGATCCTTCCCCACCCCCCAGACATACAGATCCTACTAGGGGGGCTCCAGGGGCTGGGCAGGAAGGGGTTAGTAAATCTGAAGAGGATTTTTACTATCTGTAGCCAAACCAAATATGTAGCACCACTCCAAGCTCCACTAGTTCAGTCACCTGGTGATTCAATCCCTGTCAGGTGCAGCTCCCACAGGGCTGGTCTTGCCCATTACTCAGAAGCATACCAGGGAGAGATGGAAGGGCACACCAAGAGCTGGTCCATTGCAGGCGATAGGAAGGCTTCAGTTCCATCCACTCATGAAAAACACTAACACATTTCATCTACCATGGGCTTAATTGTAGAGCCCATGATGGGTTTAAACACATTAGAGGGTGTGGTTGGGGGAGGGAATGGAGTTAAAGTATTCTTACATAAGCACAGAACAATTTTTGCATCTGTCGAGATTAAACTGTGTGGGAGGGACTTTATCCCGACCCTACCAATCAAAATAAGAGAAAAAGAAGAAGAGTAGCTTGAGGGGGCTCATGGACACTGCATGGCTGGCGTGGAGGTGAGCATAGTTCCAGGAAACTAATTTTGAATGACTTTGATCAACTGATGGAATGAACTGTTGAGTATTTTTAAAAAGGAACGTTTATTGGAAAATTGACTAGTGTATGGCCAGCTTTAGAGCTCCACTAGCTTGATAAGCAGCTTTCTCTACATCCACTTAGTGTCTGATCGGCAGGGCTTAATCTGGATGGCATCAGCCCACCAGGGAAGGAGCTTGTAAATTCTGTAATAAAATAGCATATGGATAATGGGAAGCCCAAGTCCCAATTTTCATTTTTCGTATTCTTCATTTATAGGAATCATATGGTGAGGAATAAAGAGGCCATTCTAGTAAACGCACCTGATCTGTTTTCATGCATTTTACTCTTCCTCACAGCACAGTAGATGGGATACGGGTCTTCACCGATATTGCAAATCTCTTTGTGACTGGACAGCTTTTCATTATTAATCTGCAGAGAAAAAAAAAAAAAAAAGTGTAATAGTGGAAGTTGTTTTAGGGTACCCCAAGGCTCAGCATCATGGTGGTGTCCCCCCCCCCCCCACCCCAGCTCAACTTTTTTTGGCTGGTACAAGCCAAGAGGATAGCTGGGGTCAATTTAAAAAGCAAGGTCATGAACAGGCAAGCAGCAAAAACTAGAATAATTATGTCCAAGTCCAATATACAAAAATAAAAAAATCTCAAAAAAAAAATAAATAAATAAAAAAAGCCAAGACCTGGATTCAGGTCACTATCCCAGAATACACTGCTGCTATGTTTGTCATATCTGAAAACTGCACATCAGAATGATTAGTAATCAGATGAACTAATGTACAAACCATGACTTTTTCCCGTAGAAGTCAACTTTAGCTCCATTACCTTCTGCTTCCCAAGCTTTAATTAGCAACGTTGTCCATTACCATACTTGTCTTAGGTTAATTAGAACTGTATTTGAAATAAAATGAACTGGAATGTATCAAAACAATGTTAATAAAGTAGCAAAAACCCTTTTAATATCAGTCCTCACCAGGAATGAGCCAATGGTTTGCTCCACTCCGTTAAGACCAATTTTTTTTTGGTGCTTGGACGAATGTGCAGACTTATTCCCGAGCAAAAACACGTATGTACGTATGAATGATCACTGGCATTCCCCAGTTACAAAACGCAAAAGGGGCAGAGATAGCAGGGACATTGTCATATGGGCATATTTGGCCAATGTCACCACCAGCCATGCTCTCCTATTTATATGAATGATGACAGCTCATGAAAAATAAAAAAAATTCAGCTAGTGGTACTGTTAGCATAGGTTGTGTGCACCAGGTCCCTCTTTTAAGAAGTCAGCAGGCACCACGATGGATTCACAGCTAGGAATGTTTGTGAGTTTTATTTAAATAAAGGGCTTGTCAAACATTTGGGTGTCTTTATTACACCCCTCATGTTGAGGGCATGTGTCCTGTTATGGTTTGGGGGGGGGGGGGGGGTGCACTTTGAAGTTCACCAAACCAAGGACAGTTTGGCTCATGCCGAGTTCTTACAAATGCCTCAGATTGCCGGTACTGATAACATCTGAGAGGAAGTTGGGATGCAGACAAACTACAACAAAGAGGCTGATATTGATGAACAGAAAAATAAAATGCCTCCATTATTCAAGAAGCTAAAGTCAAGTCACTTCAGAGCTAAAAGGTTCTCCTTGGTTTAAAACCTTGGACAGGACCTGGCATGTACGTACTTTATTCACAACGAAGAACACGAATGTATAGGCCCAAAGATCTGTCAGAGTGTACGAGTCTCCAAGAAATTTCTCTTTTATCTTCTCCCATGGCTTTGTCCAGTCCCGGTCAGTTTCCATTTTGATTCGCTCACATAACCAAAACTCCAGATCCTTCATGTATGAAAAGTCCGACCAGTTACTTTTAGCATACAGAGAGGACATACACCTGGAACATTAAAGTAGTAAGTCAGATGTTTGATAGGCAAGTTTTTCATTCAACATTCTTCCTTTGCCTGAAATCTCTACCCCATTTGTTTAACCACTTCAGCCCGGAAGGATTTGTCCCCTTCCTGACCAGGTCTTTTTTTTTTACGATACGGCACTGCGTCAATTTAACTGCCAATTGCATGGGTGTATCCAAACAAAATTTATATCCTTTGTTTTCCCACAAATAGAGCTTTCTTATGGTGGCATTTGATCACTTCTGCAGTTTTTTCTTCTTTTATAGCACAAAAAATAGTGACAATTTTGAAAAAAGAAAAAAAATATATATATATATAACATACATACACCCTTCATCAGTTTAGGCCCATATGTATTCTTCTCCATATTTTTGGTAGAAATGCAATAAGCGCAAATTTGTAGACGCTATAACTTTTGCGCAAACCAAATAGGGGAAAGATTTATGGCTTTTTTTATAGTTTTTTTACACTAGTAATGGCGGTGATCTGCAATTTTTAGCAGGACTGCAACATTACAAAGGACACTTGACATTTTTTGGCAATCAGAGCTAATAGCCACGGATTACTAAATGTCATTGGCAGGGAAGGGGTTAACACTAAGGGGCGATCAAAGGGTTAACTGTGTTCCCTATGTGAGTTTATAACTGTGGGGAGGGAATGTGGTGGACTAGGAGAGAGATAGTTAATCCTACCTAGTAGGGACATGGTCTCCCCTCTCCTGACAGAACCAGGATTTGTATGTTTACACACAACCAGTTCTCAGCTATTTAATAAAAGTGATCCAAGTGGCTTTTCTACCTCCCGATCACCTTTACAGTAGCCCCCCCCCCCCCCCTTCACTGCCACCTGCAGTGGTTCACCAGCTATCCCATTCCTTTAGGGAGCCCCAGACTGCTGAAAATGTCTCCATCTATTAAGCAGGAGGAGATTGAGAAACATCTATTCTCTGATCTCCACTGCAAGCCAGGCCAGGGAGATGCATGCTGGGGGTTCTTCCAACAAACTTGGGGTTCTTTAAGTGACACTTCCACTTTTGATCATCACTTCTCTCCTCATTTATAAAACCTGCATTTATATTCCCGCTATTCCCATCCACCTTAAACTGAACATAGACTGCTCGAATGTCTCCTTGGTAAATTTTGAATTTTTGTTACTGCTGTTTCACATCCATCTATAGACCCCTTCACATTATTTTGAGGTTTATTTGGTTTTAGACTGGCTTACCCAAGTTATGGGCTGCTGTATCTTTACATTCCTACCCCCTTGGCCCTGTTGTAGGTTGATTGTGGTGTGAAAAGTTTGCTGTGCTAGTAGTGTGTCAAATATTAACTCCTGATTAATTGGCAAATCCCATCTACACCCACCACAGTATTAAACAAGAGAACCTTTTTTGGAGGACACAGACCAGGGAGATGCATGCTGGGGTTCCTCCAACAAAGTGGGATTTCTTTAACTAGGCGACACTTCCGCTTCAGTAATTTACACGAAACAAACATTGAAAGCAAACTTAACAAAATCAGCAGACTGCGATATAGATATAGAGATCCCCAAACCCTGGGCCTCCCTTATTTAAATTGTACCCAATGCATCCATCACCTCAAATTCTCTGGAAGCACTCACAATACTATTAGTCTCCCCTTTTCAAAAAAACAGCTTCCCATTCTCCTGTCCCTCACCATTTGAAGCTCACTGTACACATCCGTTCTCTCCAATTTTCTTAAGTGCTGTGATCTACTAACCCCCTGGACCATTATCAACTCTCCTTGACAATTTTTCGGCCTGGTTACCCTACTTTCTCTTGTCCAATTCCCACAATCCTCAGTGACTTCAACATCCCTGTTCATATGAACACTCCTACTTCTAAAACTACCTAGTCTAAACTCTTCATTTGACCTGAAGCAATGGGTACAGGCTTCTACTCACTTTGATGGGAACACCCTTGACCTTGTATCCTCCTACCCATGTGCAACCTCTCCGACAATCCTTTCCCTCCAATCGCCTAACAATCACTCGAAAAAAAAAAAAAAACATCACCACTTTAACCAACCATTCTCTTTCAGCTACTGACCACCTGTCCTACCCCAATCTAGCCATTTCCATGTACAATAGATACCCATGCTCCACCCTGGACAAGCTTGCCATCATCACTACACAGAATCAGGTACCGACCCTACAACCATGGCAAACAGATGACACCAGAAGTCTCAAAAAAAAAAAAAAAAAAAAAAAAAAAAAAAAACATAGCCGGGCTCTTGAGCATCTGTGGAATAAGACCAAGTCTCTCAAGGACTTCAACCAATTAAAATCTGCCCTCCAAAAATGCAAATCCTGCCTCCTCCCCAAGCAGACCTATTTTTATCTCATTAACACCTTATCATTCAGTCCATATCAACTCTTCTCTACCTTTAACTCTGCTTCGTCCTCCACTGCTTCCACCCACTAACTGCCCCAGGAGATCGCCAATCACTTCAAATATAAAAGATTTAGGCTGGGTTCACACTGCGGCCGTTGCAGACATCGCATGTGATTCGCAGCGCACTGCTGTTCACATCACATGCGATGTCTGTGCTGTGCGATATCAGCCATACAGATAGTATGGCTGATATCGCACCGCATTCGGTCCAAACTCGCACAGGACCCTTTTTTTGTTCGGACCAAAATCGGATCGCATGGGTGTTCACACCTATGCGATCCGAAAGTGTCCGAATTGTCAGTTCGCATTGCGATATGCGGCTGAACTGGGGGTGTCATTAACATTGTATGACACTCCCCAGCAGTTCGCATATGGCAGTGTGAACTGCCGTGCGAGTTGGTGCGGTGCGGGAACCCGCAGTAAATTCGCTGCGTTCCCGCACCGCAGCAGTGTGAACCCAGCCTTAATCATTTGATGAAATCTCCACTTTACCGGTATCTCCCCCCACACCCATGTCAACAGGTATAATCAACACTCCCCTTATTCAACCCTACTGAAGAGAATCTATGGTATTTCCATATAGCTGACAAGACCAGCTAGGTATAATCACAGCAATTACCACACTCACAAGACCCTCTCAGTACTGAGGAGATAGCTTCTTGGTGAACACAAACAGAGATAACCTCTGCATTATGTCCAAAGCTATCCGATTCGATTCTGGGCGGGTATACAACTTATACAAGTTATTAACCAATCATATGGAAGATGGGCGTGGTTAATACAGAGGTGTACATTTCACATAATTAGGCCATCTGCTTTCATGACTCAGTCACGAGTCCTGCTTCTCCGTTTCATGTCTGACACAGGAAAGGTGGCCCAGACATACTGAGCCACAATTCTTTAGACGGTACAGAATAAAACTTCTTATGCAAGCAATATTTTCTTATATGTATGCTTTATAGAAAGTCTGTAATAAAGATGAAAAAAAAAAAAAATAGTTGACTTTAACTAGAGTCTGAATATACAAGCTAAGATTTATGAATTTATATGACTCCATGGCCGCACAAGATGGAGTCTCCTCTGTTCAGTCACATTACTACACCTACTACTATAGACAAGGTTGCTAAACCTATTTATAACACCAAAACCACCCGTCCCCTGGACCCTCACAAATACTATGGTCACCCTCCGATTCTATCCTACACTCTCTAACAGAGCTTCAATCTCCCTCTTTTCTGGCATCTTCCCAAAACATCCTGTAGTCACCCACATACAGAAACAAGCCTTCCTTGGACCCTAACAATCTTAATCGACACCCCATTTCCTTGCTCCTCTTTTCCTATAGACTCCATGAATGCCTGGTCTACAAACAAAAAAGTAATGAAGTTGTAAGCGACAATGATTTCATTACTTCTATTTAAGAGCTGTCCTTCCCTGGTCACTGTAACTAGAGAAGCAGCTAATCAAGCATTGTCTGTGCTGGATTAGCAGGGGAGACACAATAGGTCTAATAGACTCTTCATGTCTCCATAAAGGGACCTATTCCCTGCCTATGCTGTCACATAGTAGGTTTGTTAGTCCCCTTGATAGCAGGGCGGGGGGGGGGGGGGGGGTGTTGGCATAGCCTGGTAATTAAGGGGGTAAAATCTTCCAAGGCTGTAGTGTTACATTTTCTATATAAATAAAAAAGATTTTAACATGAACATTTTTTAAATTGCCCTGGGCATGAAGTGGTTAAAAAAAAAAAAAAACAATAGAAGTCAATTATATAAATTGTTAGAATATACATATATACCATGTTGCTCCAGATATGGCACTGATGAAGGTCACGGTACCCAAAAGGTTGAGTTCAGCCAGTTTAGAAATTGTTCCCAGAAAACCAACCATGGCACGGAGTCCACCCCCAGATCCCAAGACCGCGATTACAGGAGGGTTGCAATTCTTCAGGAAAACAAAAAAACAAACAAACATGAAAAGGTCTACTTTAGATGGAATATGGATTGAACAGTGGTAAGAAATTGATAAAACAGCATGAAAACTGAATACAAGTATGGGATAAATCAACACCTGTATAAAGCTATAGTATGAGGTTGAAGGGAATTCTTACCTTATAGATAGTAGTCAAGGAATAGAGGAGAGTTGTACTCTGAATTAAACACATTTGGAAGAGTGGAGATCAATCAGCTTTATACCTGAAACATGGCTCCAACCTGAAGCCCCTGTTCCTTAACGCATTTCATCATAAACGGCTTGGCCATAAGGCTTGATTCACACCTATGCATTTAGTGCATTTTGCACTACAGTCCATTTAACATGGTTTCCTATGGAACACTTTCTGTTGCAAATCTGCAAAATGCATAGGTGTGAATACATTACCTTTTCCTTAATGTGTTTCATCATGAATGGCTTGGCCATAAAGATTAGGGTTATTTTTGTAACTATGGTGAGACATTTTAGGGAATTTGTGGCTTATGGATGGAGACATAAGTGCAGCTGTACCATAATATATGGGATGAAGACTGGAATATTGTAGAGGCCTCTCTTGCCCTACACTCCTAGAGGTGGAGGCAGAGAGTGTGATGGTATGGAGTATCATAAGTACCAGAGTAGCTGGCTGGTGGTGTCCGCTCCTTAGGCAGGTAGAGCTGGAAGTTGCAGTCCTCAGGACAGGATGCTGAAGCAGCTTGGCACCAGAGCAAGAAATGGTAGCAGGGCCAGGAAGCAGGTGGCAGTCAGCTTTATCCAGGCAGAGCAATCCAGGAAGTAAGCCAAGATCAGCAAAAGCTGGGCAAAGTAGTACATTTGCCCATGCCTTACAATGGTGAGCAAGGATGGGCTTCTTTGAGCCAGCACCTCGTTTGTTCATGGACAGGAGAGGAGCAGATCTGGAGCAACGCTTGGTTTATGTGGTTTCAAAATCAATGTTTACAAGACTAAAATACTAAAGACTTACCTCTTTAACATTCATGCCCAAGGACAAAAGGGTCTCCTTTACTTTTCTCATCCTTGCCTTGACAGCTATGGTTTCCTCTTCAGAGCTATCAAGTGTGAAAAAAAAATAAATAATAATTTACAGACAGAATATAGTTAAAGTTTCTCCAGAGACAAGACTGTCATTCTGGATAGAACGGAATTCAATAACTTTTTTAGCAAATGAATAGAAATCTCCCCAAAGTGGGAAAGACTCCCCCTTGATCAAGCGTCACTATTAAAGAAATCATTCAGCCTGGGTCCTGTGGAGCTCTAAGGTTCCTTGAGTTGTGGCTCATTGACCTCCCATTTAATGGTGTTTGCATAGTTTCAGGGACAACGCCACTTGGCAGAGCCAGCTGCATGACTCGAAGGATGAGGTGCATGACATGAAGGATGACATCCAAGTCTGATCCTAGGTTCAGACTAAGCTTTGGTCACTTGGTAACTTCAGACAAACACCTGAACTACTGCCTATTGGGAGCAGCTGTAAGACAGACAAGAGACAACCATCTCTGCTTCCTGCTGTTAATGCTTGCACCCGCAGGGTCCCTGGGAAACCCCCTGATGTCACAGGGAAACCCTTTTCCTTTAAAATCTATTTTCTACAAATAAAAGTCCTGTTGGCAAGCTTTTTAAAATACAGGATGACAGATTCATGTTACCAGCACCACCCAATGTCTAATTTTTTTTGTTCTTCTGTAAAAAAAGGACTCAAAATTTAGGAAAATGACATTACTTACCCATCTACAAGATCAAGATTTCCCTGTGAAGACAAAAAAAAAGAGACACATTGTGATGTTCAGAAACAGTCTGGTGATACAAACCAAAATGTCAAAAACACACATTTTTCCAGAATTAATGAAAAGTTCTTGTGACCCCGGAGGAGGTTTCACAGCTCAGATATTGATTTTTGCTCCACTCATTTTAGCTCTACAAGTCAGTGGGAATGCCAAATCAGTTAGCAGGAGCTTCATGGAAAGGAACGTAGAAAGTAGGGATGGGTGAACAGTTTGGCCCAAGCATAAGTTTTGGTTGTTTGGAAAACAGCAACATTATGCAGTGTACGGAGGAAATTTGAAAGCCGCCGGACCACCATTAACCCCTTCCCACCGAGCATACGCAGATGTGCGGCCTCGGCTTTCGGGGGTTATACTGGGATGATGCCTGCAGCTATCATCCCGGTACTTTTTTAGAGCCGGCGATAACAACCGATGCGGCTAAAAGCCACCTCGGAGGAGCGGGAGGGACGTTCCCCCGCCCTCTCGCCGCTCTCAACGGGCCTCCCGAGCCACCGGCAGACACGATCAACAATCCGCCACCTCGGCTAGGGACAGACTGGCATGAAGCCGGAAACTGCTTAGTTCCAGTCTCCTGATTGTAAACACAGAAACGTCATGACGTCCCGTTTACTCGGCTTCCAATGGCATTTGTTTAAAAAGAGAAAAAAAAAAAAAATTTACACAGTATTTAGAGATGCCGGAAAACGGCGATCTGAATACTCTGAAGTGCAAAGGAGGGATGACCCCTGATCCCTCCATAAAAGGAGTACCTGTCACAAGGGATGACATACATACATCCATCCATCCCACTGATAGATGATTCTTCGCAGTGACAGTTATGCATCCGAGAGCGGGGCTACTTGGTCATGTAAATTGGTGACCGCGCCCCCTCTGATGCCTTATGACAACGGGTGACTCCACCTTCCTTTACATCACAAGGCAGAGGGGGCGGGGTCACCCGTTTAAGTTACCAAGTGGCCCCGCCCTCAGCTATACAATTACGGTCACTCGTCAGGAGCCTCCCATGGAGGCAGAGCTGTTGTGTATTCTTTGGCTCATCAGGCAGCGTGATAGAAGATGAATAGACATTTTTAATCTTTTAATAAAAGGACTTGTCCAAAGCAGTCTCATTTTTACCATTTGTGAAGTGTTAGGGTACACTGTACCCTGTTTCCAATTCACACAAGGGGCAGGATTCTGGGGGTCCCCTTGTTAAAGGGGGCTTCCAGATTCCAATAAGCCCCCGCCCACAGACCAAGGGTTGTGGGGATGAGGCCCTTGTCCCCATCAACATGGGGACAAGGTGTATGGGGGCTACTCCTAAAGCACCCTCCCCATGTTGAGGGCATGTGGCCTGGTATGGTTCAGGAGGGGGGGGGCGCTCACCCCTCTCCCAACCCCCCCCCCCCCCCCCCCCCCCCTTTTCCTGCAGCCTGCATGGATTTTGGGGGGACCCCACACCATTTTTTTTAAAATTTTGGCGCAGGGTTCCCCTTAATATTAATAACTGACCCAAAGGGCATGGTAATGGACTGGGGGGGGGGACCCATGCCTTTTTTTTCACAATTAGAGACCCAACAATTCATTACAGCCGCCATCAGTTGTATATGACTTTCCCCCCTCCCCTTTAGAAATTTCATTTTTCTGTGGTATTGTTCTAAACACGGGGGGTTGGGTGTCCGGCTCATCCTTAGTAGAAAGATCTAGAAAGCAAAAAAATTAAAGTTCCCCGATGTCCGTTATGAAATGCTTAAGAAAGAACTGAACTGGTTGACATGCTCACCAAAGCAGTGCGGAGGTCAATCATTTCCAATG